>OV651826.1:1075920-1698420 GCA_927349885.1 Psylliodes chrysocephalus
AAAAATGAATAAAAATGAATAAAAATGAATAAAAATGAATAAAAATGAATAAAAATGAATAAAAATGAATAAAAATGAATAAAAATGAATAAAAATGAATAAAAATGAATAAAAATGAATAAAAATGAATAAAAATGATTAAATATAAAAAAAATGAATGAAAATGAATGAAAATCAATAAAACTAATAAAAATTAATAAAAAAAGTGTCATGTAATTTTTTATATTAATAACACGACTATATGCGATCAAAGTCGCGAGCAAAGCCGCGGGCAATAGCTAGTATAAGTATATTTATTTATTAGTTGTAGGGGCAACCATATTTCTATTGACCTAATGCTGGATGCTGAACAACCTTAATGAACTCCGAAGAGGTGATATATACAAATCAAGTCATTTTGAAAACCGGAGGATATTTTTTTTCTTTTAGCTGTCCATAACGTTTTTGTCTTGTTACGTTTCAGTAAGTTATGTATTTCGTTGCTAATACCATCTAGAATATCAATTTTAAATGATTTCTTAATATTGTAGATACCCTTTTTGGTAGTTAAATCTATACGTTGTAAAGTGTCCCGATACTATCATGTATCGAATCTACAATTTTATGGACAGAAACAACCAGTGTAAACTTTGCAGCAATAACTTGGTTTTCATTTTCTAGGATTTGTAAATGCTGAACTCGCTGGATATCATGACCAATATTAATGGGTTTTAAAATATTTAATATTTACACTTTTTGCAGCATGTAATAATTTCACTATTATTTGGCTAGTGCAAATGCATCCAATTTTCTAAAAATCTTGTGACTTTTAAGAGGAAAATTTACATTACAAACTGAAAGACCTGCGGGGCAACGGTAGTTTAGTAGGTATAAAAATTACAACTTAAGGGTGGAGCCTAAATACTACAAAATTACTTCCGAGACCAAACAAAATCAGCATTCATTCATAATTTTAACAATTGTATGTAGATACGAGGGATACGTATTCCAAACTCTAACGCGTGTAGTTGAGACAAAGGAACCGAAAAATCCTACCTCGGCTGCCGACGCGCGACGTTCTTGAGTGAGTCAGAGTTACCTAAATTAGGGGAACCAAAATCGTATTTGTTTTTCTTGGTGCATTGCGAGATATTGTTATAACGCAGTTCGATTTTTTAGAGGGTTTTACATTATTTTTATATTTTAATTTAGTGAATAGGTTTAGTTAGATTAAATTACATTTAGGAGTAAAGAGTTGTGAAATATAAATACAAATAACGAAAAAATACACGATTGGTTCGAATAAGGTAATATCAATTAATACAGGTTATTTATTAATTGAGTGCCGATACTTAAGGGTGTGAATCCTTGGGTGTTAAAGTTTTAAGAAAAAAATAACTATTTTATCATAAGTTTCTTATCACTCTGAATATTTTTATAAAATTTTTTTGCCCAAAAAAAAAAGTGTTTCCACTCATGGTGGGTTTCTACCAAATTTCAACAAAATATCAATAAACTGGTTTTTATTTTCTTACGCGAAAAGGGTGCGTCGTACGAAAGTATGTCTATAAACCAAATTTGCTCCAAAATAAATAAGGATTTTAAAGATAATTTTGGGTTTTAGGAAAAGCAGTGGCGTACCATATTTTTGTTCAAAAATATTCAGTTCAAACCCGGTACGGACGTCACTAGTAAAAATTTAGAAGTCTTTTACGACAAAAAGGCGGGATTGAAAGTGAAAGTTTAGTCTGTTGGTACATAATATACTATATTTATATATCTAATTTTTATTATTACACTGAATGTGACATGGCTTTTTTGTTTGCCTTTTTGGATCAACAAAATATTATTTTAATGATTTAAAATAAATTGTCAGTAATAATAATTATCTGTACTTAAACATATATACAAAGTAAAATCATAAAACGACGCATCAAGAAAGCACCAAATATTCAACTTTTAATTTACGTAACATGTATTAAAAGTAATTTAAAAAACCGACTTTAAAATCGCGCAGATGCTATCACCACATCTTAACCAAATTTATATGGGAGCACCCCTGAGGTACCCCCTTACTAACGAAAAGAATTCTAGAAATCGGACAAGGTGGTAAAGAATTATCGCTAAACATACATAAAAAATGAAAAGTTTGAGGATTTTCTCATGGACCCAATTATTAGATTTTGACCAAATGTATATGGGACCATGCCGGCAGTACCCCCTTTCTAGTAAAAAAGAATCATTTAAATCGGACATTGTGTTAAAGAATTATCGCTGAACATACATAAAAAAATATATACAGACGAATTGAGAACCTCCTCCTTTTTGAAGTAGGTTAAAAAGGATATAATAATCTATATTAATTGTATTAACTAAAAAACTACTATGTGGAGTTATATATATCTTGTTAAATTAATCTTATAGGTAAAAATGTGGGTTCGGTTCCTAGAAAAGTACCTACCTAGTTCACTGTGCAGCCAAATTTATATTTATGATACAGAATTTTTTGAATAAATAAAGTTTTAGATAAGCTGTGGTTTTAGGTTTAATTAAACACCAAGTTTTATCAGGAATAACATTTTCTGAAAAAAGTAACATATAGAAAGCAGACTTTTTGTGAGTTACTATATATATTTTAGAGGAAAATCCATATTATTTTAGAAAAATAAATAAAAATTTTGTTTCTTAAGAGGAGTATTTACTTGACTGTAAAGCGGAGCATGCAAGGGTTTCGTAGTACCCCACTTTTAAAGTTTATTTTTGACTTATTCTAAAAGAAAAAAATATGTGCGTGTAGGTAAAGAATAAATCTATGCTCCTCTGGAGACACTTTTTTAAAATTTGAAATTGTTTTTGTCTAAAAAAAATACAAATCTCGACTATTTTTACCCATTTTCTCAATTTTTTTTAGAAAAAACTAAATTGAATTTTGAAAAAGTGGTTCCAGAAGAGAATAGATTTAACCTATACCTACACGTAATGTGATTTATCTTTTAGAATATTGTACATGTTTGTCAAAGTTTACCAATTTTTTTAAAAAAACAAATATTCTTCAAAATTTTTCTTAAATTTTTTAAAACGGTACAAAATACCTTAATCCGTTTATAGTTATTGATTTTAAACAAGAAGGAGACCGGACATCGTCGAAGAGAAAGAGCGAAATTACTTGATTAAAAAGCGTTCTTTCTCTTTCCATTTCCTATAAAAACCAATAGACCTTTTTGAAATCGGTATTCGGTGACTTTTCTTCTGTTTTATTGCCTTGAAAATGATATGATTTACATAAAAAACAAAAACTGACTTATTGTTTTTGTGAAATAAAAATATCCGAATCAAAATCTTGAAACTATTATTTGGGGACTTAAAAGAGTGGTCCACTAGTTGGTGTAGCCTTTTAAAACATTTGGTATAATAATAATAATAATTACATATCATCAATTACCACTTCCACTGGTAAAATCCTAAATTTAAAATAGTGTATTATAATAATAAGACATTAATCATATCTTAAATAGATCGCCTACTACCATGTTTTAGAAATAAATAAAATGTAATTCTTAAAGCAATAAAAATATTCAAAATAATTTAAGATTCTTTGCGTTATGTCAATAAACATTAAACAAAATTTCTCACGAATTATTTAGTATTCTGTCCTGTACTTCCATGTCTCTATTAGCTTCGCTGTCAACAAGTTCTGACAAGGCATATTGCACATAAAAAATTTTAATTTTATTTTGTCTTTTCTTCCCAAAAGCTGTCATTATGAGATATTTTCTCCACGTTTATTCCTACAGAAGTCCAAAAGCACAAAAGCACAAAATGCAAAAATCCATTTGTGTTATGTGCAGCTAGCCCTGAATTTGAAAATACCAATATAGCCCAATTGGATTAGGTGAAGAACAGGCTTGAGATTCTGAAAAATTCGAAGCAGCAATTTTCCTTCGGAATTCGTTGGAGGGGGTCTGTGGTAGTCTAAATTCAAAAAGTTGGGATTCCAAAGTTGTCGTTAACTCCGCCAGCTTGATTTAAAGGGTTATTTTTTGTATCTTGAATAACTCATTTATTTTCAAATTTACACGGAAAATAGTTTTTACAAAAGTTATTTAAAATTAAATTTCCTACAATTCTGCTTTTTTTTTGTACGATCGATTTTTTTCGATTTATACCCGAAAAGAGGGGGTGAATTTTTGGTTATAGAATAACTCGTTTATTTTCAATTTTACGAGAAACATTGTTATTAACAAAGTTGTTTAAAATTAAATTTCCTACAATTCTGTTTTTTTTGTACGCTCGATTTTTTTGTATTTATCCCTGAGAAGAATGGGACGAATTCGCCGACAATTACGAGGAAGAATCGAACGACGCAAACTTGGCCGAGCCATCGGCTAAACGTTCCAAACAGACGTCATTGACGTTTCGATAGACTTTTAAAAGTGTACTGAAAAGAAAATAAATTTCATTTTTTTAATTGTAAAAATTATACTGTTCGATAAACTGATTATTTACACCCCTCTTTTCCTTTACCGTGAACGTGCGACCCAACAATATAAACTTTAGAAAAAATCGGAATCATAATTGTACCAAATAACATTTTTGAAAATCAGCAAAAAAAAAACAAACAGAAAAAATAATGGTACAACATCAATAATAAACGTGACAATACAATACTTAGGTTCACCCCCACTCTTCTCAGGGATAAATACAAAAAAATCGATCGTACAAAAAAAAACAGAATTGTAGGAAATTTAATTTTAAACAACTTTGTTTATAACAATTTTTCTCGTAAAATTGAAAATAAACGAGTTATTCTATGACCAAAAATTCACCCCCTCTTTTCGGGTATAAATCGAAAAAAATCGATCGTACAAAAAAAAAGCAGAATTGTAGGAAATTTAATTTTAAATAACTTTTGTAAAAACTATTTTCCGTGTAAAATTGAAAATAAATGAGTTATTCAAGATACAAAAAATAACCCTTTAAATCAAGATGGCGGAGGTAACGACAACTTTGGAATCCCAACTTTTTGAATTTAGACTACCAGAGACCCCCTCCAACGAATTCCGAAGGAAAATTGCTGCTTCGAATTTTTCAGAATCTAAAATACTAATCCGATTGGGCTAATAGTGGTTCTCCTTAATGGTATTGTCCTTTTTCCAAAAAGTTATTTCTCTACTGCGTATTTCTTCTTCTACAGTCAGCACTTCAGCTCCATATGGACATTTTAACTCTATCATAGTGTTTTGTTTTTTTTTTTTAATTCCATCCAGACTGGCAGCAACATAATCAAATTCAAATTCAATAAAATGTCCACATTTAAAAACTTACTTGCAAATAAATTTCCAAATCTTATTTTGCTTTGAATTTATGGTCCATGTCATATCGGGTGGTTTTAGAAATAAATAAAAGATTTTAGGAGATTTTTACAAATTTCTCATATTTTAAAGCAGTGTCGTTTCCGTCTTTTATTGTGCCACAATGTACAATCAGCTTGTCACAATCGTTTTATTCTCATTTATAGACATTGGCTAACTCTTTAGAAAATTTTCTCTTGCAGCACGTCTCAAAGGGTGCGACAGATCAAAGCCATGCGCAAAAGCAAGAAAAAATATTTACATTACTTTAACGGATTGAAGAGATATTAACATGCTGGAATTAATAAGTATTGTTGACTTGAAGAGGTATTCATTAAACAAAAACATATTTATAATTCATATCTCAGTGTATATCTTCCAATTTCGGATATATATTTTTTAATAAATAAATGATAAAATTAATTTAAAGTAATTGAGCGAAATTACTGTATGTAAAAAATAACATGAATTAAAATCACTTATTTACTGTTTATCACTAAATAGTAGAAAAAAAGATATATGTATATTTTGTTGGTGTCACCCTCTAGACGAAAAAGCTTTTAACGTATTTCTATTTTTATTGTTATAAAAATAAGTGGTCCTGTAGGCAAAAATTAAATATATGGTTCTCTTCTAGCATTTTTTAACATTTCTATTTCTTTTCGTTTCTTTTCTTAGATTGTTTTCAAAAGAGACTGATTCATATTTTTAAAGTGACTCCAGAGAGGTATGGGTTAAGCCTTTATCTGTACTTACATAAAATTTCTTTTAGTAAAATTAAAAAATAATCCGTAAAATTGGTCTACTATGAAACCCTTGCATGTAATATATATACCAATCTTAGTATAACAGAAATAAATTACGTAAAAAATAAGGTGTAAAATATGTAAAATTTATTCATCCCTCGTAAAATATCAGTAAAATATATTATAAATTGTTTTCATTCACAAATATTAATTTCTTGAAAATCTAACAGAGGCGCCACTTTCCAGACGAAAAATTTTGCAATGTAAGGGTTTCGTAGTACCCCACTTTTAAAGTTTATTTTTGACTATTTTTAAAAGAAAAAAATATTTTCGTGTAGGTAAAGGTTAAATCTATGCTCCTCTGGAACCACTTTTTCAAAATTCAATTTAGTTTTTTCTAAAAAAAAATTGAGAAAATGGGTAAAAATAGTCGAGTTTTGTATTTTTTTTTTTTTTTTTTAGAAAAAAACAGTTTCAAATTATAAAAAAGTGTCTCCAGAGGAGCATAGATTTATCCTTTACCTACACGCACATATTTTTTTCTTTCAGAATAAGTCAAAAATAAACTTTAAAAGTGGGGTACTACGAAACCCTTGCATGCTCCGCTTTACAGCCAAGTAAATACTCCTCTTAAGCAAGTTTACTAAAAGTCTTTGTATTCAGCAAGAATTAGGGTTGCCACCTATCCTTTTTTGAAGCAAAATGTTCTTTTTTGCAGCAAATGTCTTTTTTATGGGATATGTCTTTTTACAGCACATATCTTAGGAAGGTACATGGTTTGTACAAAAATATATAAGCTAAGGAGTTTTTATTAGTAGCTCAGTAGAATGACGAGTAGGATTTTTTTTATTACAAGCTCGGCAACCTTTTTTTAAAAGTTCAGTGGAAGGATGACTTTTAATATACCGGAGCCCCTGTCAGCATAGTGTAGTTTTTTATTCACATCAAAAAGGTGGTAACTAGCAAGTCCTAAAAAATGCATTATTTTGAAAAATTTGGTTGCACAATGTTGGTAAAAACATACCTGAACAATTATTACATTGGTAGTAATATATGGACACTTTTTTACATAGAATCATGTTTGCCCTGTTCCTCGTAAATATTCATTATCTTCTTTTTAAGTGCCCCATAACTGAAAATCTAACTATAATATTAGTAAGTGAAAACTATACTATCAATATCTTACAAACCTTGAAATGAGGCAAATTATAATTCAAAGCAGGGCTACCGTCGATATTAGGGACAGTAATTTTTTCACTTTTTCCATAAAGATTCAGTAAAACCATAATATTTTTACACTTTTTAATCTTCTATAAGTGTGCACTAACCTAATTAAAGCAACAAATATTATTAAAACACATTTGTAAGTAAAAAAATTAAAAATATGCATTTATTCACGACATTAAATTCTCACGTAGCCATATTGTTTTTAATTTTTTCGATTTGACAGTCACACTAAGAGCTCCTCCAGTGCGTGATTTTAGCTATGTTGCCAATTGCTTTTTGTTATTTGTTCTAAATAAATATATTCATGGTAATACCGTTCTATATTATTTTTTGTTTATAAATAATATGACAACTAACATTTTTATTTTTATAAATGTGGTGATGTCAAACATAGTAAAAAAACGTACATAACAAGAATGACAGTGGCTGTTTTTTCAATAGCTCCAGGCTAGATGATAAAACCAAAATATAAATGTGTTTATTTGAGACTTTTCATTTCAATTATTCAATTTGAGCTGTGTCCAGGCCGTTGGAGTCTAAAGTCTAAGCCAATCGGCGTAGCCAGGTATGGGTTGATGTGTTTTGGTGGCGGCGAAACACAAATGACGAAACTGATAATGTTTCACTAATTGTACAGCCAGATCTGGAGCCTCAAATTGACCCAGAAACCGAATTAAATTTAGAAATAAACGACCGGCCGAATCAAACTGATAACGATAATGCTAGTGAAAATGACACCATACATTCTAATAATGAACATAATCCAACTTTTGAAATCCCTACTATAAACACTGCAGTAAATTACGGCTCAAACCAAATAATAATCAGTTCAGTCCTACATTCATCAGCTAATCCTAAAATTAAGATTCTTTTCGAGAAAAAGAAACGTATACATTTTCAAGTTTCACAAAATAATTTCGAAAAAGACGTTATTGACCTTATAAAAAATTATATCAATCCAGAAACTCAATATTATTTATACTTTGAAAATTCAGAACTATTTGAACCATTTATAGTGGTCCTTCAAAAATATTTCAAGTATTCTTCCTTAAAATTAAAAAAGTGTAATACAAAACTAATCGACGTTACTAATAAAGACGACATAAAAAATACAATTCAGGCCTATCACGAAGGGAAAACAAACCACAGAGGCATTGACGAGACATATCGACGCACTAAAGACAAATACTATTGGCCATTTATGAAAAATTCTATACAAACTTATATAAACGACTGCGAGATATGCCAACGGAGTAAATACGAACGAAATCCAATCACTATAAAAATGAATCAAACCCCCACTGAACACAAAGCAGTGGAGTAATACCACTATCTGTATTTGGAAGGCAAATACCTATTTATCATTGAATGAATAGTTAAAAGGATTCACCTTTTAATACAATACCTATATTACATTTGTCCTCGTTTAAAAGACATTTATAAAATATATTATTTTAGTGTTAATAAAATGTAATATCCTAGTCTCTACTTCACATTTAAATTATTGATAGGTATTTTAAAGATTTGAGATTGTATACCTATTTGCTGCAAGTAAGTATTCGTTAAATATGTATTATTATTTGTATTTATTTTTATCTAATAATATTTATTTAAGTTATTAATAAACATATTTTAAGAATGTTCTATTTTATTATTTATTGATATATCTTATATTTATTTAATAATAATATGCAGAACCAACTCTCCACATCAGACCCCTGCTTATAACAAATTAATTCCTCAAATTTGGTATAATCGACCTAAATTATTTTGTAAAATAAAAGTTTCGAACTTACTAGTTCCATACTTTATTTTATAAAATAATTTATGTGGAAATCATTTAAAATTTAATATACTATCTACTCCCAAAAATTACAATTTGAATTTACCGCCATCTGTCAATTGTCATTTTAGTTCCAGCTCCAAACACAAGGTGGCGCTAATTTGGTTTAAAAGTTTAACATTGGCGTGGGGTCTCTAGAAGATACGTGCTTTGTGCAGTATATAGGTCAGTTGTTGTCCCCGATACGCGAATCGCTTTTCCTTTGCATCGAAGTAGCACTAGAGTAAGGCCCGTATTTATAAACAAAACTCAGCTGAGTCGGACTTGGGTAAGTCGTCCTTGAACGAAAATCGAAGTTCGGTTATATCGTGTGAATTTAGAGATGGGTAGTAACAAATCCGTAAATTAACATAACAGTTACAGATTTGCTAATAGCCATCTCTAAATTCCAGTGTAACACCGAAACCACCTCGAACTATAGAGACGTTGTAACCATTTTCGATTTTAGTTTAAGGACGACTTACCCAAGTCCGACTCACGTAAGTTCTGTTTATAAATACGGGCCCGAGTGTTCTGTGGTAGCACTGAGCTACACGCTACACCACTTCTGAAAATATCGTTCCATACATATATATATATACAAATTGTATGGATGGAACTATTGCCGCGTTTGAGAATCCACATCGGATGCATCTGAGATGTAGTAAATCCACTGGGGTAAATCTTTGATCACGTGATTCAGTATATGTAAATGTAATGGGACATATGTGTCCGATGTGGATAAAAACGCTCGAGATGTAAAAAATGCATCACAAACGCGGCAAACAAACTGTGCAAATCATAGGCGATGTATAAATTCTCATTCACTGGTCATATCGGTCATATCAACGAATCTTTGTGAACGGGTCATTTAAATGATTGACCTTGTCTGACCCGGGTCGTCAAGATGAACCGGGTCTTCCCATCACTAATAGTCGTTTTCTTTTTACAAGCATACTTGACTGACTAAAAGTTAGATTCTGATCTAAGCTTAACAGTAAAAAGAACGCGAATTTTGGTTGACAGGTGACGTGCCCCATGCAATGAACTGGAGTGGGGTAGAATGCTTGTCAATTGGGATCTGAAGATAAGCGATACGCCCTCCACTGTGAACTAAAAGTTATGCCATTTGACACTTAACCATCTGTGTTCTGTCAAGTTTTGTTTATTGTTTATCAGGTCATTTCAATATTTTAAAATTTAACAAGTATTTTGTTTGAAATATCTTATTTAATAATAAGCTAATGCTTTAAATTTATATCATATATATTAAAATATTATTTTATTTGAACTATAAGTGGAATATCAGTGAAAAACACACTTGGTGGGTGCCTGGATGCAGCCCTAAAAAAAATGGACCTTCTTTTACATTTCATTTGCTTCCTAAAGTTGGTAAATGTAGGGTAATTTTTATAAATTGCAAGTGGAAAGTCTGCAAGAAATGCATGGTTACAAAAATTAAAAATTGAGAAGCATTTTAAAGAAGATGATTTGCCTAGAGGTAATATAGATTTATTTTTCGATTGAATGTTTTTATTTTACCTTTTTTTGTGTTGTAGATGCCTCATCCAAAGTGAAAATAAATATAAAAAAAAATCGCTGTGTCTTCCTGCCAGTTTTTAAGTAAATGTTTGACGATTCTGTTCAATAAACTTCAAAATCAAATATTGAGAGAACAAAAAGAAGATCCAAACCACAGAATAAAGATTTTGTGTCCAAACTAAAAAAAGTTCAATAGGTGCGTTTTATTCATCCATTCTCTAGTAGAAAAAGTTTGAACAGAATTTGCAAATGCAATAAAACGATAAAATTGTCATCTGTCAAGAATGTCAAATTTAAAATTATCGTTGATTTATCCATTATGCCGCCATTGCAACGTAATAATCATTTGCTATTACCTGCACCAAGAATTCCAGTTGACATTAGATTAATTATCGATAAGTATGAAGTATAAAATTATTTTGTAATATTTTTAATAATTTAAAATATTTACTTCTAGTATAACCAATGATGTTATAGCAAATTCTCAATTTATTACATACATGTAAACAATAAATAAAATATGCTTACTGTCTTTGTTGAACCAGAAATATTGTCCACTTTCAGCCTGTACAATTTCTTCAATTGTTTACAACCTTTATCAGAGTCAGAGATCCAAAGCCCAATTGAATTACGATTTACGAATTTTACGATGACAAAAAATAATTAAAAATTATAAGTATTATAACTCATAACCTTACTAATAAAGTATGTTTGGCGCATGAGTTTGACATACCAATACCGCCCACTTTTTTCATTCCCTTCATTCGGTCAAAATTCACCGAATGAGAAGTTTGAGCGGAATGAATCAATCGACACAATAAAACGCTCATCCTGTTCATACTTTCCACACTGGTTGCAAAAGATTGAGCAATAAAACGCGCCAAATGAGTGTTAAATGCACATACATTCATTGCGTTCGGTCTGCCAAGTTCCTTTAACTCCTTTAACACTTTTAACTCCAAACGACCCTTTTAGCGTTCGGTTTAGTCCGATTAGTGACAGTTTAACACGCTTAAATGTCATTTAAAAGCACCCTAAAATTTGTCCCGCTCCAGCCCCTGACTATCCGAACTCGCCTTTTGATTACTATACGAGGCAAGAGAGAGGTCCGACACGCCCAACATAGGGCGCGGCCATTTTGAACCCTGTGACACAATTTACAGCTAAAGAATCAGATCGCTCACTCTGCGTCGGCACTTTGGATCTCAATGTTTCAGTTTATACACTGTGCAACTCGGATAATACAATATATGACAACCGCCTATAATTAAACAGCAGTCTTCTGCGTATCCTGAATTTGTATCCCTGGAGTGGATGTTATTTTGGAACTTTCAACTGGTCCGAGTGAGCTAACTGATTCTTTAGCAATAAACTGTGACTCCAAAAATAATATTTACTGACACTGACAGCAGCAAGCAAAATATCAGGTGCGTTTTAATCATCCGCTTCTGCTTCCGGAATTGTCGGTTTAGTCGTTTTAACCTGTCAGATTAAAATAAGAAAACCGACAATTCCGAAGTAGAAGCGGATGATTAAAACGCACCTATTAAAAATATTGCGCCAAGATGTAGGCAACACGTAATAAGGGTTCAAAATGGCGGAGTTTTCTATCTCCTTTTAAAAGGCACTCAGAAAGCTGCGCAGTGCGACCATTCTCCGTATAGTAAAAGAAAATCAAAGTATGTGGTTCTAACGCACAACTTAAATTTGGCAGCGGTGCTTCGTGAACCTATGCGATGTGAATGATTCAAGAATACCGAATACGATGACCGAGAGCCCAAATGGCTCTATCAAGCTAGCGGGCACTCTGTGGCGGCACCATACAAGACCTGGTGGGTTTTTTGTAGCTTTTTTGTAGCTTTTTCGTTACGCTATTTGCGAATTTGTAGCTTTGCCCAGGTCCGAAAAAACAGCGGATCCGCTAGCTTGAATTTCCATAAATTCCATAGTAGCGGCACAGATTCAGACCCAGCTGGTTTTTCGTAACTTTTTTGTTACGCTAGTCTCCCTTTTGTAGCTTGTACTGAACCTGAGAAAAGCGCGGATCCGCTAGCTTAGCGGATATTTTTAGCGGCACCAGCTCGGACCAGGCTCATTTTTTGTAACTTTTTTGTAGCTTTTTTGTTACGCCTGTCTCCATTTCGTTGCGAGGCCTGAACGTGAGTAATAATCGTTTCTCCATGAGTGTGAGAGAAAAGTGCGTTAATTAAAATCAAGTTTCAGCCTCTACAAGTAATATGTGCAACTCGATAGTGTGACTATTTGTTGATAGATGGCACCAGTATTGCATTTCACGAATTATGGCCATCTTCCATCCAATATATTTTTGAGAAATTTAGATATAATCCAAAGAAGTAGAGAGGGTAGAACGATAAGGTACCGTCTGCGCATCCATCACGAGTGTATAGAAATTATACGTGATTCAGCCTTCCACTCTTACACACGTAAATGACAAAGAGGTTGCCCTAAAGCACTGGCTGCGTTCATCCGCGCCATTTCAAGGAGCGCTACAAAAGTAGCGATCACTTACGCTACCTGATCGATCTTTATGCACGGATGAACCATGTTTAAAAAGTGACATTTGATTTTGGTTTATTCATTTTACTTTTGAGTTGAATGTCTCTGGTTGAAGATTTGTTTGTTTATTTTTCAATTGCTAATATGCTAATATAACCCTACTAGTCACCAAGCAAACCGTGAACGTAAGTGCGTAAGACAGATCAGTGATCACCGATCAGACGTAAATAAAATGCGCTACTTTTAATGGCGGCCGCTCCTTGAGCGAAATGTCAAAATACACCGTTCATACGTTCCACTCGAGAGCGCTACCAGATCGATTAGGTAGCATGTGGCGCGGATGAACGCAGCCACTGTAAACAAATTCCAGGATCGACTTTATTCAGCGATTATGTTCATGTTCAGCTGTTTTTTGTTTGTGTTTTGGCTGTTGTAAGATTTTTTGGCGTCAATTCTTTGTTATCTTGCTTATATTTATGATTTTTTATGCTTTTATTCCGATTTAGTATTAAATTATACTTGTTAATTATTTTTCGATGCACTATTTTATAATTGTTGCACAAAATGTTGTTAAACCGTCCCTTAATTTTGTTTACAAAATGGGCAAAACGAAATTGTTCAGTGTCCAGACTTTTGAATAGACAGTTATCATTCTACCCCTCTCCACTTCATTGATATATGCTGCGTTTGAGAATCCACATCGGATGCATTTTTTACATCTCGAGCGTTTTTTTATCCACATCGGATACATCTGTCCCATTACATTTATGTATACTGAATCACGCGATCAAAGATTTTTTACATCTCAGATGCATCCGATGTGGATTCTCAAACGCGGCAATAATCTCAAAAGCGGACATTTGTTTTTAAATGTTTTTTAGTGTTGTTTATGTATTTATACTTTTGTTGAATCAAGAATATTCTTACATCTTTTTTGAAGGATTTCCTTAACCAATCGTTTTGCAGTATTTATGGACCAGTGTTTAATTCTGTCGGATCACAACTATACAGTGTGTTCCATCTCAGACGAGCCACCCCGTATATTTCTTATCCCATAGTAATTGGAAAAATTTCCCGAAACACGTCGGATGATTTTCTTTGGGGGACATCTTTTGACGTATATTTGAGGCTTGAACCAGCAACCCCCTATTTTCAAGTAAAAAAAAAACAAAAATATTACTTAATACTTAATTTGGTAATAAACTCAAAATATTTAATTTTCAAAATAAAGTAGCTATCTAATAATAATGTTTATTTGTCAATTATATATAAACATTTAAATAATATAACTATAGGGACTGCATCATCTCACTGTGTTCTGTATACCTACATCACGAAGATTAAAAACCTTTTTAGAAACATAAAAAAAAACCATTCATATATGGATCATTAGATTATATTTAATTCATATAAAAAATAAGAAAATACCTACATAAATGTACAAAAGTAGAGAGTATTGGAAAATAAATACATAATAAATAAATAAGCGATGACAAAATAACACACAAGAGGACTTAGCTGAAAGTTTTAACTAATTACTGTTAAAATAATTTAGCTTTTTAAAGAGAGTTTATATCATGAGATAATTGATTAATTTAAACTCTGCCTTCCTACTTGTTATAACAAAAATTAATAGAATTCGCAGCTCTTGTATGGTACTGATGTATGTAAGAAATAGGAGTAAGTTGACAATTCAATACATTAATTACTATTTAAAAAATAAAGGTCATTGCCTGCACATAGAAACTGTCCCATATTCAACCAGTTCAACGTAGTCAACATAAGCTGAATGCTATATATCTGCTACATCCTAAAATAGCTCTCCTTGCCTTATTCTGAGAAAGCTCTCAAAAGTAGAGTTAGAACATCCTGCGTGTATATTATATATTTTGCATAACTTGTATCCTAAAGATATCACTTGAGCATAGTTTAATTTAAACCATAGTGATTTGTAGATACTCAACCAAAAGTTCTTCTTTACTACCATATATTTTGATTTTCTTACATTCGATTTCCTTTCCTGAATTTTCATAATTTCTTTGCTTGAACTTCTAGAGGGTATAAATAAAAGTGTCCTTTTTATATAAATTGTTGCAGTTTGCCTGCAAGAGTATACTTATTCCTCTGGTAATATCTTTTAGAACTTCTTTTTTCTTACATTTCTTTGTTATTACTTTATAGTTTCGTACCATATTTACAGCTGAAAAAATGCAAAATATAGGTAATATTAGATTGTTTAGCCTCAAATATTTTTATTATATTACAAAAATAAAATGGCGAAAAATATCATAATATTAAGGCCAAGTTCAATTTTGTTTGACATATCATCACGATTTTTTTTAGGTTAGAAAATTGCATTATCGATTTTTTTCATTCGAAGTAATAAAAGACGCCACTTTAAATTTCTATCTCTTTATGTCAACAAATTTCTAACACGATGAATTTATAAAACGTATGTCACTAATGAATATGTGGCTGCAACTGACGGCAACACTGTCAGCTACTCCATGGCTACTAGAGTACATACCACTGATCTGTATTATTTTACTGGATAGGATATAGCCCCCTAAAAAACGTTCCGAAAAATTGGCCGATTTGGGCAAATAATATGGCGGACCGGATGTTATTTAACGTAACCTCTATTTTCATTTGTCATCACATTTGTCATTTAATTGTGTCAACAAGCTACGATGAGATGTTTTTATTGTGAAAAACAAAGTAAAAAGAGTATGAAATAAACAATAAACGTTCATTCCTGAAGACACAATATGCTTCACGTTTCCATTATTATATTTTCTTTCATAAAAAATCAAATCATGGGTGAATTTTCCCGAAGGACATCGCCCGCAAAAGGAAAAGAAGAAGAATAAGAAGAAAAACTAATCAAATTATAGGTTAGGTATGTCAAATTATCCCATATTTCAGTTCTGTGAACCCACCATAATTTGCCCAAATCGGCCAGCATTGTTGCACTTCCGGTCTCCTTGGTGGAACGGTTTTTTAGTATGTTAAATATAGCCTATATCCTATCCAGTAAAATAATACAGATCAGTGGTACATACAGATCCGGTATAAGCCATGGAAAATAATAATTTAATGTTTTGATCGAGTTAAACAAAATAACAAAATTAAATGTTTATTTTTAAGTAAACGACATTTTTAAATGTATACGTCTTCAATCAAAAATAATATAGGCAATACTCAAGTGTATTATACGAGTGAACTGGACAAGAGATAATTTTTCCCTTTACTCCAGTTTTTTTGTAATGAAACCAGCGGTAAAATAGATATTTGTGTACCAAGGCTGTGTTTTGGCCAAATTAGACATATGCGTTCAAGTCTAAGCTAGTTCTGGTTAAGTATAAGAGTAATAGGCAAGAAACGGGTGTTCAGTCAAACTTGACATCGAGATAGATGTCACATAAGCAGGAGTACGTTTAGAAACCACGCACGCCGCGTCTAGGCTCTATTCTAATGTATGTGGTCAGACGCGCTGTGCGAGGTTTCTAAACGCACTCCTGGTGTACTGAAGATGAACTTTGCAGGACCAAGCATCAGATAGGTATAACACTTGATATTCTGAAAACTATGTGAATAAGAACGATTGGAAGTGTCAGAAGGAGGCTAAAGGCAAAAAATAGACGGACCAGAGCCTAATAGATAGATAAGTCATATTTTAGCAAGGAGAGAGTCGATGAGTGTTATAAATATAGTTATTTATGAATGTATTTTTAATGTATAATTTCAGTTTATTTTCATTTTTGGTATAAAACTATGGCTGACATAATAAAACTCTTAAAAGTATATATATTTTCAATCTTTATTACTATACATTATTTAGTATTCATTTATTCTCTCTGACCTAGGGAAAAGGTCAGAAAACCCTGGTCATAATTGTTTACAATGTTGCGTGTTCCTAATGATACAAAACATTACAGAGGAATGATACTTAGCCGATGAAATCTCATCGAGATCACGCATGACATATTGTGGTATGGAATATGGCTATCTCTGATGCATCTGCAGATTTAAATTTATTTTTGCGTACTGTTTTCTATCAACTGATACCCCAAATTTATACAAGCCACGTCTTCGCACCACAATGTGACATAGCATCAAATCTGCTTAATCTCGTACCATTTTTTAAAAGTATCAAGGAATTTCTTGGTGTAGCTGATCATCATGTTTCGAGTCACTGAACCTAAAAAATAACAAATATCAATAAATAGAATTCGGAATTTATTCCAAAAATATTTTTCTTTGGGAATTATATAGGATTTCTCGTTAATATACTGACAAACTTTTAAAGGTGGTAGGTGCATCAAAATAAACATTTTTTTGCTTAATAAAATAAAAATAATTTTATTGCCCAACAAATTAATCCATTTACAGAACAAAATACATGAAATAAATGTTAAACATAATATTTCGACAGAAAATAATTTTAGCAACAGCAAGAAAAAAAAAGAAAGAATCCTAAATACATTAGCTACAAATTAGTACAACTAATGGTCGAAATAAATATCCCAATCAGAACAAAATTAATTAAAATTTGAGCACATAAGCCTTATAGGTGAATTTCTTCCCAAGTTCGTTCAAATACTTGCTGTATAAAATGTTTTATGATATCTAATGGCTGTGTGGGGAACATTAAAATTTATTTAATTTATCAAAAATAGTACATCAATAGTGTTATGTAATATTTTATAAAAAAATGTAACACTGGAAACTACCCTTCTATTTTCGAAAGAAGCAGAGATTCTTCAATACCTCGAATGGGATACAGCTCATCTATTTTAAAAGAAAGGTACTTGAGAGATCGCCGCTGAACATTTTCCAATGATCTTTTATGAATATTGTAAATACGGTTCCAGATAAGAGATGCATATTCTAGCCTGGAACGAACTAAAGAAAAGTAAAGGATCTCCAAGCTTTAAGAGTTTGTAAAAGAACGAGTATTAAGAATTAATAACCCTAAGCTTTTCAACGCAGAAGCAACTGTATATTCAATATAATCCGAAAAAGTAACTTTTTGGTTGAATAATATACCTTAATCTTCAATTTGTGCACAATTCCGATAAATGTAGGCTGTTAAATAAATAATCAAACTCTACCTTGTTAATCAATCAATATATGTTTATTGTCAAAGCTACAAGAACTTATAGATATATAATACTTCTAGTATAGGAACATACTTCACATTTAGACACATTCATTCAGCTTGTTTTCATTACACCAATTTTCAACGATTCCCAAGTTGGGTCTGTAAAAAGTAACAGTCTTGAATTGATGAGATTGAGGTAAATATTTTTAAGTCAGCAGCGAACAGCAGGTTAAATTTATTGCAAAGTCATTTATAAATATACTAAATAATAGTGGTCCCAGATTGGAGCTCTGTGGAACTCCAGATGTTGCTGTGAGGGGTGAAGATGAAAATCCGTTGTAAAAGACATAATAAAAACGATGATTTAGGTAAGATTAAAATAATCTCAACAGCGACTGATCAAACCCTAAGCATTCCAACTTCCTTACAAGAATATTATGATTTTTAATTATTACAAAATACATTATGTATGTACAAAAACTATTCTAAACATATTTTAACTAACAAGAGTTTTATTTTTAACTAGTTATATTCAAAAACAAATGTCATTTTTAAAACTATGTTTAACAATAACTGATGAGTATACAACAAGGTTCACAGTTTAAACTAAGTCTACATTTTAACTGCCTATTGTGCAATCCGCCATATATGTACAATTCAAAATTAATTGTATTTCTTTAAAATGCACTTGATTCTGTTGATCAAAATCATTCGATAAAAAAATTAAATAGTATTGGTATAAAGGTGGTTTTTATATCTATGCTATAAAGCATGCATTGGGGCAGCATGTAGATTATCTAAGTATCAGGTCAGAGAGATTAAAATTAAATAACATATGTAGTGGGATTCTCATCTTTTGAGTATGTCTCCTATCGAGACTCCTATCTTTGTTCGACAGACAGCGATTTTGATGTAATGTCTCTCTCTATTCTGTATGTAATGTGTCGAGTTGGCACAAAAGAATCACTGTTCTGATCAGAAGAAATTAACCACATCAAAGGAAGAAAATTAGGTCCCCTGTTATTTTTAATTTATATTAATGATTGTTAATGTTGCAATAATTAATATGACATTTACCTGTTTGCCTATGATGTCCTTATCTATGTTTCTTGTAAGTTGTAAGGATTCAGATAACTAAGAGTTAATTGTCAATAAAACTCTGCAAAATGTTTATAAATGATGTTGCAATCATTTGTTAAAAATCAACACAAATACCTAAAACAAAATATAAGCTGATAAGTAATAACTAGATGCAGTTTGTGGACAAACAATATAGGAAATTGGAAGAAAATCTATACAGTTAGTAGAAAAATTCAAATATTTAAGGGTAATTATTCGGAAACAGATGAAATTCACAGACCATATGCAAATACTGGAGTGCGTTTAGAAACCTCGCACGTCGCGTCTGACCGCATACATTAGAATAGGGTCCAGACGCGCCGTGCCTGGTTTCTAAACGCACTCCTGTTATCAAAACAATTGCAGTTAAATTACATTTCCTATTTAGAATGTTATTAAAATAATTGTTATATTATTACATTATTTTTTACTAAATTTGAATATTGTGATATTAGCAAACTAGCCAAATAAATAAAATAAAAATAAAATAAAAACCGAAAACATACCTGGATCTACAATAATATATATAAATAATATAAGTACATTGCATCTTTTAAATTATTAAAGTCCATTAAATTGAAATGACACGTCAAACCATAAACGTCAAACTTTCAAAACAAACATGCTTGTGTTGTGTTCCAAACAGAAAATAGCATTTATAGAATAATTTATTTACTTGCAACCTTTCCCCGCACACCACCCTCGCCCCTCACCCATAAACATGGTCAAATTGGGCTAAGCCCACTGAACAGTTCAGTGGCTAAGCCATTTTACATTCGTCTGCATAGGGAGCGATGTTGCAATTTTTCAATTTTTAGTGTCTATTCCGTCTGTTCAGATGGCAGCATCTTATGGGCCCTACATTTTTAAATCTTATCACAAGAATCCTGAAATAATTAGGCAAAAATAAAAGAATGTATGCTGCGTTTTAACTTCTAAATATTATAAAAAATGATGGAAAGTCCATAACTTTTAAATATTTGTTAAATATCACTTATTAAAATATTATGCATTAAAAGTAAAACAAACTATAGACTTTCCATCATTTTTTACAGTTTTTTGAACCCATTTATGAAAACAGTTTTTTTAAATATTATCGTTCAGAGCTGTATTTCTTGTGATAAAAAAGTCGCCGTCACTTGTCATTGAACTTGGCCTTAAGGTAAAATCATATGCACTAGACATGGGTAACGCAGCGCTGCGTTGCGTTATTGCGTTAACGCAGTTGTATGCGTTACGAGCGTTGATACACCATCTGTTAGTGTATCAGCGCAACGAAATTTTCGATACTAGGCGAGTTCGGTCAGTCAGGGGCTGGAGCGGGACAAATTTTAGGGTGCTTTTAAATGACATTTAAGCGTGTTAAACTGTCACTAATCGGACTAAACCGAACGCTAAAAGAGTCGTTTGGAGTTAAAAGTGTTAAAGGAGTTAAAGGAACGTGGCAAACCGAACGCAATGACTGAGTCGAAAGGATCGCGAGTTGTTGGTGCGCCATGCGCCAGGCACTGATTCCGTTTTCCGTGACGAGTTGAGAATTTTAATTTACGCAATTGATGCAACTCGTAATGCA
This sequence comes from Psylliodes chrysocephalus, assembly GCA_927349885.1. NCBI lineage: Eukaryota > Metazoa > Arthropoda > Insecta > Coleoptera > Chrysomelidae > Psylliodes > Psylliodes chrysocephalus. The sequence continues at coordinate 1,096,901 of OV651826.1, forward strand.
GATTACCCAAAATCTATCAAGTAATTATGTTCTTTGCAACATGTCACATCATTTGTAGGATTGTAGGTCGAATTTTATGAATTTTAACTTTGTACACTGACAGTTTTTAGTTCTTTAGTATAGTATACAAAAGTTATATCATTTTTATATAAATTGTAATTTTTGTATTCTTTGTAAAATCCGAACACAATGAAATAAAAAAATGGGTGCATTACACTGTTATATTTTTAAACAAATAATAAAAAAAATTAGTTAAATTCCCAATTGCGTTATTGCCTTGAACACGGTTTGACCCTTATAAAAGATAAAAGGACAGCCCGCTCTGAATAACACCGGTATCATGCGATACACCGAGGTGCATCGACTTCATTCGGCGCAGGCAGTGGTGTGACGCAATAACACAATTGCGTTAACGCAATGAGTTGGCGCAATAGAGTGCGCCGGAGTTAGTGTATCAACGCAAAGAATTTTAGTGCATTACCCATGTATAATATGCACAGCTTTAGAAATAATTTAAAACCACTCACCTCCATGGAGGAAGGATAATTACTCATCTCTATTTCAAAATGCACTCGAAATTACAACTTTACTTCAAAGAAGTTTCTTGTATATTATTTAAAATAAATAAACGTTTCTTCTAGTACATTTGTTACCTTCACTTGAAATCTCAAAATATCAAGAGGTAGGCTACCAGTTTAACATTTTGGATAAATATGTGTTGCCTAACATAGTAGTAAAAGAGTCAAAATGGCCGCGCCCTATGTTGGGCGTGTCAGACCTCTTTAAAAGTATGTGGTTTAGTCCAATTAGTGACAGTTTAATACGCTTAAATATCATTTAAAAGTACCCTAAAAAACTCCGCTTTTGTCCCGCTCCTGCCCCTGACTAACCGAACTCGCCTTCTGTGTGTCGGTTTGTTGTGTTGGCTTGGTTTTGTATAACAAAAAAAACTTCGACACAAGCTGATTGGTCTATTCCCGATGACACGTATACATTTCAAATTTTAAATTTCAATTGGGCTTAATTTAAAAACTTTTTGCTTTTTTAACGAACTGATTATTTAGAATAAATTGTATAGCGACTAACTATTACAATATAATTTATAAAACAGCATATCTCACATGTGAACATGGCCCATTACTATGGGATAAGAACTATACGGGCTGGCTCGTCTGAGATGGAACACCATGTATATAGTGAGAATAGGCAATTGCTTGGTAGCTATTACCACCGGTGTGAAGTTAGCAGTAAGTTTTTAGCAGTAAAAATAACCGAAAACACCCGATCGGGAAAATAGTGGCGTCGGGCATACAACTATTTTAATAATCTTGTCAATATGTATTTTACATTAATATCGAACAAATAATGCATACCGTTGAAAATGTCTGATTTTGAGATTATATTTAAATTTCTCAAAAATATATTGGATGGAAGATGGCCATAATTCGTGAAATGCAATACTGGTGCCATCTATAAACAAATAGTCACACTATCGAGTTGCACATATTACTTGTAGAGGCGCACTTTTCTCTCACGCTCATGGAGAAACGATTATTACTCACGTTCAGGCCTCGCAACGAAATGGAGACAGGTGTAACAAAAAGCTACAAAAAAGTTACAAAAAATGAGCCTGGTCCGAGCTGGTGCCGCTAAAAATATCCGCTAAGCTAGCGGATTCGCGCTTTTCTCAGGTTCAGTACAACCTACAAATGGGAGACTAGCGTAACAAAAGAGCTACAAAAAAGTTACGAAAAACCAGCTGGGTCTGAATCTGTGCCGCTACTATGGAATTTATGGAAATTCAAGCTAGCGGATCCGCTGTTTTTTCGGACCTGGGCAAAGCTACAAATTCGCAAATAGCGTAACAAAAAAGCTACAAAAAAAGCTACAAAAAACCCACCAGCAGGGTTATTCTACTAAATTTATAGCCCGGCTACAAGTTTATAGCCCGGCTACAAGTTGGATTTTGAAGTAGGAATATATAAAGTTCAAGCCAAAATCCAACTTGTAGCCGGGCTATAAATTTAGTAGAATAACCCTGCAGGTCTTGTATGGTGCCGCCACAGAGTGCCCGCTAGCTTGATATAGCTAGAACAAATTGGTGATAGGACACTTCACATCCCGCACAGTTCAATGTTCACATCGTTCAACTTGGAGAATAGGGCCCCTGATGATTTTCTTTGGGGGACATCTTTTGACGTATATTTGAGGCTTGAACTAGCAACCCCCTATAAGGGGGCACTTCAACCACTCAAAATTGAATAGGGAAGAGAGCTTCGATCATTTCATGTGATAAAACAATTAATTTTTTTTAAGAATGTGATTTTTTTCATACACCGTTGTAAAGAGGCTTTCAAGACCTTATAAATGATGTATCACTCAAGCCTTCTTCCCTATTCCATTTTGAGGGGTTGAAGCGCCCCCTTATAGGGGGTTGCTGGTTCAAGCCTCAAATATACGTCAAAAGATGTCCCCCAAAGAAAATCATCCGACATGTTTCGGGAAATTTTTCCAATTACTATGGGATAAGAAATATACGGGGTGGCTCGTCTGAGATGGAACACACTGTATAGTTGTGATCCGACAGAATTGAACACTGGTCCATAAATACTGCAAAACAATTGGTTAAGGAAATCATTCAAAAAAGATGTAAGAATATTCTTGATTCAACAAAAGTATAAATACATAAACAACACTAAAAAACATTTGAAAACAAATGTCCGATTTTGAGATTATATCTAAATTTCTCAAAAATATATTGGATTGAAGATGGCCATAATTCGTGAAATGCAATACTGGTGCCATCTATTAACAGATAGTCACACTATCGAGTTGCACATATTACTTGTAGAGGCCGAAACTTGATTTTAAATTAACGCACTTTTCTCTCGTGCTCATGGAGAAACGATTATTACTCACGTTCAGGCCTCGTAACGAAATGGAGACACGCGTAACAAAAAAGCTACAAAAAAGTTACAAAAAATGAGCCTGGTCCGAGCTGGTGCCGCTACAAATATCCGCTAAGCTAGCGGATCCGCGCTTTTCTCAGGTTCAGTACAAGCTACAAAAAGGAGACTAGCGTAACAAAAAAGCTACAAAAAAGTTACGAAAAACCAGCTGGGTCTGAATATGTGCCGCTACTATGGAATTTATGGAAATTCAAGCAAGCGGATCCGCTGTTTTTTCGGACCTGGGCTTAGCTACAAATTCGCAAATAGCGTAACAAAAAAGCTACGAAAAAGCTACAAAAAAACCCACCAGGTCTTGTATGGTGCCGCCACAGAGTGCCCGCTAGCTTGATAGAGCCGTAAGTTAGCTCAGATTAGTTGTAAAAAGAAAACGACTAATATTCAGAAGTGGCGTATCCATAGATATGAAGAGGGGAGATAGGAAAACAGCTGCCCGGGTGGCAAGCAAAAACGTTTACGATAGCGTAAATGCGGGGGAGGATTTGAGTCTGCGCATTAGTTAGAATATTGTGACATTTGACATTTAGTTGTCTTGTGATTGTTGTTATTTTTAGCAATTTTTGTACGATTTTTAAAGTTTTTGTGAGTTTTGGAAAGTTATTTTGATCCCTAAAGACGTCCTAAACACTTCTATAAACAATGGTTAAAACATGTTTAGTTTTATTCTGTCCAAACCGATGAAATAATTCCGAAGAACTTGTCATAAGTAAGTTTTTAACACCAATACAGACCCGTATTTAACAATTATTTTTGGATGAATCAATTAGGTATTTAATTATTGTTCTAGCCCAGTATCCATACTGGGGTTCTAATAAAAACCTTTTATCTAGTTATATATAATTATTCGTTTTTATTTGTCTTTTAGGTTAGAAAAAAAAAAGGCTTAATGTAATGGAAGCTCCTATAAAGAAAATGTATGTCAAGGAAATATTTTAAAATCGTTCAAGCATTTCTTGTTTTGAATTTTAGTCAGTGATAAAACTGTGATTAAAAAGAATGCCACTCCTACTTTATTTTGGCCAAGTAATAAAAAAAAGAACATGTTCCAGAAGCTCATGAACAGAAAATTTCACCAAAGGATGCTAGGTAAGTTTTATTTCTATTTCATTTAAATATAGGTAATACCCTATATGCGTGCTAACACTATTTATAATGAAGCTTTCTTTTTTTTTAGTAAACTTTTCAAACCATTTTTTAATAGAATTTTAAGCAGTTCTAATAGTGCTGACTTTAGAAGATCTACCAAAAGAAATTATTGAAAACTAACCAAAATCATTCATTAATGTGTAAGTTATCAGATTAAATGTGTTTCATAACCAGCATGTAGTTATAAATTATATTTATTAATTTTTATCTGTTTTAGGTTAGATAAAAAGTATTGGAAGATCACACAAAGAAAATGTTAAAATATGTTCCAAGCATTTTGAGTTTTAGTCAGTGATAAAACTGTGATTAGAAGGAATGCTACTGCTACTTAATTTTTGCCAAGTAATCAAAAAGAGAACATGCTACAGAAGTTCATGCAAAGGAGGCTAGGTAGGTTTATTTCTACTTCATTTAAACATAATGCCTATGCAGTCTATATTATACCACTGTTATACAAAATTTTAAGCAATTTAGATAGTGGAGATGATCTCCCAATAGAAATTATTGAAAACGAATCAAAAGAATTCATTCTTATGTTTAAGTGACTTGATTGAATGTCATGTACTATTCGTTTCATACGCTTGCATTTGAATATTCACATTTGATGCATTTTTTACCTCTGGAGCATTATTTGTTTATTCACATCTACTACATCTGCGTTTGTTTATATTTTCTTTATTTAAAATGATATTTTGAGGATTGTCAAACTTGACATTTTTTGTTGGATTCGTTCCATGCCAGGTTCAGTTACAGGTTTATCGATTTATCCTTTGTTTATGCTAGCCATATATGCTCATGAATATAAAAGTGATCATTTGTTTGATTTTTGTTAAGTTTTCAAATTTAGATTTTTTCTCTAATATAGGTATCGCTAACTATCAGTAACTAGAGAGTAGGTATTTTAATTCAAAAAATAGTTTTAAAGTAAATAATCATAAGAAAAATTACAACGACAACTACTTTTGTATTCATATTATAATGACTCAAAGGTCAAACACAAAAAGTATAAAACTTGTCATTGTCATTTTTACCACATGGCCAGTAGGTCTAGAGTGTTTCTTTATTACATCTACATTTAACCCTAATCTTTTGTTATGTGATAAAAATTCACATCTCATCAGATGCATCCTATATGATGATAAACAAGCACAGCTATAAGCATGCAAATTTAATAATCTTAGATCTTTCCATGTAAATATCTGTTAAATAGTGATTTTTTTTTAATTGCAGAAATACAGTAAAGAAGACAGAAATGCAGATATCTAAACATACCAAATGTGGTACAGATATCAAAAACGACAGCAGATGTATAAATGATGCAATGTTACACTCGTTCACTTAGCAAGTTCTACCTGTGTTAAAGAAGAGAAATATGATAAGTATCAATGCTGGAACATTTTAACTGTGTCGTTAATGTTTTCAAATAGGTAGTTTTCTTAGAATTAAATGTCAATAAATGGCATGTAGTTAAATAAATAAGCGAAGCTTAAAATGACATTGTTAATGGAGAAATGTCATTTTAAGCTTGGCTTATTTCTTAACAACTAGTGGTGCAAATGGACCATACTGCTATAGAATTTTTAAAAGGGAAAGTATACCTTATAATAAGTAGACCAAGATATATTCTAGCTCAATAAAAAAATTCTTAAAGCATATTAGTTAAAAAAATGTAATACTTTCCTAATACAAGACGTATTTCTAATCAGGCAATGATCGAGAGTTCTTTCAAAAATAATATAATTAAGTTGTATGTATTTTACTTATTTATACCTAAATATTTTTATATATTTTACATTTACTTTTGACGACTGTGAACAACATATCGAAGGCAACAAGGCTAGACCTCGTAAGTGGCAAAATTAAAATTTTTCATTAGTTAAAAAGATTCACAAGTGCATAGAACAATCCATTTTACTCTATAATGGGACTAATATTTAACCATATTTTGTTCAAAAATTTTAATACATACTTCATTTATACAGTAGATGGAGTGAAATCTTTTAAACGAGATTATCATAAAATATAATTTTCAGTGGCAATGTTAGTTACGAGGTCCTGCATTGTGGCTCTCGATATGTCCAAAATAAAGAAAAAATCCCAATTTAGATAATACAATAAATATTGTACAATTTTAAATAAAAAATCTAATCTTATATTTTACAGTATCTATAAATTATAATAAAAAATATAGATCCTTAGCCATTCAGCCAGTTTTAAATTAAATACAATTCATACAAATAATTATATTTTTATATATTTTGTAATTCTATATTGTAATTGACTAACACCCAGTTGGAAGAACACTTATATAAATCTTTCAATATCTAATGATCGTATAATTTTATTAGACTGAACGTAATTTGATGTTCATATCATTAAGACAAATCACATTCTCAAACTCTGTCAAAGTTTATCGTACCTATAAATTTTAATGAATATTGTTGCAATCGGTTGTTTGTATCTGGGTACCATATACATTTATATTAGTATGTACACATTTTTTTAAATTTTAAATATGTGTATATATTTGTTTTCTGTCTTTGTCAATAAGATGTATTTTTCAAAAATAAAGCAATTTGAATTAGGAACCTGCGAATATCAGGCAGAGACTCCTGTCACTCGTAGCATCTAAATTTGTGTCGGATGTATGTAGTGAAAAGAGCATAAGTTGGAACCATATCGATGCTTTCTGACAGTGGTCTCCCTTTGTTATCTGCATGTTCCTATTAAACTTTGTTAAACTCATTGTAAGATATACCTTCTGTATTAAAAAGGCCGTACCTGTCTAGTATCCTAAAGATATTTTAATAATAAGTAGTTTTCTTTGAATTAAATGTTATATATTCTTTGTATTTGTTAATGTCCTGAAGATTGTATTTGAACAAAATGTTATTCAATTCTTATAATTTGTACCCCTAATACTATTATTAAAATAACTGCTTGCAATATATGTTTTTTTTCAAGGATTTTCAAATGTTAGGTAATTTTATTTGAATCAAGTGTCTCATTTATTTTTTAATAACTTTTACACCTGATACTAAACTATTATTAAAATACTTGTAATGTTTGTTAAATATTTTTGTATTCTGTAGCATCTTGCAAGATTTTCAAATAAAAGAAATAAATAGTTCAAATAAGTACCTAGTTTTGTTTTCTTCATTGGTCCCCAGCCTAAACTTAAATTTGCCTTTATTTCCAAGATTAAGTTTTGATAGGTATAATTTAATAAATATTTCACTCGTTGTCTACAGTATTCGACTCGATAGTGTTGTCGGTAAGCATCTGGTATTCATTTGTGATCAGGAGATAATGGTTGTAATTCTATGTATAGCAAAAATGGTTTACTCTCTACAGGAAAGAATCGAAATAATTATCCTTTATGAAGAGGTTGGAAAATGCGCACGAACGGCAGCATTTAAATGAAAGGCATCCTAATTGTAATGTAAGTCATATGTATACTCTCTGTACTAAATGAAGAAGCTCTAATTGAGGTTTTGGGAACATTTGTTACCGTGTCAACTAGCTCCATACGATTAGTCGCAGAACAGATGTGAATATCACGCGAGACTGTAAGAAGAGCACTGAAAATGTATAAATTTCATTTCTATAAAATGCAGTTACTTCAAGAGCTCTACGAAGATGATTTTGATAAAAGAATAGTTTTGTAAAACCATGTCTGATCAAATCAACGCCAACCCCAATCTTCTGCTGAATATCTGTTTCAGTGATGAATCTTAATTTTTTTTCTAAATGACAATGTTAATAAACACAAATGTTGGTACTGGAGCGATGAACACTAGGTATATTATTCAAGAAGGGCATACGCAATTATTGGTTCTTTATTTAATGAAAGAAACTTGGCAGGCGATCTGTCCCTTAATATGCTTGCAGAGATTATTGATCCTCTTATAAACTCAGGAGCTAGAAACAAACTGATGCAGAAGGTAATTAGAGTTTTACAGGAGATGTGTTACATTTCCATCAGGACGCTGCTACACCTCATTTTTTCTTCTCGTCTGACAGAGATTTCCAGGCCCTTGGATTAGCAGAAGGGGAGCAATTGAATGGCCTCCAAGATCACCTGATTTAACTCCTTTAGAATTTTTTCTTTGGGGATACCTTACCCAGCTAACATTAAGGTAAGGGAAGATATTGGCCTTCTACAATCTCCCCGTTATTTCACTTGTCGGCCATTTGCAGGGGCACTGCACCGGGCCGGCATATTTATGCTACTACAACAATCATCTTCCCGCAGACACTTTCCCGGTAGTTGAGACACAAATGCCCTTCAAACGCCCTTCATATCATAAGTAACTTTATTGCATGCCCTATAAATCGCCATCATTAAATTTTGAAGAGGCCCAGTAATTGCCCAGTCCCAGACGGGAGTGAAAAATGAAATTCTGCTTTGACAAATGCAAAAAATATATATAGAAAGAATAACTAATATTTATACCATATAATTTCTTTGCACGTACCAATTTTTTTATTCAAAATTCAGAAAACTATGTGTAGATTATTTTCCAATAGAATTTATAAACAGGTAGGTAATCTCTAAATATAAAAATAAACTAGGTACACTGTTAAAAATCAAAATTTTATTCTGAAAAATGTATTAAAAAAATGTTATAATGTAAAATGCCAAAAATATTTGAATAAATTTTATTGCGTGAGTGGTCTTCTCCTTTCTCTGCCTCCCTCTCTGTCACTTGCAGCTCGCAACCACTGTTTTATAACAGCCTCTACCTCTTGTTCAGAAGTATTTTTTGATAATGGATTATTTCGGACCACTACTAAAAACGAAGTTTTAAAATATTAACCAATTACATTGTTGATTTGCAGCATAAACTCATCAACTAATATTTTTTAGAATTTTATTTTATCGGATAACTACACATTTTCAATTGTTTTACATAAAGTCAATATAAATATGTAAATGTAGTCAAAAAAAAGGTACTGTTCAATACTTTAACATCACTATAACTGAATCGGTAATTTGAGAAACGTCACATGTTTGGCCATTTCAGAAACATCACATGTTGCTCATTTTTAATCAACCATGATTTGTTACCGATAAATGTTTTTGCTTAAATAATTGTAATATGCCCGAAATAGAGCAAGTTTTAAACTCTAAGTGTACAAAATTATTTATTTAACCAAGTTATGAGATTTTCAATTTAATTTTTTGAAAAATATTGTCACAAATTCCAATTAATACATTTTTCCAAATTTTATATATTCATATTTAATTCATTTAATTCATTCATAATAGGACAGTTACCTTTATTTCAAGTTCCAGTAATATAATAATTTCGTAACAAAATATTAAACAATTCTCAATTTTTATAAGATATTTCCTTTCATGTTTAACAATAATAAAATTTGCTAATTTTGCTGATTTCACAAAACCGTGGAAACTACAAATCAAACATCATTAGTTGTATTAACTTGATGAATATGCAAAATCAGCAAATGAGTTTAGAAGGTAAATGTTCTAACAAACGGGATTCATTCAGGAAAGTCCTGAGCCACAAGCGACAGCTAAAAAGCTCCATAAAGAAAAAAAAATAATAATTAAAATAAATAGTTGAGGTTTTAAAAAAGAATTTGTGGACGTGCCCCTAAAGGATAATGCGGTAAGAAAAGTATTTTTATATAATTATATTTCTTTGTGGGGTAGTTTGTTAAATATAAGAATAGTTCTGTAAATTCCAGATGCTAGATGTAAATATTGTACAGTTGAATACTCTTTTGAACATTAATTTTTTAATTAATAAAAGTGTTAGTTTTTATCAGTGATTTTAATTTCTTCTTTCCAACAAGCAGAACAGTGGTTAAATTAAATTAATAAATACTCCTCACCAGGTTGTACTTTGGGTCGAACGGACTTTGTCCAATCCTTGGAGAAGTCCGAGCTACCCAGAATATAGCGTGGCGAGCTAGAGCTCGTCGTGGCGTAGTCAGATAAAATCTGAGCTACCCAAACCCCAAAAAAGAATACCCTGACACCCACGACGTGACATGGTGGAGGTTGCTTAGGAGGTGCCGTTATATTTAATAAATTTATTAGTTAGTTGATACAGCCCTGCGGTAGGTGAGCGTGTTTAATTTACACATCATTCTAGTGAAGGGAAATATCACAAACAATAAATATTTTGTTCACAAAAGACCTGATTACGAAAGTAGAATTTTGTACACCAGCAGTAGAAGAGCGTGTTTAATTTACACATCGATCTACTGATGGTTTATGAATGATACTAGTAATTTAAAACGGGCTAGGGGTAAAGTAATATTTTTTATGATTAGTTGTTTTATTATTTAGAATATCAAATGCCACGTAGTAGGCCAAGCAAAAAACAGCGGGATGAAATTAAATTAAAGCGTGCTTATGAATGTAACCTAAGCCCAATAAGAGATTTCATGTCAAATGAATTACCCCTTACCCCGCGGGTATTAAAACCAAGTGAACCGTTATTAAAAAATACTAATCATTGTTGTTTTGACTTTGAAATTGTGGGAAGTAGACCACCAACACCACGAACTCCTGATCATTTAAAATAAAAAGGATAAAATAACTGCTAGTTGGAACTAAGAAAAACCTGGTCTTTGCTGGAATTATCACCGAAAGTATATATATATATATATATATATATATATATATATATATATTTTTTAATAATCATAATATTTTTAAATATTTTAAAACAAACAAAGTTATTTAATATTAAATAGCTTTCCCCTAATCATTAAAATATACCTTAGATATATTATATTATTCTAATAAAAGTATCCAGTTCGTTGTATCATAAATGATTTAAAAATAGCAACTCAGCACCTTTTTTTTATTATCATTAAAATTCAAACATCAAAGTTGAAGTGAAATCGGAGATAAACATGTGGATTAAAAATAAAATAATTATTATTTCATATACAGGATGTTAATTTTTATTATATTCAAAAGAAGTGATTACAACTGTAAAAGTATTTGCTTAGTTAAAACAGAAATAAAACAATAAGACAAATTAATTAAACTTATTTGGGTTTGTTTTGTCAATTATTTTTATTTAAAGTTATTTTGATTTCCTACCTTACACAGCCATTTTTATACACTTATCCCAGACAAATATATTTTTATTACACTGTTAATTTTTACACAATCACGTAACACTGTTATTTTTGCACAATTCACTAATTATATGGTTCTGATCTCACTGTTCTTCACCCCGCACAAATTCTTTTTTTTTTTCTCTCTTGTGAATAGTTGCACTCGATTCTCCCATGTAAATACTGAGCAACAAATAGCTCAAACCCTGCAAAGGAAAGAAAAACATAATTAATAAAAAAATAAATAAAAATAGTTAATGCCACTCACAAGGGAGAAATCGAAAAAACTTTTGGTGGAACTTCAAGTAGAGGAAAATTTTAAACCACAGCTTAACAGTACAGAGCTTCCTACAGCAGTATTCAATAGATCTGGAAAAACTCCAAGATCTCCTACAGGAGAAGGGTCCTTCATATTGGATGAAGTCCAAAGTACAAATGACCTAAGCTTAAATTTGCCACAGAATTCCACTGTATGTGAGAAAAAGTCCTCAGAAGAGAATACGGAGGATAATAAGCCTTTTAAGGTTCCAGAGGAAACCGGCAACACAGCTACTGGTTCCCAAGCTAAGATACTAGGAGGTACAAAATTAAAAAACTCAACTCCAGAAAACAATAGGCAAAAGATGGCTAACACAACCCTTGTAGAGGCGTTTAGCAGCCATCATAAACCAGCTACTCCTCAGTTTATTTCTCCAGCCATTTTTAACCCCTGCACGGGTAATGTCACTTCATTTATAGCAAGCTATGAAAGAACTGCTATAGCAAATGGCTGGGACAACAGCTTAAAAATAAGTTATTTAGGGTCATTCTTGGAGGGGGCAGCAAATATATGGTTTACCTTATATAAAGAGCAACAAGAAAATGAGTCAAAAAAGTGGCCAGAGGTCAAAAAAGACCTAATAGAGGAATTCGACGAGGGAGACTCTCGCCGAAACATCGAATCGCGTCTGCTTAGCAGAAAGCAAAAGAAGGGAGAGTCAGTAAAATCCTATTTTTACGATTTAAAAACCCTGTATTACGAATTCGACACGAGTATGAGTGTCAATGGGTTCAGAAAATATTTTGAAAATGGTCTCGACCCAGAACTCTACACTCCTTATAGGCTTCTCAGGTCAAACAATATGAGCATGGGACAATTTAAAGATATTGTCCTGAGTCTGCAAGATATTATGGATAATAATAAAGCGGGCTCAAGTCTCACTACCCCCATAACAACAAATACAGTGCCTCAGCAAGGAACAAGCGTCACCTTATACACAGGTGAAAATGAACGGGGTAACTTTACAAAAAAATACAATCACCCTAAAAAAGGTGAATGGCAAAACCCAGGGCAAATCCAAACACAGGGGCAAAATTATTACCCGCAACAAAACTACCCTTGTTTTAATGGACCCATCCCTAATTTCTATCAACCACCCTTTCATTACAATAATTATGCCGCCCAACCTCCAACTAATTACACACGTCCAAATACATTTTTCAAAAAGAAACCTCAACAATTGCCGAGACAACAATTACAACAAAACCAAGCACATATGTCAAATAGCGCCTTTGTGCCAACTACTCGCACGAGAGATGGTAGACCTATATGTTACGTATGTAAAAAACCAGGTCACTTTGGCAGTGTGTGTTTTTTCAGACCAAAAAATACCCCAAATGGAGAAGGGCAACGTCGTTAGCTCCCCGACTTGTCCTCTCAACAAGGGGGCCGCAAAGTATTCAGTACAAAGTACTGACAACTATTGCCACAGTTAACGGCATATTAACAAATATAATAATAGACACAGGGTCAGAGCAGGATATAGTAAGAAAGGACTTTGCTAAAAACATTGACGCTCAAACAATAAAAAACCTACTAGCAGTAGGAAACATGAGAGTGTCAACAGTAGGTCAAGCCCTAACCAATATTCAAATTGGTGATCTTATTACATCATGCTCAGCAGCGGTTGTAGAAAATCTTCCCGCAGCATTAATTATCGGTATAAAAACTTTGTACAGACTTGAAGCCATGATTGACTTAAAAAACAATCAAATGTGTTTACACTTAAATAATTATAAGTATAATATACAATTATACCCCAATGCATATAACAGCCCTGAAAATGTTACAAATAGCCTCAGTTTAGTAGAGCCTATACCAAACCGTGACATTTCTTACAAAGACATGTATCGCGCAGAATGCCTACTTCAAATCGAAGCAGCACTGCAAAACATAGGTAACGTTGTGCAACTAAATAACAACCAAACCTCAAGCCCTGTATTGTTGTCAGGTACAGACCCTACAACAAAAGTTTCTCACACTATAGAAATAGTTCCAAATAAAACCATTAATCTGGAAGAAACAAATCCGCTAACGTGTGATTATATTACACAAACACTTAATCATAATAAAATAAAGTTGGCCAATGACTACATTTGCCTCCCTAACAGTGAGACTCAGGTCCATATAAAAATAGAACCGGAAATCAAAAACCCATCCATGTACGATTTTGAGTACAATTATAAAAACATGGTCCAGAGGGGCTTACTAGTTAAATCAGACACAATAATCGCTCAAAATAAAATAATGATTATAAATTGCACCAATTTCCCAAGAAAAATATATAAAAACAGCACTGTAGGATTTCTTCAGAAGAGGAAAGACCCGCTTAACGAAACGTGGTCATTCTTAGCTCGAAAGGAAGATGAAGAAATATCACTCAAAGATTTTAATTTATCTCATATAGGTGATGATAAATTTAGATCTCAATTAGGGAAGTTAGTGATGGACTACCCTGATGTTTTTTCAAAATCTATGTCTACCATGGGACGAACACACCTGATAGAGCACAAAATAGAAGTCGAAAACGCTTCTCCTATAAAAAGTCGCGCATACAGGGTGTCTCAGAAAGAAAGGGACTTAATAGACGAACAAATTCAAGAAATGTTGGACCATGAAATTATCCGTCCTAGTCACTCGCCTTGGGCGAGCCCTATAGTATTAATTAAGAAAAATGACAAAGTACGATTTTGTGTAGATTATCGCAAACTTAATGAGGTGACAAAGAAAAATAATTACCCAATACCCCAGATAGACGACATATTAACATATTTAAACGGAGCTAAATATTTTAGCACGTTAGATATGTTTAGTGGCTTTTGGCAAATACCTATGGAAGAGCCTTCAAAAAAGTACACATCATTCGTGGCTCAAGGGCACGGCCAATATGAATGTAACGTTCTCCCTTTTGGGTTAACTTGTGCACCAGCCACCTTCCAGTCCCTCGCAGATCAAGTATTCCAAGGTATGAAATGGAAAGAAATACTCATATATCTGGATGATATAATTATTTTTTCCAAAACCAAAGAAGAACACTTGGAAAAACTAATGAAGGTTTTTAAAAGACTACGAGAAGCCAACTTAACCCTGAAACCAAGCAAATGTATATTTGCTCAAACCAATATAAACGTTCTGGGGTATACAGTCAACGAAAATGGACTGACCGTTGATGCTACTAAATTAGTAGCTATAAAAAGATTCCCTACTCCTAAAACTGTAAAACAAATTCAAAGTTTTGTAGGACTATGCAACTACTACAGAAAATTTATACAAAATTTTTCAGTGATTGCAAGACCATTACATTTACTCACAAAGAAGGATGTTACCTTTTCTTGGGGAGAACCTCAACAAAAGGCTTTCGAAACCCTTAAAGAAAAACTGTTAACAGCACCTGTGTTACAACACTATAACCCTAATGCGGAGTGTGAACTCAGGGTAGATGCCTCAAAAATAGGCATTGGAGCAATCTTGCTACAAGAGGGACAAGACAAACAGAAACACCCCGTGAGCTACATAAGTCGGAGTCTTTCAAAAGCTGAACAAAATTATAGTATAACAGAACTTGAAGGACTAGCGGTAATTTGGGCACTTGGGTATCTAAGACACCTCGTCTATGGCAAGCCAATAACCATAATGACAGACCACCATGCTTTATGTTGGCTATGGTCCTTAAAGGACCCTACAGGCAGACTAGCTCGATGGAGCATTAAACTGTCCGAATTTGATTATGTAATCAAACACAAAAGCGGTAGTTCAAATAAGGATGCGGACTGTTTGTCAAGAAATCCAGTGTTAAAACCCACAGATAAGGATATAGAAGATTCTAATTATATGTATTGTAGCAGGTTGTTGTAGCAAGGTGTGTGTGTGTGTGTTGCTCCGCGAAATTAATTAATTTCTACTGGTTATTAATTGAAACATAGTAATCTATTAATACCGCATGATTTGGAGATATATACAAGATGGTATGTGCATTCTTAATTTTATACATTAATTAAATGCAGTAGTTACTTTGATAAACAATGAACTGTGAATCTTGTGACACTGCGATAAGCCGAACAAAACCAGGTATTTCATGTGCTGGTTTTTGTGGACAAAAAGTATTTCACACCGGTTGTGTTGGAGTTCCATCGGACGTTGCCAAACATACTAAAACTTATGGCCTTCTATGGTATTGTCAGGAATGTTATCCTGCTGTTACTGATTTTAATAAGCATTTTTCGCACACTATGGATACTAAGCTAAAAGAGGTGATAGGAAATATGGAGAAACTATTCACTGAAGCTAAAGAAGAAATTTTTAAAATGGCCAAAGAAAATATTAGCAATATACCTCCCTCTGATTTAAATAAGTCAACTTATTCGCAAGTAGCTCAAGCGACATGTCAATCGGTTGTAGTTATTAAACCTAAGGATGCTACACAAAATAATATTCAAACTAAGGCTGATATTATGAGCAATATTAATCCCACTGAATTAAATATAAAAGTTTCAAAAGTTAAGAATACCAGAGATGGCGGAATACTTGTTGGGTGTAGTAAGAATGAAGACGCATCTAAATTTAAAGATGCAGCTAACGCAAAATTATCAGATGCTTACGAAGTTAAAGAAATTAAAAGTAGAAATCCGAAAATTAGAATAGTTGGAATGATTGAGAAGCATGAACCTGACGAACTTATTTCATTACTTAAGTACCAAAATGATGTCATCCAATCATCCAGAGTATGCAGCGTTGTGAAAATTTGGGCTACCAAGAAAAATGATAAGATGTATCAAGCAACTCTAGAAATTGATGCCGAAACTTATGTGAAAGCAATGTCTCTTCAAAGTCTTTTTGTTGGCTACGATGTATGTTCAGTGTTTGATGCTATAGATATCACATTATGTTACAAGTGCAGCGGTTTCGGTCATAACCAAGGGTCGTGTATAAAAAATATTGCTTGTCCTAAATGTTCTCGACCACATCAAATTAAAGATTGTCCCATTGATTCTGAAATAAAATGTATTAATTGTATTAACGCTAAAACTTCTGATGTTAAACATTTTGCTTGGGATCACTCAAAGTGCCCTGTTTATCAGAAAAAACTTGAATATTATAAGAACTCTTTAATGTCATCGTAGCAATCATCAAGCATTTCTGATACTAGCCAACATAAACTTAGTGTATTTTACCAGAATGTTAGAGGATTAAACACCAAACTTGCAAAACTATTTAACAATTCCGTCGAATGTAACCACGACCTATTAGCACTGTCAGAAACTTGGTTGAGTTCTTCTGTGTACGACTCTGAATTATTTTTTAAAAATTATGTAGTATTTCGTTCTGACAGAAATTTTAATATTACCAATACTACTAAAGGGGGAGGTGTTTTAATTGCTTTAAAAAAAGAATACAATGCATTAAGACTAGATCTTTCTGAACTGACTACTTCTACTCCTTCTATTGACGTACTTGGTTTAAAAATTTCAGTCTCGAATAGCAATGTGTATGTTATATTACTGTATATTCCTCCCTCCACTAGTAATGATATATACGATGTCTTTTATGATATTTTATGTAATTACGAATGGTGCAACAATGATGAAGAACTGTTAATATTAGGGGATTTTAATATACCACATTATCATTCTAGTCGTAATGACATTACTTTGCAAAATGCTAGTATAGTTGCACTTGATAATTTTACCGAATTATTAGCTTTAAGACAATATAATAATACTCTTAATTTTAATAACCGTTTACTCGATTTAATCTTTAGTAGATCTGACATCGCTGTAAATCGTTCACTTGATCCATTAGTTGACGAAGATATTTTACATCCTTCATTAGAATTTCAACTATCTCTTTCTCAAATAAATACCAGTTTTGCTATGTCTAGTAAAGTATCTTACAATTTCAAAAAGGCAAATCTCCCTCAACTATACCAGACTATCTGTAGAATTAATTGGAGTAGTTTGAATGCATGCGCAACTTCTGAGGAGACTTGTGATTTATTTTATTCTATCTTAAATTCCGCAATTGCCGCTAATGTTCCAAAAACTGTACCAAGGTGCAATTCAAAATACCCTCCTTGGTTTAATAGAAGTATAATTTCGGATTTGAGGAAAAAATCATCTCTTTATCGTTTGTATAGAAGGACACTAGAGGCTGAAATTTATACTGAGTTTAGTATTCTTAGGTCCAAAATTAAACGTGATATTTCAATAAATTACAGGAATTATTTGACAAATATTGAGAATAGAATATCTTCTAACCCCAATTATTTTTGGCAGTATATAAATTCAAGGAAAAACTGCAGTAGTATTCCAAATGATATGACTTTTGATAATAATCCTTTAAATAATTCACAAGACATTGTCAATGCATTTGCTACATATTTTCAGTCATCGTACACTAATTCGTCTAAAATTGATATTTCTAAACTAGATAACGTTGTTAATATTAACAGTTGTAACATTCCGCTACTTACAGAAGAGGATGTCATGAAAGGTCTTAAAAGATTGAAACCTAAAAATACTAGAGGCCCAGATGATATTCCGGCATTTTTAATAAGAGATTGTGCAAATATTTTAACCAAACCTTTAACCATGGTCTTTAATATGTCCTTACGAGAAGGCAATTTTCCAAGTAATTGGAAGATATCTAAAATATGTCCAATCTTTAAGAAAGGATCCAAATCTATCATAGAAAACTACAGACCTATATCTATCCTTAGCAATTTTGGAAAAGTTTTCGAAAATGTCATTTATGAAATACTTTTCGCTCATGTAAAATCGATTATATCTACGGCACAGCACGGCTTTTTTCCAGGCAGATCCACAGAGACCAATCTGATATGCTTTACACAATATGTTGCGCAAAACCTTGATAGGGGTGGCCAGGTTGAAACTATATATACTGACTTTTCCAAGGCCTTTGATCGCCTCGATCATAGTATACTTTTGAACAAGCTTTCCATTGTTGGACTCACTACGTCTTTTCTGCGTTTCTTTGAATCATATTTAAGTAATCGTAAATTGAAAGTTGAATACCATGGTTTTCAGTCAATTTGTATAAAAGCTTCTTCCGGTGTCCCTCAAGGTTCAGTTCTAGGACCACTTTTATTTTCCATTTTTGTAAATGACATTACTGAAAACCTATCATGTAATACTCTACTCTATGCCGATGATTTCAAATTGTTTAAATCAATCTCTAGTATTGATGACTGTTTGATTATGCAGGAGAACCTAAATAAATTGAACCTTTGGTGTAATTCTAACAACTTACCACTAAACATATCTAAGTGCAATTCTATCAGCTTCACTCGCAAACTAAATCCGATTGAGTATAATTTCACTGTCAACAATATTACCATCAATAAATGTCTTTCTTTTAGAGATCTTGGTGTTCTTTTCGACGCTAAGTTAAATTTTATTGAACATGTCAATACTATTCAAAAAGAAGCATACAGAAATTTGGGTTTTGTCATTCGAAATGGACGCCAGTTCTCTGAGCCTAACACTTTAAAAACTATTTTTAACGCTTTTGTACGTAGTAAGCTAGAATATGCGTCCATTGTTTGGAGTCCTGGATATGAAGTATATAGCCAAGCATTAGAAAAAATTCAGCGAAAATTTGTCAAATATTTGTGGTGCAAGCTAGATGGCGTCTACCCTACTCGCAATATTCCGCAAACCATCTTGCTGAATAGATTTGATATCCTTGAATTACGTACTCGCAGGAAATGTTATTCTATCTGCATTCTTTACAAATTATTAAATTTTAAAATTGACTGTCCCGAACTACTTCGTCAACTAATGTTTAATGTTCCTAGTATCAGAACTCGCTCCCCTTTTTATTTCTATTTTCAAACACCCAGGACAAATATTTTAAAATTTTCTCCAATGTATTTTATGTATCAAAATTTTTGTGAACTTCAAAATGATGTTGATTTATTTTCTATTTCAATTAAAGAAATAAAACGCTTAATTGTGGACTGAGTTAATTATCATAAGACGACGTAATTTTTTCTCCTAACGGAGTTTTTTTTTGCGTTTTCTTATGATGGTTAAAAACGTTTATTAAACTATTTTTTGTTTACATATATTTATGCTATTATTAGTATTTAATATTTTGTTATCATTTTTATGATGTAAATTATACTGTAATTGTAATTATGTTTGTGCCCATCCTGTAATTGGTTTTATACTGTTGGATGGTGTAACCCAAATAAATAAATAAATAAATAAATAAATAAATAAATAAATATCCCAATATTTCTCTTAGGATCAGATGATTTCGAAAAGGAACAAGCAAAGGACCCTGAAATCGTTCAAATAAAAAATACCATTCTGGACCCAAGCACGGCTTCAATAGGTACAGGTCGAAGAGCAAAAAATTTTAGGCTAATCGACAATATCCTATATAAATCAAATAATAACCCTGAAGGGCTACAAAACCTTCTGGTAATTCCAAAACACCTGGTGGGAGAAATTTTATTCTCACACCACAGTGAACCCACATCGGGTCATTTGGGAATAGCAAAATCACTAGCCAAGATAAAAGCTAGATATTATTGGTCTACTTTACAAAAGGACGTTGAAAAATACGTCAAAGGTTGTAGTGACTGCCAAGCCAGAAAAGGCCAGGAAAATAGAAAACCAGTAGGAATGTTACAACCAATTCCGGTCGGTATTCCTTTCGACAGGGTTGGCATTGATATATTGGGGCCATTTCGCAAAAGCCGAAATGGTAAGACAGTCATAATTGTTGCTACAGACTATGCTACCAGATGGGCCGAAACAATGGCCTTACCACACGCAAAAGCAGGCCAGGTGGCAAAGTTTATAATGAATTCGTTAATATGTAGACATGGGAGTCCACGTTTCTTGCTCAGCGATCAAGGAACCAATTTTAGATCAGAAATGGTTACTGAACTTACAAAAATGATGGGGACGGTAAGCCAATTTACAACCGCCTACCATCCGGCTACAAACGGCCTAACTGAAAGGTTAAACAAAACCCTAGCCAACATGTTAGCCATGTATACAAATACAGAGCATACAGACTGGGATGAGTACCTCAGTCTTGTTACATTTGCATATAATACAGCAAAACAAGATAGTACAAAATTTTCTCCCTTTATGCTTGTATATGGAAGGGAGCCAATCCTCCCATCTGAAGCAAACTTAATGACCCCATCTACAAACCTCGATGCCTTACAGATCAGAGACCGTGCACTGGCAGTAAGGAATTTGGCAGTCCAAGGCATACATAAAAAGCAAATAAAAGATAAAGAGAGATATGATTCTATGCACAGAGTGATAGAATACAAAAAGGGGGACCAAGTAAAAGTATTTACACCAATTAGAAAAGTGGGAAGAAGTGAAAAGCTCTTATTAAGATGGTTTGGTCCATACTACATAAAAGAAAAAATGAGTGAGGTTAATTACCTGATTCAAAAAGGAGAACATAAGAACAGCAAACAGGAAGTCATCCACGTTAGTCGAATACTTCCTTATAATGATCCTTGGAGTCCAGAGGCATATCCGGTTGATGAAACGGCTCCAGAATCTGTAAATATATAAATAATTAAGTATTTTTGTTTTAGAAAATACTTTTAATTAATTTTAAATATGTGAAATAACTAACAAGCCCCTCTAATACTATATAAATATAAAAATCATACAATTAAAATCACAATCACACATTTACACAATTAACATTTTATTGCTTATTTATACTTTTTTAAATGTTCAAATTATAAACTAACATAAGTATTTTTGTGTAGGACACTTATTACAATATGTGCCTACATTGGCAGCTACATGGGTACAGCCACAGTCGAAAGTTCCCATAAGATTGAAGTGACTGCTGGGGCGTTTTGGAGAGCGCTCCCAAACACAGTGGCTTACGAAGCTACGATACCCTTAATTTATAAATCAAAGTGGTATGAAACGAGTGGAAGGGATGCTCAGAAACAAATGCCAATATGTAAAAATAATAAAACTCAAGAATGTAAATTAATATTCGATCTTAGAAATCTGCAAGATCAATACACAAAAGAATATCAAAATCTCGAGGAAAGCTGGAGCCCTAGATTCCTTCAAAATTTAATTAGTACTAAACAACACCTTAGAAGTAAAAGGGCTCTAGACTTCCTAGGAGACGGACTAGCATGGTGTTGTGGAGTGGCCACCCAACACAAGCTAGATTCTTTACTGATGAATGAAAACCAGTTACAAAATAATATAAACAGATTAGGCAGTAGATTATCTAAAACAATAAAAGATATAACAAAAAATTCTGAAGAATTCAAAAAGTATGAAAAGGGCATTTCTGACGCATTCCACAAAACTCAGTTTCATATCCGCAATTTAGAGAATCAATTTTTAAACTATAGAAACACAATAAAATCCTTAGATAATCAATTTCAAAACACTATAATTGAACTTTTAGAAATCCAATACAACTTCCAAAAAGATTTAATATTACAAACTAGAGCACTCAATAAACAAGCAATTTTATCATCCTGTAGGCAACATCAAATACCCATTACCATTGTCAAACCTAACATTCTTCAACATGATTTATCTTCTCTTATCTCAGAAATACAAAAATTTGACCAAGCCCTCGCTATTCCCTTAGATGACTTATCCCGATATTACCAATTACCTATAAGTGACTGCAGCTTTACAAACGAAAACATTTTTATAAACATTAGAATACCACTAACTCATACTAACGATGACTGGAATATCTATGAATTGATTACAGCTCCCTTTGCATGGCATAACCAGACTTGTAAAATCCAACATGACACAACATTTTTGGCAGTTTCGAAAGACAAATCAAAAGACAGTAACAAAATAAGACAAATCTCAGGTTTAGGGTTACAAGACTGTAAACCATATAGGGACAAATTATGCTTTTTGCCAAGATTCAACGCAGACGCCCTACAGGGGGCGGCCTGTGCAAAGAAACTATTTAATGGTGCCACAGTGCAAGAAATTAGCGTTCATTGTCCAATGAGTTGCTACAAATCAACAACAACAATAATTTCAGAAATTGATGAAGATATTTACATAATTACACACCCAAAACATTCAACAAAACTAGACTGCCTAAACGGACAAACAGTAACATTGTCAACGGAACTATACTCAATTCCTGGTGCAGTACGAGTAAAAATACCTTGCAACTGCAAATTAAAAATTGAAAATGAAGATATAATACCATACAGATTTCCATGTTTCATAAATCAGAGTAATCCATACGAAGTTACTCACATAATCCCTGCCGTCTTTTCAAATCTCAAGTCATTTATCCTTAATCCCAATATAAAATCAAGCCCTATAACTTTCATGAATCATTTAGAATGCTTAAACCCAAACTGGACACTAGAAATTCCTCATCTTAATCTAACATCTACCAAAGAAAGTGTCCAGGACATACTGTCTAATATAATCGACAATGACTTACCTACGTCTCATTATTATAGCTTGCATGGAGACAGCATTTTTCTCATATGGAACACCATATTATCAGCCGGTTTCCTCTTCCTTCTTTTTCATAGAAATAATGGCTTAGCAATAGCCATGACCCCTATACCGGCTCAAGCAGTTCATCCAACACCCTTGAGTCATCATATTGAATTTTCACTTCTTTGTATAATATTTATAATCTTCTTGAGCTATCTAGGTATAAAAATAATATTAAACTGGCTCTCCAAACGGCGACCACAGCAGTCACAACAGCAAGTCCCACTCCGAATGAACCCTGAAAAACGAGAAGCAAATCAAAACAATGGACCAACACGCCTAATATGTCAAGTTGATAAGGATAAACTTGATTCAATTATAAAAGGACAAAGCCTACCCTGTGTATTAACAGCAGTAGTAGAAGAAGATGTATAAATTCAGCTATTAATTTTTCTTTCTTCTTATTTTCAGTTTTATTTAAAGTTACAATGAAAGAATTTGTATGTGGATATGTTGAATATAAAAACAAAATACCATAATTGGTATATTTTAATAGAAAAGAAAATAGAAAAAGAAATTAGAAGTTAGTTATACTTAACTAAGGGAGAGAAAGGGTTGGAAGAATGTTTACAAAAAACTGAAACTCATATTCTTGCTCTAAATTAAGAAAACATAGTTAGGTGAAAAATATTATTTCCAAAGAAGAAAAATAAAGGAAATAGGTTATGAATATAAATATAAATAAAAAATGTATTATTCTATAGAGAAAGAAAGGGTTGGAAGAATGTTTGCATAAATAAAAAATATTTCTGGTGTAATAAAATAGGATATATAATACATGTATGCAAAAGATTAGTGAGTAATGTTTAAAGATAATAGCCCACTAAAAATATCCACATACAATAAAGTAAAATTTATTTGAATCTCAACAGTATAGTATTAGTATAGGTCCTTAAATTATACTTTTCCTCAAAGTAATCAATTTTTAAAATTGTAACCTTTTTATTTTTTTTTAAAGGGATCATAAGATACCTACTTTTGTTAAAATAAATATAAATGCAGAATCAGGGACATAAATAATTTTTTTTTCTTCTTAAAAGACTAAGGATTGAAAATTACAAATGGTGATTAAATTAATCATCTTCATAGTTAAATTGTCTATTATAAATTTAAGTTCAAATAGAAGTAGGGCTTTAGGTTAGTTATAAATGAACATAAATTGGTTCTTATTGTAAAATATTAGAAATGAGTATATTAAAATCCAAACCATTTACTTACCGATTTGTTTTTTTTTTGTTTTATGATGACAAAAATACGGGACCAATCCGCAACCACACGCACGAAAAAGCACTACCAACGGACTGATGACCAAATCCAGCTACCAAATTTACAAAATTACTATCCAACAAGGAATAAGATGTTCGAGGTTTCTTGACAGTTACACCACACCACAGGTTACACCAAAATCCTGTTTCTTCAAAAAAGACGCCAAAGGACCAAAGCCAAACTGAAATTAGCCGAGTTTGCAACTCTGTCGGTACACTGGTATGGAATAGAGCAGTATCCCAGAAGTCCATCCAAAAAACTTAGATGGATCACGTCACAAGCATAAAACATTTGATTTAATCTATGCTTCCAAATTCCAAATAATATGAAAGGCAAAAAACCACTAGTTGAATGATTTCTCATTCCTAAAATATTTACAAAAAATTACTTTTGAAGTCTGAAGTACGATGTACTCTTCCTTCCTCTTGTTCCTTTTTCTGGCCTACTCGTTTTAAAGTATCCAGACATTCTATAAATCACACGTTTATAGTTTTAACCCGTAATCCGTAATAGTTATATTACCATATCCTACCAAAATAAACAATCCCAAAGAAGAATAGTCAGAGAGAGACCAAACGCAAGGTATCTGACTGAAACATAAAGATGGATAGGAGTAGACAACAGCCACTTAGCTAGTATAGCTAAACTATATACACTAACTATTCAAAAGCGGATCCAAGCAGGAAATTCAGAACTACAGACCTATTTCGATTCAATCCTCGATTCCAAAATTATTGGAGAAGCTGGTAAATAATTGTTTATCTTGGCACTGCAAAAACTTTCTTACTGATCAGCAGCACGGTTTTACAAAAGGAAAATCTACTACAACTAATCTTGTTATTTATCACAATTACATAATAAATTCTGTAGTAAACGGTTTGCAAGTAGATGCCATATATTCAGACTTTTCTAAAGCCTTCGATCAAGTCAATCACGAATTACTATTACTCAAACTGCAAGCCTACGGATTCCCTCCCTTTCTTCTAGAGTGGCTTAAAAGTTATCTCATTGGTAGAGTGCAGCGTGTCAAAATAAAGAATTATTTGTCTGATCCCATAAAAGTTTCTTCTGGTGTACCGCAAGGGGCCCACTTAGCTCCATTACTTTTTAATCTATTCATTAATGATGTTGGATCTGTTTTTGAATATAGTAATTATCTGCTATTTGCTGACGATTTAAAGATTTACTTAAAGATTAACAGTGGTGTTTGCTGTAATAATATTGAAAAAGATTTCCATGCCTTATGTAAATGGTCTTCCTCTAATGGTCTAACCCTAAACACTAGTAAGTGTTACTGCATTACTTTTACAAAAAATCATAATCAAATAACACATAACTACTCTCTGAATAACAATACATTAATTAAACGTGTTACCGAAATTAAAGACCTGGGAATCGTGTTTTGCTCAGATCTTTCGTTTAATAATCATATCAATCTTATAGTTAATAGAGCAATGAAAATGTTAGGCATGCTGATAAGAAACTCTAGCTCGTTATCTTTAGATGCCTGTAGAATGGTTTATATTGCATATGTGCGGTCCATTTTGGAGTACAGCTCTACCATATGGTGTCCATTTTACATAAACTCTGTAAAAAGGATTGAAAATGTCCAAAATAAATATCTACGATATTGTGCCTTTAAAGTTGGTCTAGCAGCAGGTACATATAATTATTCCACAATTCTGGATTTAATAAACCTCCCAACCCTTGTTAATAGAAGAATATTGATGGATCTATCATTCCTCCATAAGATCATAGCCGGGATTATTACTTCTGATGAGTTATTAGCTATGATTGAATTTAGAGTTCCCACAAGAACTACAAGAAATAATAGTTTATTTGCCATTCAACTTCACCTTACCAATTATGCTTATCATGCACCTTTACCTAGACTAATGCGACTGGCTAATCAATACAATTTAGACATCACTGGGTGTTCTATTAGTCAATTTGTGAATGATGTAAAGAGAATTTGTTTTTAATATCTTTAGTTTAGTTTATTACATTTCATATATGAAATTTTAGATTTATTGTGCCTACCTTTTTTTTTTTTTAATGTACTTAAGCTATTTTATTTTATGTAATTTATTGATACTAATGGATTATTCCGTAATATATATATTTATTTATTTATTTATATTTACAAGTACGAGTCCCTGGATGGAAAAAAGAGGACATATGCATCCGCATGTGTAGTGAGGCCGATACCACGTTCGCTGCGCCGCTGAAAAGACAGTGGACAATCTTCTCTAGGCCGTAACCACAGCCTAGTACTTATGCAACCCAGCGTACCGGTCAAATTTTGGCCAAACAGAGTTGGACTTAGCAAAGGTGTACGGTAGACCAATTAACAAATTAAAGTGACAAAAACAAACTAGAAAAGTGCGTGTGTGCGAGAACTTTGTTTAAAAAATTGTAACATGGTTTATGTTTTAAGGATTTACATTGTTTTATTTTATATTTGGTTTTTTATTTATATGTAAAAAATGTTTTCTCTTTCATAGTGGTTTTTCTATATTAAACCGCTACACTTGATAAACTTCAAGTATATTTACTTCTATTTATATAAATTTAATATTATCGTAAATTTTTATTCAACATGTGAATAGGTATTAGGAATATATTTTATAATTTATTAAAAGCCAGGGACTGGCTTTATCAAGCGGGGGGCGTGTCACAAATTCCAATTAATACATTTTTCCAAATTTTATATATTCATATTTAATTCATTTAATTCATTCATAATAGGACAGTTACCTTTATTTCAAGTTCCAGTAATATAATAATTTCGTAACAAAATATTAAACAATTCTCAATTTTTATAAGATATTTCCTTTCATGTTTAACAATAATAAAATTTGCTAATTTTGCTGATTTCACAAAACCGTGGAAACTACAAATCAAACATCATTAGTTGTATTAACTTGATGAATATGCAAAATCAGCAAATGAGTTTAGAAGGTAAATGTTCTAACAAACGGGATTCATTCAGGAAAGTCCTGAGCCACAAGCGACAGCTAAAAAGCTCCATAAAGAAAAAAAAATAATAATTAAAATAAATAGTTGAGGTTTTAAAAAAGAATTTGTGGACGTGCCCCTAAAGGATAATGCGGTAAGAAAAGTATTTTTATATAATTATATTTCTTTGTGGGGTAGTTTGTTAAATATAAGAATAGTTCTGTAAATTCCAGATGCTAGATGTAAATATTGTACAGTTGAATACTCTTTTGAACATTAATTTTTTAATTAATAAAAGTGTTAGTTTTTATCAGTGATTTTAATTTCTTCTTTCCAACAAGCAGAACAGTGGTTAAATTAAATTAATAAATACTCCTCACCAGGTTGTACTTTGGGTCGAACGGACTTTGTCCAATCCTTGGAGAAGTCCGAGCTACCCAGAATATAGCGTGGCGAGCTAGAGCTCGTCGTGGCGTAGTCAGATAAAATCTGAGCTACCCAAACCCCAAAAAAGAATACCCTGACACCCACGACGTGACAATATGATATACAACTGATACGTGCTGTTTCTTAAATGACCAATTCAGTAAGGTAGCACAAAATAGTAACCAATAAAATATGTAGAGAATGTACCATGAATGACACATTATTGAAATTTTAATTTTATAGTGAGGTACCTCTTGCAGGAAAAAATGTTAATTTTATCAGTAATCCAGTGCACCACATAACATTACATAACTAAATTAAAAATGAACTTTTAACCATTAGAAAATATTGCAGAGTGCTTTATAACGTTACAACATTACTTGATTTTAATTAGACATGAAATATAAACATTTTAACTTACCTAATATAATTTTTCTTAAATTTTTTAGTTCCATAAATTTAAGTTTTTGGTTTCGCCCTGACCAATTCATTTGTAACGCTAATGTATGAGAGACTGTTTTCATTAGAACTCTTCTTACACAATCCAAATAATCTCTTCCTCCTACAGCTTTGAAAATAGTGCACTAAAAATAAAAAAAGGTAGTTTATTTTTCAGTGGTCAAAATTAAGCAGTTTTTAATTTATAAAAATATACATTAACCATAAACAATTTTTCTTTATTATATTAATATCCTTTCAAATTACACAATAAATTTCATCAATTTTGCCAATTGTCCAAATTATTTAATTTAAAATGATTCAAATATTTAGAGGATATTTTTCAGATATTAGAGGACACTGTTCTTCAGTTTCAAATGAAGTTTGTGGAACATCTAGCACATTTTCTTCTGCCTCTAATATTTTCACACGTTGAGATGCTAGCATTTTCTGTGAGTTTACCTTTTTTGCAGCATAATCAACGTTAATTATAGTTGTCATTGCATTTAGACTCTTTTTGATTTCTCGATATATTGAACTTTTGCTTCTAACTTTAAAATGCGAAGACATTGTTTAAAAATAAAATGAAGTAACGACAAGCTAGCACGTGTAACAAACAAATAAGACCACCACAATACCACAAAACACTTTAAAACTGACCAAAAAAGTTGAGTTAACTTTGCTTTTCGATAGCAAACGAAATGTAGAAATAATTCAACTACCACCGTTATAAATATATATAATAATATACTTACTTGTTAATTGCACTATCCATTTTAAAAAACAATTTTATTATAAATTCTTCTTAAAAAATCTCACCAACACACACATTTCAGGTCCACAGCACTGGACTTGCAGAAATGCAGAATGATCAATGATCTGATGAGATCACTGACATAATCTTCTTTCTTACTTTCTCATTTCAAATAAGTAAAAAAAAGTAAAAAGCTAATTCGCTTTTCTCACTCTGTCTATTCATCTTTAAATAACTGACAAATATCAAGTTGTTTGCGCAAATGTCGTCTTTATTAAATTTAGCCGTAGAGGTGCAGGTCCCATCAATCGCGTTTAGAGTTGCGTGCCGTCGGTTCATGTATGAATTGGTTCGACGTTGCCGGGTTGGCTGTAAATACAACTGAATCCTTACTTCATGTACAATTGAATGAGCTAGAATGACGCACAATATTATACTCTAGACAAACAATACTTTTTTTTTTTCATTTCTAAAGTATAATCTGTAAAGGTAATAAATTATGTCATTACATTTTTGTGTGTTTATTTTTTTTTTTAATTTAATTAAAAAAAATTCTATCCATATTTTTTAACTTATGTTCTATTTTTTTAAGTTAGACAACCTTGCTTTTACAAACAATGAAACGAGATCACAGATTCTCTACGATCTACGAAAATAAGGAATAAGTGATTTTTCACTGTTTTGTATCTTTGTTTTTTATATCGATTTCTAGGCGCGTTATTTAAATTATACATACACGACATTTTCATACATGGACACATTTTAATAAATTTGGTAAAATTATTTTGAAGATTTTGGTAGTAACTGCGTCAACTTGACTATTTAATATGACTTAAACATTTTAATTTATTTTTGTTGATATTTATTACAATATGTATGAGTACATTTTGTCATAGAGGCGGAAAAGTGTTAAAAAACCAGCAGATGTGCAATACACTATCATTTTATTGGCGGGTAACCGTTAGGTTGCCATGACAGGCCCATTGGCGATAACATATGTTGGGCATGTAGCATAAAATATATGATGGGCCTTCAACATTTTCCCATCATCGTCACTTTCCCGGCATAAAATGTACATGGCCAGCATTATCCCGCACTTTGAATGTTAGCTGGGTAAATTCGTTGTTTATGAAACACAACCTGCTGATATTGATGATCTTAAAAGGAGAATTACACAAGCATGCCGGTCAATTTCCGGTAAAAGTTTTCCGAAATGTTAGAGAGGAGTTGGGAAACTTTTTACTGTTTACAGTACAATGGACAACATTTTGAAAAGTGTTTAAAATAGTGTACAAGTAGATCTTATGTGTTCTATTTTTAAAATTTCTGGTGCAAATTAAAAGTTATTTATTTTGTAAAAGTCACCTTACCAAAGAAATAAAAAGTTAAACGTGTAGACTTGATATTCCTCCTGTTATTTAACTCGATAGAATAATTTTTGTTTAATAAATAACTAATAAATTAGGGTACCATTGGGAAGAGAATTAAACGCCCTTTAAAATGATGTGCCTCTTGACCCCTTTTCCCATTTATGATTTAAGGGTAACAACTACCCCTCCTAGGAGGTTGAGCCACGAGTGTTAAAAGCATTTATTGTAGGTGTCCTCCTTGAAAATAAAATTGACGGGTTTTTGCGATTTTTTACATTATTTAATGGAAGAAAGATATTTAATTTGGGAAGTTTTCGGTGTCACCCTGTATGTATATCACTTGTTACATAAACACTCATAAAGAAAAAAATTAATACAAAAATTTAAATAGTACCTGACCTGAAGGGTCTTTTAATTGAAGACTACTCGTTAGATAAATTTATAAATAATTTTTAATATTTCAATCAATTTTTACGTACCTATATGTGAGCATTGTATTTCGTTTATCTATGATGTGATGAATGTTTTTTTGAATGCCTATGTTGTATTCAGCTAACCTTATGAAATTTAGTTAGTTATTAATATAAAACTAATTTTGTAACCTGTCTCATGTCATCGGAAGATAATCTAAAGAGAATAATATAAATTTATGTATAGTTGCCCCTTAACGCCAACGCAAATAATTAGACGTCCCTCGCCGCACTAGCTATACTTAAATTATCTCAACTAATACACAATCTTGTTTAATTATGTATTCCTCTTATTAAAAAAGTATTCGTAATTTACATTTAATTATATGTATATTTTTATTGAATTAATAAAAAAACTGAGTACAATCCTGGAAACACTCAACTGCGCAGACTCTCCGCCTCCCCGGCAGGATCTCCTTGTGTAAACGTTTTCTGAAATGACAGTTCCTATCTCCCCTCCTCCCATATCTATGGGCGTATCTCAGGAGGTGTCTTAGGGCCCTATTCAGTAATTTATCGTTTATGGACGACATCGTTAAGCTAACGACAGTTCAACCAACGACTTTTATAACGATAACTTTTGAAACTCTATTCAATAACAAAGTCGTTACGTTGTTTCTAGTTACCAAATCTGAACGATGATTTCTAGTAAGTTGGTATTATAATTTAGTGTTTTGTGATAAAAGAACGTATGTTGATGATTATACCGGGTGTTTAAATTAAAGTTTTACAGTTAAATATCGCCAAAAATATGCATTTTATAAAAAAAAGTATCAGACAAAAGTTTTATAGTTTTTTAGGGGAAACATTTTGGGTAAAATAATTTTTTTATAGCTGACCATAATATATGGCCATATCGAGGTGGATTTTTTTTTAAAATTTGAACCCTATTTTTTTACATAGGTATTCTTAGAGTTCATAAAAAAATAAGAAAGTTCTAAAGGAAACATTTTTTTATTGGATTTCTACTTATTGAGTAACACCCAAAAAACTATATAAAACTTTGTTTTTTTTTATAAAAGGCGGTACTTAACTGTTGTAACCCTTTAATTTGAACACCCGGTATATTTGATATTTTTTTGGAACGTAAAATAAAAATTCAACCAGTAGATATATTCATTTGTTTTTCAGAATATATTAATTATTGTTCTTAACCTACAACACGATCAGGGGGTCGATTCTCGATTTGTAGGAATTCTGTTTCTCGCGGGCCATTTTTGCTGGTCGTTTTGTATGTAGGGTTTATTTAAATGAGTATGGATATATTAAAAAAAACTGAGAACTATTCCAAAAGAATACAAAAAACAACTCGAGAACAGTACAAGTTGTATTTTTTATTGGATTTGAAAGACAAACCAAATTTGTGTAGGTTACGGAGAAGTATTATAGGTAGTTCCATAATATAGGTTTTGTTACTGTTTCGCAGTGCTACTTTAGGAACAGCACTGTTAATAAGAATCCAATAGTAAATGGTTGAATGGGCAATCCTAACTTTGAATCGATTTATTTTTAAAATAATTAAATAAATTAGAAAAAAAATTCCTTACAAATTGTACTTGCTGTATTAGGTAGATGGCAATTTAGTTGTAAAAAAGTGCTTTTATTATTTAGAAACACATCCTGATTCACAATGAAAAACGAGAGGGAATGCAAAAATCACTATATAACGACACTTCATATAATTAACGACAGCTCTTTGGCTATCGTTGATGAACGACAATTTTACAACCATATTTGTCTATTTTCAACGACAATCGTTGTCTACTGAATAAGAAAAGTCGTCTGTGAACGATTATCGTCTATTAACGACGTCGTTCAGAGTTACTGAATAGGCCCCTTAGGGCCCTATTCAGTAATTTATCGTTTATGGACGACATCGTTAAGCTAACGACAGTTCAACCAACGACTTTTATAACGATAATTTTTGAAACTCTATTCAATAATAAAGTCGTTACGTTGTTTCTAGTTACCAATCTGAACGATGATTTCTAGCAAGTTGGTATTATAATTTAGTGTTTTGTGATAAAAGAACGTATGTTGATGATTATACCATAGATAATTTAATATTAATTTATCTATGGATTATACCGGGTGTTTAAATTGAAGTGTTACAGTTAAATATCGCCGAAAATATGCATTTTATACAAAAAAGTAACAGACAAAAGTTTTATAGTTTTTTAGGGGAAACATTTTGGCTAAATTAATTTTTTTATAGCTTATCATAATATGGCCATATCGAGGTGGATTTTTTTTTTCAAATTGGATCCCTATTTTTTACATAGGTATTCTTAAAGTTCATAAAAAAATAAGAAACTTCTAAACGAAACATTTTTTTATTAGACTTCTACTTATTGAGTAACACATACTGCTGCGTGAAAAAAAAGCTGGCCATATTATGGTTAGCTATAAAAAATGATTTTAGCCAAAATGTTTTCCCCAAAAAACTATAAAACTTTCGTTTTTATAAAAGGCGGTATTTAACTGTAACATTTTAATTTGAACACCCGGTAGTTTTGACATTTTTTTGGAACATAAAATACAAATTCTACCAGTAGATATATTCATTTGTTTTTCAGAATATAGGTATTAATTATTGTTCTTAACCTACAACACGATTAGGGGGTCGATTCTCGATTCGTAGGAATTCTGTTTCTCGCGCCCATTTTTGCTGGTCGTATTAGTATAGGGTTTATTTAAATGAGTAGGGATATATTAAAAAAAACTGAGAACTAAAAAGTGCTTTTATTATTTAGAACACATCCTAATTCACAATGAAAAATGAGAGGGAATGCAAAAATCATTATAACGACACTTCATATTATTAACGACAGCTCTGTGGCTATCGTTGATGAACGACTTTACAACCATATTTGTCTATTTTCAACGACAATCGTTATCTACTGAATAAGAAAAGTCGTCTGTGAACGATTATCGTCTATTAACGACGTCGTTCAGAGTTACTGAATAGGCCCCTTTGTCTCAGAGCTACACTTTTGATGCAAAGGAAAAGACCTAAAGAAGAAGAAGTCAACCTTGTGTTTTGTGTTCCTAACTTCATAACTACACGTTCACATTTTATCAATTCAAAAACAAAAACTTCAAAGTTTCAAAGCTTTAAGTGAAACACAATTATCAGTAGAAACCTTGATATAAATCAAAGTCCAACATTTTTACTTCCTATATTTATAAATGTTTATGAACATTAATTAGTAATTACAAGCAATATTTCTCAATATTAATTATCATTTGTGTTTTATGATCTCTTACTAGTTTTTTAATTTAACCTTTTTATTTTAATTTTGTGGACATGTTACTTAGAAATTCTATCGTCAAATTATCTAAAAATGTTAAAAACAGTCAAATTGTGCAAGTAAGTAGTACTCAAGTCAAGTGAGATTTTGTAATGAAAATCTACATTATTATTTTTAGACGCAACAGCGGTTCCTAAATTTACTGGAATATCAGAGTAAAAATTTATTAAGAAAAAATGCCATTGCTATCCAGGACTTTTGTATGGTAGATAAAACTGGTGCAACAGAATTGGACAACTTTCGTAAGTACTACTAATTTTCAGTTATTGGCTCAAATCTACCTATACATAGGAACTGAGCAAATTTGATATTTAACCTACATTGTAGATTTGGTGTTATACATCATAAGCTGTATTTAGTCAGCTTTAATTAGTAATTAGAGATGTTGCGATACTACTGATATGATACTGGTATCAATACTTTTCTTTCAATACTGGGTAATTTAGTACTAGATACTTAGCTTTCGATACTTTACACATATCGGAATTACTTTTGTTTCTATACTACTACTTCCGTTTCGATACTTTACTAGTTTTGACATTACAATGCATACAAAAAGTGTATTGTAGGATTACTGCTTTTATATGTCAGCTTACCCTATTTTTTTTTGTTCTACACTCTTCTGACATCGGTATTGATCTTTGGTTCTGATACCAGTATCAATACTTTTATTCAGATACTTTTTTTGATACTGGTATCGCAACATTCCTATTAAATAAATAAAACAGATTTAATAATTAAAATAAAAATTTTATAACATATTAAAAGATACAAATTAAAAGAGGATTCACCAAAAAGTTTTACACATTACTCACATGCACAGATGAACAAATTCGATAAGAATTTGTCAGTTGAATAAAAACAGTGACAACAAAAATTTACTAATTCTACTTTTAAATAAGTTACAAGATAAGTTTTTATTAGCTTGAGGTAGGGAATTGCACAGTTTGATGCTAATATATCTGTAAAAATCAAGAATATGTAATGAGGTAGAGATATATCATTTGCTCTAGTCCAATAAGAATGTTTAGAGCTCTGTCTTATAACATTGTTGTTGCCAATTTGTATTTTATTTATAAAAGACCCTCAAAAATAAAGCATCATGGTAGTGGTAAAATACCCAACTGTTTAAAAATAGTTTGGCAGTGACTGTTATAGCTACTCGATGTCATGATACATATTACTTTTTTTTGCAATAAATACTCTTAGTTGGTTGCCTGTATTTCTCCAAAGTATAACACCATAGGTCATAATGCTATGAAATAATGAAAAGTAGACCATTTTTAAATATACAATATCTAATTGAAATTTTAGTTGTCTAAGAGGTACTTACACTTCAGTGTGTAAGGGAATATTGAATCTATTAATTTTCCAAACAACTTAATTGTTCTCTTTCTTATCCTTGCCTTACAATTGTTGGGTTGGCTACAACGATTGTCTCATGCCATCGTTAATTTAAACAACTCTTATCTAGTCTATATAGCAGAGGACCCAGTGATATTTTTTTTTGTACACATTTGCACAAGGCTGAATTATAAATTTATCGTTAATACTTACCTTGTAGAAGATGGAAATACTTTGCTGCTGATGCACCAGCTATGGAGCGCTCGATGACGACGTCTTCAAAAAGCCAGTATAGAAAATAAAAATAGAAAAAAGTTTGCTGCCATCTTGGTAGAGGTGGAACACTTTAAAGTTTTAAAAATAAAATTATTATAGATGTTTTATTTAAACAAGGCTCATTTTTTTCTGTTGTAGAATAATGTATTATATTATTATTGAAAATCGTTTGCTGCAATAGATCTGGCGATAAAATGCCCTATCAACAAGCAAGAAGGTACTGTGAATCGAATTTCAAGATTGCAGCAAACTTTTTTCTATTAACGTTTGATGTAAATAATACAAAAAAGTATCAAGGTATGACAGAATTTTCTACACAGGCTTTTTTAAGACGTCTTTTTCTAGGACTCCTAATTCTATTTTCTTTAAAGTAAGAATGTATGATATAATTGCAATTTTGCCTTTCGCAAAAAACACCTAATACACTCAGGGTAGGAAACATAACGACAACAAATTTTGATGATTTCAAGTGCAAATAGAATTTGCCCATGAGTAATAGAAATAGATTATCAATAATGTGAAAGCTCTATTTGTGGAACGGAGAATTTTTCCTTAAAATATATTTATTGGGACTATTTTCTTATGATAAGAATTTTCTTGTAAAAGTTTCGACTTTCTTCTAAAACATTATTTTTTTTTAAATATATGGTCTTCAAACTTTATGTTTTTAACAATCACTGTTTTAAGTCTTGGAGAAAATAAGTCCGCTTTAAACCCAAAACTACTTAAAGAATACATACAGTAATTGCTTAATATGATTAACTACAAAAAGTCACAGTCACATTTTATGCGAGGGGATGTTTACAAATATTGTTTTGCACTGCAAGATCATATTTAATTCAAGAAATAAGATTGAACATTTTCTAGAATAACTTTCAATATTTATATTTCAGAAACCAGACATAGGAAATTAATGTAAGATGTATGAGTATAGGGTAATTTACTTTAAAGTATAACTGAAAAATGTATTTCAAACTGACAGGTTCATTCAAAAATAATTAACGAATATATTGATATGGAATTTTCTGGAGGAGGATGATGTCATAAAGTTCAAATTGGAAATAGCAATATCGGGGTGGGATATGAAGGGCAAGTTCGGCTTGGAACTCGACGGATCGGATAGTGCGCGGAGGGAGTGCGTGACGTCATAGCCAGATTTCATTCTTTTTATAATCCCAAGACGATCACTAGGGTAATGACAAATGAGACTAGTGGTAGTTTGCACTCGAATACACTTTGTGTGTGTATGT
Organism: Psylliodes chrysocephalus; assembly: GCA_927349885.1. NCBI lineage: Eukaryota > Metazoa > Arthropoda > Insecta > Coleoptera > Chrysomelidae > Psylliodes > Psylliodes chrysocephalus. The sequence continues at coordinate 1,133,821 of OV651826.1, forward strand.
ACTATAAAAATTTAATTTTAATCAAATAGGAAATAGGCACATATAACAAAAACAAACAAGAAATAATACGTGTAAAACTGATTAATCATAGATCAGAATATTGACATTTGACACATTTCTACATGTACCCGCTGATCTCCACCGGCCAACTCGGGGAAGAGTGAACGCCCTCTGAGTACATGATCTATTGCAAGCCGAACACAAAAGAGTATGCTCTGAGTGCCAAGACGACCACAGTTGAGGCATACTGAGTGCACTTTGAGTACAGTAAACACCAAGCCGAACTCAGCCAAAAATAGTAGTTTGTGTAACAAGAGTGGATATGGACAATCCACTCAAGTTGTACAGTATATTTTTTCTACGACCCACTAACGAAAATCTACACAAATTTAAAAAGATAATTTAGGTTATTAAGACAAAATAATTAATTTTAAAATAATTTATGAATTTTACTAATTTATAAAATAAAATAAACATGAAAAAAATTTGTCCCGAGCCCAGATTCGAACCCGGTCTATTCGCGTGGAAGGCAATTGCTCTGTCCATAACTCCACGGCTACTTTTATTATTTTAGTTTTAATACTCGTCATTAGTTTCATATAGTTCGATTAAAATTTAATTTTTTTTAAGTGTGGACCAAATAAAAATATAAATGCTATTATTTATCGATTCTACTCATTTTAAAGTATATTTAATCTCAATAACTAAAAAATATACTGACAATTAGTTTGACAGAATTGTCACTTATTTAAAATTTTAAAAATAATAGTAGTTGTGTGTCCAAAATATGAACCGTGAGTGGTGGATTTAATTTTTTACAGTTTTCTCACTACTTAGAATGGATATGAAATATATTTGTTCAGTTGAACGCAATAGCATACTTTTTTGTTTTGTAATCTGTGTGTAGATTAGCTAATATCCATGTGAGTGTAGAAAACAAATTTAATAATGTAATAGTAGCTAGGAAGGAGGATGTTGTTGTTTTAAAAAAAATTGATGGAAGAATGAATTGTCAGGGGGGAATGTAAAGAGGCTTTGGAAAAGTATTATAATTATTATTTTATGGAATTTGTTGGAGGTTTGTTAAAGAAAAGAATATAAATAAAGAAAACTATATAAAGGTAAGAAGACATTTTTATTCCAAGAAAAAAGAAAGAGACTCAGACACCTAGAGGTGGCAAAGACAGTAGAGACATGCAGACGGGCAGAGGCGAACAAGCAGAGGAAGAAAACAAGAAATAATATTTTTTATTTTTGAAATTAATTTTATATCATTGAACCTAGCCCGAATTGAGATTTTTATTTTATTGATTGGAAATCAGAAAGCCAAAGGAGGTTTACATATCAATTATATGTAGCTACAAAACCTGTTTCAAATAGTATTTGTAAACAACCCCCGTATAAAATGTGATTGTAACTTTTGGTAGTTAATTATATTAAGCAATTATTGTATGCCTTCTTTAAGTAGTTTTGGCTTCAAGCGGATTTATTTTCTTGAAAAGGCTTTTTAAGTGCCTAATGTTAAAAACATTTTTCTTAAATAAAGATATTTTAATAAAAAATATTCAGTTTCACTAATTGGAACCAATGATTAAAATTGGCGAAATATGCTAAATTGTCGTTATTTTTGACCCATTCTGCATAATAGGGGGGCCTTCTTTTGTCTTATCGACTAACTGACATGTCATCTGACTTCCTTTAAATCAGGAATGCTATTATATTGTTATTAATCATCTAATAAGTAATACTTTTTAATAAGTGAATTTACTAAATTGAATAAAATATAAAATAAATGTCTTTAGACGAGGGAAATCAAAAATGCACTCAAGAGTAAAGTGCCCTTATTTACACTTTGCTAATTGAATACACTCATATAAAATCACAAAATACTCATTTAAAACGCGTATGAAAAGATTTGTAAAACAATTGGTTAAGGATGTAATTTTTTTTAATGTGTGCCCAACAAACACAAACTTGTAACATGTATGTATCATTTAGATATACTAGTTTAGTGTTACATAACAAAGTAACTTACATGTTACATAATAACTCACATGATTACTGTGAAAAATTACGTAATTTTGTTATATAGCAGGTTCTATATAGGTGATGTAATGGGTTAAAAGCGTTATCCATTTGCTAAAATTTACTTAAAAGAAATTCCAAGATTCCAGGCCTATTTTTTAATATTTTTTTATGAAATTTGGGATGCATATTTATGGAGTCGTGCATAATGGGGCTACGGAGTCCAAATTTTGATATATATATATATATATATATATATATATATATATATATATATATATATATATATATAAGCATTTTTTTATTTATTTATTTATTTATTTATTTATTTATTTATTTATTTATTTATTTATTTATTTATTTATTATTTATTTATTTACTTATGGTACAATATCGACGGGCCAACCCCATTAATAGGATAAGGTTAGCAATACAAAAGATTTAGCTAATATATATAAAAATACACAAAATTGATGTAGATAATAAAAATGGCAGTTAGTTGCACCTAAACACTAAAAGTGGATGTTTAGGAACGACTGTACCGTTAAAGACAAATACATAACTAATCACGAAAAAAGCAAAATAAAAACAAAAAATACAATTGGTAAAATACTATCGTTAATAATTAATTATGGACACATTACTTAACTAGAAAAAAGTTTTTTAAGTTGTCTAACACTGGTAAAAAAAATATCAAGCTGTGATTCAAATGGCAAATAATTTAATTATTGATGAGTTCGTTAAGTGGAGAGAATTTGGAAGCATTTGTTCTGCATAGTAGGCTGTAAAATAGGCTACGAGTTCTAGCAGTGATCCTGGGAATTCTGAAGTTGAGAAGACTTATTATGGCTTAACATTTAAAAATAAAATTTACTATTTTGTATAAAACTATTACGGAGTGCATAGATCTACGACGGGCTAAGCTGCAAGTTTTGAAACGGATAAAAAACTGTTCCTGTGGGAAGCCTCTTGGTGGATAATTACTGTCAAGTATGTAACTTGCCGATTTAAAAAATCTTTGTTGAACTCGCTCGAGACTAGACATATGTGCACTATAATTCGGGCTCCAGATAACACGCATATTCCATCTTAGATCTGACAAACGCTGAAAATAGAAGGTTAAGTGTTTCGATCCTATGAAATTGTTTACAGTTGCGAATTATAAAACCTAATGAAGGGTACGCAGAGGTAACTGTTTTTTCTATATGCAATACAAATAATAATGTTGGATCAAAATATATGCCAAGATCCTTAATAAAATCAGGTCTTTCAAGAACAACGTTATCTATTGAATAGTTAAATATTATTGATGCCTCTTTACGACAGAATGACATTACATTACACTTAGTTGGGTTAAGTGGGATATTATTATTTTTGCACCACGTGGCTAAATATAGCAGATTTTGCTGGAGATTCAAACAGTCGGTCTTTGTATTTATTTCACAGAATAGCTTCATGTCATCTGCATATAGTAGATATTTGGTATTTAATTTTTCTGCAATATCGTTTATAAAAATTATGAACAGTAATGGCCCCAATACGGAGCCTTGTGGTAAACCTGACGTTTGATGGATGATGTGAGATTTGTGGCCCAACATTTGAACATATTGAATTATTTCAGAAAGGTAAGAATAAAAGAGAGCAACTAGAGAATCGCTCAGTCCAAGTGAATTAAGCTTATTTAATAGTAATCCATAATCTAATTTATCAAGGGCTTTAGAAAAGTCAGTGTAGATTACATCTACCTGACTTCTCTTGTCTAGTGCATCGCATATACAGGGTGGCTCACGCTCAACGAGACGGAGCTTTATGGGAAAACGACCAAAGATATAAAAAATTCGTTTGGGAGGAATACGTAGGTTACAGACGGCTACAATTTAAAATTTGTTAGATGTATACAGGATGTCTCATAAGAGAAAATATACAAAGTTATATTATTTTTAATGGAACACCCTGTTTTTTATTTTAGAATTAAAAACTACATCAAAAATAATGTCAGTTAACTAAAGGTTCCCTATTACTATTATTATTAGTTTTCGATTTATATGAATTTTTAAGGAAAAAAAGTCTCCCAGAAATTAATTGTTTACTCTTCTTTGAATAATTTTTAATGAACTAATTTTTTTTGTGGGACATCCTGTATACATCTAACAAATTTTAAATTGTAGCCGTCTGTAACCTACGTATTCCTCCCAAACGAATTTTTTATATCTTTGGTCGTTTTCCCATAAAGCTCCGTCCCGTTGAGCGTGAGCCACCCTGTATATTGCGTGCCCATCTTCCACTTAATTTCGGAATTCTCGGAACGTCGCTCAGCGTCCGGTCGTCCACTGTCGTGCCAACGCGGTTTGCGCTGAATATTAGATAAAATAATACTAGGCATTGAGGAAAATATAAAATATGTAAGTTATTTTTTTTTTGTTTATTATACTAGGGCACGTGCCCAAGTGCCCTTACGGGCAAACCGCCACTGATTAAAGAAGAGATCTCATGAATTACTTATGTTATTAATAATAATTTATTCACACAATGTCCAAACATCAGTGCATTAAAAAGGTGAGAATAAGAACACTTGCGAAGTGTCATACAACAATTGTTTGTAAGATAATAAGTAACATGAATTAAATAATATATTAAAAAAGTATTAAGACTAAAAAATAGTACAAACTACAAATTAAAATTATGACTAAGTAAATTTTATATCAAAACTAACAAACAAAAAAATAGTACCTACTTGTGTTAATAGATGATTTTAAAAGGACACTTATTCTGTATCTGTTTTAAAACATCTTGTTAAATAAAATTATGGAACATTGAAATAATAAGATTATCAAATAGTTTATGCAAACATAAAAGTGAAGCCGTAAATATTCTGCTTCCTTACCAAGGATACATGTTTTTTTTAATAACCATAAACTGATTTATTTGAAAATATAAAAGAACATTTTGTGTAGTGCCATTATTTATCGATTCGTCACACTAATCATTTGTAATTATATTTAATCTCAATATCTAAAAAATATACTAAAAATTAGTTTGACAAAATTGTCACTCATTTAAAATTTAAAAAAATAATGGTATCCTGGTAACCAAATATGTGATTGGTGGATTTCATATCTGTACTTTAATGCACTAGTTTGGAGAACAACTGCATAAAGAGATATGTGTTTATCACTAAATTCATTCTTTCCACATAAAAACTATGTGGCCTGCATTTAAAATAGCCTCTTTTCAGGCGCGGATCTGGGAAGATTTTTCGGGGGGAGTAGATAATTTTATCAAAGAATCATTCGTTTTTTTTTAAATAACAAAAAGTACTATACGCCAGCCTGTGCTTCTCTATTCTTCATTCGTCTCCGCCATCTTGTTTTTTAATAAATAATAAATTTAATAAATTCCTGGATTTGTTCGAGCAGCTCGGGGGGGGGGGGGGGTAATTGCCCTATTACCCCCCCCCCCCCCCCCCCCCCCCTTGTATCCGCGCCTGCCTCTTTTAACAGTCCTGGAATTTTCATCTGCATCAATATACTTCATAAATTTAAACTTAGCCTTATTTCAGATATCTCACTAAAAATAGAATAAATATATTAATATTGAAAGATACCACAAATATCTTAAATTAACATAAATGAATGAAAGTAACTCAAAAACAAAATTAATAGGGGTTACTTACTAGTGATGCCGCGAGACAAGACGAGACGAGAGAGTGGCCTGTCTCGTCTCGTAATTTGCGCATTAGTACCCAAACTTGGCAATAAGAAACACTTATCTCTCTCTGTCTGTCCGTCTGTTACAGTCGTTTTACAATTGAAATTTGGCCCAGATTAGACGTTAACTAAAAACGAAAATACTTTATCTTGTAAGTCAGCTGGGGAGGGGGGAAGAGGTTAAATTCGAAGTTACAATTTTTCTAATGCAATCCTGGGATGTCAAATGAAAGCATTTTGTAGTATGTTTTCAAAATGCAAGAAGATAGAGACATAAAACAAAAACGATGTGAAACTAGAGAAACATTATGATATTTTTGTTATAATGAGATGTACTTTACTTGAGACGTAAAATAGAGGGCGTTACTATCTTTAAATTTTCTAATGGAAAGTAATGTTTTTTTGTTTTTAAAAAAATTACATTCTTGATAATCCTCGTGTGCCGCAATAATCCTAGAAATGTTAGATAATGTTAGAAAAAAAAAATTTTAAATAAGCTTTTTTTTGCCAAGAAGTTATGAAAAATCGAATACGTCAAGTGGTTTTTAAATCACTTTTGTCTTAATTTTCTTAATTTATTTATTTATTTTAGTAAATACAAGAAACGTTTCCTTAGTAATAAATAATAATTGTTAATATGAGAGTTATCAAGAATGTAACTTATTAGTAAAGGCCCAGAACATGTCTGTATAAGAACAAAGTACCAGCTACAAAAAATTGCCATTTGTGCAGTGTTAAATCCCTCTAACAGTAAAAAATTACTTAAATTTATAAAAGATACTGAAATTTACTGTGTACTAGCCAAAATGTTAATTATCCATTGTATACTATTGTAAAAAAGAGCATTTATAAGGTATTATACCTCCGGAAATGATCCTTTGAGGTTGAAGCTGCAAATACAAAAAAGAATTTAACCTACTTTATGAATTTAGAATTTATTTAATGTAATTTCTGTAAAAACATAAAAACCTAAATCTGTTTACATGAACGTAAAAATCTGATGTGTCCAACACATGACTTTCCTATCTAGTTATTATAGGCTTTTTCCGGTTATTTTGTACAACCTATTGCAGCATCTCTATAAATTTTATAAGGATAAACTAAATATATACATTGTACACATACATCTACGTCGAACCATTTTCTATAGATATTCATTGAAAACGAAAATACTGAAAAATTTAAATTTAGCACTTTTCCATTACGGTCTATTTTTATAAAAATCATGTATAAACAAAAATTATAGAGATCGATATCGCAAACAACTTTTAGTTCAACAATTTTCATAAAAATCAGAATTTTGCACATTTTGTCAAATTTCTAGAATACGGACCATTTCAGGAAATTTTGACATAAAACAAAAATTATAGATAATATTAGAAGTAACTTTTATTCGAACAATTTTCTTCTCCAAACATAACTAACAGATATATTCCATAAAATATAAAAACGGCCTCCCATAAAGTACCCCCCTAGATGTTCCGACTTTGTCCAAAATCTAATAATTTCACGTCAGGCCGAAATAAACCTTAAGTTTAAAATTTAATGATTTTTTCTTTATCCGCTTTTGAGTTCTTCAAAATTCGAAATTTACACATTTTCTCAAATATCTCGAATACGGTCCATTTTAAAAAAATTATGTATAGATTAAAAATTATAGAGAATTATATTACAAACAACTTTTATTTGAACAATTTTTATGAAAAAATATTTTTTTTACATTTTGTCAAATTTCTCGAATACGGACCATTTTAGGAAAATTTTGTATAGAACAAAAATTATAGATAATTATATTAGAAGTAACTTTTATTTGAAGAATTTTCTTCTCCAAACGTAAATAACAGATATATTCTATAAAATATAAAAATGACCACCTATAAAGTACCCCCCCAGATGTTCCGACTCTGCCCAAAATCTAATCAGTTCATTAGACGCTGGAATAAAGCTTAAGTTTAAAATTTGGTCTTTTTCTGTGTATCGGTTCATGAGTTATGCGACATACAGACACACACACACACACACAGACATCATCGCGAAAATAGTCAAAACGGATTCAGGGGACCTCAAAACGTAAAAATCCGTCGAAAACTCGAGGTCGAAAAAAAATCATAATTCCTATACTTTCCTTATATCTGTATACAGATAGGAAAGTAAAAATATAGAAAATATCTTTCAAATAAGGTATTACATGATACTACTTTCCATTAGAAAATTTAGAGCTAGTAACTCCCTCTATCTTACGTATCCCAAGTAAAGTGCATCTCGTTATAACAAAAATATAATATCTCTTGAGATTTACCTCGTTTTTGTTTTGCCATTATCATTTTTCATTTAGAAGGTAAAATAGTGGAGGGTACAATTTTCGTACTCACTGTATATAATACATTCGTTTGTATTACCTTTTCTTTGTTACAAATTTTCAACTTATCTTCAAAAGTAACCTCAGAAAAGCAGAATGGGTTAAATATAAGAAATGATTGTATAAATTTTAAATAAATGAAATGAGAAATATTTTTTCTTATAAATCACTATTTATAAAATCCTAATAACACAAGTGTCATTTGTTACCCTTTAATTTATATAGAATGGGTGTGTTATAGTTTTTTTACTTTCCTATCTGTATACAGATATAAGGAAAGTATAGGAATCATGATTTTTTTCGACCTCGAGTTTTCGACGGATTTTTACGTTTTGAGGTCCCCTGAATCCGTTTTGACTATTTTCGCGATGATGTCTGTGTGTGTGTGTGTGTGTGTGTGTGTGTGTGTGTGTGTGTGTGTGTGTGTGTGTGTGTGTGTGTGTGTGTGTGTGTGTGTGTGTGTGTGTGTGTGTGTGTGTGTGTGTGTGTGTGTGTGTGTGTGTGTGTGTGTGTGTGTGTGTGTGTGTGTGTGTGTGTGTGTGTGTGTGTGTGTGTGTGTGTGTGTGTGTGTGTGTGTGTGTGTGTGTGTGTGTGTGTGTGTGTGTGTGTGTGTGTGTGTGTGTGTGTGTGTGTGTGTGTGTGTGTGTGTGTGTGTGTGTGTGTGTGTGTGTGTGTGTGTGTGTGTGTGTGTGTGTGTGTGTGTGTGTGTGTGTGTGTGTGTGTGTGTGTGTGTGTGTGTGTGTGTGTGTGTGTGTGTGTGTGTGTGTGTGTGTGTGTGTGTGTGTGTGTGTGTGTGTGTGTGTGTGTGTGTGTGTGTGTGTGTGTGTGTGTGTGTGTGTGTGTGTGTGTGTGTGTGTGTGTGTGTGTGTGTGTGTGTGTGTGTGTGTGTGTGTGTGTGTGTGTGTGTGTGTGTGTGTGTGTGTGTGTGTGTGTGTGTGTGTGTGTGTGTGTGTGTGTGTGTGTGTGTGTGTGTGTGTGTGTGTGTGTGTGTGTGTGTGTGTGTGTGTGTGTGTGTGTGTGTGTGTGTGTGTGTGTGTGTGTGTGTGTGTGTGTGTGTGTGTGTGTGTGTGTGTGTGTGTGTGTGTGTGTGTGTGTGTGTGTGTGTGTGTGTGTGTGTGTGTGTGTGTGTGTGTGTGTGTGTGTGTGTGTGTGTGTGTGTGTGTGTGTGTGTGTGTGTGTGTGTGTGTGTGTGTGTGTGTGTGTGTGTGTGTGTGTGTGTGTGTGTGTGTGTGTGTGTGTGTGTGTGTGTGTGTGTGTGTGTGTGTGTGTGTGTGTGTGTGTGTGTGTGTGTGTGTGTGTGTGTGTGTGTGTGTGTGTGTGTGTGTGTGTGTGTGTGTGTGTGTGTGTGTGTGTGTGTGTGTGTGTGTGTGTGTGTGTGTGTGTGTGTGTGTGTGTGTGTGTGTGTGTGTGTGTGTGTGTGTGTGTGTGTGTGTGTGTGTGTGTGTGTGTGTGTGTGTGTGTGTGTGTGTGTGTGTGTGTGTGTGTGTGTGTGTGTGTGTGTGTGTGTGTGTGTGTGTGTGTGTGTGTGTGTGTGTGTGTGTGTGTGTGTGTGTGTGTGTGTGTGTGTGTGTGTGTGTGTGTGTGTGTGTGTGTGTGTGTGTGTGTGTGTGTGTGTGTGTGTGTGTGTGTGTGTGTGTGTGTGTGTGTGTGTGTGTGTGTGTGTGTGTGTGTGTGTGTGTGTGTGTGTGTGTGTGTGTGTGTGTGTGTGTGTGTGTGTGTGTGTGTGTGTGTGTGTGTGTGTGTGTGATTATTTTCTACTAATCGAATATGGTCGACCAATTGATTATCTTCGATTATTTTCAGTTAATCTATTATTTTAGATTAATCTATTATTTTCGATTAATCAATTATTTGTAATTAACTGAATATTTTAGATTAATCGAATAATTGATTATTTTAGTTTAATCGATTATTTTCGATTGATTATTTCCGATTAATCGATTATGTTCGATCAAACTATAATTTTCGATAAATCGATGATTTGTAATTAATCAATTTTTTTATTCGTTAAATCGATTATTTTTAATAGAATATTTTCGAATAATCGATTATATTCTATCAATTGGTTATTTTCGATTAATCGATTATTTTCTACTAATCCATTATTTTCGATTAATCGATTATTTTCTACTAATCCATTATTTTCGATTAATTGATTGTTAGATTATTTTTGATAAATCGATTATTTTCGATTAATTGATTGTTAGATTATTTTTGATAAATCGATTATTTTCGATTAATCGATTATTTAGATATTTAGAATATTCCAAATAATCGATTATTTTCGATTAATAGATAATTTCGATTTATCGAATATTCCGAATAATCGAATATTTTAATGAATTGATTATATTCGATTGATTAATAATCGAAAATAATCGATTATTTATTTTGATAATCGCCAAGTCCTAAGCCTAATCCCTGTTTATGGGATACAGGACACAAATTACTTTTTTCTTAATACTTATACCACAGTACCAATACAGTTCTAAATCTATAATTCAAAAATCTATGCACGGCACTGCGACTATTTCAGTACTGATTGAAGAGATGCGTGAATTCGATACAGCAGTCCAACTTTTCATCTGCGATTCTGTATCTCGGATACGCGTATCTCGCATTCAGTATCCTCGTGTGAAAGAGGGCTAAAGCAGGCGTCGTAGACGTAATTACTAATCAATTCATCAAACGTGTGCTCGCGCCTCAGATAAACTCGTGCATCCATCCTCACTCAAATTGACAGCCATCTCGCTCTGTCTAATGCAGCATTAGATGAGAAAGCTCTGCCTGCCTGATACAAAACCCAATCTGAATGCTTGGAATAAATAAGGGCTTAATTATGAATGAATCGATTAGTCTAGTGGTTTTTCTTCGTTGGGTAAACCCCAGATTTATCTCAGATATATTTATTAATTTAATATAAAAACCTTGTTTTCCTAAACATTTTAATATTCATATACAGTGCAACCTCGATTATCCGAACCCACGCTAATCCGTATTACGCTAATCCGTATTACGCTAATCCGAACGCAAATCGTGATGCGAGATAGTCCGAACGCCGCCTCTGTAATCCGAACGCTGACAAGAAAAGACCTGCATTACATTTATATACATACATATGTAGTTTGATAATGCATTTAAATGTACAAAAATCAATATAGATACATATATCTAAAGGTCTAAAAATGTGTAAGAGGTGTAAGAGTCGTTAATCCGAACAAGGTCTGACAATTAGGTGTTCGGATTAAAGAGGTTGCACTGTACTTACCTTTATCTATGCTGACCACCATTTTAACTGTGCTCTCTAAGGAAGTATTTCCTTATTTTTCTAATAATCATCTTATTAGATGCATTTTCAAAAATAGTATTGTGTTACTGCATCTATTTATTCCACTATAGTTTATATTTATTTTCTTACAGACGTTAAAGAATATGTAATAAAAGCACAAATATTAGCAGGAGGTAGAGGAAAAGGCCACTTTAATAATGGATTTAAAGGAGGAGTACATATCACACAAAAGTAAGTGTAACAATTATAAAATATACCTAGTTATCTAATAGAAGCTACACCAGATTTTTTATTATTTATTTATTAATATACTCCTTTTAAAAGCAATTTAATATAACTGGTGCGTGAATATGGTGCAAACAAAATTAAAGAATGTTTTAAACATATTTTTTAAGACATTGTTTTTAGTTTTTTTTGTTACATCATCCGTAAATAATGTAAACAAAATAGAGTTCAATACACCTTCTCTCAATCTTTGTGAAATTCGAACTATTTTAACACTCTATTGCATGTCCTTACGTAAGCAACCTTATATATACTAAGACTTATACAGACTTATAGCTAATGTCAATCTTCATCTTAGGCTTATCCATACTAATCATCTGCATGTATTATCGAATGCTTTTTCAAGGTACAGAAGTGCTACATAGCGTTTGTTTCAGTAATTTTTTGTGAATATATTGTCCTTCCTGTATGCTTTTGTCTTTTCTAAACCCTGTCTGCTGCAGGTCTTCTATTACATTTTCTGTGAAACGAACTTATTGTTGAGTATTCTTCGCTACTACACTTGTAGTTATACAGTGAGCATCATAAGTCTTACCCCCCTATCTAACTTGTTACTGGAGTCTTGTTAGGAAAATCGCTGAGACACGTCGATTTTTGATTTCTACATTGTACATTTTTGTATGAATAGTTTACCCTAAATTTCATTCCTTACTGGAGGGGAGCAACCCTTTCGAAAAATTTAAATGGCAGGGGGTGGTGAGTGATAGCTCATTTAAAAGGGGGTTTTATTCTCTATTCAACCGTGCAAAAAATTTTGAAATTTGCTTCATTAATTCTCGACTAATTATTGTTTCAGAATAACGAAAATTAACGTAGCGCACTCATCCTTAGAATTAAAATTCGGCCCTGCATGATATCGGTTTTGGTCCAGACGTGAAGTAAGACTTTGCCATTATATAAGGTCACTGTTAATGTAGTTGTTTTCCTGTTTGTGATGTTTTGTTATTTTTAAACATTAAGAGCAAAGATGACGGGCGCTCCTCCGCCAAAAATCAATTTTACATTTGAGGCAGTTAAAATAAATTGTAAAAAAAAAATGGTTCAGGCCAATCGTTCTAAAAATGAACCAAGAATGACGCTAAATCGCGAAAAACTTATATTTTTAAAGATAAACAACAAAAATTTCAACTTCTTAACAAATTTAATTTTTTGGCTCTTTAGCGTCATTTTATAACAAATATCTTAACTATTTTCTAAATAACTTTTTTTTAAAAAGATTACCAATTTTAAACAGGACAAAAGATTAACATAGTTTTCATTCCGATACTAATTCTATTAAAACAATGATACCAGTAAATATGGCAACGCTGCTAGTCTATGAAGCCCGTGGTTAAAAGGGTTGCTGCTGTTTAGTTAAATTTGTTAATTCCTGTGTCGAAAAATTGGTAGTTGTTTTTGAAGAGGTGCGAAATTATTGTGATCGTCTTAATTCGTTGTTGAGGCGTTGTTAGGTTTTTGTTTAATTTAGTTTTTAGTTAATTTATGAAATGAAAAATTGTGGAACGCAAACATACTACCACAGCTGACAAATTTCTAGTTTAATTGTTTGCTGCCAGAGTTAGTAAATCCTAGAGATATACGACATGTGCCAATTAGGGAAAAGAGATTGTCAAGAATTTTGCCCGCTTAAAAAAATGTGTAATATACAGGGTGCTTCTAAATACATGCGACAAAATTCAGAAGGTGATTGCTCGTATGAAATTAAGATGGGTCTTTCCTATAACAAAATTTCCTCAGCCCACCCCTTTTCGAGATATCACCCTTAATAGGTGGTGGCTAAAATTGTTTTTATTTTTTTCTAAAATTTCAGTAAAGCCAGAAACTTGAAATTCTGTAATCGCAAAGGACTAACCACGGGTATTTTTTCAATATTCCTGTTACATTATAGGGGGGTGAAATTAGCAACACATTTTAGTTTTTTTCGGAAACTGGAAGGAATTAAAACATTAAAATAGATGCATATTCTAGATATTATCGCCTAATTTATTTTGCCAAAATTTAAATATTTTGAGATATTCTTGTCCAAAAATTATAAGGGGTGTGATCACCTTAAGATTGAAAGAGAATTAGCTTTAATTCATGAGATGCAAAGCATCATAATTGTTTCGTCACAAAAACCACCTGCTGTCAAGAGAAAATTTTGATTCAACAGTATTGTATATTTTGTGTTGTAAAAGAGAAAAAATTAACATTTCTTGTTTTAATAGTTATTTTTTTATTACAGACATTAAAAAATTGTTATATAATATAATTATTTAATTGTACTTATATTTGTTGTTCCTTTAATGCAATAAATACAATTTACCTATCTCCAATTCATCCAATTCCGTATCCATATACCTAGGGTCCGATTACAATTAAAGAACACTACTACGTCATAACTATTATTTCGAATTTCCAATATACAGGGTGTCCTGAAATTAGACGATCATATTTTAACAGCGTAATCTACATCCTACAAGTATTAGAAATTAAAAATGTCAAAAAACCGAATTCAAAAACGTGCAGATGCCGTCACCACATCTTAACCAAATTTATATGGGACCACCCCTGAAGTACCCCCTTACTAACAAAAGAAGAATCATATAAATCAGACAAGGTGGTAAAGCATTATCGCTATACATACATAAAAAATAAAGAGTTTGAGGATTTTCTCATGGGCCCATTTATGAGATTTTGACCAAATTTATATGGGACCACCCCTGAAGTACCCCCTTTCTAACAAAAAAAAATCATTGAAATCGGACACCGTGTTAAAGAATTATCGCTGAACATACATAAAAAAAAATTAAAAAAAATATTGCGATGAATTGAGAACCTCCTCCTTTTTTGAAGTCGGTTAAAAATAGGAGTAAAAGTTTATATAAACATAGGTCCGAAAACGTTTCGTTTTCGAGATACAGGGTGTTACAAGTGAAATCCAGATGGTAATATTTCTGATTCTACAGACCTACTAATCATTGTTTACACTTTCGAATAAGGTAACATGCTTTTCTCTTGAAAATCGCGCGTCCTAGCGAGATGCAACAAATTCAGCTATATCATACAGAAAATATTGGTTTTCCAAATTTTATAGTCAAAAATGTTAAAAACTATCAACAAAAAAAACTCCCCCTAATTTACCCACCTAAGAAGATGATCAAAAACTGGGGTTTAGTCCAATAAATGGAGCGTTAAAAGGTAAGTATTTGTAGTAAATTTTACCTAATTATCTTTAAACGTTTAGAAAATATTTACAAAATTGTGGTATCAGGACTTCACCTTTAACACCCTGTATCTCGGAAAAGAAACGTTTTCGGACCTATGTTTATATGAACTTTTACTACTATTTTAGGATGTAGATTACGCTGTTAAAATATGACCGTCTAATTTCGGGACACCCTGTATATCATCTATAACTATCAATAAATAAAAAATATTTGAGTGTTTGGTTTAAAAATAGTATTCCTACATTCCTATAATATTAACAAGCCACTAACACCCCAGTAGGCAGCGATAGCCAACGAATTACTGGGGTGTTAGTGGCTTGTTAATATTATAGGAATGTAGGAATACTATATATATATATATATATATATATATATATATATATATATATATATATATATATATATATATATATATATATATACCTGTGTTCATGTAATTGTAATCGGACCTTACCCAATCCTATGATTATTCTTCAGCGCACGACAAACGACATTGCCAAATTTATGTAGCGAACAAGGTTCCAAATACTTTAAGGAGAGGTCGTTAGATCCGTGCGGTGTGACGTCAGAAGGGACTGGATTGCTCTTAATAAATCAACACGTAATAATGCAAATTTCAAAATTTTTTGTACGGTTTAATAGAGAATAAAACCCCCTTTTAAATGAGCTATCACTCACCACCCCATGTCATTTAAATTTTTCGAAAGGGTTGCTTCCATCCAGTAAGGGTTGAAATTAAGAGTAAAATATTCATACAAAAATATACATCTTAGAAATCAAAAATCGACGTGTCTCGGCGATTTTCCTAACGATGCTCACTGTATATACTTTTATATACCTGAAGTTATTCATCTATAGGTAAGTGCACAAAAAACAGTAAGTTACGGGATATATTTCTGAATGAGATTAACACATATGAGTTCTACTAATAACACCATCAAAATGTACAATGTGTTATCGAAAATATTAATTGTTAATAATAGACATTCGTTTTAGCCGTAATGATATAAGCGACATAGTTAAGCAAATGTTGGGATACAAGTTAATAACAAAACAGACTCCAAAAGATGGTATAGAAGTAAGCAAAATAATGGTTGCTGAAAGCGTGAACATACAAAGAGAAACATATGTCTGTATACTTATGGACAGACAAAGAAATGGGCCAGTGATAATAGCCTCACCTGCGGGAGGTGTAGATATTGAAGGCGTGGCTGAAAAAACTCCTCATTTAATTAAAACTATTCCTATAGACATATTCGAAGGCATAACTGATGAAATGGCCAATGAATTAGCCGATTTTCTAGAATTTAAAGGAGATTTAAAATCTAAAGCTAGTGAAGAAATTAAAAAGTTGTGGAATCTGTTTGTAGCTGTTGATGCTACTCAGCTTGAAATCAATCCATTGGTTGAAACTGATGATAATAAAGTAATTTCTGTAGATGCTAAACTCAATTTTGACGATAATGCCAAGTTCAGACAAAGGGAAATTTTCAATATGGAAGATGTTACCGAGAGTGATCCTAGGGAAGTGGAGGCTTCTAAGCATAATCTAAACTACATTGGTATGACTGGAAATATTGGGTAAGTGCTGTTGTAAGTTATTTTTGTTTCAAAAGTAATAAAACATTTAATAATAATAATATCATCTTTATTTAAAACAAATGTATACATATATTTGCACCAGGGAAGCGAAGGAGCTATACAGCTACTCCTAACCCTTAACCTTCCTAGTTGACATAGTATTTTTTCAATATTTCAACTCCCCCTTATCCCTCATTTTTATTCAGATTTTTTCAGAATCAATAGGCTGTATTTCCTTAGAGCTTGATTTTTAGTAAATGTTGATATTGCTTTTGGTATTTGATTTCTATTTTTTTTATTTCAACCCCTCTTAACCCCCCATTTTTATTCAGATTTTTTTCAAAATCAATAGACTTCGTCCCTTTATAGAGCTTGATTTTTCCTGAAATTTTCAAGTTGATATCATTTTTCGTTTTTGACTTATCGTGCTGACAAAAAACGTGATATTGGACGGAAGTAAACCTATAATACTCTTCATAGACTAGTGTGTGAAGAGTATAATAATAACATAATGATCCGTAGTCTAATAGTATTAATAACAGTAAGTCACGAAAAAATAAAAACAAAATAATGTATTACATAATTACAAAGAACAAGAATTGAAATATAATGAGAAATCCAAACAAAAACAGGTTATCCTTCAGCCTAAAAATAATGTTTAATCTAACGTCTAAAAATATGCAATGATGCATTCCAATTTAGAAAATAACACTGATGATATACTTTAACCACATTATAAATGAAACCTCTTTCAAACTTTGCAGTAGAGTGATGAGGCATTTGTACCCATATTTTGTCTAATATAAACATTATGAACTGATGTTTTAAAAGTTCTCAAACAAATAGGCCTTGTGTTTAATAGTCTATGCAAACATAATAAAATATTTAGTTGCTATAAATTTACAACTTTGAGCCATTTCAACTGTGAGAAATAAATTGAAATATAATATTTCCTGGAACTAAAAATGAATCTGCAACAAGCATTTTTTATGAGCTGTAATTGGATCTGTAACACTTTGTCCAGACAAGGATAGCAAACAATATTGTAATAACTCAATATTGTTATGATATTCCTAATACGACCCTGTGCCTGTGTACGCACGCGGCCTTCACATGACAACCAACTCGCGATCGAAGCAACGCTGACGTGTGGAAACAATTGGACCGCTTCTCGAATGTACGGGATGCCTGCCGTTGGGGCTAGAAACAGCTGGAATGGCGGGGGAGTGCCGTTTACTCATCGTTGTAGAATCTTCGCGAGGCTCTGGCATTTTCCAGTAGCGGAGTTGGATTTATATAAATAGTCGACGATCAGCGCCGAGTTTAGTTTAAAGCGTTGTATTGAAAAGTAAAAGTGTAAGAAATAAATTAGAATTGTTAGTTAGTGTTCAAATATTATATAAATTAAATAATACGTCTGAAATAAATTGTAAATAGTGTGTTTTTAAATAAATAAACTTAAAATGAATTAGACTTTCGTCACAATATTGATAAAACTAAATGTTCACAAAGTTTTTTTCTCATTTCAAAGTTTAATATATGCCTATTAATGTAAATTAGCCGCAATCTTGAGTAATATCTCTTGATCAAGGTCTTAATGTGACTATGAATCTAAGAGACTGATCAATAAGTAGACCAAATGTGTTTGTAAGTCTCATACTGAACTAGGATTAGATATTTTAGGAATAGGACAAATGACACTATCTCCAAGCCCTTTAAAAATAGCAACACTGAAGGTAACAATCAAGATAAAAATTTATTTACATTTATTCTTAATAAGTATTTAATAAAAATTTTCTTCTAATTTGTCTTACAAAGTAACATTTTTTGTAATCTAAAGTGTCCAAATAATCCATGCCTACTTTAAGTAACTAGTTACATAAATTAAACTGGTTGTCATAATTATGTTCATTATTGAAAAAGAAAATAAATTTAAAAAAAACATGTTTGGTATTTAAATATATGTATAGGTACCTCTATTGCTTTTGAAAGTATATATAGGAAGAACGAAGATCGGTTATATAAAAATACATTTGGACAATGTGTTAAGGTACAATTAGTAATAATTCTGGTTCATTCGCTATTTTAAAAAGTCATCCTAAACCTGAACAAAATAATCGAAACACTGTTTCAATCAATACACGAGAAAAAAATTAAAATATCCCTATGTACTGTAACTTGACAAACCGGACCCTGACCTAGTTTTGCAAATACTTATAACCTTGGCCTAAATTTCGCAGTAGATCCCCACGAAGTGATGTTAAAACCCCCAGAATTTCGTGAAGAGTTCAATGCAGCTGTAATGGAGGAAGAACAAAGGAAACACCGAGATTAATTTTGAATACTGTTTATTTAACATCTAATCTTTTGTACAGCCGAACATTTAGATTATGTGCCATTTTTAGGCTTAACATTATGTTTAAGTAGGCTTTCTAATGTGTCATTTCTAACCTCGTAGCTTTTAGTTCCCATAAAATGGTAAAATAAAAGTCGGAAGTAGGGATACGATATCGGATAAAAAGTATCGATACTCGGTATCGAATAAGTATCGTTTGAGCAGTATCGATATCCACGAAGTATCGGAAAAAAGTATCGATACCACGAAGTATCGATACCCAACCTAACATAAAAAAATTGTAAAGTGTGAAACAGATCTTTTTTGTAAGAAAAAATGAAACTATAGCTTTGTTTTTTAATGACAAAATTTAGATTCTACTCTTCTCTTGCAACATTTTTTTTCTGCAAATGATCCAATAGCTTTTACTTATAGGATAGGTTAAAATCAATGTTAAAATTAAATAAACTTTATGAAATGAAATACCCAATATATTTTTTCTTTAGATTAAAAATTAAACACATCACATGTTAATAATGGCAATTATTTATTTCGAAAAAAGTTTATTATGTAACACTTAACAAATAATATAGATAATACAACTTATTGAACATTTGTAGTATTATTGAAAATACATATTCAAAATATATGACACAATTAAAAATACAACCTATCCAAACCATTCGTCTTCAGTACAATCTCCTAAAAATAATAATCTTTCTAGCAACTCACTCGAAAGGCGATTTCTGTCTTGAGTTACAGTACCACCGGCTTTGGAAAAAAGCCTTTCTGAGGGTACTGATGTCCCAACAATACAAAAATGGGAAATGGCTAGGTTGTAGAGAGACGTAAATACTTGTTTTACTTCCTCCCAGTAAGTCATTGGGTCGGAATTAAGTGGCATGACTGGATTGGATAAATAAACTGTCAGCTCATCATTGATTTTTGAAGTAGTCTGCTGGCTTTTCTGATTTTGAGCATGTGCCAGTGTTTTGTGGTAATTCCAAAAATCATATTTCTTTTGTTCTTCTGATATAGATGGTCGTGTTGGTGAATCATCTCCTTCTGACTCACTGGAACTTTGTTGGCTAGCAATTATCTTCCTGATGTAGTCAATTGATTTAGAACAAGCGAGTGGGTCTTCAAAGTGAATTCTTTTAAAGCGTGGATCCAGTAAAGTTGACACTGATAAAAAGTAATTGTATTCCATTTTACCAAACCTTTTAGTTATTTCATCAAGTAACTTTTTTTTCAATGCCATAACAATTTCCAATTCTGATGTTATATTTCGTAATTGGTTTTTTAAACAGTTAACCATTGGTATTATTTTGGATATTGTATTGTACAATTCTCCAAAAGCCTCTCTAGTCACAAATTCTAATGGTTTCAAAACAATTTGAATTTGTCTAGCTAAATCCCGCTCTGTGGCTGTTAACATTGGTGGAGCTGCAGTGTCATTTATAATAACTTGATTAACAGCTGTGACAAGTTCAGAAAATCTTTCCAGCATATAATATGTACTATTCCATCTAGTCTGTACATCAAGAATAAGTTTTTTTGTTATTCCATTAGACATTTCATTATCAAGCTGTATTTTTCTCAACTTGTCGCTAACTGTCACACTTCGCTTAGCCCACTTCACAATATCTCTCACTTTAGACAAAATTGGCAAAATTAAGGGATCTTTGGTAATAACTTCTGCTATTAAATTTACCGTATGGGCAAAGCAAGGCATGTGTTTGTTTCGTCCAAATGATTTTGTAACGGCACTCACTACATTTGCACCATTATCTGTTACCACCGCAACAATCTGTTCTTTAGTAATCTTCCAATATTTTAGGATTTCCTCCAATTGCTCACTAATGTTATCACCTGTATGGCGTTCAAAAAGTTGTCTAGTTGCTAAAGTGATTGATGATAATTTTAGTCCTGTAAGGAAATGGGCTGTGACACCAAGGAAACTTTTGGTTTGCATTGTTTCTGTCCACATGTCAAAAGTGAGGCAAATATGGGGAACTTTGCTCAATCGTTCCTCATATATGGATTTCATGATATCATATTTTATTACTAATTTTGCTTTAAAAGTATCTGGATGAGGAATTTTATATGAGGGACATACTTCATGCATAAGTTTTCTAAACCCTGCCCCAGTTACAGAATAAAACGGTCTGTTATCCTTACAAATAAAGTACAAAATACATTGGGTGATGGCAGCATGTCTCGACCCGCCCTCTGTAATAAAATTAATATGTTGTTAAATAAAATAGGGTAAAATAGTATACTAAATTATCTTCATACTTAGGTTATATTATAATATTTACATATTTTTTACCTTTATATGATGTGATTCTTTTCAAAGCATCTTTAATACTAGGTGTAGATGTAAATGTCTTGGGACTCTTGAGAGGGGTAGTAGTAGCAGATGTCCTTGAATAGTCAATATTTTTGTTCTTCGTCTTTGTTATATCCATTCGAATATCTAGCTCAGCCTCGGCCATCTGAAAATCATCGTTAAAATGATTGTCCAGTTGGTGGTCAGTATCAGTATCGTGAATGTGTGCCTTGCATTTAGCACTACTGGTACTTGGTGCTGATGCCCATTCACACAAGGAGAGCCTGTGATTCCTAAAAAGGTTGTATTTCTTATAATTTACCTTCGTACAAGCATATTAAACATAATAGGGCATTTTAATATTGAAAATTACTCAGTGGGAGTACTGGGAGTAAGCTGAGTCTGAGAACTACTGGAACTGGTACTAGCTACATCATGTTCTGATTCTTCTGAATTCTTATTCTCTTCACCAATACTATTAGTAATTACTGAACTTGTACTGGCGGCCCTAGCGCTGTCGAGATGTTGCTTTAAATGTTTTGCTAAATTTGATGTATTGCCGCTTGATTTCAAATGCTTAAAGCACTTTTTACACGCAGCAGTTGTACTGTCTATTTTTGTAAAGTTTTTCCATACACTACTTTTTGGTGGAGACATTTTTTGGTACTCACGTAAAATTATTTTATAACTGATTGTCGATTGATAATTATACTATAAATAAACTTAATTTTTGTCATATTCTCATATTCGTATCAATCAATTCAAAATCATATCAAAATTCAGAATTCATAATAATACAATTATTAGAAAATAAAAATAAGGTTAAGGTGTTTGGCGCTTTCCGGTTTGGGGTGCGTTCACAAAATACGCCGTGGGCACACCGGGCGCACACCAAACCTCGGTTTACCCACTCTTTTTCATATAATAAACAAAGATCAAATTTACGGGGCGCGCACGTCGATGTCGAGTCAAATCTCAATTGTCAAATGCAACTGTCATATAAGTTGCGGTTCACATAAATCACAGATCACATATCTAACAGTAACAGATGGCAGCATTAGTGTTTTGTGGTTTTTTGGAGTGAAAATGGTGTCAATTGCGCTACTGTCCTCTAATCTAGGGACCCTAATTAGTAAGAGTAAAAGTATCGATATTAGTAAAAGTATCGATAAAAAAATTACTTGGTATCGGAAAAAAGTATCGATACCCTACTAGTATCGAAGTATCGTTCGTGTCCCTAGTCGGAAGTACTTTGGTATATTTGTTTGTCTCCTAATATACAATCACACGTTTCCACGGAACTACTGAATTACGCATTGTCTAATAAAAGAGAGTACAGCGGTAGCACAAGGAGTGTTGTGAGATAAAATATTGCGTCGAATTAAGAACCTCCTCCTTTTTTGAAGTCGGTTAAATTTAATATTTCTAATATGTGTAAAAACCGGAGTGTAGATTTACCTCACCGTGCGTCAGCCTTTCTCTAATATTCTAACGCCGTAATTTACTGACATACTCAGTCCTGTACGGACAACACTAAACGGTCGATCGGAGAACACCTGATATAAAGGGGGATGCCCGTCAGGCCCACTTTTGGGGTATCTCAGTAGAGATCCATCCAAGCCTCTATCAGGCTTTAATTTACATAGCCGCAAGGGAAATGCTATTTTTTGGCCCTTACTATTGAGGTCCCCGGCGGTCTATGGTGGCCTAAGGCGTCTTTTTTGGCACGATGCTCTTTTGCTCTGTCGATTGACAAATCAGTGTTATTAATCACAGTTCTGAGGATACGTTAGCTAGTCCACAAACATAATTTCACCTATTTATTCTAAATAAATAACAAACATACCGACTACTTCCGCGTAATGTCCCGCTAAAGATATGTGGATATGTACAAATAAATACGACCCTCCTAAATATTCATGATTCTACCCGCCGCTGTACATGTCTCCTTTTTCCCGAAAAATCGATACACAAAACTAAAACTCCGTACGGCTAAAATGACACATTTGTCTACCCAATTTTGTTTTACAAAGAACGACAGAAAACATATTTTTTTAACCCCAATCTAACTGTAAAATATATACAAATCAAGGCGTTTACCCTACTAATCTACATCTGTTTGCCATTTAAAAGTAAAACCGAAAGTGCTTTTTATCTTTACTGAAAGGGGCAGGTACTGCTTACAGACAACCGAAACTTTACAATTCGGTCCTTTGGCCATAAATCTGAATGTCTTAATTTATTACTTGAGAACATTGACCGACTTTACAACAATTAATATTTATGACAACATCACTATCGATTCTCTAAATAACATAATTTAGCACAATATAAAAACCCTATAATTTTTCCAGCAATAAACGTTTACCAATGAATACCCAAAAATATGACAATAACACACAGTCGCGAATTTTCCCGCTAATGAATATAAAAGTAATAAAGTGATGCCTGTAACATATTAATGTTTGTCTAAATTCTCCCCCGGAATATCTGAATATTAAATACTAGTTTGATTACTTTAATAGTGCGATTATCGTTTGAATTCTACGTAAAAGAAACCTTACAGAAAAAAAGTATACCGCTGATAAAAGGTCTACCGGGCGCAAGTTCGTCGGGTCAGCCTGAAGGGTGACGAAATCCACTACGAACGTCGCCTAGAGTAGTACTTTTAATCATTTAGTAATATTTTATAATGTTGGATCGGAGATACAAAATATCTGGCGTTTAACTAGACTAGCGTGGTATCACCAGTATCTGTTACGCCAATATTTTAGTCGCTCAGTAGATACAAACTTACAAAACAGTTCTAGGAGCGAAATCTGGTTCTACTCAACGTGTATCTGCTTGGTCAACCTGACTATACAGTGAGCACCATAAGTCTTACCCCCCTATCTAACTCGTTACTGGAGTCTTGTTAGGAAAATCGCCGAGACACGTCGATTTTTGATTTCTATAATGTACATTTTTGTATAAATGGTTTACCCTTAATTTCATCCCTTACTGGAGGGGAGCAACTCTTTCGAAAAATTTAAATGGCATGGGGTGGTGAGTGATAGCTCATTTGAAAGAGGGTTTTATTCTCTATTCAACCATGTAAAAATTTTTGAAATTTGCTTCGTTAATTCTCGACTAATTGTTGTTTCAGAATAACGGAAATTAACGTAGCGCACTCATCCTTAGAATTGAAATTCGGCCCTGCATGATTTCGGTTTTGATTCAGACGTGAAGTAAGACTTTTTGCCATTAGAAGGTCACTATTAGTTTAGTTGGTGAGGTTTTGTTATTTTTAAACATTAATAAATCAACTCGTAATGAAGCAAATTTAAAAATGTTTTGCACGGTTGAATAGAGAATAAAACCCCCTTTCAAATGAGCTATCACTCACCACCCCATGCCATTTAAATTTTTCGAAAGGGTTGTTCCCCTCCGTTAAGGGATGAAATTAAGGGTAAACTAATCATACAAAAATGTACATTGTAGAAAACAAAAATCGACCTGTCTCGGCGATTTTCCTAACAAGACTCCAGTAACGAGTTAGTTAGGGGGGTAAAACTTATGATGCTCACTGTATATCTCCTTTTACTTATATATAAAATATAAGAAAAAGGTGGTCATCCTAAGGACAACTGGATATCTATGCAGAAGCCGTCGTTTATAGAAACTAATTTCTCTACTCCGTCAATATATTTTATTTCCGTTCCCAAAATATAATAAAAGCGTGGCCACCGTAAGGGTAGCGATATCTCTTTTTAATTATATTTTAAGAATATAAAGAAACAGGAGTCACCGTGGCGGTAACGTGGATATTTACGCTTTTTGTTAACTCGACTCGGCGAAGAAGAAAAAGCTAATGTTCCTTCAGCCCACAAAAACCCGGGTATTTATACTTAAATTTCCCATATACGCTAATGTATCGGAAAGAGAACGACGATGCGTTCGAGCATAAAGATGTTAAAGCTTTGTATTAATTCCGGAATATAGCCCTTAAGTTTTTACATCTGTTTTGTTCTACGACCATTCTAGTCTAACGTCGACTCCGTTTCCCAGAAGTAATTTAAACGGCGCCTACGAGGCGGGATACGCTGGGATGTTGTTTGAATTCTAAAATAAAACTTTGAATATAATATGTAATATACCTATAAGAATTATTTAAATTAATTATCAACCCCCGGTTGTCGGATTTCAGTACTATGGAAAATAACCCATTTTCTTTACAAGAAAAAAGAAAACTGTGATGATAAATATTTAAATATTTTAAAAGTATCAGATTGGTTTGAAGTTGACTATTATTTCCAAATATTCATTTTCTAATATCTTTTGATTGAAAGTATAAAAAATTATCGGTTAGTCATTTTGTCTAAACAATTCTATAAATAGAAAAAATTTAAACAAACTAACCAATATTTAAATAATAAACACACATCACGACGCCACTGGCTCTTCCTAATGTCTTCTGCTTCTACATGTTGTAAGCGACCAGCTCGTCTATACCGGTTAATCTTAGCAAAGTAGAGAAAGATAATGAATAATTGGAATAATGTATATTTTATACAGAGTTAGATCATGTTATTTTTAAATATTATTTTCGTGGTATACTAATGTCAAAAAGCATCGTATAATCAATACTTTTCACTGTTTTTTTAAAAATATATTGAAATATAAAAAATATAGTAATTTTTTTGGAGCATCTTCAAAATATTCTATTAATATTATCATGTAAAACCTAATGCTTGTCGTAATTAAAGAATACACCAGTCCTTTACATTGGCCTGACATATAGTGCTAAAGTTAAGCCTCAGTCGCCTTTCATTTCTAAATTCCGTTATTTTTAAAACAAAGATGCATTTTAATAAAATATTTTTGTGCCAATACTATTTCTATTCCTACGAAAAAAAAAAAGACATATCGGGATTTATAATATGTATCGGCATCACTGCAATATATAAGTCGTGTTCACAAAATGCGTTCATCTGCGAGTCAGTAGCAGAAGCTTCCGTCCAAATTAGGGAAAATAGTTTTGAGAACCTTTTTAGTTTATCGCTGTTATGACGGGTTCGAATATAAGATATGTAACGGTTCTTGATCGCCGAGGAGGTCGTATTAAACTGCCGCCGTAAGCATGTACAATGATATAAAGTGATAGAAATACCCCAAGTCCTCTAACAAAAGAGTATCGCATTTTTAGTTACAGTTTGCATGTCTTCTTATTTCAGTTGCTCTTTGTTGTTGCTTAGCAGCTTAAACTTTATTAAGGTGCGTTTACACGAATACAAGAAGTCACTTTGAAGAAATTCTAGGACAAACGGACTAAAGAACATATGTCACGAAATCCCAATATTATTATTTTCACGGCAACCTCAATTAATTTGGGTAACTCATCATCTGCCTAAAGAACATAAGTCACCGTAGGATATAGACAGGCATAATAGAGAGTGTACTTTTTCAACTTTCATTTTATTTCCAATTTAGGATCGTACTAAAACACATAACTTATGTTTAAAGGAACCTCTCATGTATTGGGTATCCTTGGTGAAAAATCGGACTTATGTTTTAAGGCACATTTCTTTTTTCACGATAGAAATACGGTACTTATTAATGTAACGTTTGTTTATTTCAAAATAGTTTACTTATGTATTTAAAACAGTTTATTTATAATTTATTTACACTACATACTAATTAATTTATTTATACTTAAGGTAGTTCACTCGCGACAGTCGTACATAAAAATATCGCATAATGGTGAATACCAAAAGTTCGAGATGCTCAATGCTAATCAGTTTTATTTTTGTAAGAGACTGTACAAAACACATGTATATAAACACATATGGACATGTTATAATTTTAATAAAATTCATCCGGCAACCTCGCAAGTACATGAACGATATGGTATAGAAATTTGTGATTTCCTCATACTAATTTTAAGGGTTTGTTTTGGTTCAAACAGAACCGCTAATTCCAGTTCTCAAACACAGTGAACGAATTCATTTTTCAAGAAAACGTCGCGAGGTTATAACAGCCTCTTAACTGATCGAGTGTTATTTTGTTACGTGTAGTGATTACAATGTTGCCAAGTTGTAATAATTTTACGAAACTACTCGTCAACTGCTTTAAAAATATTTTTAATTTAAAAATCTATCTTTTTACTAAGACGGTCAAAAAATTCAGCGATTGTTTAGAAAATTTTATAACTTCTTGATTTACGTAACATTAGTTTTTAAAAAATATAGTAAGAACCGTTTTCGAGATATCTTGAAATAAACGCATTGCTTGTATACATGATAGGCTTCAACAGTGTTAATTATGCACATTTCGATTGTTAATATCTCGTTTCACAGACGGTCAAAAAATTTAATTTTTTTTAGTTACGTAAACAACCCTTTCATTAACCTTATATTTCAATTTTATTGAATTCTTAAGAAAAGCCATTTTACTGTGAACTACCTTAAGAACTATTTATATTTTACACTTCTAATTTATTAAACATTTATATTCATACTTAGTTTAAACGGCAAAATAATTCACTTATACAGGGTGTTTCAGAACAAAGTACCGTAAAACCGGGGGACTTTTAGATCTAATTTTGATATAAACGTCCCAGTTTTCATTCTACAGAGTGATAAAGTAAATTTCATAAATACATAAATTTCTAAATACCTTCCCTTACGGTAAATCCTTTTTAACTTAAAAATATGTATATCTTATTCACCATTATTAGTTAATACACTATATTTCGATAATCCATTGGCGTATTACATTTCCGAGATTTTTCAGTTTTAGTGCTACTCAAACATAAAATTCCAAATATGCAAATTTTTATTAAGGGCCGATTTCATAATCAATATTAAAAGGTCCATTAACTAATCCAGTCCATAAGATATTGGTCCCAGGTAGAAAATAAGTAATTTTAGGATAAGTTACTTTAATTTACTTTAAAATAACTCCATTTTCTGAAATAAAATATACATATAAATTAATCAGTTACTATCAATTTAATTGATTTTTTTGTTATTTCTGTAAATTAGTCATTTTTGACTTATGTGCTTTAGTCTGCTGGCCCGAGAATTAAGATTACGTTTTACATTTTGTCTACAAATACTAGAACAGTTTACTTTCGTACTTTATAAATAAATTTCCCAACTGAACGAGGGTTTTTAGCATCCAAAACAGGTGCAAATTCGTGAAACAGATTCTTTGTTAAAAAAAAATGCACAAGCAATCAGTAAGCCAAGGATCTGGTGGTTTCTTGACTCAATAAGGAATATACCATCCCAGTAAATAGCTTGCAACTCACAATTAAATTGTTCATTATTTAGGTTCTTAAATTTCCTTTTCGTAACGAATTTCTGCCTCGATTTTTTGACAGCGATATTTAGTGTGCAAGTGAAAGGGGATGGTAGTGCTATCTTGACAAAAGTCTTTACAATTAATAAAGATCAGATCTAGTAATGTGTCAAAATTTTCAGAAATACGAGTTAGCCCAGTAATAACATTAACATAGCCATAAGCTCAAGTAGATTTAGGGTAGAATTAGGTACTAACATATCTACGTTTAAATCACCAGAGGAATAATTCCATAAAAGTATTTTTATCTCTGCTTTTTTTTATTTTGACGTAATTAAATACCTGGTGAGGTATTATCGGTAACATATAAAACCCATTTATTTATTTTGTGCTTAAATTGTGAACAATGTGTGTCTAGAGTTTTACTTTTAGATGTTTGGTAAATGGAGCTGGTCTAGCTATGGCAACGATGGACATTATCAAACTTCATGGAGGCGATCCAGCTAACTTCCTAGATGTAGGAGGTGGCGTTAAAGAAGACCAAGTTAAGGCTGCTTTTAAAATAATCACATCTGACGATAACGTCAAAGCTGTTCTTGTTAACGTTTTCGGCGGTATTGTCAATTGCGCTACCATCGCCAATGGAATTATAGCTGCCTTGAAAACGATGACTTTAAAAATACCGTTGATTGTCAGATTAGAAGGAACCAATGCAATTGAAGCTAGAAAAATCATCAGCAGCTCTGGAATGAATATAATTACGGCAGACAATTTGGATGAAGCTGCTAAGAAGACTGTTAATAGTATATAATATTCTAATTTTATTCTATGATCACAGACTCTGACTGAATTTTGTTTTGACATATTATTAAATTAATCCATTGGTTTTTTATTGTTACTTAATAATTTTTTTATAGGTGGAATTTGCCAATATTACCATTTACCGTGAATGAGTACAGATAGAAAATTATTTTGTTTATTTTGATATTTTTCTGTACCTAATTTTCTTTATTTTTTATAGTTTTACTTAGTTTTGGTATCTTAACACATCTCAGTTCCATCTTACAATAGTATTCATTACTTTTCCAACGATATGACAGTTGGTATACGTAAAAACTGTGGTTTGCATGTTTAAACTCAGTTAAATTTAAAGCTTCATATGAAATTTGTACTTTTTTATAAATAACTAATTACTATTAAAATTTTATAGTTTTATGAAATAAAAATTGTTATATTTGAATTGGATTTGTTTAACTTAAAAAAGGATTTTTTGAAAATTTATTTTATGAATAATAATTAATGTCTACGGAGGTATAAGCGAAATACCATGGACCCCTAACGTGCCTGTGAAAGTTGATACCTTGTTTATGTGGGATTGTGTATTGGAAGGATCAGGAGAAACTGGTTGGGAAGAAAGTTCAAAAGTCTAGCCACTCTTGAGTGTGAAAAAGCTATGCGATGGCTTAATGTTATTACCCCGTATCTTAAAAATACCAAGTTTTACAGGAGATGAAAAAAACGTTTTATTTAGTTCTTTGGCAAAATTGTTCATTATACTTTAAAAAAAAATAATTTCAGATTCTGAAAATGAAACTATGATAAAATTATATTAAAGCCATTTTTAACTAATCTGATTGTAGATACGGGTTATTAGCAAAAAACAAATAAGGAATCAGATACAGGATATTATTTTCTTGAAAATATACCAAGAAAGAGCTAATATGGTAAGTATATTCGAAATTTGTTATAAAAATAACCCATTAATATTTTTTAAAGTTTGTTTTATTATAGGAAAACTTAACTTCAAGAAGAATTAAAATAATATTAAGTACATGTTAACTACAAAGTATTGCAGTGCAAAAAATTTAACACAAAATATTCGATAAGTTTATTTATCAACTTAGTAGGTAACTATTATTGTAAATGATGTGATAAATTGTCATAACATTCTACAGTCAGCTGGTAGAACTGCTTTCAATTCTTGCAGAACTTTTGATATTTAATCTTAAGTAGTTCATTGTGTAAAGCTGGATACTCGTCAAAATTAGGATATTTTACGTTTCTACAAGGTAATGGCTTCATCATCAAAATTGATTTTGAACAAAATTTGTTTCTGTGTCTGGACTATGCAAATATCTAAGGTCCGTCACTGTAGGCTCATTTGTTTTCCTTCCAGGACGTATGGAATTATAACTCCATGTTGATGGCAGTGAAAAATTTTGAAAAAGCTATTTGTTACGTAATAAGTATCCATAGGAAAGGGATTACATCTTGCTTCTCTCGTAATATTTATATAGTTACTGGACAAATGTGAATAAAACGATTTTTTTTCCTCTCAATCTATGCACTGCATCGCATTCCATTTGCGTATGTCCCTTCTCTAGGATTTTTTTGTTCAATAATAACATTATTGAATATTGAAACAAAGCGTTGCTCATATCTACATTCGTATTTTGGTAACAGCACCCATCTGAATAAATTGTAATAGGAAGTTTGGGATCACTACACTTTTCTTTGATGTAGTGGATCAAAATGCTTGCAAAAGTAGATGCTGATAGGTCACCTTCTGTTTCATTTAACCAATAGCAATTACATTGGTGTGTCGCTAAATTATATATCGTGAAGTTGTGAAAATTCAACTTCGTCTTATAATAAATGGCACTAGCATTAATTATTAGAGCTGTGGCAAACCGTATGTATTCGTTACTCAGTAACGGGTAGTCGGTCAGATACGAATTCGTTACTGCATTTTAAATTTCGTTACTCGCATCCGCATCGTCGCATAACGCACAATAATAATGATAATACATACCACCACTGGTTCGGTATGCGAGATGGCCCGTTGAGCGATGCGAAATGCGAGTGTGGCCTTGATGCTAATCTGTTAGACAGTACCAAAACCTAACAACCGAAGCAATCCGTACGTACGATTAGTTACCGACATCAATTCCGCATCTGCATAGACGTGTGCGAGGCCCACACGATGCGCGTTCTGTAGATTCGTATCACAGTAACGAAAGTAACGAGTAACGAATATTTTTATACGGGTAGTCAGATCCGAAGTAACGAATACATACGGGTATTGATTTTCTCGTTACTTTTACAGCTCTATTAATTATAGGACAAATTTTGACAGCCTGAACATCTACAGTTAATGTATAACCAGGTATCGGTAACTGGTATAGCCCGAGCTGAAACTATATTTTTGTTTCAAGGAACAGATTCTAGATGGCGCTGTACACAACAATTTACAGAAATCTACAATTGATGGTGGAAAGAGTGGGAGTGTCATTTGTCAATTGTCAGGCATCCATTATCGATTACCTCGCGGTGAATGACATTTGCCATTTTACCTGTATTTTTGTGTTTATCAATATCATATTGTCAATAATTATTATTTGTTTGTATTTGGGTGTGCTCTGGATCCTGGATGAATAAATAGTAAGTATTTTGTAAATAATTGTTTATTGTATTGTCAACTTGGTCTTGTTCAATTGTGTTTTAAATGTTCAATTTGTTTACTTGATCTTGCTGACGATTGAGCTTATTTTAAATTTTTGTGGTCATTTTTAGTTACAAAAGCTGTAATATATCGTATTGTTGTATGCCAAATTGTTTTGTAAACACTCTGAAATCCTAATAACGATTTATTTCATATTTGAGTATTGGGTGTTCCCAGTCCATTTTTCAAGAATAAAACAACAAATTTGTAAAAACTATTTAGTATGTGAAGATATGTTTAAAGTTCTTGGTGCACGCAGCGATCTAACTGTATTTTTATTTGTTCTAGTACAAACTTTTTCAAGCCGTTTGGAGTGGCAGTAGTATTGCATCGTTGAAGACAAAAACAGCCTAGTCAGGGAAGTAATAGTCACTGTACTTTTTGTATTCATGCCTCACATCTGATTTTTATATTGATTTAGTTCAGATTGTTACTTTTACTGTTTTTTTATTTGTTCTAGTACAAACTTTCTTCAAGCCGTTTGGAATGGCAATATTGGATTGTGGAAGACAAAATAGCATAGTCCGGGAAGTAATGGTCAGTATACCTTTTTTTTATTTATGCCTCACTTTCTGTGCTCCCCAATAGATTTGAAGGGTTCAGGAAAAAAAGGGGCCTAGTCACAATTAATTACCAAAATGTTCAGAAAACCAAATTTAATTTAGACTGACTAAATACAAACTTTTGATACTTTAAGGTAATTGATTACAAAAAGATGTTACTTTGTTTAAATGTTGCCTGATTATATTGTACTTTACCACTTAATTTACCAGACAGTTTATTCTAAATACTAAAAATGACAAACAAACAGTAGGAAAGTCCTTGGACATAATTTTAAATGCACTGTTTTGCATTTGCTAATACTGGTAATTTACAAAATAGGGCGGACCAGTTCAATTTTGATAAAAATGTGGCTTAGCTGCTTTTTTGTTCCTGTACCCTTCTTGATTTATAAGTTGATTAATATTTATTTTTTGTTTTAGATAAAACTCTTCAACCTCTGTAGACAATGACTTAACTTTCCAGCTAATTAACACTCTACATTTAATTATTCTATTTTGTTTTTTTTTTTTGTTTTAATAAATTAATTTTGTTGATCATGCTTTTTAATTTTTTGTAAAAATATTTCAGCTTGTAGTAAAGTTAATATTGGTTCATACTACTCATTTTTTGCTTTATTGTAACAAATATAATTTTATTGCTACAATAAACGTAAAAAAGGAGTTGGTATGAACAAATCTTAATTTGACTACCACTTTTAAACTAAATATTGAAGGACCATTTTGAATGTTCCCGCGTTTTGTATTAACTAAAGTGACCGCGAGATGGCGCCACTTCCGCCAAATAGTTCAAAGAACGCCCACCGGGTGTTACAAAACTGTCGCAAATTTTAACATTGCAGTTTCCATTCTAAAAGTAATTGTTCTGTGTGTATAACATTCTCCTCGTAATGCCTTTGCCCCAGTGTGCATCGGAAAAAGCTTTTAATTTCCAAATGTCGTCTCTTTCTTCCTTAATGTAAACAAGACTCAATGCTTTGGTGTTATGTAGATATCTAAAAATTCTTTTGGCGGTTGTCCATGATTTTTACTTTCCTATCTGTATACAGATATAAGGAAAGTATAGGAATCATGATTTTTTTCGACCTCGAGTTTTCGACGGATTTTTACGTTTTGAGGTCCCCTGAATCCGTTTTGACTATTTTCGCGATGATGTGTGTGTGTGTGTGTGTGTGTGTGTGTGTGTGTGTGTGTGTGTGTGTGTGTGTGTGTGTGTGTGTGTGTGTGTGTGTGTGTGTGTGTGTGTGTGTATGTATGTGTGTGTGTGTGTGTGTGTGTGTGTGTGTGTGTGTGTGTGTGTGTGTGTGTGTGTGTGTGTGTGTGTGTGTGTGTGTGTGTGTGTGTGTGTGTGTGTGTGTGTGTGTGTGTGTATGTGTGTGTATGTGTGTGTGTATGTGTATGTGTGTGTGTGTGTGTGTGTGTGTGTGTGTGTGTGTGTGTGTGCGTGCGTGCGTGCGTGCGTGCGTGTCTGTCTGTCTGTCTGTCTGTCTGTCTGTCTGTATAACGCATAACTCATGAACCGATACACAGAAAAACACCAAATTTTAAACTTAAGCTTTGTTTCAGCGTCCAATGAGCTGATTAGATTTTGGGCAGAGTCGGGACATCTGGGGGGGTACTTTATAGGTGGTCATTTTTATATTTTATGGAATATATCTGTTATTTATGTTTGGAGAAGAAAATTCTTCAAATATAATTATCTATAATTTTTGTTTTATGCAAAATTTTCCTAAAATGGTCCGTATTCGAGAAATTTGACAAAATGTAAAAAAAATAATTTTTTATGAAAATTGTTCAAATAAAAGTTGTTTGTAATATAATTCTCTATAATTTTTATTCTATACATAATTTCTCTAAAATGGACCGTATTCGAGATATTTGAGAAAATGTGTAAATTTCGAATTTTGAAGAAAACTCAAAAACGAATAAAGAAAAAAACATTAAATTTTAAACTTAAGGTTTATTTCGGCCTGACGTGAAATGATTAGATTTTGGACAAAGTCGGAACATCTGGGGGGGTACTTTATGGGGGGCCGTTTTTATATTTTATGGAATATATCTGTTATTTTTTATGTTTGGAGAAGAAAATTGTTCAATTAAAAGTTACTCTAATATTATTATCTATAATTTTTGTTTTATGTCAAATTTTCCTGAAATGGTCCGTATTCGAGAAATTTGACAAAAGGTGCAAAATTCTAATTTTTAAGAAAATTGTTAGAACTAAAAGTTGTTTGCGATATTGATCTCTATAATTTTTGTTTTTACATGATTTTTCGAAAATGAACCGTAATGGAAAAATTGGAGAAAGAGTGCTAAATTTAAATTTTTCAGTATTTTCGTTTTCAATGAATATCTATAGAAAAATGTTTCGAGGTAGATGTATGTGGAAAATGTATATATTTAGTTTATCCTCTAAATATTTATGGAGGTGCTCTTGTTGTACAAAATAACCGGAAAAAGCCTATAATAACTAGATAGGAAAGTCATGTGTTGGACACATGCTTTTTATAAAAATTGTTCAAATAAAAGCTGTTTGTAATATAATTCTCTATAATTTTTATTCCATACATAATTTCTCTAAAATGGACCGTATTCGAGATATTTGAGAAAATGTGTAAATTTCGAATTTTGAAGAAAACTCAAAAACGGATAAAGAAAAAACATTTAATTTTAAACTTAAGGTTTATTTCGGCCTGACGTAAAATGATTAGATTTTGGACAAAGTCGGAACATCTGGGGGTACTTTATGGGAGGCCGTTTTTATATTTTATGGAATATATCTGTTATTTATGTTTGGAGGGGAAAATTCTTCAAATAAAAGTTACTGCTAATATTATTATCTATAATTTTTGTTTTATGTCAAAATTTCCTGAAATGGTCCGTATTCGAGAAATTTGACAAAATGTGCAAAATTCTGATTTTTAAGAAAATTGTTAGAACTAAAAGTTGTTTGCGATATTGATCTCTATAATTTTTGTTTTTACATGATTTTTCGAAAATGAACCGTAATGGAAAAATTGGAGAAAGATTGCTAAATTTAAATTTTTTAGTATTTTCGTTTTCAATGAATATCTATAGAAAAATGTTTCGAGGTAGATGTATGTGGAAAATGTATATATTTAGTTTATCCTCTAAATATTTATAGAGGTGCTCTTGTTGTACAAAATAACCGGAAAAAGCCTATAATAACTAGATAGGAAAGTCATGTGTTGGACACATTCTTTTGATAAAAATTGTTCAAATAAAAGTTGTTTGTAATATAATTCTCTATAATTTTTATTCCATACATAATTTCTCTAAAATGGACCGTATTCGAGATATTTGAGAAAATGTGTAAATTTCGAATTTTGAAGAAAACTCAAAAACGGATTAAGAAAAAAACATTAAATTTTAAACTTAAGGTTTATTTCGGCCTGACGTAAAATGATTAGATTTTGGACAAAGTCGGAACATCTGGGGGGTACTTTATGGGAGGCCGTTTTTATATTTTATGGAATATATCTGTTATTTATGTTTGGAGGAGAAAATTCTTCAAATAAAAGTTACTGCTAATATTATTATCTATAATTTTTGTTTTATGTCAAAATTTCCTGAAATGGTCCGTATTCGAGAAATTTGACAAAATGTACAAAATTCTGATTTTTAAGAAAATTGTTAAACTAAAAGTTGTTTGCGATATTGATCTCTATAATTTTTGTTTTTACATGATTTTTCGAAAATGAACCGTAATGGAAAAATTGGAGTAAAGTACTAAATTTAAATTTTTCAGTACTTTCGTTTTCAATGAATATCTGTAAAAAAATATTTCGAGTTAAGGTAGTTCACTCGCGACAGTACATAAAAATATCGCTTAATGGTGAATACCAATAGTTCGAAATTCTCAATGCTAATCAATTTTATTTTTGTAAGAGACTGTACAAAACACATGTAAGCTTATATCATTTTATATATGGATTTTAATAACATCCATCCGGCAACCTCATAAATACATGAATGGTTTGCTATAGAAATTTGTGACTTCCTCATATTAATTTTAAGGGTTTGTTTTGGTTCAAACAGAACCGCTGATTCCAGTTCTCAAATACAGCGGACGAATTAATTTTCCAAGGAAACGTCGCGAGGTTATAACATCCTCTTAGCTGATCGAGTGTTTGGTACAACGCGTTGATTGCAGCGTATACAACGTTGCCAAGTTGTAATAATTTTACGCAACTACGCGTCGATTGCTTTAAAAATATTTTTATTTTAAAAATATATATCTTTTTACTAAGAAGGTCAAAAAATTCAGCGTTTCTTTAGAACATTTTATAACTTCTTGATTTACATTACATTAGTTTTTAAAAAATATGGTAAGAACAGTTTTCGAGATATCTGGAAATAAATGCATTACTTGGGTACATGAGAGGCTTCAAGAGTGTTAATTATGCACATTTTGATTGTTAATATCTCGTTTGACAGATGGTCAAAAAATTTAATTTTTTTATTTACATAAAATACACTTTCATTAACCTTATATTTCAATTTTATTGAATTCTTAAGAAAAGCCGTTTTACGAGTGAACTACCTTAAATGTATGTGGAAAATGTATATATTTAGTTTATTCTCTAAATATTTATAGAGGAGGTATAATAGGTTGTACAAAATAACCGCCTATAATAACTAGATAGGAAAGTCATGTGTTGGACACATCAGATTTTTTTGTTGGCTTATCCAACAATCTGCTAACATAAGACGTGGCATATACGATATCTGGTCTACTAGTCGTAGCTAGATACATCAAGTTCTCTATATGGAACATTCTCATCGATTTCTTGCTCATTATCATAGCTAAAACCAACTTCCATCGGTGTTAAAGCTGGTTTTCAATCCGACATCCCAAATTTTTCCAAAACTTTGTTAATAAAGTGAGTTTGGTTACGCTCCAGCGTTTTAGATTAATTGTCTTTATTAGTAATAATTTCATTTTCTAAATAGTTAATATTATTTTCATCAAACCTTACGCCTCTTGATATGAAAATTTCATTGGTTTTAGGATCCCAAAGTCTATATCCTCCTGCATATCCCACCATTCGTGCTTCTTTAGCTCTTGTCTCAAGTTTGTCTGCTTTTGGTAGTTTATAAGCATATGCTTTTGACCCGAAATTTTTTAATTTAAGTTGTGTCTTCCTCGGCATATTTCTACAGGTGTATTACCTTCTAATACGTTTGAAGGTGATCTATTTAACTGATAAGCTGTACAACGAATAGCTTCACCCCATAGAAATTTAGA
The DNA here is from genome assembly GCA_927349885.1 of Psylliodes chrysocephalus. Classification (NCBI taxonomy): domain Eukaryota; kingdom Metazoa; phylum Arthropoda; class Insecta; order Coleoptera; family Chrysomelidae; genus Psylliodes; species Psylliodes chrysocephalus. The sequence goes on from OV651826.1 coordinate 1,171,555, forward strand.
CATACTAGTTTCGGCAAACATAGTTCTTACTTTATCAAATAGAGTTCTATTGAGTCGTTCCCCAGCTAGCACATAACGTTACCAAGCCTTTCGGCGATGTTGTTTTAAGGGAACATAATAACATACCCATACAACGTAATTGCAACGTTAATGAGAAGTTGTTGAGGGAAATCAAAACCTCGCGAAACATCTATTTGTTACTTACGTATTTAACCTGCCTGTTATGATAACACAACGAAATTAAGTAACTTGCTAAAAAAGTTTCCACGAGAAGTACTGTGGACTTTCGAACGTAGCCATTCGTTTGTCATAACCAACAAAACATAAAAAAATGTCACTTGTCACTTTTTCTTGTACGTATTTCAGATTTTAAAGAAATTGGAAACTAATAATCCTTCCTTCCTCCATGTTGGAAACTATACGTTTGAATAAGTTTGGTAAGTTGTTTTCTTCTTTTCAATAAATTTTCTAATTTATTGTCTGTTGTTTTAAGGTGCGTTTAGTCAGCCTGATTTAGTTTTAAGCATTAACATAGACATTAACATAAAAGTTAATTTCAATACATTTCAGTGTACCTGTTTATACAGAATAACACAAGCATAAACATTAACATAAATTTAGTGAAGATAAATAAAATCCAACTTAATGCTTAAATTTATGTCGAAAATACAATTGCGCATGTGCGTTCAAAAAGTGAGGTTAAGCTACTTTTAACTTTTGAACTTCTAAACTCTTTTTATGCACTTTTATTAATAGTAATTGTGAGATAGTTAGCAGAGCAATTTCATAAGCAGCTCCCATACGCCTTTTTTCCATTTTGTATGATTTGTCAAATCTTATGTTAATGCTTAAATTTTCTGTATAAACGGTTTTGTTTTAAAATCCTTAAATTAATGTTTATGTTAATGTCTATGTTAGTGCTTAAAACAAAATCAGGCTGACTAAACGCACCTTAAGATGGTAAAATTTCAATTTCCAAATACAATAAAAAATAAATCATTGTAAACAAGTAGATACAATTAAATGATGAAATATTTATTATACACGATAATAGGGATCTTATTGATGGCTTAATACTATAGAAGTAACGATATTAAACAATGAAAGTATCGATATTTAGGCACTGAATTACCAATACTATCGCCATAGTGATACTTAGAAGCAAGTATTGTATCGCTGTGTGTGTGGTCAGAGATTATAAGGTTTGTTCAAATATTTTTACTGAAATATTTTAGTTTTTGCATGTAGTGAAACTTGGTAATATGATTAAGCGTTACCACTGTTTTTTTGTTATTTAATTATAAGGTAAATTGCCCCAGTTATTGACACTATAACTTGTACCAGGTAGAGAAAGAAAAGGTGTCGACTACAGAATATACTTTACTGATGCACTCTTGTTATTAGTTAAGTTCCCTACTCCGTCCTGTTTAATGGGGGTTGCCAGCCGTTTAACAAAAATCTTTTACTTTTTCGATACTTTGTTACTCGAGACTTATAAATATCAATATCTTTAACATAATATCGAACAGTATCGATGCCTCTACCACAAAGTATCTCGCATGATACCGGTATTGATACCTTTGACCGATACTCAACCCTACTCCCAATTATAAAAATACAAAAACAGAGAAGTCATATACTGCCATCCTAACAAGAGAAGTCCTATCTGAAAATTTATATTTATTATCTTTTAAACCTTTTTTGTGTAACTTTTTAACATTTTAGTACCTTTGTTACAAATAAGACATTCCTTTTCAGTATCGAGAAAGATAAAATGTAGACAAATGCACATAAAAAAAACTGCTAATTTTGCAGATAAAACCTTTCTTGCTAGAACAGCAGTATAGAAGTGCTCATGTAGTTCACTAAAGATAAATAACATTTAAATTTGTTACGTTTCAGTAAATTAAGTATTACCATTGCTGGACAGTAGTGACGTTTTGGTGGATAAATACAGAATTTCACTGGATATATACCTATGCCATTTTGCTGTACGTTTGCTGCACAATACGAATTGCTGGACAAACTTTAAAAATGCTTTACAATACAGAAAAATTGCTGTAAGTATGGTCGCCCTAGTGTAATATTTTAATCACTAAAAATAAATTTTAAAAATATTGTGTTTTAGGTTTCCTTTGTGCTGGATTATAATTCTAGTAAAAATCTCAGGAATTTTAGAAGCTAAAGTTAATACAGAATTGGTTGAAGAAGAATATATAACATCTGAGATTATTTCTTTTTCTTTCATAGCAGAATATCAAGCTAAAAAACATTGTTCTGTATAAGTTGAACATCCATTATTAAGTATAAAATTTGTAAAAGTCAAAATAAATGTTATTATTTATTTAAAAAAACAAAGTAAGTAAAAATCAACTAAAAATAGGTGCAACGATTTAAACGAGCATATTTTTTATTTTCTTTATATATATATTTATTTTCTTAATAATAATTAAACAAGTAAATTTATTATCTACAAAGTTATTTTTACGGAAGAAACTATGTAATTAAGTTCACATATTTATTTGTTTACAGTACGCTACTGATATATAAAGTTCTAAATGGTTAAAATATCAAAATAAAATAAAAAAGAAATTAATAAAATTGTCACAGTATAAAAATGAAGTCAATAGTGTAATAAAAGTTGACACTTTAAAAAATAAACCTTTTAAAATGTCATAATTTGAAAAATACTTATTGTAATTGGACATCAGTTGGTCTACAAATAAATTCTGTCCATAGTTAGTTATATGAGCATTTACATAAAATAGTTTCATATGCCTAGTAAGTCTGGCAGGAACAAGGAATCTAATAAAGTGTACCAGGCTGTCACTATCAATCAAACCGTTCAATAACTTATACAGGAAAACAAATGATGCTTCTCGACATCTGCATTCCAAACTCTTATAGGTCCCTCTCAAAAATAACATCAAGATCATTTATAGTTTGCTCAAAACTTAGTTCAGAACCTGCAATGACAATCATGCATAATGATATTAGCTGTTTTATTAAACCTTATGACTTTACATTTATCAATATTCAGTTTATATCATATTAAAACTATGATTAGTACCAGTTGTAGGCAAATATCTTTTTTTAGCATCCTACAACTGCCATCTTAATAAAAATCTAGTGACTTGAAATATACCTTATATAAATACACTTTTTACTACTTTTGTACAATCGTGCACCATTTTAGCTACCAGTGAACCTTTGCAATATAGGTACCTTATTATACTCTTTCGTGCAAGCGTTCAGTGTTTTCGATTCTAGTGAACCTTTGAGATATTCCTTATATACCCTTTATGAGATATTCCTTATATACCCTTTATACCAACTTTTGTCCAATTTGTCAGTGTTTTTTTTTACCTATATTATTAATACCTACCTCTACTTGTATGATATTGGTTCTTGATTTCAAAAGCTTTTTAATAATAAATTTATACAATTTTTTATTTTGTTTTCTTCAGATTTTACTATATCCTCAATATACTATTTTGAATATAGTGTATCCAAGGATGGTCATAACTATACTTGTAAAGATATTTATTTTAAATTTTTCAAAAGGTCTTTTTCATAATTTCTCAACGTTAATCGTATTTATTTAACAAGCAAAAGAAATTATGAAGAAGTACTTTTAAATTTAAAATAAATATTTTTACAAGTATTGTTAAGTCCATCCGTGGACATGCTGTAGAATGAATTCACATTATAACATCTATAGAAAGTTTCAGAGCAACTTTCAGGGTAAGTACCGTAAAAGTGCTAGTGTGATGTTTTCCGAACTTCACTTTTTAACTTCTGTGAGATGTGCTATAAAAGTCTTGCCGTTGCGGACATTCGGTGGTTGCAGGGATGATAGGGTTACATTAACAGTACATTGCATGCGAGCTTAAAGAGCCTAAAATTGCAGCTTATTAACGTAGATGGGATGTTTTTGTGCTAGCTGGGATTCTGTTGGAGAGAATATCCGACCGTGTATTCTAGTGATATACCTTTAGTACAGCAGAAACTTTTGAAATCTTTTGTCGTAAATTCTCCACCCTTGTCGGTTTTTATTCTGCTTACAATGTTTCCTTTGGCCTCCATTTCAAGATTAAAATTTATGAGGTTATATTTTGTTTCAGCTTTAAATTTTAATAAATAGATTACAGTGAATTGAGAAAAATCATCTATAATTGTTTGATAATATTTTTCATTATTCAACGTGGGAGTACTGTTAGGACCGACCCCCTAAATCGCTCTGCAGAAACTCTCCTACTCTTGTTGATCTTGGGTGCTCTAAGCTTTTGAAAGATAGTCTTGTGGATTTGCCTTCCATACAAGGCTTGCACATATCTGGACTAATTGGTAATTTCAAAATTTGTAAGCCTTTTCTATTCAAATGGCCTAATCTTCTGTGCCATAGGTGAGCACTAGTTATCATGCTGGTTTCTTTTGCTGGTCTTTTGAAAGTGGCTATGTGCAAGTTTCCTACTAGGTTACACATCATAACTAAGCCTTTGTTATCGGAGATCTTTATTTTTATAAAACTCTACTTTTTTACCAGATTCATTTATTTTTCTTACTGAGAGTAAATTACAGATAAGATCTTGAACAATTAATGCTTCCAATGTAACGTTTTTGTTTCCACGTTTTAGTCTTATTTTTCCTTTCTTCTCTGCTACTAAAGATTGCTCATTTGCAATTCTTATTCTAACTATATAATTTAATATCTTAACGTCAGTCATGCTTTGTTCTTCTGTTTCCTTTATTAAATGGTCGAACGCTCCAGAGTCTATGACAAAATTAATAACATCTACATTCTCTTCCACTTTCATCTCTGCACTAAATGATACTTCATCTTCATAGTAATCGTCACCCTCTTCTGCGATATTTGCTTTATCGCTATAATTTCTTCTCGAGTATGAGTATCTTCCGGGTCTACTTCTATAACTATGCGTGGCTCTCACATACTTTGATTACTATACGGTGCAAGAGAGAAGTCCGACACACCCAACATAGGGCGCGGCCATTTTGATGCATTTACCACAGTTTATTGCTAAAGAATCAGTTCGCTCACTCTGCGTCGGCACTTTTGATCTCAATGTTCCAGTTTATACACTGCGCAACTCGGATAATACAATATATGACAACCGCCTATAATAAAACAGCAGTCTTCTGCTCATTCTGAATGTGTATCCCTGGAGTGGATGTTATTTTGGAACTTTCAACTGGTCCGAGTGAGCTAATTGATTCATTGGCAATAAACTGTGACTCCAAAAATAATATTCACTGACAGCAGCAAGCAAAATATTAAAAATATTGCGCCAAGATGTAGGCAACACGTAATAAGGCATCAAAATGGCGGAGTTTTCTATCTCCTTTTAAGAGGCACTCAGAAAGCTGCGCAGAGCGACCATTCTCCGTATAGTAAGAGAAAATCAAATTATGTGGTGGCTCTACTAGGTTTTTGATTATGGAAACCTCTATTCTTCTTTCTACACGGTGACGCTAAGTGATTTTTTCCACCACATTCATAACATCGTCTGTCTTCTCTGTGGGAATTAAAGAAGGTACACTCGCTTGGCTTGGATTTGGTTCTCTTTGATGCTGACTATTTTTCAATTCTGCATCCAAAAGTCTACTTACAAATTCTAATGTAATAGTGTCATATGTTAATGTTTTTAGTGCTGCGATTACAGTATCGTATGTGTCTTGGATTGTGAGCAGCAAGTGGCAAATTTTGTCGCTATCATCAAGTTTAGTTCCTGTGGCTTCCAGTTCTCTGATCAAACTCTACGAAATGATCTTGTAAATTGTCTTTGGAACATTTTAAAGACAAAAGCTTCTTTCTGATAAAAAATTTTGAAACAAGAGCTTTTTCTTTCGAATACATTTTCCAATGTTGTCATCATTTGAAAAGCAGTTTTTGACTCTTTAATATACTCTATATGACGATCAGTTACGCACTGTATAATTATAGAACGAGCTCTAGCATCCTTTACTAGTAAATCCTCTTTTTTTATCAGGAGTATATAGTTCTTTTGTTATTACATTTTTACATTGCTTTTCTTGTAAGATCGCTTCGACTCGGAATCGCCAGTTTGAAAAATTTTCTGCAGATAGCTGCGGTATATGCTGTAATACTCCAGACATCACTTTTATTTCCTTTTTTATGTTAATCGTAGACTGGGCCCATAACCTGTTGGACTTTGTGGAAATAAAATGGATGATTTTTATATAAGTTTATTTTTTTAATAACTATCAGACTGACTGACAATCGTTTACTACAATAAAGTAACTATTAGAATTTAAAAAACCGTATCGTAAAGTAAACAAGTTATACTTTAGAGTAAATATTTGTACAATATTTTAGGTCTGTTTCAACAACGATCAGAAACCAGTCACTGACGTCAAGATTCTGCGCAGTATATAATTTGGCTGTCGAAATAATCAACTGCGCAGAATCCTGGTGTCAGTGACTGGTTTCTGATCGTTGTTGGAATAGACCTATTGTAATTTAATCAAAAATACTTTTCTAATCGTATTTATAAACGAAATATAAAAATACATTACCTTTAATTTATTATCCATATTAGCGAGGTCCATATTAACACTTGTTAACACTCGTTGTAAAATGACCGATACGGGATAGGTGTTAGTAAACCTAATATTAATTTTGAAACTTTGATAGATTGAGTTTTTGAATATTCTCAGAAGTGTGGTAAAAATGGCTTTCTCTTTATACTAGTTAATACACTGAATATTTCTAATTATGCTTCGTTATGTAAGGCTCTAGCTCAGTTATTACCACTAGGTAGATTAACAAATCTATTTATTTTTTCTAAGAATGTTCATAAATATGATAAAAAAAATTGAAAGTTTTATTGGGAATAAAATTAATCAATTTTTCTGCTTAATAAGTAGAAATACGTCCATAACATATGTACCTATTGTGACAAATATAAAACTATCAATTAGAGAATTGGTAAATAAGTTTTTACATAAGAATACAAAGATAAACCTAAATTTAGTTTTAAAAGTTATTTTACCAAATGACAATGAATTTGAATATGTAGTAAACACTGAGCCTATTGTTAGTGACTTAATAGTTCTTTTTTAGATGTAGTCCATCCATTAATCTCGTTGACTCCTTAACGTTCTTTTAAATATTCGGTCTGTTCGTAATAAAGTTGATGATTTATTTTTATTAATAGAAGATTACTGTTTCCCTCACACTTTATTATTAACGGAACATTGGCTTGAAAAAGATGAACATTTATTTATTCCAAATTATAACTTAATAACTATTTTTTGCAGAAAATTGTATGAACACGGGGGTACAGCAATCTTAATACATGATTCCATATTTCATACCTTGGAATTTAAGATTGTAGGATATCCAGAACTTTTAGAGGAAAAACAATTTGAGTTTTCCTCTATTTCTATTCTTAAATTTAATATTTATGTTATTTGTATCTATAGATCACCAAATTCAAATGTTTCAGTTTTTTTAAACAATTTGAAATCTTTGCTAAGTAGATTTTCTACATCATCTAAAATAATTTTGACAGGTGACTTAAATATATGATGATGATAATATTACTATTAGATTAAAAAATTTATTAATTTCCTTTAACTTAAGTATGCATGTTAAGGAACCAACAAGGATAACGGAATGTACCGAAACGTTACTTAACTATTTCTGTACGTCTTACGAACCTGCTAATATATCGTGTACAGTGAATCCCAGCGGTCTGTCCGATCATGAAGCCGTTTTAGCTTTGATATCTCTTGAGCACAAGCTTCCTAAGACTAATTCTCGTTATGGTCGATTGTTTAGTAAATCTAATTATGGAAAATTTAATTCAGTATGTAAAAATTTTAATTGGTATAGCTGCTTTACTGGTATATCTCCTTTTAACGATTTTTATTTAAATTTAAGCAAATTTTTTAATGCGTCTTTTCCTATTCAAAAAAATAAAAATTAAGCAAAAAAGCCATGGATTACAACTGGTTTAAGATGTTCATCAAAAAATATGAGATCTCTCAATTATATAAAAAAAATTAAGCAAAATAATTTATTTTTAAACTATTATTATCGCTACAGATCTTTATATAGAACACTTATTAGAAAAGCTAAAGATATGTATTATACAAGAATTGAGAGGCAAAAGTACCCATAAATCATGCAATATAAATCTTAACGATTTCAATACATTTTATTGACTGACCATCGTCGATACGACAGCCCACTGGGATTTAAATCCGGATTTCATTCTAATACATTGCATTAAATCCTATAGAGAACCATGCAAACTAGGCAGTACAATCTGAACCGACGTCTCCGCTAATGCTACAGACTCTCTGCTATCAAGCCACATGTTTTGTGTTTAGTCTATATCATATCATAGCAAGATAGCGACCAACGAGAACGCATCATTAAGTACCGGTGAGGTATTTAATTGTTATTATTGCGGAAAACAGGGAAATATGCAAAGTGTGAAGATATCTTCCATAGCAGTTGTCAATTAAAAAATTGTTGTGATGATCAGACTTAACTAAGGAAGTAGACAATATCATCTACAACCTATATTTTAATTGACAAAACCAATTACACATAATTTTAAAATTCATAGAATTTCAATGGAAAATCAGTATTTAAGTGATGGAACAAATACCTGATGTATACATACCAGTCAAAAAATACATAAACAACAGAAAGGAATCCCCCAGTTTAATGGTATACAAATAAACACTTATAAGTAAACAAAAAACAAGTAACGGACTCTGCAAGAAAAAGACTTGCAAGGCAACCTTGAAGAATATATTTATACAAATAGAAAATGCAAAAGAAATAATTGACAAGAGAATGATGTATATGAAACAGCGATACACAAAAGAAATAGTAACAAAAACATATGGAAAAAGTCAAACCGTAGAAGAGAAATTTATACAAAAGCAAGATGCACTGAAAAATGCTAATATTGGCATCAGACCAAATTTATTTATTTATATCCAGCCCATAGACATCTTATTATCTAAGATAGACTCGCCCTACACACTGTATTCCCAATACACCTTCTGTCCGCATGTTTTCCCGACGGGGAAAGGGGAATCGTACGTCGCACATTGACGTAGTGTTTCGGGAGGGTTTACATATATTTTTAGTAAAAATTATTTAATGACCAAATCAATAACTTATGGGTCTTCGGAATCAAAGGTAAATTTAAAGAAAACATATTCAATTTATACAGGCCATTCAAAAAGTCATTTTATATATTTTCTTATAGATTAAAATAGTAGGTAGCTCAAAGTGGAAGAACATTTTTGTTAGTATTTTATTATATATATTTTTTTTTAAATACATGAAGAGCAAAGAGCAAGTAAAAATATAAAGCCATTTATTATTATTTTTACATGGGTACTGTTTGAAAACCTTTTCTACAGGTCGAAAAAAGAATAATTATATTGCCGGACTACCTTTTTTTATGAAATAAAAAGCTATTAAAAACAACAATTTTATTTCATATTATTACATACCATTTGGGTTGCATGTCACGACACCTATTTTTAGAATTATTTGTGTAATGATATAATAACTCATTTAGGACAGTAATCAGCAATGATTTTATAATATCTGAACAAGGCTAAAACACTAAAGGAAGCTTCTTTTGTGACATTTCGAATGTCATTTTACTATCAATGATTACTCCTACAAACACTCTTGGTGAAGAATCTGCTCAATAGATTTATTTAGTGTTATAAGATAACTGATATTTTGTAAAGCATAATTTGGAATAAAAGACAAAATGGCTATTTGTGTATTAAGAACAGTAGCACCTTTGACCACAGGCCTGTCACTCCCTATACTTCCCATGTTAAATTCTGGCTCAAATCTCAATGACCTCGGCACCTCTTCCCTATTGGTCTGGGGTATTTTTGACAAGTCTGGGGTCACCAATCAGCACGTTGGTTGCTGTCACATGGAGAAAAATGATATCGAAAAGTAAAAAATATTCAGATTTTAAGACACTTGAAGACAAAATTAGTGTCGTTATTACAAAATTTATGTTTTTTTGGTTTTTAAAATAATATTGACGTCGATGCCTCCTCCTTATTGGTCTGGAGTATTTTTGACAAGTCTGGCCCCACCAATCGGAGCGTTGGTTGCTGTCACATGAGAAAAATTACATTTAGAAAATTGATTAGTATTTTTGCAGTTTTTCACTGCATAAACCTTCATGATGTAATTTGTATTGAAAAAATACAGATCTATAACAAAATTAGATTATAAATAAATGTTTGAAGCAAAAGGAGAAATGATCAGAAAGCTAGGTTATATTTGCTGCGTTTGAGAATCCACATCGGATGCATTTTTTACATCTCGAGCGTTTTTTTATTCACATCGGACACATCTGTCCCATTACATTTACGTATACTGAATCACGTGATCAAAGATTTTTTACATCTCAGATGCATCCGATGTGGATTCTCAAACGCAGCAATTAGATTAGGTACATTTACCCGCGTAAAATATTTTAAATTTTCAAGGTCACAGACTTTCAGATCGATTGACATTTCAGTGCGATCTCTTGTGTTAACTATACTCTTTGCTTTGACAGTTGAGACAGAAAGTCTGTCGAAGAGAAAAGATTTATTTTATATTTATTCAAAAAGGAGGAAAAATACAATATCAAAACTGTTATCTCAGTTATGTAATCATCATTTTCAGTATTTGTGTTTTTCCAACTGACCATTATTTTGTTATTGAGATGAAAAACCGTACGAGTCGCAGATATGTACGGTTTTTCACCTAATTTCACGGGTATAATCAGCTGTACTACATTAACAGCTAGGTATCTAGTACGGTTTTTAAGCTCAATCGATGAAGAGACAAATTTTAAACGAAATGGCTTATTTTGAAATGTCAAATTTGAGACTTGTACGGTTTTCGAACTCACTGGTTCAATTGCAGAACACTGTTTGCAGTGAATCTTTTTCTTTAACGATTACTATAAAACCAGAAATATAATCAACTACATCCTGAATGTATTCGCTCAGAAAATATATAGATAGGTAATCATGGTCACGAAGCTCATTTGTAAATTCCAAATTTTCTTTAGTGTCTGATTCGTAACATTTTAAATTTAACGCAATTTGGCTACTAGTGTTGCTACAATCCAAGATGCTGGTGCCATCTAAAGCAATTGCATTGGCAGTTTTATTTGACTTTACTTCATTATGAATTAATAATTTTTTATAACAAGTTTGAAACAATCTCCATGTGAGATTGTTATTGAAGCATCTGTTACGAACTGCACTAAAAAAGTATTTTTTTCTTCTTCATTTTTCGCCTCCTCAACTACCTCTCCCAAAATTCTGTAAAATGTGATGATTACTGTATAATTTTAGAGCTTCCATATAATAAAAATACCCATAATAAATACTGTACTTACTTGATAGGTATAGCATTATGTTTTAAGATGTGTCTACCATTTAAATTTTCATAAATATCTGCCATACAAAAATGGTCAGAACATATACTAAGGCTTCTTTCATTTTCATAATGTTTTCCTCCACCAAGCATAGATTTTGCAGCCAAATTCTACGTTGAATAATTTCTCTAGGAAATCTGATCAGAAAATATAGAACATTATTATTTAAATAAACAATGCTAGTGCTAAATGCCTTTACACTGTTAAATTAAGCCTTATTCCCTGTATATGCCTACGTCTATGCTAACATAATCTTATTTATGAAATGACCGAATAACATTCTTATTCTGCGTATTTCGGCACACTATACATTTCCTCCCCATCGTAAAAGTTCAGGGTTTAAATTATTCTTGAAAACTACAAAAAATCACAATAAAACTTGATCTGTCACTTTGACAACATCACCAAAATATCTTAGGTTGCCAAAGTTAAATGATTTACCTATACCAAAATGTTTAATATTCCCATGTGATACACATGTAAAAATAGCTACTTAAAAGTCTTAAGTGATTGCAATTAATAAAAAACTCATATTGATGCTTTCAATTCTTTATTTCCTTTTTTATTAGATTGTATTAAAGGTAATAGTAACTTTTTAAATAAAAATTTAATGTTTGATATTTGATGAAAGAGATCTGACATCATAGGAAGAGCGTACCGTCAAAAAAAAGTTGCGGACAAGTGTAATGTATATACAAGGCGTATCTATATATCTTTGATCCAGCCTTACAACTGTTGGGTTAGCTACGAAGATTATTCCCTCTCAAAGTTACTTTAAACAACTGTCATCGAGTCTAATATAGTAGAGAAGACTGACACTTTTTAGATACACATTTGCACAAGACAAAATTATAAATTTATTGTTAATTATTTCCATGTAGATATTATAGCTCCCTTGATTTTTTCTAAATTTCCAGATGTTTCTAGACACGGAATGGAAATATATTCCGCCCTCCAGACATTTCTAGACTTCTCTCTTTTTCTTTTATTCGTACTTTTACTTATAACAACCGCAGCACACTAAATGATGGGTAACATTGCACTTCTTCTTTTATTCCTATACCTATAACAGTCGCAGGTTACAGAGTAATATTGCTCCCTCCTCCTCTGGGACCCTCCTACTGGGACCTGGTTGGAGCCAATGGAGAGGGTCTGGACCACGGTATGTCATTTACTTTTCAATGTGAACTACCTGGAGTTTACTTCCCGCTGACAACTGAATGCGGTAGATCAGGTCGATTTTCTTGAGGACGGTGTAGGGGCCTTCCTAGTTCCGTCGCAGTTTCTGACCTTTTCAGCGCTTGGGATGGTACATCCATGTTGGGTCGCTTCTTTTAAAATTCGTCCCTGTGGCATGCATGTTGATTCTAGCTTTTGCTTTGTCGCAGTTGACTTTCAAACGTTCACGGGCGAATCTGTATACCTTTTCTGTTCTTTCTTTTGAATTCTGTATGTACGTGTGAGGTTTACGGCCCTCTTCTTCGTCCGGAGGCTGTCTTCCAAAAAGATAATCGTGGGGAAGCTTCATCTCCCTTTCAGTAATCATCACAGATGTAGCATAACTGGTCGATTCTTGTTCAGAGCTTCGTGGATAGTATTAATAGTGGCCTTTTCACTTTCCTGGAATTTAATTTCTCTCAATTTTGCGCGAGAAGATCTAGCTAGATTTTTGCTGCCTTATATTCCTGGGCTGCAATCAGTTTCTCCCTCAGCGTCTTGTGGTATTGTAGCCGAAGACCTTGTTGCATTTCCGCATCCTCTAGTCCAATTTGTTCTAGGAAATCTTTGGGCGCCTGTGGATAGGCCAGATGCAGCAATCTTTTTGTATCGGCCTCGAATTTCTGTAGACTCTCATTATGTTTCTATGACCTTTAGTTGGCTTTTGAATACCTGTGTCAAATGCTTCTGGCCATACCTTGTCTCCAAAGCTTGGACGAGATACGAATAACTGGGTTCCTCATGAGGAAGTAACTAGAACGGTTGCTGCCTATTCTCATAGCGACACTGCCTCAATGAAAGCTGCCATCTCTTTCTCGGTCCAGCTATTGGCTCTAGCTGCAACTTCAAATTGGAGTCGATATGTTTACCATGTTGTCTGACCCTCAAATGTGGGTAGGTAAAAACATTGAATAAATTACTGCATTAAGATTCGATAGCAAGAAAAAATAATAATAAATAAAATAAATATATTTCTATACACTCTTCTAATATGGTAAATGCAAACTGACGTCTCAGTTTTAAAAACTGGTACAGAATTATACTAATAAACGATAGATACAGTGTTAAGCAAGCAAATGAAAAGAAAATTAAAAAAAACTAATTTATTAATATAATTCGGACATCCTCCTAAATCGGTAATTGCAAACTAGATAGTTTTAAATATTTATCCAAAATTAAACTAAAAAATTAAGAGAAATGTAAAGAGAAAATTATGTTAACTAGGAAATTGGGTAGAAATTTTTTAATAAAAAAATACTACTGAATACATATTACCAAAAATTAAGGTAACTATTACAGACAGTATTGCTTTGCAAAATAAGCAGTAGCAGACAGTTAAAAATTAGAAGGTAATGTCTGGTCTGACTCATAAATATTCCAATGGTGTAAAAGGAAAAAATTGACTACAGGCGGTATTACTTGGTCGTGGAGGTAATAGCAGAAAAGGCTAGATACAATATTCTGGCCTGACGGTATATATGAAAATTTAGTAATATTTTAAATTAATAAAAGGGAACGGTATGGAAATCAAGGAAATTACAGAATATACTATTCACTGTCAGAAGTATCATTATTAACGTTAGGTATGACTTCATTATTATCATCCTCAGATAAATTTAATAAGTAATATATTTAATTAATTAAAGGCACAAATTTTAACACTAACAAAAAAAAATTTACTCGATAGGCACAAAAATCAACTTTGGGTAAAAATCCATATACTACACACTTTTATCAGTGAATAATGAATATTTAGATTTATCACTAGCAGAATATCCACAAATAAACACTGAACCTAGTACAAAATGCAGATATTATATAAAACTTGACGATACGATATGCGGATTTATAGAAAAGGTTAAAATAAGAGGTAAGAAAGTATTAGTAAAAATACAAGACATGCAGTTAGTTTAGTTAATCTCTGTGAAATACCTTGGGAATTAGAACGATAAGTTATAAGGAAGCTATTTCAAAGTTAAGAGCTATTTAACCCAGTTGAGGCGCCATTTTTGTAACATGATATCTAGTTATTCTATCTACTTGTTATAGGTGTTTGAGCTCAATTTATAGGGCGTGGGTTAGGTTTTTAAATAATTCGAATAACTTTGAAAAAGAAGTTGGGCACCACTATATTTAAAGCTTACTACACTTGACTCTAGATTAGTGATAAAAATATAGAAAATCATTCACAAATAATACTTAAACCATGCTTTAGATAAGGTAGTTAGCAAATTCTAATTCACATAAGCTGTACTAAATTCAAATTTAAAACGATTTATTGCGTATTCACTTATCTTTTGGTGAGTTAGGTAATATACGGAATGTAAATCGAGGTTATTTCATGGTATTTCGTCAGGCAACTTCCACAAGGGATTCGGGATCCTTATTCATAGTTTTGCATAATTCTGCAAGGTGAATGATCTTCAATATTCAAACTTGAACTCGAAACTGTCTAGAGATGAAACGTCTAGAGATGAAATCGGAACCGTCTAGATATAGCCATGAGCTAAAAAAGGGATAAAATGTTATCATAGTGGAAAGGAAATATGAATAGTATTCAGATAAAATGCTTTAACTATTAAATGAATAATTTCACAGAGACTAAAATTAATATGAAAAGGAAAAATCTTATTTAATGTATTTAAACATAGTAAAGCATAATATCTTATTCCAAAAAAAATAATATATAATCTTATATAAAACTAACCATGTATTATTCATTGTTGATATTGACATTTTTTTAACAACGACAATTTATTTAAGAAATCCTTGTATAAAATATATATATTTAATAATATATTAGGTATTATTAAAACTTACCTTATAAAATCAGACGGATTTTAAGGTAAATAAAAGTCATCTAATACTTCGGATGACCAAGATAAATTAAAAATCAAGTTGATTGTCGCTGTCGACCAAATCAAAAATAAATCTCCCAAGAGGACAAATGACTTTTGAGCAGTAAGAGGTGGTTGTGTTGTAATAACGGTTCCAATCGTTACACCTGTGCAAAATCTGAAGAAAGATTCTCTTGTTTTCATTCGTTTATAAATTTTTTCAATTAACTGGTTATTATTTTCTTTTCCGCCTACAAACTGTGCTCTATCTCAGGTCTTTATTCAATATCAAGAGTCACAATTGTGATTTTAGACTTCTGAATTGGAATTCCGACTTGTAACTCGGAAGTCCGAGTTTTATGTCAGAATTCCGAGATATAAATCGGAATCAGTAAAAAATTTTGTGGCGGTTCTATGCCTTCGTACAAAAAATTAATGGTTAGTCATTTTTTATCAAACACATTTTTATAATTTAGTCAAAATTAAAAAAAATCTTGTATGTACCACGTTACGAAATGCCGTTCTGTGTAACTCGTTCATGTTTCAAGGACCCCGCTCTGTTCGTCCCGCAAATATTTACTCGTTACATAAAATAAGGTATTTCGTAAGTAGTTGCATAAATAGCTATTAATCGATTTTTTCTAAAAAAAACCGTTGATTATAAAGAAATACGCAACACCAATTATTCTTGGCTGTAGATGATTGAAGATGATATTGTGTTAAACTAAAAGATCTTTTATTCTCATGTAATGATTAATTACTAACTTCTTCATTATAATTAAATTAAACATCTTTAGCATTTGAACGAACCTTGCATGAGCGTTATGATATGGCAACCTTCCCAGATAGCACAAAGTCGTCTTAAAGACGTCTCGCATAAGACATTAGAGACGTCTGGTATTTCCTGAAAGACATCTTAGAAGACGTCTGAGGTTACAAAAGGGGACGTCTTTAAGACGTCTTATTAATGGCTTATATTGGTATGTAGAGCTTAAAATAAGCCTTAAATAAGACGTCTTTAAGACGACTTATTAATAGCTTATAATGGTCTTGTAAAGCCTTAAATAAGCCATAAATAAGACGTGTTTAAGACGACTTATTAATAGCTTATAATGGTCTTGTGAAGCCTTAAATAAGACGTCTTATTAATGGCTTATAATGGTCTTGTGAAGCTTTAAATAAGCCATAAATAAGACTTCTTTAAGACGACTTATTAATAGCTTATAATGGTCTTGTGAAGCCATAAATAAGACGTCTTTAAGATGTCTTATGAACGTAGGACGTCGGATATCTTGGTTATTAAAAAGTAGAACAACCTTGCAGATTATACAAATAATGCAAAAAATAGAATTAAAATATTTATTGATAAAATATCTATTAATCACAGGTCACTAAGAGATATTTTCTTTGTAGCGCATTCGATCACTCCTCTTTAGCCATAACTGGATTGATTTTTCTCTTTGATTTGTAGTTGCCTTTGTATAGCTCCTAAAAAGAAATTTAGTTAAGAGCATCTAGTCACAGAAAATTATAGTTTGCAAAAGTTAGTAAAAACCGAAAGATCAGTTATCTATAAAACAAAACAAAAATTAATTTCTTAGAATTTTATATCAAAGAATTTTTATAATCATTTAATGTGCAATATGATCTATTATGCTTAATCGCTTACTTTAACACTTCACTCAAAATGGCTATCTAATAGGGAGTTTTTGATATTAATAGTTCTTAAAATCTCCATAAAACAAAAATGATAATTAACGAATATCTGAATTAAATCTTATATTAAGATGTTTACTTTTAAATTAAGTTAATTATTCTTAGAAGAAACAGGATATTAATGTTCTATATAGATATGTATATAAACAAATATTCATTTATTACCTGTATTCCAGGAACGTGCTACATCGGTAACATAAACTATTCTTCCCTCTCTGGTTTTTGTCCCATATTATTTAAGTAGTAAGGACCGATTCCACCGTTGTGTTAAACGGAGATTAAAATGACGTTGTTAATGTAAAAATGTCATTTTAAACTTCGTTTAACACAACGGTGGAATCGAACCTAAGAGACACAAATGCTCAAAATAGCCTAAAGTCGCTTTTGGTGGCTATAATCGCGTATGCAATAAAATAATCAATAATCCACAATGAGCTTGGGTCATACAAATTTTTGGCTTGGGCTTGAATGTACTTCTTCTTTTTCGTTTTAGATGGGCTCAATCTTTTCACTTTTCCACTGCACTTGATATTTGATTTCAATATTCTTCTCCAAATATTACACTCAATATTTTGTTTAATTTTGTACACTTTTTAAAGACGGATGGTCACTTTTAGGGCCCTATTCAGTAATTTATCGTTTATGGACGACATCGTTACGCTAACGACAGTTCAACCAACGACTTTTATAACTTTATAACGATAATTTTTGAAACTCTATTCAATAACAAAGTCGTTACGTTGTTTCTAGTTACCAAATCTGAACGATGATTTCTAGTAAATTGGTATTATAATTTATAGCCCAAGAGCCCACTGCAAATTTTTACCGTCATCTGATAACGAAATGAAATATACCTCAAAAGCATGGAAAAACATTGTACTTTACCAAATGGCACCTGTGCCAATCCCTATCCTGAGCAAAGTAGCTTAAAAAAATTATTTTATATTAAAAAAATCACATAAGGCATGACAGCTCTAATTTCGTTTGCCCTTAAAGTTTTTCAGAAAATAACATTTAAATATATCTTGATATATATCGTTAAAGGGAAATATTTTCTTCCTCTTAACATCGCACAAAAACATCTATCCACGATTAGTAGGTAAATATCATTAAAAATATGAATCAATGTTTGCTGATTTAAAAATTTATTTGTATGCCTATTGTTGTGATTCATTTTTACAGGTTGCCCTAGAAACGACAAAAAAACTACTATGATTATCGTTTAAAATAATTGTCTAACAAGAGTTTATAAATATTATTGCCTATCTCTGCAAATGGTTTATACAATACCGTCCTTCTTCCTTTCATACATAAACATGGTTTAAAAGGTAGGTAAAAATATTAATAATTCAGGTTTAAAAGCGAGATTCGCAATGAATTAGGATTGTAATTTTCAGGGAAAACATAATTGTCGCTGTCATGTTTTATTTGATTTTTAGAATATAAAATAATTTTTTTTAACCACTTTGCTCAGGATAGGGATTGGCACAGGTGCAATTTGGTAAAGTACAATGTTGTTACATGCTTTTGGAGCATATTTCATTTCGTTATCAGATGACGGTCGAAATTTGCAGTGGGCTCTCATACTATTAGTGTTTTGTGATAAAAGAACGTATGTTGATGATTATACCGGGTGTTTAAATTTTAAATTGAAGTGTTACAGTTGAATATCGCCGAAAATATGCATTTTATACAAAAAAGTATCAGACAAAAGTTTTATAGTTTTTTAGGGGAAGCATTTTGGCTAAATTAATTTTTTTATAGGTGATCATAATATGGCCATATCGAGGTAGATTTTTTTTTTCAAATTGGAACCCTATTTTTTACATAGGTATTCTTAGAGTTCATAAAAAAATAAGAAACATATAAACGAAACATTTTTTTATTAGACTTCTACTTATTGAGTAACACTTATCTGAAAATTTTGCTGCGCGAAAAAAAAGCTGGCCATATTAGGTGAAACCAGGTCAGCTATTCACAGGCTAATGCAGGGACAAAACCCAATAAGCCAACTACATAGCGCCGACCACACAAGGCTATATCAGCAAGTACAAAGGGATAATATTCTAGCTATGCCTACTGATATAGCCATAACCACATACAAATTTGAAAGAAATTTTCAAATTCAAATACCAGCCCGAGAATCCTGGAAACAGGGACCTCCCGTACAGGCTGAACTCGTCTGGTACACAGACGGTTCAAAAACCAAGGAAGGAGCCGGTGCTGGAATCTATGGACCTAAGTCGAAATCGACGATTTCACTAAGCTTAGGAAAATATGCAACAGTGTTCCAGGCTGAGCTAATAGCCATACAACACTGTGCAAGAGAAATATTAAATCAGCAAGTATCAGGCAAAACTATTGCCATATACTCTGATAGCCAAGCAGCTCTAAAGGCAATTCTCTCACCAGAAATCAAATCACGACTGGTGAAAGACTGTCTAGAAGACCTGACAGAGCTAAGTAGTCAAAATAAGGTGACCTTAGCCTGGGTTCCAGGCCATGAGGGATATCAGGGCAACGAAAAGGCCGACGAATTAGCCCGAGAAGGCTCAGATAAGGCCATGACAGGCCCTGAACCCTTTTGTGGAGTCGCTAAGGCATTGTGCAAGGCATCCATTAAACAATGGATGCAAAAAGAGTCTCAGGAATGGTGGAACAACTATCCAAGACTGAGACAGTCCAAACAGTTCATCAAGGAACCATCGGCCAAGTTTACGAAAGACTTACTGGATCAAAAACGTCAAATCGTTAGGATAACAGTAGGCCTTCTTACTGGACACTGTCGCCTCAAAAGGCACATGAGTGTCATAAATCCAGCAGAAGAAGCAACTTTGTGCAGGTTCTGTGAAGAAGAGGAGGAAACATCATTCCACGTCCTGTGCCAATGTGAAGGCTTGGCTGGAATGAGGTTTCTAACATTGGGCGAAGAAAAGCCAATTGCATGCAACTACATGCGGGAGCCACTGTCAAAGCTACTAAGTCTAATAAAAAAGACCAGGCTAGACGACATACTCTAAAACAAACGGAGTCCCACAATAGATCTGAAAAGGTCGCGGTGGACAAGGACAAATAACGTCCAACTCCTAATCTAATCTAAATCTAAATCTAGGTATGGTTAGCTATAAAAAATGATTTTAGCCAAAATGGTTTCCCCAAAAAACTATGTTTTTTATAAAAGGCGGTATTTAACTGTAACATTTTAATTTGAACACCCGGTATATTTGACATTTTTTTGAAACATAAAATAAAATTCTACCAGTAGAAATATTCATTTGTTTTTCAGAATATATTAATTACTGTTCTTAACCTACAAAACGATTAGGGGGTCGATTCTCGATTCGTAGGAATTCTGTATTGTATTCCTGTATTGTATGCAGGGTTTATTTAAATGAGTAGGGATATATTAAAAAAAAAACTGAGAACTATTCCAAAAGAATACAAAAAAACAACTCGAGAAAAGTACTGTACCTATTTATTGGATTTGAAAGACAAACCAAATTTGATACTATCAATCCTTTTTCCTGATTATCTTTTCTGTTGATGTCATCGGCTTCGACAACTCAGGCCATTAGCCTCGTTTTCTGTATAGGTTACGGAGAAGTATTATTAGGTATAATAGGTACTTCCATAATATAGGTTTTGTTACTGTTTCGCAGTTCTACTTTAGGAACAGCACTGTTAATAAGAATCCAATAGTAAATGGTCGAATGGGCAATCCTAACTTTGAATCAGATTTATTTTTAAAATAATTAAATAAATTAGAAAAAAATTCCTTACAAATTGTACTTGCTGTATTAGGTAGATGGCAATTTAGTTGTAAAATTTGTAAAAAAGTGCTTTTATTATTTAGAACACATCCTGATTCACAATAAAAAATGAGAGGGAATGCAAAAATCTCTATAACGACACTTCATATTATTAACGACAGCTCTTTAGCTATCGTTGATGAACGACAATTTTACAACCATATTTGTTTATTTTCAACGACAATCGTTGTCTACTGAATAAGAAAAGTCGTCTGTGAACGATTATCGTCTATTAACGACGTCGTTCAGAGTTACTGAATAGGCCCCTAAGCCACTTGCTAGCTAGCAACTGCATGATACAGAATAGACTACTATACTAGATATATGCTGCGTTTGAGAATCCACATCGGATGCATTTTTTACATCTCGAGCGTTTTTTTATCCACATCGGACACATCTGTCCCATTACATTTACGTATACTGAATCACGTGATCAAAGATTTTTACATCTCAGATGCATCCGATGTGGATTCTCAAACGCAGCAATTGTTGTAAATTTTTATTTGTTAGGTTACCTATATTGTTTTTTTTAAGAAGTTGGTACGACTGAAGAGTTAGTTGAGGAATGGAGAGAAGAGAGTGAACATCGGAGTCCATAAAAACTATCTTTTTAACGTTATTGTTATATTTCTTCGTGTTAATACATATCTAGTTTATTTTTGAAGCGATAAGTAGAATTCTACATGACACAGAGTTCCAGCCCTGGGCTCCCGATTCGGAGACCGCCATTTTAATGTTGCCACGACGGTGTCCGAATCGGAAGTCCGGCTTGAATGTAATGTTAAGTCAAACGTCAAACTGCACTTCATTTGATTCTTTTTGTTCAGTTTAAAATCTTTTATTCAGTTATTTACATAAATATGTACATTTACATCTCAAACTCGAAATTTTTAAAGAAAGTAATGCATATAAAGTACAGAAAATAATTTACACGAATCACAGTCTTCATTGGGAATCCTGTCGTCGGATTGGCCCTGGCGGTGTTCTGCCTTTTTCGCAGCTTGGGACGTTTCTTGTTTAGAGGTCACTTGCTTACTCCTTACCAGGCGGTATTATTAAGCAATTTTGAAATTAATATGCTGTTGCAGTGAGTGAATTGAATTGGTGTTGTGTCTGGCTTTAATTGTGTCTATTTTCCCTGAAAAAGCTATTGAAAAAACAGGGTTTTGAAGAGTGCGTGTATTTGTAATAGTCTCTGGTGTATTGTAACACAGTTTGACCTTCGAACAAGCCGGCTGGTCATTGGGTCGAGAGAACCACCAATGGAAGCTCTCTCGACCCGATGGCCCGTCCACCTTTCTGAATCGAACAGTGTGTTTCAGTAATCATTACATGCAATGATTGTCAATGTTATTGTGCTTTATTTGTCAGGTCTCAACGATTGTATATTGTCAGGTTTTCATGAAGCCAAACATGCTGCTTCCTATTATTGCTATTTTGTATTGAAAATTGTTATATGTCTTCCTTTATTCTAGGAGGAAGACAGTTTCTGTAGAATTTTTCGGATAGCTGTAAGATGTATTGCTTAATAGGAAGTATGTTTGTCCTCTCGTGAAGTTCTGTAATTCTGGTGTCCCTTGCACATCCAAGGATAAGCCTTATAGGCACCTGTTTTGTGTGCGTTGAAGTTTTTTAAAATGCGTTTCGGCCATGGAGCAGAAGACTGGACATCCATAGGTCAATATCGGTCGAAGAACTTGTTTATAAAGTAATTGTTTGTTCGCTTTCGATACCGAGCTGTTGTGAGCCAGCATCGGATATATTCTGCGAATCATCGCTGTTGTTTTTGCGACCCTATCGTTTATGTGACGTCTAAATGTTAGTCTCCTATCCAGATGAAAACCTAGGTATTTGATGGAGGTTTTGATCTCTATGGTTTGGTTTTGAATTTTTAATTTCCCTTTTACTCCGTCTGATTTTCTGTAGGATAATAAAGTATTTTCCGTTTTTGAGGGGTTAATTTTCATTTTGTTTTCATCCAGATAGGGGACTAATATTCTATTGATATGAATGTCCAATGTTCTGGTGGCGATTTCTGCTGATTTAGATGTCTTAAACACACAGGTGTCGTCGGCGTACAACGCCGTCTGTATACCATTATGACCCATTGGCATGTCATGTGTCATAATCGTATACAGATGCGGCGAGAGCACTGACCCTTGGGGTACTCCGGCATCAGCTGTGAATGGTCCTGTTCTTGTGTTGTGTATTTTTATGTAGAATTTTCTGTCTTTCAAATATGAGTGAATTATTTTTATAATGTGCCCAGGATAGTCATTCACAATCATTTTATGAATTAATCCGCAGGTCCAGACCGTGTCGAAAGCTTTTTCGGTATCCAGAGCCACTAGTACTGTTTGGTTTTTAGTATTGAAAGCTTTTTTAGCCTGATGAGCTATGTTAATTATCTGAGCAACAGTACTGTGACCCTGACCCTGCCTAAAGCCGAACTGTTCCTGCGGTATAATATGTTTGTCATTTGCTATGTCTTGTAGTCTCGTAAGTATAACTCGGTCTATAATTTTAGATATTCCAGTTAAAAGTGATATTGGCCTATAACTTTCTATTTGTTTGGGGTTTTTATTGGCTTTTTTGATGGGGATTATGTCCGCGATTTTTAGGCAATTGGGGTAGTACTGCAACTTAATAACACCATTAATTATGTAATGGAGCTGTGCAATAGCTTTTTTAGATAGATTTTTTAAGAGAACATTTTCAATGTCGTCAGGGCCAGGGGCCTTCTTTCTGATCAACCCGCAAACCTCTTTAGGGGTGGTAAGATCCTCTTGTTTGATGGGTAACGATACTGGTCTGTTACATAGATCGTTAATGAAATTTTCTATTCTCTGTTGTTCCCTGTTGTTGGGTATATTATTCTTGAAAATACTCTGAAAGTATTCGCCGAATGCTTGACCTTCCTCGTCTATTGTTGTGTATGTATTTTGTCCTTTCTCGAGTGTGGGAAGTTGCGAATACGGTTTTTTGAAGTATTTCGCAATTTTCCACACCGAGTTGTCTTGGGGGTTGACCGCTTCAAGGGTTTCCTGCCATTTTTTGTTGCGTTCTTGCTACATAAGATAGTTTATGTGAAGATGCTATTTACAGGCTAACTTCATTTATTTATGAATCACTAGATAAAACAATACCAACGATAAGCATTTTCCTTGACCTCTCGAAAGCCTTTGATACTGTCGCACATGTAAGATTACTGGAAAAACTTCAAGATTACGGAATTAGAGGGAAAACTTACGATATTCTTCGAAGTTATTTATCGGGCCGTGAACAGCAAGTTGAAATAGCCGGTAGCCGGTGTCATAAGTGAGACTAAAAATATAACTTTTGGTGTACCACAAGGTACTGTACTAGGTCTAATTTTATTTACTTTGTATATAAACAATAGGCTGTCTCTTGACACTTGTGGTGAAATTATCAGTTTCGCGGACGACACTGCTATTTTATACAAATCTTCATCGTGGCAAAGTTTGAAACTAAAAATTGAGAATGATTTTCCAAAAATCTCAAACTGGTTAGCTTACAATAAATTAACTTTAAATTACAATAAAACAAGTTATCTGCCTTTTACTTCTTATAATTCTGGTTTACCAAATTTAGGACCACTTAATGTAGGATTAAATTGTCAAATTCCCGAGTCAACGTCAGTTAAGTATTTAGATGTCATGGTCGACCGTCACTTGAGATGGGACCTGCAAACAAACCAAATTGTAAAAAAAGTAAGAGGCTTGATATCAAAGTTTAAGCATCTAAAGGATTACCTTACACTAAATCATCTTAAAGTGCTCTATTTTTTTTTTCACTTGTTGAGTCAATACTAAGCTATGGTATACTAGGGTGGGGAGAAGTAGCAGATTGTCATTTAAATGATGTTCATGTCATCCAAAAGTGGATTCTAAAAATCATTTATAGGAAAGATATTACCTTTTCAAGCCGTCAATTATATAATGACCTAAATATTAAAGATATTAGACAATTATATTGTTTCAGAATCCTTTTATCCATAAAAAAGGGTAGAATTAAATTAATTCCAAACGAACGTATTTACCATACAAGACGGAACGAAGAAATATTCTTTCCTAGATCCAGTAAAACTATAGGACAACGAAACACTAACTTTTTAGCGCCAAGATTATATAGCTTATTATCCTCAGAGATAAGAAATGCATGCTCCTACAGTGCTTTTAAAATTAAACTAAAATCTTTATTTGCAAATGGAGGAGGAACAATGTTTAGTGAGGTGGTTAATAATTATTAATTATTTATTTATTTTTACAATAATGAAAATGGAAACTGACTTCTTTAAATTAAATTGCATTTTTCGGTCTTTATTGTAACGTTTTACCCAAATTACGTCCTAAAATCCCTGATGTGACCTTTTAACCGAATATGTCAAGTATTATTTTGCTTCTGATTGTGACTTGTTCTCTACTGTGACGTTATATGTACACTAACTTGTTCATAAAACTTATTTTAATGTATCTACATCACATACAAGTGAAATTTTTCACTTCTGTGATTTTTTAATGTTTATTCTGAATTACCCATTTTTATTGTATTTACTGTAAACAAATTTCTTACATGAATAAACATTATTATTATTATGTGATATATTATGCAGTCTTGCCCTATCCGCGGCTTGTCTGTGTGTCTGCCATCTCCGCCTTATTGTGTTTTTTGGTATTTCATCCGTTAAGTGTTCAGTGTATTGTTTTCTAGTCACAAGCACTGTAGTTAAGTTTCTGGCCGTTTTAATGGCCTGTGTTAGGTTATTGACTGAGTTTTCTAACTCTTGTCTAGTGCTTGTGACTTGAATTTGTATTAGTTCGTCTAGTCTTCGTCTGAACACGTTCTCCAGTCTGTCTTGGAGTAATCATAATATTTACCCTGTTGCCTTTTGGCTTTGCTGTTAGTAGAAATCTCCAAGTAGACTGGATCGTGATAGGAGTTTAAGGTGGAGATGGTTCTGATGTCCGTTACGTTGTTGATGTTTTTTGTCACTGCGATGTCCAAGGTGCTGGGGTATGATGATCAATGCAAGGAAAGTGTGTGGGTGCGTCCGTGTAGTGTATAATTAAGTCATTTGATTCGACGAAATCTTTGAGAGTTTTACCGTTTTTATTATGTTGCATGCAGTTAGCATCCCAGTCGGGGTGTTTACTGTTTAGGTCGCCCATCAAGACGACCCTATGTCCCGCCGACATCAGATTGTTCAGATCTACGTTATTAAATTTGTTATCTGGATACCTATTCTCTAACTCATGGGAGCACTCCTATACTCCCATGCCAACGTTGCCAAGTCGACAGAATAACTTTGATCTACTATTTAAGAGCCGATTCCACCGTTGTGTTAAACGGAGATTAAAGTGACATTGTTAATGTAAAAATGTCATTTTAAACTTCGTTTAACACAACGGTGGAATCGGTCCTAAATAGTTCAAATTTTCTTTGTGATAAATACGGACCTAAATCTGGCAAGCCCGCAATTCTCCCTCGCATGTATAAAATCTGACCTTACTACGCATGTACCTGCGCTTAAAGTGAATAAGCACGATATATCCATCTAAGAGTAAGAGAGCAAAATATATGGGAGCACTCCTATGGGAGCGCTCCCATGACTTAGTGAATAGCTATCCAGGGGACCTATTTTCAAACCGTGTGAGTACTCATTTCTCTCAAGATTCTCATCAGAAATGTCATACGTCAATGTGGAAACGCTGTTTTTAAAGGCCTCGAGGATTAAAATTCTTAGGAGGATATTAATTATCTCTAAATAAACCGTGAGAAACAATCAGTGAGTTTACACTGGCCCTTAGGACCCTAAAAATACTGTTTTACGTTGACGTATGACATTTCTCTCGAGAGAAATGAATTCTCTCGACTTTGAAAATAGCACCCCAATTAGGCATTCCAAACAAATGAATTACCAGTGGGCAGGTTTGGTATACCTAAGGGTGGCGACATATTGTGTATTCTATCTACTTTACGTAAAATCATGAATAATGGGTTACATTTAAATATTTTATGTCAAACACAATAAAAATAATATTTAAAAAACCCACCTATACATTTCTTCATAAATTGGCAGGCTTGGCGAGTACTACTTCGAATAAAAATAGCGTCCAAGTTGCAAGACTATGTCGCTACCCCCTTAAATATACAAGAATTTCCCACTGGCACCTATTGTTTGACAGGTCGTTGGAATGCCTAATTGTATGCTCCCACAAAAACAATGTTACCAACCTGCACCACAAGATTTTCTAACGATGTGATTGCATTTTTTAATTGTTTAAAATGAATATTCCTGTTGATGAAGAAAGCTACCCCTGTGTGGATGTGGATTCTCAAACGCGGCATGAGAATCCACATCGGATGCATTTTTTACATCTCGAGCGTTTTTTTATCCACATCGGACACATCTGTCCCATTACATTTACGTATACTGAATCACGTGATTTTTACATCTCAGATGCATCCGATGTGGATTCTCAAACGCGGCACATGGCTATTAGAGTACATACAGGTCCGGTATAAGCCATATATAAATGGAAAATAATAATTTAATGTTTTGATTGAGTTAAATAAAATATCAAAATTAAATGTTTATTTTTAAGTAAACGACATTTTTAAATGTATACGTCTCCAATCAAAAATAATATAGGGTAATACTCAAGTGTATACGACAAGAAATAATTCCTTTACTCCAGTTTTTTGTAATGAAACCAGCGGTAAAATAGATATTTGTGTACCAAGGCTGTGTTTTGGCCGAATTAGACATTTGCGTTCAAGTCTAAGCTAGTTCTGGTTAAGTATAAGAGTAATAGGCAAGAAACGGGTGTTCAATCAAACTTTACATCGAGATAGATGTCACATAAGCAGGTGTACTGAAGATGAACTTTGCAGGACCAAGCATCAGATAGGTATAACACTTGATATTCTGAAAACTATGTGGATACTACACTGAATAAGAACGAATGGAAGTGTCAGGAGGCTGAAGGCAAAAAATAGACAGAACAGAGCCGAATAGATAAGTAATATTTTAGCCAGGAGAGAGTCGATGAGTGTTATAAATATAGTTAATTTATGAATGTATTTTTAATGTATAATTTCAGTTTATTTTCATTTTTGGTATAAAACTATGGCTGACATAATAAAACTCTTAAAAGTATATATATTTTCAATCTTTATTACTATACATTATTTAGTTTTCATTTATTCTCTCTGACCTAGGGAAAAGGTTAGAAAACCCTGGTCATAATTGTTTAGAATGTTGGTGTTCCTAATGATACAAAACATTACAGAGAAATGATACTTAGCCGATGAAATCTAATCGAGTTCACGCATGACGTATTGTGGTATGGAATATGGCTATCTCTGATGCATCTGCAGATTTAAATTTATTTTTGCTGTTTTCTATCAACTGATACCCCAAATTTATACAAGTCACGTCTTCGCACCACAATGTGACATAGCATCAAATCTGCTTAATCTCGTACCATTTTTTTAAGTATCAAGGATATTCTTGGTGTAGCTGATCATCATGTTTCGAGTCATTGAACCTAAAAAATAACAAATATCAATAAATAGAATTCGGAATTTATTCCAAAAATATTTTTCTTTGGGAATTATATAGGATTTCTCATTAATATACTGACAAACTTTTAAAGGTGGTGGTCAAAATAAACATATTTTTGCTTAATAAAATAAAAATAATTTTATTGCCCAACACATTAATCCATTTACAGAACAAAATACAAGAAATAAATGTTAAACATAATATTTCGACAGAAAATAATTTTAGCAACAGCAAGAAAAAAAAGAAAAGAAAGAATCCGAAATACATTAGCTACAAATTAGTACAACTAATGGTCGAAATAAATATCCCAATCAGAACAAAATTAATTAAAATTTGAGCGCAATAGCGTTATAGGTGAATTTCTTCCCAAGTTCATTCAAATACTTGCTGTATAAAATGGTTTATAATATCTAATGGCTGTTTGGGAACATTAAAATTTATTTAAATTATCAAAAATAGTACATCAATAGTGTTATGTAATATTTTATAAAAAAATATAATACTGGAAACTACCCTTCTATTTTTGACAGAAGCAGAGATTCTTCAATACCTCGAATGGGATACAGCTCATCTATTTTAAAAGAAAGGTACTTGAGAGATCGCCGCTGAATATTTTCCAATGATCTTTTATGAATATTGTAAATAAGGTTCCAGATAAGAGATGCATATTCTAGCCTGGAACGAACTAAATAAAAGTAAAGGATCTCCAAGCTTTAAGAGTTTGTAAAAGAACGAGTATTACGAATTAAGAACCCTAAGCTTTTCAACGCAGAAGCAACGGTATTTTCAATATAATCCGAAAAAGTAACTTTTTGGTTGAATAATATACTTTAATCTTCAATTTGTGCACAAGTCCGATAAAGGTAGGCTGTTAAATAAATAATCAAACTCCACCTTGTTAATACTTCTAGTATAGGGACATACTTTACATTTAGACACATTCATAAACAGCTTGTTTTCATTACACCAATTTTCAACGATTCCCAAGTTGGGTCTGTAAAAAGTAACAGTCTTGAATTGATGAGATTGAGGTAAATATTTTTAAGTCAGCAGCGAACAGCAGGTTAAATTTATTGCCAAGTCATTTATAAATATACTAAATAATAGTGGCCCCAGATTGGAGCTCTGTGGAACTCCAGATGTTGCTGTGAGGGGTGAAGATGAAAATCCGTTGTGAAAGACATAATTAAAACGATGATTTAGGTAAGATGAAAATAATCTCAACAGCGACTGATCAAACCCTAAGCTTTCCAACTTCCTTACAAGAATATTATGATTTTTAATTATTACAAAATACATTATGGGCAGGTTGTACAAAAAATATTCTAAACATATTTTAACTAACAAGAGTTTTATTTTTAACTAGTTATATTCAAAAACAAATGTCATTTTTAAAACTATGTTTAACAATAACCGATGAGTATAAAACAAGGTTTACAGTTTAAACTAAGTCTATATTTTAACTGCCTATTGTACAACCCGCCATATGTACAATTAAAAATTAATTGCATTTCTTTAAAATGCACTTGATTCTTTTGATCAAAACCATTCGATAAAAAAATTAAAAAGTGTTGGTATAAAGGTTTATATCTATGCTATAAAGCATGCATTGGGGCAGCATGTAGATTATCTAAGTATCAGGTCAGAGAGATTAAAATTAAATACATATGTAGTGGGATTCTCATCTTTCAGTACGTCTCCTATCGAGACTCCTATCTTTGTTCGACAGACAGCGATTTTGATGTAATGTCTCTCTCTATTCTGTATGTAATGTGTCGAGTTCGCACAAAAGAATCGCTGTCCTGATCAGAAGAAATTAACCACATCAAAGGAAGAAAATTAGGTTTGCCTATGATGTCCTTATCTATGTTTCTTCTAAGTTGTAAGGATTCAGATAACTTAGTAAGAGTTAATTGTCAATGAAACTCTGCAAAATGTTTGTAAATGATGTTGCAATCATTTGTTAAAAATCAATACAAATACCTTCCTAAAACAAAATATAAGCTGATAAGTAATAACTATATGCAGTTTGTGGACAAACAATATAGGAAATCGGAAGAAAATCTATACAGTTAGTAGAAAAATTCAAATATTTAAGGGTAATTATTCGGAAACAGATGAAATTCACAGACCATATGCAAATACTATTATCAAAACAATTGCAGTTAAATTACATTTCCTATTTAGAATGTTATTAAAATAATTGTTATATTATTTTTTACTAAATTTGAATATTGTGATATTAGCAAACTAGCCAAATAAAGAAAATAAAAATAAAATAAAAACCGAAAACATACCTGGATCTACAATAATATATATAAATAATATAAGTACATTGCATCTTTTAAATTATTAAAGTCCATTAAATTAAAATGACACGTCAAAGTCGTCAAACCATAAACGTCAAACTTTCAAAACAAACATGCTTGTGTTGTGTTCCAAACAGAAAATAGCATTTAGCATTTTTATTTTTCTATGGCATTTAGTTTAGAATAATTTATTTACTTGCAGCCTTTCCCCGCACACCACCTCGCCCCTCACCGAGAAACATGGTCAAATTGGGCTAAGCCATTTTACATTCGTCTGCATTAGAGATGGGTAAAGCAAGCTATTTTTAAGAAGCAGTGACAACCGCTTCTGCTACAACAAAAAAGCAGTGACAAAATACTGCTATTTTTTGGAGCAGTTTTTAGATAATTTTCATGTCACACATGGCGATACCGATAAGTTTTTTATGGCTATCTATGTTTAGTAAAATTGTTCTATCTATAAATTAATGATTATAGAGTTAATAATTTCATAAAAAACACATTTAATTATTTTCTTTTCTTGGAGATTGGTTAGAACTTACCAAATGGATAGGGTTGCCAGACGCTTTTGACGTGGCAGCCACGCTTTTGACGTGGCAGCCACGCTTTTTGACTTGTCTGCACGCTTTTTACGCAAATTCCATGCTTTTTATGCAAATTCCACGCTTTTTAAAAGCCGCAGAGGAATCGGATTTATACAAAAATAGACCGGGTAAAAGGCCCTTATTTTTTTTAGAAATGCTGACAAAAAATGGACATGATTATATAAAAAAGTTGAGAACCTTTTTTTTTTCAGAAAAAAAGGACATTACATAAAAATGTTTGACTCGTTTTAGGAAAAATAAGCTGAGGACCCTTTTATTTAGAAATGGTCACAAAATTTGGGCCTGATTATATAAAAATGCTCTATCGTCACGGTTGCCACGCTTTTCACTTCCGGAAATGTGGCAACCCTTCAAATGGACCGTACAGCCAGGACAAAAGTAAATAAGATGATTGATATTATTAATTTTGTCTTTAGTTTTATCGGGGATTCACTTATTGAGTTACTACTTTAAGATTAACATTTTGCATTCTGTTTCTATTTCTAAGTTTTTTATAATGAATATGAACAGACAAAATAAGTCTATAAAAAAAAAGAATTAAAAAAAATAACGTATATAGTTTTCCTTTTTTCTCGGAACCTGCTCCGAAAAGTAACAACTTTTTGGGGAGTCGTGGAGCACTCTGCTCCAGTGACAAGTAAAAAGCAGTGACAAAACCTGCTACTGTGAAATAGCAACCCATCTCTAGTCTGCATAGAATAGGGAGCGATGTTGCAATTTTTCAATTTAGTGTCTATTACGTCTGTTCAGAAGGCAGCATCTTATGGGCCCTACATTTTTAAATCTTTTCACAAGAATCCTGAAATAATTAGGCAAAAATAAAAGAATGTATTTTGCGTTTTAACTTTTAAGTACTATAAAAAATGATGGAAAGTCCATAACTTTTAAATATTTATTAAATATCACTTATTAAAATATTATGCATTAAAAGTAAAACAAACCATAGACTTTCCATTATTCTTTACAGTTTTTTGAACCCATTTATGAAAACAGTTTTTGAAAATATTATCGTTCAGAGCCTTTGAATATAAATAGTCAGAGCTGTATTTCTTGTGATAAAAAAGTCGCCGTCACTTGTCATTGACAACGCGTTGAACTCAATGAACTGGAGTGGGGTGGAAAGCCAATGTGCATATTGTATCATAAAACAAGATGCGACCCTATGGGCGCAGCCATTTTTATTTCTCATCTCACTCGGGAGTATTTATAATAACCATTTTCTGTTTCACTTTGTTATTGTTCAATCCATATGCTGGTGGATCAGACAATAACAAAGTGAAATAGAAAATGGTTGTTATAAATACTCCCGAGTGAGATGAAAAATAACCTGTCTTTGCCCATAGAGTCGCATCTCAAGCCTATTGACAAGCATTCTACCCCACTCCAGTTCATTGGTTGAACTTGGCCTTTCGCAAACGAGCCGCCTTTGAATAATCTATATAAATATATATGAGTGACCCTGTCAAAGCCCACAGGTTTGCCATATCATAACGAATGAAGTGGAGTAGAATGCTTGTCAATAGGCTTGAGATTCGACTCTATGGGCGAAGACAGGTTATTTTTCATCTCACTCGGGAGTATTTATAACAACCATTTTCTATTTCACTTTGTTGTTGTTTGATCCACCAGCTTGTGGATTGAACAATAACAATGTGAAACAGAAAATGGTCATTATAAATACTCCAGAGTGAGATGAGAAATAAAAATGGCTGCGCCCATAGAGTCGCATCTTGTTCTATTGATACAATATGCACATTGGCTTTCTACCCCACTCCAGTTCATTGATCATAACCCACGGACAGCATTTTGACAGGTTGTTGGAATGCCTAATAAGAAAAGTCCCTATGGTAAGAAAAAGAAAAACGGCAACACTGCTTTCTCATCGAAATGTTCTGTTTGGATTTTGATTAATCAGTCGCAAAGTTCGATGTCAAAAATTTATTTATTTCGTTTAAACAAATTTCTAATTACTGTATGAAATGTAAGTGAAAAAATTTGTAAATGATTCGGTTAACGGCAAGGTTTGTACCTCGGAAATGATCTTTTTGTGAAATTTTTAAGTGACAATAACGGTAGGAGGCCTATAATGGCCGGATCAGATATCGATATTAATTCTCTTTTGGCACAAAGGGATGCCATAATTCGGGAGCAACGGGATCAAATTATTCGGTTAAAACGGGAGTTGGATGGAGTGGCTAGTGAAAGGGATCTTCTACTTTGTGAAAATAGCAATCTCCGATTTGAGCTTGAAATGGTAGAGCTCAAGAGGCTACAAGATGAGAGGTATGTAGAACAGATATTTATAAATATTATAAATAATTATTTATAGCTCCTTTAAAACTATGTACTGATTACAAATTTATTTGAGAAGGGATTGAAAAAATTAATTAATTTTGGCAGTCTGTAGGTTAGATACCTATTTTGATCAATATGACAACAATCAAATGTCATTTTCTGAGTTATTATTTTACAGAAATCTTTGCTTTACGGTGTAAAATGTAATTTTTATATATGAAAATAATAGAAACATGCGTTTACAACAAGATAAAATGTTACAACAAACTTTATTTACCCAAATCCTTGACGTTTATTTGAAAATTCTAATAAAATTAAACACATGTACTTAATATTTTTATTAAATACTACAATAATTAACAAACATGTATCACTTCCTACTACACATTAAAGTGTTATTCATTGATAATGAAGGTCGTTTTGTAAATTTAAGCATATTAATTGCATTATTTTAGCAATTTAGGTCAATTATAGGACCATATTATTGATATTCTTGTCCTGAAAATTCAAGATGTTTTAATCAGATTTCCTAATCCGCCTTCTGTGGTTATAGTGATTATTGCAAAGTAGTTATTTTAATTTCTCTCACACCTACATAAACTTCCTTATTTGACTGAAACAAGAAATCAATTCCTAATTGAGCTATCACTCTGGAGTATTAGGCAAGGTACTTGTTTTGATAAAAATTGTGGGTGTCAAGAAATTAGATGTGTAGGCAGTAGTAAAAATCACCTGTATACCTTCTTTTTATTTTGGTGTAACAGATTACCTAATTAATGCATACAAAGTATCACAAACCTTTGAAGAATGTCAATTTACATTATATAGAAATGCCATACGTTTTAAGAGTTACTGCTCTGGTGAATAGGTAGTATAAATATTTATTTTTACCATTTTTTCAAATATTATGGAAATTATTATTTCGAGAGGCAAACCACTATTAGTAAAAATTTACATGTATTGCCGAATTCACCTAATTTCTGCATTCATATGGCTATTTCTGGATGACTGCGGTGATTTCCATGTAACTTCTACAGATTTATCGTTACTACGGTGATTTCCACATGACTTCAATACATTTCTTGTGACTGCGCTGATTTATGTATTGACTGCAGCGATTTCCATACTGATTGCGCCGATTTCCGTATGGATTGTCACTATTTTTTCAAAATTGCAGGCATTTCTGAAGAATTTTTACGACAATGTATGGCTTTCCAGTTGGTTTCCAGTAAAAAAACATTAGCTGGGTGTTATATCAGGAGAACTAAATTTTGTATAGGACCTGTATGGATCATACAAAAAAAAAGAAAAACTAAAGTTTGTATAAGACGTGAAAAAAAGTGAAATTGTTTCATGAAATACCTTTATTTTTTAATATTTTAAAAAAGTCACAATTCTGTCAAACTAATTGTCAGTAAGTAAGTATATTTTTTAGTTATTGAGAATAAAAATGAATGATTCTTGTGAAGAATCGATAAATAAAAGCATTTCACATGATATTCGAGTATATTTACAAATATATCGTAAATTAAAAAAATATTTTTTTGTTTTGTTTCTTAAAGTTTATTTTATTTAATAAATTAATAAAAATCATCAACTTTTTTTAAAATAGTCATTTTATCTTGATTATCTCTAAATAAATTTTTTAAATTTTGTAAATTTTCGTTAGTGGGTCGTAAAAAGATACTATACAACTTGAGTGACATATCGCCATCATATCCACACTTGTTGCACAAACTACTATTGTGGATCACTCTTTATAAACTCTTTATTTAAACATATCTACCTAAATTAAATAAACTCATACTAACACTGCACCTGTCAACTATTATTCTAAAGCTAAAGGGATGAATCAGGGTGTGTTTTTATACCTATAGTTTTTGTGGACTATTTTTGCAAAAAAATAATTCTCTTCGCTTTTTTACATAAAAATCTGATGTCTCCAACACATGACTTTCCTGTCTAGTTAGGGTCAATTGTGGTAAATGGAAACAGTTTTCGCAGTTTTTAAAATTCAGTTTAGTTTTTGACACTAAATGACATTTTCTTAATTCACAAATTGAGATATAAATAAGTTAGACCCTCTACTTTAAGGCTCGTATATTTTTTTTTATATGTATAGATGTATTTTTGGAAAAAAAAATAATATGTCAACATCTATCATGTTTACAATTACCCCAGACCTGTCGGGGTAAATATAAACGCGTTTCTTCTTAGCTAAGCATTGCATTGCTTAAAGTCATGGGGCAAATGTATACAAATTAGTTTTTATACATTTTGTAATATATACAATTTGAAGGCATGTTTACATTTACCCCATATTATCCCAAACTAAATAAAAAATCTTTATTTTGGTTACTTCATTTCAAAATCTGTAGCTACAAACAGCAATACAACTTATTTATACATATATAGGTTATACAAATAAACTAAAAATAGGTAAACAACTACCTAATACAAATGAAACGTAAGACTGAGATAATTAACTTGCTCTTCTCCTGTACTGGAACAGTCCCCAAAAATTTATACAAAATTTGTTCCCCTTTCATATGAATCCCAGGATCTGGAAGTATTCCTACAATCTGATCTATAGAAATGTAGCTAACATCACTTTCGTTAATGGTAAACAGCATTTTGGATGAATCCCAGCTGTGATTTTTATTTCTGTTGGATCAATACCTTCAACCACGCACACATATTTGAATATGGTGGCATTTCTTTTTCCTCCTTTGAAACAAACCAACACAAATTTGCCTTCAGATAGTTGCAAAATATTATCTACCGTTTCAATGTCTAAGTATATCTTTGTCAAATGTTTTATTCCAGGTATCTTCCGCTCTCATGGAAACTTAACTCACTTTCATTATCTGTCGATTCTTCTTTTTGTTTTCTTGTTTTGTTGGTTTGTCTCCTTATTTTTAATGTTTTTTCCGCGATTGTTTCTTGTTTTTTACGTTTTTCAGGTTTGGTTTTTTTTTTTCTCCTTTGCTTCTCTTTGTCGTTTCAGCACTTCATTTGAGGTCAAAACTTCCACATATTGTATGTTGTTTTAATCTGGGGATTACCAACTTTTCTCTTATATTAACAGGTTTTAAGGGCACGACTCTTTATGAGGGATAAAAATCACATACTTTGATTTTCCTTTACTATGCGGAGAATGCTCGCACTGCGCAGCTTTCTGAGTGCCTTTTAAAAGGAGATAGAAAACTCCGCCATTTTGAACCCTTATTACGTGTTGCCTACATCTTGGCGAAATATTTTTAATAGGTGCGTTTTAATCATCCGCTTCTGCTTCGGAATTGTCGGTTTTCTTGTTTTAATCTGACAGGTTAAAACGACTAAACTGACAATTCTGGACCACCTTGGAAATATTTTCTATATAAGCATATCAGAAATTTGATGAAATTTGCCAAAAATGGCATTTTAAAATTAATAATAATTATTAATGGAATGACACTTTCGATAAACGTAAACTGCAATTTGTTTAATTTTACACAAGAAATGATTCTAGTGATTGCTCAGCGACTGCGAGGGAATTCTGAACGACTGCGACGATTTCTTAGCGATTGCCGCTGATTTTGATGGGACTGCGGCGATTTTCAATGGGATTTCGGACATTTTGTACATGTATTGCGGGAGTGATTCGCCCCTCGGGTAAAATGCTAATGTAATTTTTGGTAATCCATTTATCAGAATAAATGAATGATTTTCTATTTCTTCGACGTTACAAGTAATATGAAACACTGTGAATAAAATTTAAAAAATGCTTTTTGGTATAAGGAATGCCAAACAAAATAAAAACTAAAGAAACTAATTATTACCTAATTAAATTGGCGTATAACATATAGGGCATTCCATTAAAAAAAAAGAGACAATCGTAACCTCGCGGTTTGCACACCCTAAATACAATATAGCAAATAAATGGAAATTTAAAACGTTAAGTCTATTTAAAGTATTTAACGATAAAAAAACAATAAACTTTATTATGCGTAACTACCTACAGGGTTTTTAGTTTAAAAAATTAAAAGTTAGTCCATTCCTTCATGGACTACCATGCATATTAAAGAATAAATTGCAAAATATGGTCGTATAACTTTTGTATTAAACATTTCTCCGTTATCTGTAATAATAAAACAGATATGAATCAATTACGCACTGATGGCGTATTTATATAATCGTTGGATGGGTTAATTCATAATAAATTTAATGCTGAAGAGATATATAAGGTGTTGTATTTGAAAAAATTGAGTAAATTAAACTTTAAATGAGTCACATTTTTATGACATGTTTCAAAACACTCTATATAATACGCACCAGGTCTAACATTACTATTCGTTATCTTATAAGTTTGTATTTTAAAAAATTTTGAAATCATTGCTAACCTACCTAAATTATGATAATTTATGGGAATTTTTTTATTGTTAGTTAAAAGTTATTCTTTATAAAAAGTTTTGCATGGTCTAAAACTGCAAATACATTTATAACATATTGAATGTTTTGAGCCGTATACGAGGTGCGTGAAAAAATATAGATTTTGCTCAAGATTAAAGTACCTTTATTTTTGACAAACCTAGTATACGAATGATAAAATTTAATATTTAATAGTAATTTAGGATTAAGATCATGCTCGACTTTTTATAAAAAATAACTTTTTCCTAAAATAAGTAATAAGAAAAGTTTTCCATATGCCACCAAATGTCTACGTAGGTTGGCGGAATATGAAATTTTTTTTATTATTATTAGGAAAAAAGTTATTCTTCATAAATAGTTGTGCATGGCCTAAAACCTAAAATTCAATCATCTTATATCAAATTTTATCAGTCGTATACGAGATTTGTCAAAAATATGTGTACTGTACTCTCGAGTAAAATTATACTTTTTAACAGAT
Organism: Psylliodes chrysocephalus; assembly: GCA_927349885.1. Classification (NCBI taxonomy): domain Eukaryota; kingdom Metazoa; phylum Arthropoda; class Insecta; order Coleoptera; family Chrysomelidae; genus Psylliodes; species Psylliodes chrysocephalus. The sequence continues at coordinate 1,210,297 of OV651826.1, forward strand.
CTCGTATACGTTCAAAAAAATACATGATGGTTATACAACAAACCATACGGTTTTAAATCAGGGATTCCCAAACTATTTTGGGCACGAGACCCCTTGAAATGAACTGATACCTCAGACATAGTCAAATTACTTGAAAAATCATATCTCTAGTTTTTTTCTATTGATATAAAATACCAATTTAAAAACTTTGTGGTTGGTTAAATTTAACAAAATTAATAGACATAAAATTCAGTAAATATCAAGTGTAATTAATAATTATTAATCCAAATTACGTAAAAATACTAAATTAGGTAATTTTTTCTTTTGAAAAATAAAAAATTCTCTGTGAGGGATGAACCTAGTGATTTTCTACCAATATTGCTAAATCTGGTTCAATATTGGCGAGTAGCAGCCTTAAATCTCCACTTTCGTTGATTTTGAAATGGTTTTTTTTGTTTTGTCAAAATGTTTGTAACCACCTTACTCTCTTAGTCGCTATCGTATGAGAAATATTATTCGACGTATTCTACCTTCACAAATTTGGCGGGCCATGTTAATATGAAACAGAAAAAATTCAATGAGGGTGGGTCGTCGGATAAATCTTACTCGACGGCTGCATGTAGCTATTGGGCCGTTATTTGGCTATGCCTGTAGTAGAAGAAATAGTGATGGATTTCCGTCGCGTTGAAACAAATTAGTAATTTGCTAAGACATGGGCAACTTTGGTCAAATTTTTCTTATTCTAGCCAGAATCTATTAATAACAACCAGTACCACAGTTGGATGAGAATTATAATTTGGTATATAATCACGGGAGATTTTTACATTTAGTCAATTATGTGGTATTTAAAGAGTAGGTATATAAAAGTTTTGAATTTGTGATCGGTAAATAATAAGTATGATAATAGTTATGATTAAATAGATAAATTATTTTTAAGATACCTTTTATCTGTACGCCTATGCATATTGGGCAGTTGAACATTTTTCAATAACATATTCAATTCATATTAGCTAAAGTATGCATCTTTGACAGTGTAGGTTGGTACATAAGTGCTGTAGAGCTGCATTTCACAGAAATTATTTCAGACGCACTCATCGTCTCCTTTAGTTGTTCTAGTAGTCAAAAATATTAATTAACAAGTTTACGAACAGCGAAACTTTCTTGCAGTATTTTGATCAAAAATAAAAGAAGGTGTATCGAACAATTCAACTGAAAATAATTTCAATACACATTTTTTATTTTTGATCAAAATACTGTTGACAAGAAAGTGTCTCTGTTCGCAAACTTGTTAATTAATTTTTTTGACAGGTATATGCCTATAAAGACTACTAGAACAACTAAAGGAGGCGATGAGTGGGCGGCCCAAGCAGTGCACTGCACACACACTATTTACTATTTAACTAGATTTCATTATCCTGTAATACTAATACGTCGTAAAATTTACGTCTTTAAATTAAAACGCATTTTAAAAAATTAAAATATATTTTCCAACAAAAAAAGTTTTTTATCATCAGATAATCAAATAAAATCGATAACGTGGGATATGGTTTGTAAAAGTGTATTATGTTCTAAGAAAATGGACATTCTGGGTAAAAATTTATGTTATGTTGTCCGTAGATTGCTCGCTTACACTGTACACAAAAGTTTGTTGTTATTCTTCTTAGACGGCTAGTTTCTTTTCCATAGGGTCGAATGGTTCAGGAACAGGTTGTATGTTTCTATCCTGTCGAATATTGCGAAGTAAATTAGGGATGTTCAATCTTTGGCGCATCCATGGTTCAGCAAGGCCTTTGCCTAAATCAAACATAACTGGAAGCGGGAAGCAGGCTTCGTATTAGCTTTATGAAAGTTATGGCAGTATACTATAAATTAATTGATGGTAGTAGCTATGTTAATCATCCCATAAAAAAAAAACACACAGGCCATCTGCGTGTTTTTTGGAGCAGGTCATATTACACTGCAGAATTGATCAAAAGTATCTACTCCTGACTTAGTTTCATTATAATTTATAATTATATCAGGTTTTACATTTTTAGAAATGCACCTTCATGCATAGTGGAAAGTAACAACACTATTTTATTAGGTTTTGGTGAATAGGAAACTAATGTCTTTTTCTTATCAATTGATGTGCCTCGCGGCCTATTTTTCAATAGTTATGGTGGTATTTCTTTTTTATTTTTCTCAGAGCTCCTGTAATTGTTAGTTTGTACGGCTCTTCCAAAAGTTCATCCGCCAAAGAAACTGACGGTAACCAGTTATCCATGGTAATGTTACGGTTACTACCATTAACCGATTTTTTTGATTCTTTCGTATAAAAATTTGTAAGATGAAGGATGAATCGCATACCATAACAATCTTTATATGGTACTTTGACGGTTTATTAGGAATATACATACTGAATGGGCACCTTCCTCTAAATCCTAAAGCTCTTCATCGATGGTGAGATAAGATGATGGAACTTCTGCATACATCCATTAGAATATTCCATATCTGACGAATAGGAGTGAATGAGTAATTTTTCCTTCGTTCTTCCCTCGTAGTTTTATAGTCAAATCTGAGACAGTTTACTAAAAACTCATACAGGCATGATAGAAAGTTCCCGCTATGGTCCCTTCAAATATGTGTCCAGTATTTAGATGACTGTATTTTTGTTTGCAGAAAAAAATAGTATTGCAAAGTTTTGATATCGTAGTGGAATTTGCAGCGTATTTAGAAGACTGTCTAACAATCTCTTCATTGGTGTAACAAATAACTATGTCAAGAATGTTGTCGTGAAGTACAGAAAGTGGTCCTTTATAGAAGAACAGTTACGAGATTCTCCTTTGCAACCGGATATAAAATGAACGATGTTCCTTGAGCTGACTCTCTTTGACATTACTGGTTGTTTAGATTTTTAGATGACCACTTATAACCATTCTTACCTTTCATGTTTATTTGTTTAGAAAAAACTATATTTGGATCGCTTCGACATAGGTTGGCTAAAGGTTCATCATCATCTGATGATTCTTGATCATATGACAAAAGAGCTTCTTCTGGATGTTCCTCTACTAGATCTTGACTTTTTCCTCGTTTATATTATATTCTTCTGAACTGCTGTCAGAATGTACCGATTCCTCTTCTAAATGGTCTTCCTCCCAGTCACTTCCACTGTCCTCGTACGGTTCATTAAAATCATTTTCTCCATTCATAATTTATTCCATTTCTTGCTGCAACTGCAACGCAGTAAGTGGTTTATTTGCCATTTTTCAGTTTCTGAAATTAAAAAATATATAAATCTTAGCTTTACTGTAAAATTTGCATATTGTTTCTACAAAATAAGAAATATTATTAGTCTACTTACACAATAAATCGAAAATTCAGCAAAAAAACAAAAAAAAAACAATACTCTTATCGCCAATACTATCACTAACACTAAAGCGTCGTAATATTTACGACGCGATGCGTAATTTCCGCACTTCCGCTGAAAATCCGACCGACGTGGACCCACCAACGATTAGCACAGTACTAAAGAGGATTGAGGAAGCAGTGTTGCCAGAATATATTTGTAAAAACAATGTACCAGATTCCCTAAAAATGTACTAGATTCTATAAAATGTACCTAGATTTTTCGAATTGTGATGGTGTGGTTCATTGAAAAGCAAAAAAACGAACAACACAAACAAGGAAGATCTCCAATATATTTTACACGTCAAATGGAAACATACGCTGAGAAAAGCAAAGTACTAGATTTTGCTTCGAGTGTACTAGAGTACCAGATTCTTAGAGAATGTACTAGATCTAGTACAATTGTACTAGACTGGCAACACTGAGAGGAAGCTACTGGGAGACCCAAATCTGCAAGACTTTTCGTTGTTGCTAAATTTCGGGAGAAATAATTCGGCGTCGTAAATGTTAAGAGTATTAGTACTCTAGGGTTAATAATTAAAATTAATGAGATTATCCATAAAATCTATTTTACTTATATTTTTGAATGTCCAAAATAATTCACACAGCTAGATATTCGCTATTTTCTGATTTTTTCCACTCATTATGTGTAAGGGATATACTTATAATGATGGTTGCATTTATAATACGTATGAATTTCCGCTGAAAAGGGCTCAAAGAGGGTATAAAACGGTCCGCTGGAGGATCACGTCCCACGCAGCCCATGCCGATGCCGCCGCCGAGAATTAAAATTACGCGCGTGTTGTCCACCAGCACACCATCATCAGCGTAGTCCGTCGTACTCGCTCACCTACGCCTAGTGCAGACTACTTTTAGTTACCGTTTGGCAAGCTCGTCCAACAGTTCCTCGCAAGTCGCGCATTTCTTGTTTCACTCTTCTGTTGATAAACATAATGTATCAAAAAACGTATGTTTTCGCGGGATGACGTAATGCGTGGTTTGCCTTCTCAAATATGTGGTGAAGAAGCTGCGGCCGAACAGCTGATCTGAGCGAGTTCCTGTGCCTAAGGGCTCTCGCACGTATGCCGATGGCCTTTCCTGGTTTGTTCTATAAGTGACGTAGTGGAATTCATTGCAAGTGTTAAATTGTGTTGCAAAATTGTGTTTAGAAAGTGAATGCATAGAGTGAATGAAGGAACTGAATTTTTTAGTAAGTATTTTTTGTTACTCGATTTATTTACATTTAGACATGATTTGAAATCTGTTTATTGCTGTTAAGGGGGATTGTTCCTGTGTATAGTAATCAAATGCTAAAAACGATATTTTTTTTTTAATTCATGTTTGATAAACAATAGAAATACTATTTTATTATTTATATATAATATTTAGAGAGCTGTTATTAGTGTTAAAACTATTAATAACTACCAATACCTATTATTCAGCATCAATCTTCTTATGAAATTATTTTTAACAAAGTGCATGTTTGATGTTTTAGCAAATCCTTTATTAAAAGGATGAAATCCCTCTTAAGTTAATAACTGATTTTGTTTAATGCTAATATTATATAGGATCACAGGCCAATATGTTTATTTTATTACGATACAGTGTGATTAGAACATTATTGGAAATACCGGAAAACTTTTTATTATTGATTTTTGGAAAAAAGTTTTTCTTTATTAAAGGTTGTATTTTCCCCGGAAAATTCATCACAAACGAGATATAGGCGTTTTAAACTTAATTTATACCTAAATATGAAGTAATTTCATTCAAAACTATTAAAATATTGCAAATAAATTAAATTTCAAAGCAATTTTTTTCAATTCTCGGAAAATAATCATGTGTATTTTGGAGGAAATTTTCTTTAATAATAAAAATATCGAATCAAACAATAACATTTATCATATAACAAAATTTCCACAAATAGGTCCGAAATTTCTAAAGAAAATACAATGTCGATTGGATGGGAAATTATGAAAATTTGCAAATATATATATACACATTTTTGCTGTATGATGATACTCTTATCTAACGCACAATATTTTGCAAATATTTGTAAAGTAATTTTATTGAAGTTTATTAAGTATACCAAAAAAACAACGCCTTGTATGCCGATAATATCTTTGTTGATTGTGCAATACCTGCTATGTGCACTTTATGGCGAATTTTAGGTTTGGTTGTATTCGAGCTATATTAACGTTCGTGCATTGGTTGGTAATATCTGATATGTGCTAAAAAAATACGTTGATTTTATAAATCAAATAATAAAACACTGTTATGTGCCAACATTCAAACTATAGACAGTAATAGCTGATATGTGTATCAGGATTCACAAAATAGTATTTTTCACATAGCAGATATTGCAGAATCAACGACGATATTCTAAAATAATCACTTACGAAAATCTTTGTTCTATGTAATCTAAAAAAAAAAAATCAATTAGTCACAAAATACATATTAATATGATAAATGTTATGCCCCATATATTTTGATCTTTCCATTAACCAATTAAAAAAAAAATACTTATTCTCTTTTACTTCAACGAATTGCCAATGTTTTATTATTTGAAATGATTTAAAACAGAGAAAAACTAGAACACAAGCAAATTTAAACTTGTTAAAATCTAAATGGAAAGCTCTGGAATCTATTTTTTTTAACATCATATATTCTTGTAAAATTCGATTAACGCAATGTAATAAATTTTGCAAATATAACACAAATAGGATGACTTTTTAATTGAGGGAAATTCTGAAAATTAGTCCAGAAAAACATTAAAATATTTTTGATATTTTATGCCTTGCCAATTTTTTTTTTTTTTCGAATCAGACTATTTTGATTTAATAGCCATTTTCAAACCATGGTAAAAATTTGTTTTAATATGCTTGATACTGTTCAGTTCCGGAACATTTTTACCGAGAAAAATAGTTTTTGAAATAGTTTTCCTTTCCTCTCGCCTCTCTCAGGATAGGCAAATTTATTACCAAAATATCTGAGTACAAAATTCACTTCTGGGTCTTTTCAAAATCGTCTTGGTGCATCTTTAACCAACTAATTAATAATACATCAAATTACCTTTATGAATAATGATAATTGTAATGAATAAATATCCAGAAGAAAAACAAAAATATACATCGGAACCTATAATTAGTTTTGAGATTTTGATATAAAATATTTAATAATTTTCAAAGTAAGCTCCGTTTATTTTAATAAATTTATGCATTCGTTCAAATCACAAATCAAAAATGTTGGTCCATTCATCATTGTTAAGCTCTAGACATGCACTTTGTCAAGCTGCAATTAAGGTATCATTCTTGTCAGCGCAAATAAATAAACAGCTCAGGGAGCAAGATAAGAACTGTAGGGTCCAAGCGGAGGCAAGATGATTTCTTGTAAATGCTAAGTGGTACGAACGGGTATAGACCCGCAGCACACAGGTGCTGGTGCATTATCGTGATACAACATTCAATTGTACATTGGCTATAAACTCAGTATAAACATGTTTGATGATAATATACCTAATAACGAGATATGGAAATATTTTCGATTATGACATCGAACAATATACCATTTATGACAATGATCCCCACCCAAAAATGTAAATATTTAAGGCATATTTACAATTCGGTTAATATTATCGTTTCCCTACCAACAAAAATAAAAGAATTAAAAGTTGTTTATCTAAAAAAAACCATATTATATCAATTTAATTATAAGTATTAAAACTAAAAAGTAAGGTGTGTCGATAGAGCTGAGGAGAGAGAGAGCGTACTGAACTGCCATGAGAAAGATCTGTAGTATCTTAATAACCTAAATAAATTTTTAAAATTTGTAGATTTTCGGTAATGGGTCGTAGAAAAAATATACTGCATATAATTAAGATAGAACTTAAGGATAAGTTCGTTTATTCTTTTAATTATAGCAGTGCATTTTTTTCTTGGCAATTGACAGTTAAGGGAGTTATTTCACTAGCAACCTGTATAATACACACAACCAAACTTATTTGGAATCCATGTGTATTTCTGAATATACTTTTTGTAAGGAAAAAATTTGGTATCCAACTTTAAGATAAGGCATTTTATTCAAAACAAACATGATAATAAAAAAGAAACGACTGCTGCGATTTATTATCTTGTGAATTTTGTATTCAGAAGTGAAATCATGATCCTCCGGTAATTTTATTTTGGTCCAAAAAACAACAAAATGCCTTATGTTGGACTAACAGAGTGCAGAGGGGAAGAATTATTGCTCTCATTGAACAAGGAATGTCCCAATGAGACATAGCAGAGGTAGTAGGCGATACCTAGGGTGTTGTAATGAAAAAATATGAAAGGTACTTGGAACTAGAAACTCTCAAGAACAGGCCCAGACAAAGTCGTCAAAAAGTCACAACTGAACAACAGGACCGCTTTGTGTGCCAAATTGTTAGAAGTAGTCCCAGTGTGTTTTATCCAGAACTACAACGACAACTTCTGAAAGCTACAGGTGTGAACGTTTCAATTGAAACCATAAGAAAAAGACTTCGCGCTCGACGGTTGTACAGTAGGAGAGAGTTACGGGTCTCACCGTTATCTAGGCAAAATAAAATTGACCGGCTAAATTGATGCCTTCAATACCAACACTGGACAATTGAAAATTGGCAAAATGTTATTTTATCGGATGAGACCAGAATGGTATAAGATCAGATGACCATTGAATTCGGGTTCTCAGAGCTCCAGGAAGATGAGCGAGACTCTGTGCTGACAGATCGGTCCCAAGATATCAAGGAGGAACTGTAATGTTCCAAGGAGATATTATGCTGGGAGCAAAAACTCCATTGTTACCACTTCTACTAATTTTAACCGGTCCGAGGTATGTTGATTTAGTGTTAGAACCAATCGTTATACTTTGGAGAGCTGCAATTGGGGATAATTTTCTTTATGCTCGGTAATGCACCTCCTCATACCTGCAGAGTGGCTAGATAATGTCTTAAAACGAAAGGTGTCACAGTTTTAGACTGGCCTGTATGTTCACCAGACCTAAATCCTATCGAACACTTGTGGGACCAGCTCAAAAGAAGGGATTGAGCTCGTCGAAACAATGTAGGAAATGTCGCACAGCTTATTGATGCAGCATTAGCAGAATGAGAAAACATACTCCAAGACAATGTTAACAATTTATTAATAAGCATGCCAAGGCGAATAGAAGCTTGCTTAAGGGCTAGAAGTGGTAACACGGATTGTAAAAGTTACCAATTTTCTTTCTGTTTTTGCTTTTTGGCAATTAAAAATTAAATCTCATTTCGTTTCAGAAACCAAAAAATACCATTGTGTTTATTTTGTCAACTAATTTATTATTTTTATTGCCATGTGGGTTATTTGTCATTAAAAGTCTTTGGTAAGGACTGGGTGTTTTATTCATAAACAAAAAATGCTCATACATCTTAAAAATTATGAAAAATAATAGATGATTCCATATAAGTTTGGTTGTGTGTATATTACATATCTGTCATTTCTCAATAATAATTCGTTTTGAATTGTTTCATTTTTGTACACCATGTTATGTGATTTCAATTATCATAAAATAACCTTGCTTTTAAATAAACTTAAGCTCTTGATGAATCATAGTATACTTATGTACTTAGTATATTTTCGCGGTATATATTATTTATCAGATTTTTCCCATTATGTTAGTATCCTTGAAAGTGTACCAAATAAATGTTTGGCCTGAAGATTTATATATTTTTCGTTTATGAATTATAAATAAAATGTGTATGTATATACCTTGTGTCTCAGATTGGTTTTTAACAAACCTCCGTATCTCAGTTATTTGATAACCTACGGTATTTTGGTTTAGGCCCTTTTAAAAATCCGCCGAAGCTTTCAATATTATTTATTATCAATTTTATAAACGAGCTGTTTTTCCTCTGGAATACATCCGTAATCACATACTGCATAAGAAAATTAAAATAAACATATTGGCTTATTTATATCTCCATGCAAGATTATGCGCCCACATGTTATTAGAGTCTGTAGAAGAGCCCGATATTGGTAGACAAAAACGTGTACAAATAGTGGGTGTCCAAACAAATACCTACACTGACAATGACATTATATTCCTTAAGAATTTTTCCAAACTTGGGCGAAATTGCGATTTAACCATAACAATGTTGTCACTTATGTCACAGAACCTTGGATATTGACTAATTTGACCAACTATATAGTAAATTATTTAATATACCGGATGACAACGAATTAATATGCTTCCCTAAAATAGAATCTTAATTAAGCAACAAACGTACAATGAAGAAGCTTCAATTCATAGAATTGCTAAACTAATTTCGTGCAAGTTGCATGCAATATTTGTTTCTGTCACTCTATTAGACATTCATTATAGTTTACTGATGTTTAACTTACATATACGTTTGTGAATTAGACTGTTAATTATTTACCTCTATTTCTGGTAATACCCTATAAGAAATTAAACATACAAATTTTACTAAACTATTATTTTTTCAGGAATAGTTGAAATACATAAAAAATACCTATTCAATTCAACAGAAAACATCTGACTGTCTGCTTTAAAAACAATTCTATATTTTGGCTTAGGTACAATGAAGTTAACATAATTATAACACTTTACTAAAAAATTGCCATTTTTAAATAATACAGGGTGCTTTGTTGGAACAAAGTCAGTAGAGTGCCTCGGTTTGTTTTTTTTTTTTTTTTTTTTTTTTTTGAAAAATAATAGTAAATTAGTTTTTAGAAAAAAGCTTCAAAAAACCGAGGTGCTCTGCTGGAATCGTTCGAAGCTAGCAAAGCACTCTGTATTTTTTAAAAATACACATTTTTTTCGAAAAGTTTTATAATATTTCAAGAGCCTAAAAATAGCTTTAAAATGTGGCATTAGTTGTTTCAGAAAACAAAGATCATAAAATCGAGACGCTCTACTGACTTTGTTCCAACAAAGCACTCTGTAATATTAAAAATAGCAATTTTTGTAGAAAAGTTTTATAATATTTCAAGAGCCTAAAAACCAGGGTTCGAAAATCATATCACATGATATATATCGGATATATATCCGATATAAATATATCATTTTTAAAATGTAAAAAACAGTATTGTTTCTTGCACAAACTATATTTTAAATTTTAACACAAAAAAACAAAAATAATTAATAAAATAAACAGATTTTAACATTATTTTGTTAACATTAATATTTTAACACAAACATATATAAATTGCTAGTTATTCTACTGTTATACGGGGTTTATTGAGACATTTTCGGATGTTCAGAATGGTGGAAAACATTTGTAATTTAATAATTAAAATTATCGAATATATCGGATATATATCAAGGTATAAATATCATGATATATATCCTCCGAACCCTGCTAAAAACAGCCTAAAAATGTGGTGCTGTTGTTTTTAGAAAAAAGTTAAAAAACCGAGGTGGTCTGCTGTATTCGTTCGAAGCTAGCAAAGCAAATATTTTTTTGAAAAGTTTTATAATATTTCACAAGCTTAAAAATGTGGCATATGTAGTTGTTTTCAGAAAAAACAATAAACCGAGGCACTCTGCTGACTTTGTTCTAACAAAGCACCCTGTATTATTTAAAAATAGCCATTTTTAGTAAAGTGTTATAATATTTCAAGAGCCTAAAAATGTGGTGTGGTTGCTTTTTGAAGAAAGCTGTAAAAAACTGAGGTGGTCTGCTGGATTCGTTCGAAGTTAATAAAGCACCCTGTATTTTTTCGAATTATTTTATAATATTTCAAGAGCTTAAAAATATGTTGTTTTTGATAAAAAAAAACTTAAAAAAAATGAGGTGCTATGTTGACTTCGTTCGAAGCTAGAGCACCTTGACGAGGAGCATAAAATTTTTAAATAGGGCATAAAAATAGTCTTAAAATAGCCTAAAAATATGGCATATGTTCTGTATCTGTAACGTGTGAGTTCATCAGCCTTTTCATTTCCTTGGATATATTTGTGCCCTGGTACCCACGGTAATTTTACCTTATTGTGGGTTGCCAGATCATTTAATATTCCAGGGCAGTTCCAGACAAGCTTTGACTTGATTCTGTTTGAATCAAGAGCTTTTAAGGCTGCTTGGCTATCTGAGAGATTCAAGATGGTTTGTTTTTTGTACTTCCTTCTTACATTCTCTCGTACACACAATTCGATTGCATGTATTTCAGCCTGAAATACAGTGGTATGTTTTCCTAGTGAGACGATGATGTCGCATTTGGGTTTAACTCCATGTACGCCAGAGCCTGTTCCCTTGTTAGTTTTAGATCCATCCGTATACCATACGAGACCGCTAAGCAAGTATTTATCTATCTCCTTATTTACCTCGTTCCAGTTGCAGTTGACCTGGAAGAGTCTGTTGAAGGTTAGGAGGGGTGTCATGTGTTATTCTGGTTTGTTTTACATGTCCCAGGAGGTTCCAATCATTCTGCCCTCCCCCTTTATGACTAGGTCAAGGGGTGGGAGGTTTAAAATGATTTCCATAGAGACTGTCGGTGTACTTCCCAGTGCTCCTGTAATACAAAGGCATTCCAGCCTCTGAACTCCTGAGAGGACATTGAGAGCTGTTTTCTGGTTTACTTTTGGCCACCAAACAACCGCTCCATAAGTTATCATGGGTCTTGTTATTGTCAAATATAGCCAGTGGACCATTTTTGGTTTTAATCCCCATGTTGTTCCAAATGCCCGTCTCCCTACAATGAGAGACATTTTACATTTGTTGGTCACTTTTTGTAAGTTTTGGTTTCAAGTAAGTTTGCTATCTGGGATTAGACTCAGATATTTTACTTGGTTCATTTTGTTTAGCCTTCCTCCAAACAGAGTCGGAGTTTCTAAGACCATCAATCTTGTTTTCCGAGTAAAGGTTATGAGTTGTCTCTTGTCAGGGTTTACCAAGAGGTTTTCCTTAACGCACCATATTTCTGTCAACCTAAGAACTCTTTGCATGAGTTCGAAGACTGTGGTTTGGTGTTTCCCTCGGATAAGGATTACTAGGTCATCGGCATATCCTTGGGCTTATAGTCCTTGATTGTTCAGTATTTTCAGCAGTTCATCTGCCACTAGGTTCCACAGTAGAGGAGAACGGACTCCACCCTGTGGGCATTCCTTGTAGTTATTCACCTGCATGGTTTCACTGAACATTTGTGCCTGTACTTGCCGACCACGTAACATGTCTTCTATCCACCAGCAGATGGTGTCTTCTATTCCATGTTTGAGAGCGGCAGCTACTATTGATTTAAAGGAGGTATTATCAAAAGCTCCTTCTAAATCAAGAAATACTCCTATTTCTTGGCTACTGAGTCCCCCCTCTATCTTGGTTACGAGATGTTGCAGAGCAGACTCTCAGGATTTTCCTGATTGATAGGCATGTTGGTTTGTATGAAATGGCCTCTCTATCAGAGTGGTTTGCCGGACATGCTGATCAATCAGTTTTCCAATCCTTTTAATAGAAATGACGTCAGAGTTATTGGTCTCACTTTTTTGGTTCTTTTTATATAGACTGGAAGCAATTTGAACGTTAAATTTATTGTTATTGTTTTGATAGGATAAGATTTTTACCGTTGTTGATTCTGAGATATGAACAAATTATTTTCTTCTAAGAATCTGGTAACAATCAGGCGTTATGTATAAAAATAACATGGTACATGACTTTGAAACTAATACTTAACTAATTTGTTGATTGATATAGATTAAACTATTTAACCAATATCAGAATGTCTCTAATTAGGCCGCAACAATGTATACTTTATACTTGAGAGAAGTTTAGGAAAAACGCATTACTGTAAATAACTGCTATATTTATATTTTTCGTACCTGCTGCCTTTATAAACTTGTTCATTGTGTGTTAATTATGTGTTACTGACTGTCAAAAATAATTATTAAAAATTATAGTTATCTAGTTATAACATAAAATATAATACTAAATTTACACTAGGCTAATAATCTAAGTAATTGATGTCGATGACACCAAATTAAACAATTTATCAATTTCTTGAATTAAATATCATGTAAATAAAACTTTAATCAGGCTGATGGCAAAGCTATCACCATGACCTTCTAAAAGGTACCTCCAAAACGAAACATTGAACAATTAAAACGTTTTCTTTAAAAAGCCGTTCTAGTTTATTAAAAAAAATTATGCAAATATTGAAACAGGTGGCTTTGACTGCCTTTCGAGGTAAATGACATTGTCATGCGCCAAAAGTTATGTAATAAATACGCAAAATAAACTATTTTGGATCAATAGAATGTGTTTAAAAATAAAATCATTATAATTGCAACGTTAATTCATAATGAGCCTCTTTACCCTAGTTATTATTTACTTAAGAATAAATATAATAGTAAAGGCGTATTGACCCTTAAAAGTTCTATCGGTAACTTCTGGGGTCATTTATATCGTTTAATGCTCGCGCTAGACACTTTTGGCTTTTGAAGTTTATTAACCGTTGGAAACGTGACATCCTAGAAACCTTTAAACCTTATCTCGCAATGTGTACACCGACCGCACTTGTGTCACTTAAATAGCCATTAAGATACTAAAAAAATATAGATACAGAAGTCATGCTCAGTATTCTGTATACTGGCTATAATTATTATATAATCAATAATGTCCATTAACATGGGCTCAAAAACATTCATGGCTAAAACAGATGTTGAAAAGAAAATGTGAATTTTCAATCGCCTGTCGCTTATTTGGAATACATACCTTTACACAACGCTCATGACGTCAGACACCGTGTTGCAGTCAGGTATGATTTCAAATAAAGAAATTGAAAATTAACCCTATTAAATTGTACCTTTTCCTAACATTTGTGACGTCAGTGGCCGAGTTGGCATCGGGTATATTTTCAAATGTAGAAACTGAAAATTAACCCTATTAAATTGTGCCTTTACTTATCATTTGTGACGTCACTGGCAGAGTTGGCATGGGGTATGCTTTCAAATGCAGGTTTTGAGGCATTTTAAATCATACTCGATCTCACGGAACTTAGGAACTCTCCTGTCTCTCGATATTTTAATCGTTCCTTCCTTTTCGCTTGTTGGCTGGCAAAACAATTATTTACATTTAATAAAAAAGTTATGTAAGTAATTTTAAAAACCGACTAAAAATGAAGAAGTTGATGATTTTCTCATTGATCCCATCTTCAGATCATGACTAAATTTATAGGGAACTACTCCCTTTCTAACAAAAAAAGAATCAGAAATCGAGTAACGTGGTAAAAAATTACATAAAAAATAATCCGTCGAATTGAAAATATTCTCCTTTTTTTGAAGTCTGTTAAAAAAAAAATGTGAATAAAGTGCAAAGTAAGGTGCGAACCTATATTAGGTATAAAGTGTGTAAAATGAGATAAAGCCAGTTTAGAGGATTTTATATCTGAACATTGTGGACTTGAATCGGAGGAAAAGAATTCTATGCAATTTAGACTGAATGCTGATCAAAATGAAACACATGAACGATACACTAATGTTATAGACGCCTTTGTTCAAACGTTTTCTATTTTTTAGAAAACGTTTGAAACTTTTAGTTCGAAAACCATTTACGTCGTTAAAGCGAAACTGAAATTTCCCTATGTAATAAACGGTTTTTTTATTCTTCTTTAATTTGTCTCAATCCTAACATATTATAAAAGACAAACTCCCTGCCCGGACGACTCTCTATTTGTAGTATGGCGTGGCGCTAAATGGCCACTTAAACTATTGCAAAGCCAGTTTCTTATACGTTATATTAGAGATGGGACTTTTCAGGTAAAGTAATTTTTTGACTAATCCGACGGACATGTCCGGAAAAGTAATGAAGTCACAATGAAAAGTAGTCGACCTTGAGCATAGAAGACATACAGCTAATCAGCTAATCTTCCATCCTGGATGTTTTTTCAAAAACACTTTGGAAACAATATTTGTATTTCCATTTTCGTTTTTTTATGCAAATCATTTGAAAAATACTTCCAACCTTTGGATAATACTTCCAACCTTTGGATTTGTTCGTCATTTTTACGTGTTTATTTTATTAAAGTATGGAAATAAAATTCTAAAACATCGTTAAAACATTATAAAAGTCAGTAAACATTTGTCGTTTCTTCTTTTTTTAAATTGAATTTTGCCTTTGTTTGTAAAAAATTCAGACGAATTAGTTAATTTAATTTCGCGAAAAGTGTGTTTGGAATAGTCAACTTTTCAGACTAGTCCGTGGACTTTTCAAACGACCCATCACTATGTTATATAAATATTATCTACACCTTTGTACTTTTTCCACTACGACACTGTTATGATATTTTCGTTATATAATTGTCATTACTATTGTCAATTATATAGTTGCATTCTGAGCTTATTAAAGCCTATAATTCTGAGGTTTTCTTTATTACAATTTAATAAGCTCATTAAAATGGATAAACTCTTGAAGCTCGAACGCTTAAATATCGATTTTACCTCCAGTAATTCTGGTCATCGTTGGACTCACTGGTATCGAACTTTTATTAACTTCCTAAATGCTGCTAAAGATGAATCTAATGAAGACAAACTGAACTTACTGATAAATTGTAACTCCTGTTATATTTAAACACATTAATGAATGTACGTCATATGATGATGCTATTACGATTTTAACAAATCTATAGGTATATCCACAAAATGAAATATTTGCAAGACATACCTTATCTACAAGAAAACAACAAGTAGGTGAATCTGTTGATCAATATTTACAAATTTTTAGGCAAATGAGCAACGATTGTAATTTTAAATCCGTAACCCCAGAACAAAATAGAGACGATTTTATCAGAGATTCTTTTATAGCAGGTCTCATTTCTTCGCATATCAGACAGCGACTTTTGAACATACTTCGTTAAATTTAGAACAAGCATTTGATTCTGCTAGGTCTTTAGAAATGGCCCAACACCATTCAGAGTATTACCTTACTCCCTTCAATTCTTATGCAAATGCTACACTGTCTAGTAATGATTCTCAAAACAAACCCCATTTGTTTTCTAATGATACTAACATTCATTCTGAAGATAATTCTACTATCGCTATTACAGTTTTTAAATGCTATTTCTGTGGTAAACATAAACATCCTCGAGATTAATGCCCAGCAAGAAATTGCTTCTGTTAGTTTTGTTAATAAAAGTGCTGCTGGTATACTTGGAACTATATCTGCCGCTTCAGTTAGCTGTTTATCAGAAGCATTATTAAAAATAACATATGAATATTTCAGCTCTGTAGATCTTCACAGTGCGTATCATCAAATATTAATCTTAGAACACGAACGAATCTATACTGCATTTGAAGCATGCGGGAACTTGTATCAGTTCACTAGAATACCGTTTGGTGTGACAAATGGTGTTGCTTGTTTTCAAAGAAACATAAATATTATTGAAAATGAAAGATTGGAGGATACATTTGCTTATCTTGATGATATAACTATCTGTAGTAAAAGTAAGGAGCATCACGAAAGAAATCTTCGAAGATTCTTATATGTTGCTGACAAATACAATTTAACGCTTAATAAAGAAAAGTGCACATTTGGTATGACTACAATAAATATTCTTGGCTATATTATCGAAAGAAAAACAATCAAAACTAGATTCTGATCGACATCAACCTCTCATCCAATTAAATTATATGGTTGTATTTTGAGCTTATTAAAGCCTATAATTCTGAGGTTTTCTTTATTATAATATATAAAAGTATACCCCAGAAAAATGTTGCGTCGGGTATACTTTGAAATCCTAAAGACAGCTTATGTATTTTTATAATATACCCCAGCTCAACAATATATAGTATTTTTAATACAAATCCCGATGCACGTCAGAGATCATTTATGACGTCACGGCCTTGCAGTGTTGCCTAGTCGTCAGAATAGTTGAGGAATTTAGAATTTTTTAAAATTGTAAGGTTATGTATTTGTTATGTTACTATATAGTAGGAACAATTAGTTTTAAATGTATATAACGGAAAATATTGAATTCCTTTATGAATAATAAACATCTGAACAAAAAAGCTTTAAACATATTATGCAAGTCATGGAAAATAAAACTGTAAGGTAGTATATTGCAGATGGATCAAAATTGGTTTAGAATTAGCACAGAAAATATCTAAAACTAATTTAATTTCACCAAGAAAGTTATTTAACAGAACTACATTTAAGTTATAAACCACAACACCCCATAAAATTAAAGAGGTCATTGAAAAAATGAAAACTACAAAGGCATGTGGAGGATTCATAATATCAGTAGATACCTATACTTAAAGAATTAAAGTTTGAAAATGCTAAAATATTTGAATACAAGAAGGAAATTGTTAAAATATTTGAGTAGGTGCTTTAGTAAATCTCACTTTCAGTAACGGTTCTGTAGCTCAAGTATTCAAGATAGCCAGAAATGCTTCAAAAATAAACAGATATCGCTACTTCTTTTCAACTCTAAAGTTATCGAAACATGTATGAACAATAGATTCATCACTCAAACATCAAGATTCTTCATTCTATCAGCTTCAAAAGACATTTGAAAAATGTTATTCTCAGTCAAATATTTTTTTGATATCTTGGAATAAATTAAATAAAAATACAGATATATAAGAAATATATCAAACTGTTTATTGTTTTAAAAATTAGACAATGTTTTTTTTTTAATTACACTATTTTCTCATAAAAAAACAATTATTCATCTACTAATCTTCATTATTCCTATAAAATTCTTTTATTTCTCCTAATCCAGATCGCAAGTATTTGAATCGCAGTCATCGATATCTCTATTAGGGTTAATTATAATAAAAATAATTTCCAATCTATTAAAAAATCCCTCTCTGCCAATATGTTTATTATTATTTTGCTTAGAAAGGTCACAAATAAGTTCAATGGAGTTAAAAATAAAATGGCAGGGAAGATTACGTAATACTTTGTCTATATTGTTCTGCTTAGGTAATTATCTACCATATATTTCTTTGGCGGTTTGCACCTGAAAAAAGAATGTTTTATTTAGTTCTATTTAGTTGCCATTTCATATAACGGTGTCAATATCACTATATTCTAAACTGTAATATCTAAACAACACATTATATCAATGATTTAATGTTAGGTACACCGTTATATCAAATCTTGTAACTTCATTTTTAATTTTTTGATATTGTTTTAAAGTTTATTTCTGAAAAAAAAAGGCATTTTTGGATGTCACTGTACATCTTGAAAATGTGTAAAACATGTAGATGTTTATTGACCACTGTAATCAAATTTTTCCTTCCAATTAAATTGTCTTTATATGATTGTTAGAATAGCGTATCTACCATTAAATCTTCAATATGATGTGTCATTTCAATATTAATATTTTTTTTACTTGATTTACACAATTACTGATACCTTAATTTGCTTCAAATTTGGTTTTATCTCTTGCCATCGATTTTTGTAGGTCTAACACCCTTTGTCATTATTTTCCCAGGAGCTGTTTAATGTTTCATTTTGGACGATACATGTTTCATCAATGACAACGAACTGCTTCTGTTGTAATTCTATAATTTCTTAAAAACTGACCTATTTACAGTTCACGTCTTGGTTATCTTTTTTCCTTCATTCTTTTAATACAGTTGACAATGATGCAATATAGCCATTAAACATTTGTCTCTCAATTAACTTTTCTCTTAAAGGTTCCAAAGTTATATGTTGACCTGCAAATAAGTATGTATTTATATTACTGTATACAAATTAAAACTTTTATAGGTAATATAAATAAATTATGATTGAATAAATAGATTTGTCTTTATACTTACTTGTTTCATACATATTATAAATACCACTTCGGATTCCACTTGTATCCAGTGTTATTGTATTAGTAGGTAATCCTTTGTTTATATGAATGCTTTTTAATTAGCGATTTTAATCATTCATTATTCTTGACTGCTTGCGAAATACTACTGACAGTAGAAATATTTTTATTTAGAGATGCTGCAACACACTAAAAAAGACAAGAAAATAATTTCATATTTCTATTAAATTTTATAACTTGTAACTTACCTCTCTTACAGCAGTTAAAGGTAAACGTGGTCCATCATTATCACGCTCTCATTCAAAATAATGGATTAAAGAAGCTATCAACTCCTTACAAGGACTATTTAGTTTTTTAGGCATTTTGTATATAAAAATTAAACGACAAATAATCAGCTTATACACTCTATGGTTGTTTTGAAAAACAGTTTTTTATAATTATAACTGGCAAAGCTTAAAAATACAGGCAAAAGGATTTTAAATTACAGAAAACAAAATGCACAATCAATAATTAACTCAACATAAACATAACCTAACTAAATCAGTGAAATTTTTTAAAAAGGGGTTGCAACACCGCAACAAGGTGTGCCAATTGCTGTAATGACATTTCTTCTCAATAAATACGAGCTTCATGGGCGTACAGAATGTCAAAATTATTTAATGTAAAGTATTATTTTTTGAGTACTAAACATTTAATAATGTTTTTATAAATTTTATATTATCAAGAATTAGACATGTATAAACTAAATAATTTAAATAATTCTTAAAATTATCAAAATAATCACCATAACAGTTTTCGACTTTTTAGTAATATGACTACGTTCATGAATGCTCGTGACTATACGTGACTTTTTCGGATTATTAGCTTAGTTAGGGACATTTTAATTAGTTGGTAGTACTATGACGAATGACCGACGTCATTGCTGACGTGCATCGGGATTTGTATTAAAAATACTATAGAGCGTTGTGTGAAGGTATAGATTCCAAATAAAGCTCGCCTGCCGGTTAACTTCCTCACAGAATGAGGGGTAATATTTTAATAATCACCAGATGGCGTGTGTAATTTGTGGTCTGAGGAACAACCTGTCAAAAGACTTTTTGTTATTTTAAAATGTTAATAATCTCATTAAATCTCATTATTTGAAAAAATAGGTGGTACTTAAGCATGTTCAGTGGTGTCCCTCTGACGAGAAAAAAAAGTTGCCTTGCCTACATGCCGATATTTGCCCATTTTTTCCAAATATTAGAATACAAGAAGCTTCCTCCTTTTCTGTAAACAAGGTGCGCGAATAATGTTGTTTTTTTTGTGAAAAAGCAGCGGATAAGGGAGTAAAAAGTAGAATTATCGGAACTGTGACAGAACTGTTAAGTTCATATCTTATTGTTTGTTAGGTGTGGATTTTATGTCGTTTTTATAGTATACAAAATAACAATATAATTAAATAAGGAAAATAGTCTATATCCTTTCCTGCAAAATTGGAATTTTTGTAGAAATGGACATTAAAAATATTCATTTGATATTTTGAGGTTATATTTACAGAAGAGTGTTAATAAAAAATTATAATTTTGCGACATTTTACATAATAAACACATGCCAAAAATAAATGGTTTTTCTGCTACCATTCCTAAACGATCTCCCACATGGAGGATCTTCTAATTGTAATAAAATATTCTACTTACATTATGTTGTTAAAAATATACCTACCTACCTACCTATCCACCTACCAAAATTTACTGAACAAAAGTCCGCATATACCTACTTAGATAATTTGTAACGACTCAATATTTCTAAATTCTAATCTAATAAGCACGTGTCAAATTTTTAATAGTTCGTGTATTTGACAAGATCTTGGTAGATCAAACTTGAAAAAATATTTAAAGACTTTTTTGATTCATGGCCAATTTTTATTTAAAACTTTTAATACCCTGCATCTCGATAACTAAGGTTTCGTTCATGTTCCTACATCAAAATCATCAATTAACGAGAGCTCTCTGTGGTAGAGCGTGGTCGGTCGAATATACTAACACCCTGTATAAATATATTATGCATATAAATTATTATTATTATTTTTTTTTGTCACGCACTTAGTACGGCTTGAATGTTTCTGTGCCGGTGATGCGTTATCACAAAGCACAGGGGCATTACAGAGATTCTTCTATTTTAATTTTTTGGTTTAATACCTTTCGCATTATGTTGCAAGTAGACAGAATGACTGCCTTCTGCTGCATAGAGAGACTTTTATGTAGTCCAACGGCATCGAGACTCTTCGTTAATTTTATCTGTATCTCCCTTGTTGCTCCTACCACTATTGGGACGATTTTAATGGACTTAACTTCCCAAGTGTGTTTCATGTCCTCAGCAAGCAGAAAGTATTTATCGACCTTTTCTTGGTGTTTTTTTTTTCAATGTTAAAAGGTGATGGCATGGAAATGTCTAATAGGATAATAGCCTTTTGGTCTTTGTCATATACCATAATGTCTGGTCTATTATGCTGAACTGGTCTATCTGTTAGGATTTGTCTGTCCCAATATACTTTGTGGTGTGCATTTTCTAAAATGGCCTGTGGGGTATACTGGTAGTATGGCAGTTTATTTTCAATGAGTCCCAGTTTGTGACAAATCTCACTATGTATTATTTTGGCAACGTTGTTATGCCTGGTTGTATACTCACGCGGCGCCATCGTCTTACAGCCACTTAGGAGATGCTCTATATTTTCATGCCCTTCGCCACACATACGACATATTATGTCGGTTATTCTTGCGTCCTTGACAATGTATTTTAGGTAAGATTTTGTCGGAATAACTTGGTCTTGTATCGCACATAAGAATCCTTCAGTTTCTGGAAAGATGTTGCTTGATGTTAGCCATTTAAATGTAGCTGTGGTATCGATACTCCCATTACTAAGGAGGTTGGGGTATCTGCCATGCAGCTCTTTTTGCTTCCATCCGTTCTGAAGTATACCTGTGGAATATTCTGGGTCGCATCGATATCGCTTGTCTTTAAGTTTGAGCTAGAGGCGATACGTTTTCATCTAGGCTGGTGATTGCTCTGTGTAACGCGGACTTGGGTTCTTTACTGTAAAAGTATTTTCTGAGCAACTCAACCTGACTCTGGTGGCGGAGGCGCATGTCGGTTAGTCCTCTTCCTCCCATGGTTCTAGGCAGGTGGAATCTTTCAATGCACGCTTTGGGATGATGTTTGCGGTGCTTCGTGAAGCAGACTCTTAAGGCGAGTTCGGATAGTCAGGGGCTGGAGCGGGACAAATTTTAGGGTGCTTTTAAATGACATTTAAGCGTGTTAAACTGTCACTAATCGGACTAAACCGAACGCTAAAAGGGTCGTTTGGAGTTAATAGTGTTAAAGGAGTTAAAGGAACTTGGCAGACCGAACGCAATGTTATACTGCGATTTAGTCCATCCAAGTCCGTTTGGGTCCACGAAACAACACCAAAGCTGTACGCAACAACTGGGACAGCGTATGAATTAATTGCTGCAACTGTATTTTGTGCAGACAGCCCTGTCTTTAAAATTTTTGTGGTACGATCTTTGAATTTTTTCACCAGCTGCTTATTATTATTATTATTATTATTATTATTGTTTGCAAATGTCTTGACCCTACCAATTTAAATGTTCAAACGTACTGTGATCAATTGATCATCTGAAACAAAAATATTTAAATATTTTAACCTTAATAATAAATTGTCACTGTTACAATTTGAAATAGGTTTGACATTTCGATAAGGTCATTTTTTTATTGGCAATTATCTAGTCCTACATTAATTTTAATTACTCAAATATCTGGCTGGAATTTTGTCATTTGTACACTCTGTATATCTGCTATATTGAGCATGACTTCTGTGAATTGATGATAGATAATAACAGTTGTCTATCCGTAGTAACCAAAACAAAAGTTTATTTCAATGTTATTGATCGAGAAGTTCACTAGCTTATCCCAAAAATTTCTTAGAAGACATTTGTTTAATATCTGATGTTTCTATATTTTACATTCTTGGTAATAATTATAATAACATAATAATTGCAATTTCGATACCATAGAAAACTATATTTATCTATCATTTTGTTACATATCTTGTATCAAGTTCCATTCAAGGACGTAGATGTAGAGCACATATAATCCCCATTAGCTCAAAAACTCTTAAATTTAAGTCTATTTTTTAATTTTATTTTTTAATTTATCAGAATTACTTGTAGCAGTAGTTATTAAAAACAACATCCTAACGGTTGTAAATTGCCCATATTTTATTGAAATTTGAGGACAAATAAAATTCTTAAAAGAAGAACGAAATATGTTTTTTGGGGCAGTAAACTTGATTGGACCAATTTCATTTATTATAAATAAACAAGACAAAAAAAATAGAATTTATATTCAATATTTAAAATTTGTCTTTGATTTGATCTATATATAAAAGTTTAATATATTATCACTCTAAAAAAATGTTTTAAATAATTTCTACATCGAGTTTCTGAGGCATCGATCGATGCTGTTCCTGGTGGTCCCTCCTGTATAAGGTAATAGAAATTGCTATGTAAAACATGCCCTCTACACGTTAGATTTGTACAAATAAAATTTCGAATCTAATCACACTGTAATGAACTAACTTTAATTTAAAATGATGTATTTCCTTCATTTTAAAACAACTTATAGTTTTGTTATATTGCTTTGTTATACATACCCACCTTGATCCAATTGGCTTTACCTTCGGAGGTAATTCGACGTAATTCTCGCCGGATTTATAAAAAAAACACTTTTACCTAACTTACGAGAGCAATCAGTAAAATTTAAATGGCTCCAGGCCGCACAGGTTAGGTAAATTAGTTAGGTTTGAAAAAAAACTTAAAATAATTTACCTAAAATGTCCCATCGGGAGACAACTCGACCTTACTGAAATACATATTTTGTGCGAATTAATGACAACTTTAATCTCAATGACGATAAAAAATCGTTTTGCTCTGAAAATATTAATTTGTACATTAACAGTATTGTAAGGATACAATTTGTTAAATGATGCAGCTCTCGTTTGAGATTATCGAAAAATTTGCCATTAGTACCTAATTTGACGATAGCCGCTTAATCCATAAAATTCGATAAAATTTCCAATTCGATCAACTGTTTTTCGATCAATATTGTGCCACCCCTAATTAATTTAAATCAAAATGTCATATATTAGATGTTTAGTGTAGCTAGGGCGGATATAGAACTTGTTGTGGAACTGATATGTGATTTTATTTAGCAATTAGTCTAACATGCTATTCCTGTTCTTTACATTACGCATGTATTATACATTACGCATGTATTAGAAATGGTTCCTCAAAGGAGAAAAGAGATTGCTCTTGTTTGACTTTTGACAATTTTCTTAAAATGTTTGTTGTTGAGATTTCGAACATTTGCAAACCTAAGCCGTACGTGCAAACTGTGTACTCGGCGTGTAAATTATACTTACCAGCCTTGATACTCTAAAAATTACTTTAATACAAAAAGAAAATAATTGTAATAGGTAAAGAATTAAATTCCATATTATTTGTTTAAATAAAAATCAATAAAATAATATAGAAACATAATTCTCTGAGAACGACACACGCTTCTCATATTGATAATTCACACGTAAATAAAATTGAGCAAATTAAAACAAAAAAAAAACGAGATTATAGTAATCTAGCTGCAAATTACCGAGGAAATGGATGTAACATTTTACAATAAAAACTTGCAAAATAAATATTTTTAATATATTTTTAATTGTTTGATAAATTAATTACCCGTACTGGTAGATTCATTTAATGACGTTAATAATCGTGAAAGCAAATTAGGAATTTTCAGAGCAAAAAATTATTCATAAAGCCGATCAGCTAACGATGTTATTTTTGTGATATAACTGATAATGGGCGAGCCAATATGCTGAAACTTTCTATTCTGGATTAACAGTCAACACTTTAGGAAACAGATGGGTATGAATGACATTCAGGCGTCGATTACAAAATATATTGGATTTCAATATACAGAGTGGTCCGAATTCGGTTGTTTATAATATTTTTAATATTAAACTTGGATTGAACGACTTAACTTAAGGTAAATTCTAAGTTATCTCTGTTCATTGTTTGTAAACATAATTGAAAATTATTATTAACTTATTTGCCGCAAATATTTTGAGAAATTATTTCTGATGAAGTACATTTTTATTACGAAAATTTCAACTTGTGGGCAGAGTAGCTACCCCTCAGTTTTTAATAGTAAGGGTAGCCATTTACTATGTGAAAATGCCAGAGAAATATTGTCGAATTTTCTTAGATCATTTACCTACGAACCTACAACATGTATTTTGAAGCCGACTTCGATTTATTGTACTTAAGCAAGGTTAATATATACCGTATAGTATTTTGGGTAAAACTATGCTTTGACATAAATTATATTTAACGGATTTATCACGAAGAATGTGTTTGTTGGAATAAAGCAATCGAAGCGTAACAGGTATGTTTATTACATGTTTATCGAACCTCATAGATTCATCAAAGTAAAGTCCCAACTTTTTCACCTGATATACTTAAAATTGCTTTAACTTTATAACGAAATCCTTATATTTATTATTGCAAAATATTAACAGTTTAGACTTGCTATCATTAATATGTAAGTTAACTGCATTTTCACAATCATTTGCATGAAAGTCTAAAAACAATTGTGTCATCAGCAAAAAAATTGAACTGTACAGTTATTGATTTGAGAATATAAGTCTGAGGTATAGAGTAAAATCAAAAGTGGCCCCAGGCGAAGCCTGAGGCACGCCGGATGTTATTTGAATTGAAGTTGACATTTAACTATTTACATTGACTTTTTGGTATGATTTTATGAAAACTAGCGATATTGCATCAAAACCATAGTAAGAATATTTAGCAGAAAGAAGTTTGTGATTTATCTTATTGAATGCTTGATGTCTAAGAGTAAACCTGCTTTTTTCTTTTCAATGCTGTTCAAAATGTCATCAGATAGATATGGCAAAGCTCTTGCTGTGCTAAATCCCTTCTGAATGCCAGATTGGAGGAGTGGAATTATATTGTAAGGTTTCATAGATTTCAATATAGACAGCACGTTCAAGTATTTTTGATATTAATGGAAGATTTATAGGACGTAGTTCATTATATGAGGTTGGATTACATTTCTTTGGTAATGAAATAGTTATAGGTCTAAAATGAAAACTAATATTTTTGTTATAAGTATAGAACCAAATCTAGTTGAAATATTTATAAAGAGTTTTGTTTGTACTTACTCAAGGCTCTGTCACGTTCTTTAAAAATTAACTTAATGGTAGGGGTTAACCAAGGTGCTTTCGGCTTACTCACTATATCAATACGAAATGGATAATGTTTATTAAAAAGGCTGCTTAATTAATCAGTTAGATAATTTACCTTACTGTCAATATCACAAACGGATTATATTTTCCCAAGAAATATTTTGTAAGTCGTGTGAGAAAGATAGAGGATCAAAAACTAAAAGAATAGAGACTAAATATACCTTCCGGCGACGTTATGATCAAGCAGGCAATCCCTAGACGCCTCTTGGTGCCGTTATCAACAAGTGGGCTTTTTGACAAGCTGAGAGGCAGTTCATAATTGCCCCTAGAAGATGCACATGTGGAACCATTGAGTTATTACGAAAATTTACTAAGAGAGCTTTTTTGTGGGGAATTTAATTTCCTACAAGGATAAGAGATGAAAAATTTTTTTTAAATTGACCAAGTCCGAAATTTATGCAAAAATGCGACAACTGTTGAAAAATCAATAACTGCAATGACGCATCTCTTAATATTATTATTAAGGGCTCAAACTCTCAGGAAAAATTTTTTTTGTCGTCATGAACAATATTTTCATAGTTCCGCTAAGAAAAAAAAAATGTTTTATTTTTTTGGCCCAGTCTAATACACACATACACAAATACACCCATACACACATACATACATACATACATACATACATACATACACACACACACACACATACATACACACACACACACACACAGACATCGTCCCGAAAATAGTCAAAACGGATTCAGGAGACCCCAAAACGTAAAAATCCGTCGAAAACTGGAGGTCGAAAAAAATCATGATTCCTATACTTTCCTTATATCTGTATGATAGGAAAGTAAAAAGCAAAACATCCTTCCTCATCCCTGGTCGCGGTGTCGGCTGATCATAGGCATATTTAGATCATTATTTCAAAGATCTTGTTGCATGTCGAGGGGTAGCTTATTTATTTCGTCGAGGTATGCATACAATTAAGATTAAACTTCAGTCACCATGCGTTTAATCTTTTAGTTATATTTTGGCCTCGTCACATAAATAATCTTTGTAGTTGTTTAGAATAAAACCCAAGAACATATAGAACGAAAAGCCTTATACGGACTAAAACAAGCACCACTTACATGGAATGAACATTTTAGAAACTTCCTGAAACAAAGCGGCTTGAAACAATAATTAAAATATGAACAATGCATATTCAAAAACGAAAAAGGAACTATTTTTAGCCATTTACGTTGATGATGGGCTACTTGTTGGAGAAAGCGAAGTAGATAGAAATAGTTTGATGGACAGTTTTAAAGAAAAATTTGAAATGACAATATTTAACAAAGTAGGTACGTTTTTGGGAATTAAAATTACAAAGGGTCAAGAAAACTTAAAACTAGATAAAAAAAACTTATGTGGAAGCAGCCTTAGAAAATGGCATGACTATGCAAACTCAGCAGAGACACCTATGATAAGTAAGGTTGAAAATGGAAACAAACAAGAAAACAATAAAGGTGGATTTCCATATCTAGAAGCTATAGGTAGCCTACTATATCTATCGAATAAAACTAGGCCGGATATTTCGTTTACAGTTGGCTATGGAAGTAGAAAATTGGAAAATCCTTCGGATACTGACATTAGTAATATAAAACGAATAATGAGATACTTAATATCTACAAAAGAAAATAGTTTGCTTTATAATAGATCTACCGAAGAAACATATTACTTGATTGGGTTTAGTGATTCGTATTTCGCAGGGGACACAGTCGAGAAAGGGTACGACTGGTTTTATAATCTATTTTTGTGGTGGACCGATCAGTTGGTGTACAAGAAAAGCATCCTGTGGTAGCACTATCCAGCACTGTGTAACGTGCATTTTAAGCCGCATGAAATAACTAGAGAAAAATTCAACTCGCCTTGTTTAAATATACGGAATAAAAGGTAAACCGTAATTTATTGTTGATAAGCTTTTAAATCCATTATTTTTGTCGTGTTAGCCTTCAAGTATCATTATTTTAATTTAATTAATCGTATCACTGGACAGGGGTTTCGTTTTTTTTTTTGTTCATGTTATCTGAGTTATACATTTTTGTAGATTTTATCCCTAGTCCAATACTTTGTACAATACTGGCTTGCTTTAATTTGTTCAATTCTCCTAAAAATAGAAAGTCTCGTTGTGAATTTACTTATATATTATGTATTATAACCTTACCTTTAGGTAATAAATTATCTTCGATACCAATTTCATCGAATTTGTTTAATTCTTATTCAGAAGATTAATTATTTTAATTCAAAATTGTTTTAATTTTTGACAGTACGAATTTCAGTACAAGTTGTTGGGTTAAATGTCAATCAACGACGGGACACGATAAGTGTCAGTGTCATGTTTTGTGTGTCGTTCAGTCTGGTTCCGAGTTCCAGATAACGATATCTTTGCAGTAAGCGATTTTAAGTCTCATTCGCTGTACGAGGTGCGTTCGTTTAAGTGTAGGGTTAGAAGATTTTCGCGACCGATGTGGTATCGATTTTAGTCAGTAACAATTTCCAAATATTGTGTATATAGATTTAGTTTGTACGGTAATCTTTCGTAAAAAGTCCCTAAAATATGAACTGGTAAATTCTTAAAGATGAATTTCTGAACCCACTCGGCTTGTCATTTTCCAAAGGCGGAAGGGGAGACATCGTGCTAGTTGGTTGGTTAGGTGCTTCTGACATTCACCTGTCAGGGAACCTCAATTTTCGTCTCGGAGTGAAATCTTTATTTTATATAGCCATCGAGCTATCCTATTAAAGGGGATTCTAGATTTTACTCCAACATTAACTGTGGAAGAACGGGTAAATGATATTTTTGGGGAATTTCGTTGTGTGGTTAAAATTTCGTGTTTTTTTTTTGGGCCCATTCCACACCCGTTAAAGGGATTTAAAGACAAACAAATTGTGAGTATGACTAATTTCAATAGATTTTGAGTTATTAGTTCGTTGTTTCATATAAGGAGATTCATCGGCGCTTGAGTGTGTAATATTGAAGTGGATTCTTCAATAGTGATTGCTGCGGATTGTCTCGCTTGTTATTCACCCTTGGAAGGTTGACAGTTTCACCCTTTACGAAAAAGGTATGTTTTGTATATTTTTGGTAATATTGTACACCTTTTAATTGTCGATTTCTTCTATGTTATGGTTTGGTGTACCAGAGTTTTAGTTGTTTGAGTTCATAATACTGTTTATGACTCTTGTTGATAGTATCTAGCTTAGGTACATTTTGGAAAATTAATTGTAAAGTTTGGGAAATTTGAGTCAATTTATATTGACACATTTTGTAATATTTTAAGGTTTTTTTTTTTTAACCGGAGGGTATTTCACTTCGGAGATCAACGGTCTTCATCCGAAGTCATTTCAGTTCTATCGTGGGGACACAGTACATTGGTTGACCAGAACCTTGGTTTATTTACTACTTGGCTTACTTATAGCTGATTTTACATGGATGGTTCTTTATCTGGATAGGAAGATGGTAATGCTGTCAATGGAGGTTTCAAATGTGCACTTTTCCTGCCGATATATTAAATTAAACATTTAAACGAATGTCCCTAAGGTATTCTCAACATTAGTTATACTTTTGTGCACAGAATGTTCTTGTGGGTTTACTTTAATAACTTATGTATTACCAACATATTTCCTTATTTTAATTTAATTAAGCACTATTTCACAATTTTGTTATTTAAGCACTTACTGTCTCGGCTTGAGTATTGACCATAAATACCTCGGGACATAAGGGATACGTTCACTATTTCAATTTTTAGATTTCTTCTTTATAATAAAACAAGACCTTACTATATGTTAAGAAGACTCATAAGACCCATGAAGGACAGATTAGATTAAGTAAATTAACCTCTTTCAATCTGGGAGTTTCAGTAAATAACCTCTGCGTCTAGTCTTGTGTGTTTTTAATATTATTTTTGTTTATTACAATTTCTTTTTATTTTGTTTTATGATTTACATTTAATTATAAAATTTCATGGTTTAATACTTTTCTTATTAATAAGTTGGGCCTAACTATGAGTTAAGCAGGTAACTTCTTCCAATTTGGAGAGTGTTAAAGGTACCAAGATAACGACCAACCGTTTCACCTGTTGGCGAATTTATTTTCTTCATGCATGGTTCATGCATATTACATATACATTTTTTTTTAATTTCTTACCATAGTTAGCTATGTTGTTTATTTATGTCATCAAAGCCATTAGGTAAATAATTTTTTTAAATTTTTAAAATTGTTTTTTTTTTCTTTTGGGTAAATTGGTAATTTTTTATAAAGGAACATAAGTTGAGGTTTGTCTTTTATTTCTTTCCTCATTTACTGGGTTTGTGGGGAAATAGGAGAATAGTTTGGCCAGTATATAGACCCAGTTGGCGCCTATCATTTGTCTACTATTTCCGGATTTTTTTTTATAGCTATCCACCCCCTAGCTACCCTCTGAGCGACGTCGAAAGCCCGAAGGTTGACACCGGAACAACCGAAACTTGTGTAACCAAAGTTGACAGGATTTTATTGATAGTTATTTTTTTATTTTCAAAGTTTAATTTTAAGTAATTCCCCTCAGGAGGTTGCTTAGAACTTTTGGTAGGTTACAGCTGAAGCAGAATATATTGCAGCTGCTGATTGTGTAAAGAATCGTTATACTTAAAATCGCTAATTGAAGAATTTTTAGACATAAAAGTTAAAATAACCTTAAAAATCTGATGTGTCCAACACATGACTTTCCTATCTAGATATTATAGGCTTTTCCGGTTATTTTGTACAACCTATTGCAGCATCTCTATAAATGTTTAGAGGATAAACTAAATATATACATTGTCCACATACATCTACCTTGAAACATTTTTCTATAGATATTCATGGAAAACGAAAATACTGAAAAATTTAAATTTCCTACAATTTTTTCATTACGGTCCATTTTAGAAAAATCATGTATAAACAAAAATTGTAGAGATCGATATCGCAAACAACTTTTATTTCAAAAACTTTCATAAAAATCAGAATTTTGCACATTTTGTCAAATTTCTCGAATACGGACCATTTCAGGAAATTTTTACATAAAACAAAAATTATAGATAATAATATTAGAAGTAACTTTTATTTGAACAATTTTTTTCTCCAAACATTAATAACAGATATATTCCATAAAATATAAAAACGGCCTCCCATAAAGTACCCCCCCAGATGTTCCGACTTTGTCCAAAATCTAACCATTTTACGTCAGGCCGAAATAATCCTTAAGTTTAAAATTTAATGTTTTTTTCTTTATCCGTTTTTGAGTTTTCTTCAAAATTCGAAATTTACACATTTTCTCAAATATCTCGAATACGGTCCATTTTAGAGAAATTATGTATAGAATAAAAATTATAGAGAATTATATTACAAACAACTTTTATTTGAACAATTTTTATAAAAAATTATTTTTTTTACATTTTGTCAAATTTCTCGAATACGGACCATTTTAGGAAAATTTTGCATAAAACAAAAATTATAGATAATTATATTAGAAGTAACTTTTATTTGAAGAATTTTCTTCTCCAAACGTAAATAACAGATATATTCCATAAAATATAAAAATGACCACCTATAAAGTACCCCCCCAGATGTTCCGACTCTGCCCAAAATCTAATCAGCTCATTGGACGTTGAAACAAAGCTTAAGTTTAAAATTTGGTGTTTTTCTATGTATCGGTTCATGAGTTATGCGTTATACAGACACACACACACACACAGACACACACACACACACACACACACACACACACACACAGACATCATCGCGAAAATAGTCAAAACGGATTCAGGGGACCTCAAAACGTAAAAATCCGTCGAAAACTCGAGGTCGAAAAAAATCATGATTCCTATACTTTCCTTATATCTGTATACAGATAGGAAAGTAAAAATGGATGACCAAAGTGCTATGAAAATTATCAAAAATGGACAACTTAACCGGAGAAGCAAACATATAGATGTAAGATTTCATTATATAAATGGAAAATTAAAGAACGACTAATAGAAATTGAATATTTGTGCTCAGCAGAAATGAAGGCAGACATTTTAACGAAGCCATTGGAAAAGCAAAAGTTTTTGAAGCACAAAAATTATGTGTTGTTTTTGACAATATCTTGACGTCTTTTTATAATTATTAGTAGGTGTTGAGATTTGTATTTAGCAAACTAACACAATAATTAATATAAAAAAAATCAAGATATGCAGTTTTTGTTATGTTATTGATATATTATTAAAAATTAACTGTTAATGTCAATGTAATATTTACAGTAAAAATAATGGTAAAATAATTAATCTGAACATACTAGTCCTTTAAAAAGTGTGACCCTATGACATAATCACCTACAATTTCATCCCAAACATTCAATGACCA
Organism: Psylliodes chrysocephalus; assembly: GCA_927349885.1. Taxonomy (NCBI): domain Eukaryota; kingdom Metazoa; phylum Arthropoda; class Insecta; order Coleoptera; family Chrysomelidae; genus Psylliodes; species Psylliodes chrysocephalus. The sequence goes on from OV651826.1 coordinate 1,243,115, forward strand.
CCTCGTTTGGCTATAGTAACTATGTAAAATGCGTTTGTAGTAGAGTTATAGTGAAAGTTATGCCAATTTAAATCTCCATTTTTATGAAAAATCGATTCATCACACCACAATTTTCATTTAATGTTAGCAAATATCGATTAATATTAACTGTATGTATGGAGTATAAGAAATGCTTAATAAAAATGGAAGGCTCATTAAGGTGATAAACCCAAACCTGGAAGGATGGATTACACTGCCCCAAAAACATACCGACCAATTAGTCTGATATCGGTTTCCATGAAGATATTGGAAAGGCTATGCGAAAGGTACATAAGGGATGCGGTGATCACAACAAACCACTACACCCAAACCAACATGCATACACCCCAGGCAGATCTACTGATTCAACCCTTCATCTAGTTGCTGGCCGGATAAAAAGATCCCTGGACAATAAGGAGTCCGCCTTGGGTGTTTTCATAGACATAGAAGGTGCTTTTGATAAAACCACCTTCCCAAAGATCACTAACCAACAGGTATGTTCCACAAATGGTTAATGGGTAGATACATAACATGCTCTCAAAGCGAGCAGTAAACATAAGTGTAGAAGATGTGAATATAAGAGGTTTGGTTGCGAGGGGATGTCCACAGGGTGGGGTGCTATCACCTCTACTGTGGAATATGGTCCTCGACACCCTCATCAGCCGCTTCAATAATGACAGTCACTACACAATAGCATATACAGATGACCTGGTCATTCTGCAAACAAGAAATTTTAAGAACATACTCTGCGAAAGAATGCAAGTAACTCTAAAAATTATCAGACCATTCACTGTCTATCAATCCTAAGAAGACAAAATGGTCCTTTTCACAAGGAAATGGATGAAAATGGAATTAAAACCTCCAGAAATCCTAAACACAAAACTAAATTTTGAAACATAGGGAATTACCTAGGTCTCACCTTTAACAGCAAGTTAACATGAAACTCGCATTTAGAAAACTGAGTTACTAGAGCATACATTGCATATGAACAATGCCGTGGGGCACCCCTGAGGTTTCTCCTCCAGTGTTGTCGCATGGACTTACACGGCTATCATAAGACCTATGCTAACATACGGTGCAGTTGTCTGGGTACCGAAAACCCAAATTTTAACAGCTATCCGTAAACTAGAACAAATTCAAAGAACAGCATGTCTCAACATAACAGGACCCATGAAAACAACACCGACCAGAGCCATTGAAGTCATTCTTAGTCTCATTCTCCTTGATATTTACATCAAAAAGGTTGCTCTGACGACAATGACAAGCCTCCGCACGGTTGGAATAGAACCTGATGTAGGATCTGGTGAGGTGGGAAGTCGCTTTTGGCAGGAGGCGCTCGATACGCTCCCACTGCTTCAAGCGAACATGGACTCCATCTCACCGAGATATATCTTCCATAAGCCATATAAAGTTATAATAGAACAAATAGAAGAGCCGAAAGTGGCAGGTACGATTCATATCTACACCGACGGTTCTAAAACAAAACAAGGCTCAGTACGTGGAATATACACTAGATTCTTAAACCCAAACTTAAAATGGACTGTGAGCAATAGTGCCAGTGTAGTTCAAACAGAGCTAAACGGGATTCTCATATCAGCAAAAGAAATAGATAGAAACAATATCATTGGAAGGAACATGCTCATCTATATAGATAGCAGACAAGCACTACTTACCCTGAAACAGACCACGAATTTACTCAGGGTTAGTACTAGAATGTCACGAAGCTTTGGTCGAAGCGTCCATCAACAACGTGGTCACCTTAAGATGAATCAAAGGTCACGCCACATCGAAAGGTAACCGCCTTGCTGATTCACTAGCCAAGAAAGCAGCCAACCAAATACTTTTTGGACCTGGCCCTTCTCTTGGCCTGACAAAATCGGTAGTGATGACCTAATCAAAGAATATTCCCTTGTGAAATTCAAGGAAAGATGGAATGAAACAAGAAACTGCATATTTGCCAGGGAGCTCTTAAGTTATCCTGACAACCCTGCAGCAAACAAATACTTGACTACTAGACAGAATCTGCGCCTAGGCACAGCCATTCTGACTGCCATTGCCAAGTACGAAAGCATCTCCATATCATGGGGCAGTCAGAATCCGCACTCTGCAGAGTGTGCGAACAAGAAGATGATACCATCGAACATATCCTTTACGATTGCTCGAAGCTCTCATTTATTAGAAGATTTGTGTTCGGCGAGTATCGGCTAATACCGGCCGATATAAGAGAAGCACCTCTTGGCTACGTTGTCAACTACATTAAATCTTTAGGCTGGCTCACAAGCTAGGAGGTGCCTATAATCTTAGGAGGATGCACAATGGGCCTAATGCGGCCTATGTGCCGTGGGGGTAACCCACCCTCCACACGTTACAGATACAGATACTGGTGATATAAACAATAGGATGTCCCATTTAAATAAAACATGAAAATGAAGGGTCCGAGTCTTGAGTCTTTACTAATAAGCATAGAATAAAAACGTTACTAAAGAAAAGTGTTATACATGATGTTAAAAAACTCGTGTAGGTAAAAAAAACTTATTTTTTCCACAGTATGAAATTAGCTACATGACGTTTATTGACTTTCATACAAAAATGCTATTTTTTTAGATAGTTATAACCTAGACAAACCATATATTAGAAGAATGAAAAAAAAATGATAGTAATCTAAATCTAAAATAATAATATGATGTTCTGGCTTAAAACACATGTTTGGTTCGTACCTGAGTCATTCAACACCCTGTATACCTCTATGTAATTTTAAAAAGTGTTAATACATTTTTTGTATATCTCCTTTTTAGAGTGGAAATGTGACCTTTTGGTGCCTCTAAGAGAGATTACATAGATTATTTTTTTTTGGGACGAGGCCAAAATATAATTCCCTGGTCTTCCGACTAATACTTTCAAGAATTTGTTCTGCTTTTGTTGTCAACTAGACTTGAACTCGCTGAAAACTTATATTTTTTCCACTTTTCTAAATCTCCATTGAGCTTGTCTGAAAATAAATATCCACTTTGCAAAGCCAGTTATAGAGTTTCGATTACTATTCGGAATGACATTTCTGATTGAAACTATTTTTAAACTTCCTATTCAAATAACTTTCACATCAACTGCCACGTCTGTGCATTCGATTTGAAATAAAAATACATTTTATACACAAAAAGAAATGCCTGTTTTATATGGGTCAGTTGATCCATCGTGCATCCATTCGTCGAAATGGATTTATTCGAAATTATTTTTATATAAATTGAAGCTACCCCAATCGGATCAAATTATCTGTTCTATTCTTCTTAGCTACCTATCAGCACATGTGAAGAAATATAGAAATTAGTTTTATATAAATTGTTCATAAATCAATCAGATCAAATTTTATCTGCGTGTTTTCGATTTACTTTATTCAATAAATAATCGAAAATCAATGCGATGTGATTATTGGATTTTTTTTTAATTTTACAAATTTCATGCTTGATTATGAATTTTACAAATAATTTGTTTTTGTGAGATGTAAGATACACTTTTTCCCATTTGTATAAAACTTTTTGAGTATATGTCACATTTTCTTTTTAATTAAATTCAATCATTGTGCTCCAATCTAACTGAACTAGTCCTGTTAGATTGAGGTAAAACCGACATTTGTATTAATAATATATTATAAATAAATATCTTAGTAAGTTTCAGCTTTGGTAAACTACTTATACTGTCCTAATTATTGCGGCATGTTAGTAGTGATGCTGACGCGGGTGGTTCTGTTATTTTATATTTCCTAACGTAAAAACTATAGATAGTCAAAATTGTATTTTGTAAGAAAGTTAGCATTAGCGTTCTCTCGGTTTTCTAACTTTTGGAGGCTGCTGACTGATCAAGTTCTGTTAGATTAAGGTCTGACTGGTATTTTATATTTTTTATTAACGTAAAAATTATAAATAATAAAAAATAGAACCTTGGTGAAACAGTTTCACGACGCTTTAATTTTTGATAACTTGCAAGATGTGCTGCCGCAAGGTGTCCCGCAAATCAAACTGCTGACTATGGAATATTATACACACATTAAATACAAACTATTATTAAAATTTGAGCCTTTCACTTTTTTGTCACAGGTTCTCCGTCTATAATGTATTTCATAAAACAACATCAAAAACGAAAGACCCAATAAAACAGAGGTACATAACCTTGTTAAGAAGAATTAATAACAACCTCATTCTTTAAAACCAAATTGTACAAATAGGTGATTCTGATTTTATTTTATATTTTATTTAAAATGAACATCACATGTAGGTAATTATTGCAATTGTAATATAAAATAAACTTACAATGTTGTTGTAAAACAGCCCTGTCCTATCGTTTACAAAATTTAATAATTTATGACATTATTGCAATATTATAAAAAAAGTCTCCTGAAAGGTCTGGGATTAAGTATACTAAGGATAAAGTAAATTATGCCTTAAAATTTAGTTATTTTTTGTAGGAATATACTTAATCCCAGACCTTTCAGAAGACTTTTTAATATTACAATAATGTCCTATAAATTATTAAATTTTGTAAACGGTAGGACAGGGCTGTTTTACAACTACATTGTAAAGAATTAGAGTTTATTTTATATTACAATTGCAATAATTACCTACATGTGATGTTCATTTTAAATAAAATATAAAATAAAATCATAATCACCTATTTGTACAATTTGGTTTTAAAGAATGAAGTTAGGTCATTAATTCTTCTTAACAAGGTTATATGTACCTCTGTTTTATTGGGTTTTTCGTTTTTGATGTTGTTTTATGAAATACATTATAGACGGAGAACCTGTGACAAAAAAGTGAAAGTTTTATCAAGGCTCAAAATTTAATAATAGTTTGTATTTAATGTGTGTATAATATTCCAGAGTCAGCAGTTTGATTTGCGGGACACCTTGCGGCAGCACATCTTGGAATTTTTACAGCTTTATAAAATCATTGATTATTGTCCCAATATCGCTATAGATCAAGTAAATATTTGCTGAATGTCAATCTGACTTAGTGAAATTGATTTCGCTGTAGGTCCAAACAAAAACAATATTAATTAACTATTGTACTGATCTCGCTATATATCAAGTAAATATTTGCTGAATGTCAATCTGACTTTGTGGCTATGAAAAATTGACTTAGCTATAAGTCCAAAGCAAAAAAATGTTATTTGACTATTGTACTGAAGTCGCTATAATAAAATAAATATTTGTTGAATGTCAATCTCACTTTGTGGCTATGAAAAATTAACTTCGCTATAGATCCAAACAAAAAAAAGGTTATTTGACTATTGTACTGATCTCGTTATAGAGCATGTAAAGTTATTTTTTGTCCTTTTGATATTTTATTTTATTTATTTATATTTATTTTTTTTATACATATTATTTTTTTATAGTTTTGCAATTGTCAAATTAGTTGTTAATAATTCTACTTTTTAAACTTTGTCATATTTTACCTAATATTTTGTTAACCCTAACTATATTCGCACATATAATAACCACATAAGCTTTTCTTGTCAGGCTCAAAAAAATAGTTTCCATACATTTTTTTTTTTGAAAATGACAAAAAATGTGAATGTTCTACATTTTATTTTAACTATTTAACTGAAATACTTGTTTATACATTATTTTCTTGTACGTACTTCAGACGAGTCAGATTAAGGGTTAAATAGTAAATTTTCGTCTCTCCAAATACCTGGATTGTAAATTACGATACTAATAAAGGCACTAGTTAAGTAAAGAATAATACAAACAATTCAAACCCACAACCCTAAATTAGTTTTTTTATTATTATTACTATTATTTTTAACATGTGTAGAAATGTAATCCCTAATAATAGCTCTATGGATCGTCAGGTACCTACTAATCCATTAATACACATAATATACATAAGTAATCTTTTTTCTACCTTCCATCGTATGTGACTGGACAATAACTGACATGACGAAAATATTATAAATTTATTATGGCATTTTATACCTGAATGAATCATCAAACAACAAACAACAAAACAAAAAAATAGGCTATCGTACTTAAACCGTTAATAACATGTGGGTGCATTATCGTTGTAAATACATTTATACATATTAAATATTGTAACGGCAATGATCACCACCATTTTGGGAAGCGAAGGAAAATTATACGAAAACCAGTTTTGTGCAATTATTTTTTATGTTCAACTTCAACTAGATTTGTTATACGTATACAGAGTGCTACAAGAGGCTGGAAGTCTCCTAATTTTTCTCAAAAACTGCTTATACCAAATGTGCTACCTAGGTAGAGTAGTTTCGGAAAATATTGCGACAACTTCACCCACAATGCATCGGTGTGGGAAACAACGCACAAGGTTCGAAAAAGAATTGGAGGGGACGCTTGACGTGTCGCAATATATCCCGAAACTATTCTTTTTGTCAAATTTCCCCCTTTTTTTTTCTTCAAAAATTTGATTTTTATGAAATATTATAGTAGATCATTTAACAAGTGTATAATATAGACATAGACCATATTACACGAGTGTTGTAAATATTCCAGTGTATTTATACACGAATTGAATTCTATACTTTACCTACAGGGAGGCTCTCCGAAAACGAAAAAGGGATTTCTAGAAATTATCTTTGAAGTTGTTGAAAATAGAATTGACCAGATTGTTAATAATATTAAAAGACTTTTCAAATGAGGAGTATTTAAGCCCCCTTGTGAAATAAAAAGCCAATTTATGCAGGAACTCATTAAATTTTATTTATTGATGTAATTAATAGTAACATTAAAATATTAATGGCTCCGGTAACGTCAATGCGATTACTGGTTGTTGAAGAAAAATTATTGTTGCTATTAATGAGTACAGAATCATGACAATTACTGGCAGAAAACGATGGATCATTGGGACCAACACAATTATAATTATTGACTTTACTTAAAATTGTTCGAGTTGTTTCTATTTTATTCATTTTTGAATTGGCGATGTACCCTTCTGTTCTGAAGGTGTATTTCCAGCCGTTTTAATGTTGTCATTGAAGCTCCAGCATCACCAAACAATGTTGCAGGTGAACGCCTGAAGCAATGGCCAGTATATATCTCAAGGTTTGGTAATTGTAAAAACGTTGCAATTTGCTTTCCCATTGCGTCAAACTTGTTTATTCCCATCACTGGTTTTATACACTTTTCTACTTGGAAATTGAGGAAGAAATCTTGTGGTACATTTTCTGGCCGGAGGTCTATATATTTTTTCACGATTTTGAATCCCCGTGTAGAGATTGATTTTTGCTAAAAATTTCAAGTTGATATTTTTCGTTTTTGAGTTTACTACCTTTTTTATTATTTCAACCCCCCTTAAACCCCCATTTTTAATCAGATTTTTTCAAAATCAATAAGCTCCATCCCCTTTAGAGCTTGATTTTTACTAAAAATTTCATGTCAATATCGCTTTTGGTTTTTGATTTGATTTTTTTTTAAATTTATACCCTCCTTAACCCCCATTTTTATTCATAGGCTTCGTCCCCTTGTAGAGCTTGATTTTCCTGAAAATAATTTTTCGTTTTTGACAAAAAAAGGTAACATCGGATAGACGGACGGATATTTTAAAAAGTTGTTTAAAATTTGATGAGAAGGATTTCGGTACAAAAAATTTTACATTTGGATCATTATTAAAAAAATTGTTTTCTCGAAAGTAAACCTATAATACTAATCACAAACTACTGTCGGAAGAGTATATTAAAACTATCTAAAACCAAGTTAATTATGAAAAGAAAAATAAGTTGTCTCATTAACGCAGAGGTAGAGTACTGACTTGCCATGCGGAAGATCTGGATTTCAATTCTAGAAATTAAGTCTAATTGATTTGTTTTTCAAGTTTATTTTATAAATTAGTAAATGTCAAATTATTTTTAAAAGTTATTTTATCTTAATAACGTATAAATAATATTTTTTAATTAGTAGATTTTCGTTAGTGGGTCATAGAAAAAATGTACTGTAAAACTCGAGTTGATTGTCCTTATTGGCTACGTAGTAGTGCTCAAACTTCGTATTTGTGTGATATGGCCATTATATCCACTCTTGTTGCACAAACTAATATTTCAAAATATCAGTGCTTTTCTTTGTGGGAATGATTATACATAAATCTCCCACCGAGTCGCTAAATATAGCACACACCGGTTGGCCAGTTGACCCTACTTATGAGCCTAACGTCGACCTGTTTTTTACTTTAATATAATAAGCGCCGTACGGCGCTAAACCTTGACATCGCCTCGTCAGGCATATAGGCCAGTTAAGCAGGTGAAAAATTTAACATTAATTCTAACATTTTTTAAACTTCATAGTATGTTATGTTGAGAATGGGGCGTTAATACACTGCGACCTAAAAGATCTATTGTGCCCCCTTCTGTCGCCACTGCACTAAGGAAATGTCTCAATGCCTATAGCTACCCTTCCAATCCTATTTTCTCAAGGAAGTGTAGGATTTGAAGTGGCTTCAAGTTAGGTAAATCTCCCTATTCTATTTGATATCCTCCTAGATATAGTGCCCTTGGATTCTGGAGTGCTACACATTCAGTTAGGATGTGAATGGAGGTTTCGTCCTCCTCACAGAATCTGCACTCACTATCCTCTACTACTCTCAGTTTACTTAGGTGTCCTTTTAGTCGGCAATGCCCGGTAAGGATCCCTGTTACAATGCGTAGCCTGTTCTTGCTCAGGCAGATGCAGGCTTCCGATCTTTTTTGGTTATATTCACCCAGAAGTATCTTGGCCTGTCTCAGCCCCAAGAGATTGTTCCAATTATCGGTTCTTCTACTACCCAATTCTTTTTTAATCTCTCCTAATATTATGTTACTGCTGATACCGCAGAACGGCTCAGATCCTACAAAGGGAGTTTGAGCCCCTTTCCTTGCAAGACTATCTGCAATCTCGTTACCCTGTACCCCGTTATGTCCCGGGACCCAAGTGAGAGTAACTCTATTTTTCTCGCCTAGCTCATTCAATTGTTCTAGGCATCTCCAGCCCATTTTTGAGCTGATTACGTAAGAACTCAGCGCTTTGATGGCTGCTTGACTATCGGACATGATGATAATCTCTTGTCTATGATAGTTTCTCTCGATATTAAACTGGATACACTTCTCGATGGCGTGAATTTCCGCCTGGAAGATGCTTGGGTATTTTCCCAAGCTTTCGGAGTGCTTGGTTCTCGGCCCATACACTCCTATTCCAGTTCCTTCTATGGTTTTTGAACTGTCCGTGTACCACTGAATAGCACGTCTTTCGGTTGCAAGCGCGATGGATTCTTGGCTCCATTCTTTCTTGCAGCCCAGCTCTGTGGTTTTGAAGTTTTTCACAATACTGTATTTCTTTTGCATTTCATCCTGGGGCATGTCCCAGGTATCTTTAGTCCTGAAGCAAGTAGACTTTCGTCTGATTACTCCGTTCCTGATCATTCTATATCGTGTCCTTTTTGCCACATTCTCTATCATCAAATGTAGAGGGGTGATGTTTAAGATCACCTCCATTGCGGCCGTAGGACAGGTTCTCATTGCACCAGTAATGCAAACACAGGCTAGTCTGTGTACTTTTGAGATATTAGCTCTCGTAGTAACTAAACTAGTTCTGTTACTCCAGGCTATAGCCCCGTAAGTGATGATTGGTCTCACTATTGCAGTATACATCCATCGCAGTATGTTTGGGTTACATCCCCATCGTTTACCTGCAATGTTTCTGCATACCATTAGGGCTTTTGTGGCCTTATTTACTACTTCCTTCTCATGTGTGTTCCAGAGAAGTTTGTTGTCCAGGGTTAGGCCTAGATATTTGACTTCATTTTTCCATTCTATATCTATCCCGTCTAATTTAACGGTTTTGAGATTAAGTTGTCTTTTCCTTGAAAAGGCTACTAGTGTTGTTTTTGTAGGGTTTATACTAAGTCCCACTTCACGGCACCATCTTTTGGTATGTTCTAGTCCTCGTTGGACTATATCACACAGGTTATTACTAAACTTGCCACTGGCAAATATGACTATGTCGTCGGCATAACCTTGACAGGGTATGCCGAGGTCAGTTAGTCTGCATAGAAGTTCGTCTACGATTAGGCTCCACATTAGTGGGGATAGAACTCCTCTTTGTGGACATCCTCTGGTTGTGCAGATGGAGATGGTGTCCTGCCCTATCTGTGTCTCTGCAGTTCTCGTAGATAACAGCTGAGCCATCCATCTGGATGTGATGTTATCTACTCCTCTGTATGCAAGTGCTCTTTTTACAGATTCGTGTGGCGTGTTGTCAAAAGCTCCTTCTATGTCTAGGAAGGCACACACGACCGTTTCTTTGTTTGTCAGTACATCCTGGATTACATCAGTCAACTGTACCAGGGCAGTTTCTGTAGATCTTCCTGCTCGGTACGCGTGTTGGTTGTGGTGGAGTGGCACCCTCTCCAGGACTTCTGTTCTGATATGCAATCTTAATTTGAAGATTTGAGAACGAACCTGAAACGGCGCTTGGTCCGAATTAGCACATCAAACTGCTGGCTAGGAATTTCGACAGTCAATGTCGCGATTGTCTAGAGGTAGGGCATTTGTGTACAGAATAAAGATGTCTGTTGGAATCCTACCGCAGACAGGCTTTTTTTTTTAAATAGCCAAATGTGTATTTTCACCTTTGGGATTCGGGGATGGTCTTAATAATTCGTTTTTGAGATTTGTTTCCGAATTTTCAAATTCTTTCCGAATTTTCAAATTATTTCCGAATTTTCAAATTGTTTCTGAATTTTCAAATTATTTCTACAACTTATTTCAGATAATTCTGACCGTTCGGATTTCGATTTGCAATCTTCGATATATTAAATTCACAATTTTCACAAAAAAAGTATTTAAGATTTCGTTAGACACAGTTCCTGATGGACAACAGACAAACACGCCAGTCAATGATTATATGGTTGCAATATGTCTCTACAAATCCCCATATTCTAATTCTAGGAATTAAAAAAAAAAGCTTTTAAAGGTAATTACACGTTTGTAAATGAAAATTCGTTATAATATAACAATAATAAAAATTTCCGGAATTTTTTAAGTACTGGCAAAGACAAAACTTTTGCCAGGACAATCTTTCTGGTTCCTAGTTAATCCCGGCCTAACCGGGACCATTGGGAATCCTAATACAGGGTCGGCAACATTGTCAAAAATGACCAAATATTAAATTAATGGATTGCTGGAAGGTCAAAAATGTAACAGTTTCAAATTTGATATCATTTTTATTTCAATATTTAAGTCTAAAGTTGAATTTGCAACCACTTATGACGCCGGCACAGTAATTAATTTCTGTCAATGAACATTACGAGTATTTGATCTCATTTAGTAATCAAAATAGTTTGCAAAATCACAGTATACTCGCTAATATCGCATTAAATGGGGTCTATTCTGTAACAATTCCTTTATATTTAACGGCCTTTAAAAATATTTTCTTCTTTACTTCTGTCATTATTTAAACGGATCTTTAAAATACATTAGAGTACTATCTTAAAGGAATCTGTTTAAATAATGACAGAAGTAAATTAACGAATACAAATATACTTTTATAGGCCGCCAATATTTTTAAAGGCCGTTAAATATAAAGGAATTTTTACAGAATAGACCCCTATGCCTGTGAAAATTTGCAATAATTCTTTCCGATGATGGCATGATGCATTTTACAAGTATTTTGTTTTTTTATTTATTTAAGCAAAATTGTAACATGTGCAAATATTAATTGCAAATAATACAAATTTCCAAAATATTTATTAATGCTAATTTCGTCTGTTTGCCGACGTGTGGGCTGTTGCAAAATGAATAGCGTGTCTAACTTATGAATACGGTCATCAGCCATCAAATAAAGTGGCTGCAAATGCAGCTTTAAATCTTAAATATTGAAATAAAAATGATAACAAATTTACAGCTTTTACATTTTTGACCGTCCAGCAATTCTTTAATTTTGTTTTTGCCATTTTTGACAATGTTTCCGACCCTGTATCGAGTTGCAAAATCGTCATTCGGCACTTTATCTTACCCAGGGCCGACAAGAGGGGGGGGGGGCGGTAGCCGGGACTAATTCCCGTGTACCGGGCTCCGGTGGGGGCCCGGCAACAGCATAAGGGGGACTCGACAGCTTTAGACGTTTTTTTTTTAGAGGTTCGCCACAAGAGCCACAAGGGAAAGGACCTTTTTTTGAGATTTCACTAAAGAGGAGAAGTTTTTCCTTGAAGACAGGGCTTAATTTTTTTATAACATTGTAGAGGGGTCAGACCTGGAAAATTGTCCCGGTGCCCGACCTAGAAAATTGTCCCGGGGCCCGACCTGGCCTCAGCGGCCATGATCTTACCACAAAGCTTAAAAAATGTTAGAAATAATGTTTCGATTTTTCACATTCTGAGTAGGTATGCCATAATTGTAGGCTCATTTTAGGCTAATTTTATACCAACATAAAAAAATTTCCGCTCCTTTCTTTATAGGAAAAATTGATAGCACCTTCGGATTTTTCAAATTTTGATAACGCTGTAATTTTAGGCTAATTTTATACCAACCTAAAAAAAATCCGCTCCTTTCTTTATAGAAAAAATTAGGTACTCTGCTGGCTTAACAACAGGCAGTTATTACGTTTTTCATTAAATACGACATTATAGTTTTTCGTTAAAAAAATTGAGGAAACTAAGAAATTGCATAATTTAAGGCACGTTTTAGGTTAATTTTATATCAACATAAAAATTATCCGCTCTTGCCTTTATTTGAAAAATCAGGTGCTCAGTTGATAATACGGTTTATAAATTTTTTTGTTAAAAAATTGAGAAAACTAAAAAATGGATCCGGCATAATTTTAGCTTGACAATATATAGAGTTTTCCGTTAAAAACATTGAGTAAACTAAAAAATAGACACGGCACAATTTTAGGCTAATTCCTTACTAACATAAATAAAGCTGATGTGTCCAACACATGACTTTCCTATCTAGTTATTACAGGCTTTTTCCGTTTATTGTGTACAACCTATTGCAGCATCTCTATAAATGTTTAGAGGATAAACTAAATATATACATTGTCCACATACATCTACCGCGAAACATTTTTCTATAGATATTCATTGATAATGAAAATACTGAAAAATTTAAATTTAGCACTTTTCCTACAATTTTTCCATTACGGTCCATTTAAAAAAAAATCATGTATGAACAAATATTATAGAGATCGATATCGCAAACAACTTTTATTTCAACAATTTTCATAAAATCAGAATTTTGCACATTTTGTCAAATTTCTCGAATACGGACCATTTCAGGAAATTTTTACATAAAACAAAAATTATAGATAATAATATTAGAAGTAACTTTTATTTGAACAATTTTCTTTTCTAAACATAAATAACAGATATATTCCATAAAATATAAAAACGGCCTCCCATAAAGTACCCCCCCCAGATGTTCCGACTTTGTCCAAAATCTAATCATTTCATGTCAGGCCGAAATAAAACTTAAGTTTAAAATTTATTGATTTTTTCTTTATCCGTTTTTGAGTTTTCTTCAAATTTCGAAATTTACACATTTTCTCAAATATCTCGAATACGGTCCATTTTAGAGAAATTATCTATGGGACAAAAATTATAGAGAATTATATTACCAACAACTTTTGTTTGAACAATTTTTATAAAAAAAAATATCTTTTTACATTTTGTCAAATTTCTCGAATACGGACCATTTTAGGAAAATTTTGTAAATAACAAAAATTATAGATAATAAAATAAGAAGTAACTTTTATTAAAAAAAATTTCTTCCCCAAACGTAAATAACAGATATATTCTATAAAATATAAAAATGACCACCTATAAAGTACCCCCCCAGATGTTCCGACTCTGCCCAAAATCAAATCAGCTCATTAGACGCTGGAATAAAGCTTAAGTTTGAAATTTGGTGTTTTTCCGTGTATCGGTTCATGAGTTATGCGTTATACAGACACACACACACACACACACACACACAGACATCATCGCGAAAATAGTCAAAACGGATTCAGGGGACCTCAAAACGTAAAAATCCGTCGAAAACTCGAGGTCGAAAAAAATCATGATTCCTATACTTTCCTTATATCTGTATACAGATAGGAAAGTAAAAATTGTCCACTATTGTCTTTATTGTAAAAATCAGGTGCACTGCTAGCATAAAAATAAAGGCCAGAATGAAAATTTTTTGTGTTGGTGTAGAATTAGCCCAAAATGAGCCTAAATTTATGCCATGTCCATTTTTTGATTTTCTCAATTTTTAAGTTTCTACGTTTAAAAGTTGACTAGGTGTCCTAAGATTAATCGTCAAGTTAGCATTACATTACCAGAAGTTATTTGTAGCCATGGTGGGATTTTCCGCTTCTTGATGTTTCCACGGATGAAATCATTGAAATAAAAAAAAAATCAGAAATCAAAAACGAAAACCGATATCAACATGAAATTTTTAGTAAAAATCAAGCTCAATGAGGGAATGAATTCTATTGATTCTGAAAAAAATGTATTAAAAATGGGGGTAAGCGGGGTCTGTTAAAATGTGAAGAGTATAATATAAAATAACAAGCATTATTATATCTTCATTATAGTTTGCTGTCTGCTTAATTTCGTTGTAAGTATAATAACACTGTTCTTTTTATACTGTTACTTGTCATATTTTAATTTTTGTGTTATAGGCCTGATGATGGCTCATTCGCAGCATATTTTAAATATAATAAACTATTAATATGTGGTATTAATTTAAAGTTTTCTTTCATTTGAATAACACTACCACATTTGAGACTATGGGTAATCTTTCATACTTATACTAGTAGTTGCCATAAACATAAAATTCAAACTGGTTCAAATATTGTTTAAAAAAAATGTGATTTTTTTCCATGGTCTACTTCAGAAACATTTTTGTGTACCATTCTACCTAATTTGACTGTCGCAATATCGGGTTTTAACATTACATATTTTGTTTGATTTCTTTTGGATTTACTATACAGGAAGTGGCAAAAGTGTATCTTAATATGAGCGTATAATTTTTTAGATATTAAGATGCTTTCGTCTTTTTAGCTTTTTCACAGTATACGTTTCATTTCTTCATGGACTATCGTATTTTTATCTATTCTACTTCAAAATACAATAATAAGTAATTATTAGGTATTGTTTTTATTTTGTACTTCGACAATTACTGTGACAAGGAAAAATATACGTTGTGTGCGTGATGTTTCTTTTGTACTTCAGAATATATTTAATTGTACAATAACCGGAAGTTATGTCACGACTTTTGTCCGGCATATTTTTCTAATACAGGATATACAGGGTGTTTTAAAAATCATGGGCTATCGTTCGTGAAATGATTTCTCAAAAATAAGACAAATAATTAGTTCCTATCAACATGAGTCCACAGAGGCTTTGATTCAAAGATACAAGTTGTTACAATTTTTAATTTTTTCTACTTTTTCAAAATATTTCCGAAGCGACTTGAAATTTTGGTTGTAAAATATACCTAAAAAAGCCCAGTATGTAAAATTATAACGTCATTAAATATGACACTAGCATACTAAATTTGTTTGCGCATTTATTTTAAGCTCTATATTTAAAAGGGTTTCTTAAACGAAGCCTAAATCCAAAAGTATTAACTAATTGTTTTTTTTTAATACTCCGTAAGGGGCGTTTATTAATATTACAATCTGATCAATAGTAATTTTGTTCTATCCTATTACACTAAACCGCACAATGCTTTGCTTTGTTATTAACACAATCACTTGGCTAACTCAAAAGGTTTCACTCTTTTGAGTCTTCTTGTCAGGTTGGGGTTGTCAAGAAACTGGATCGCCTCATCGTTAACATGTTGGTGGAGCCGTTTTTCATGATTTCTATCGGGCACGGTGGTGTAGCGGTCTATCGCGCTTATATTCATTTATAGGCAAGTTTATGAGTCTGAGACTGCTGGGTTTCGAATCCCAGACCAGACCATGTGGATTTTTAATTAAATTGCATGGTTCGGTTTAGGATTTGATGTGTGGCGTATTAATAGAAATTCAATTTCTGTTGATATGACATGCAGATTAAAAAAATTCGCCATACATTACCGTCTCGATGATGGTGGGTGAGGTTTTCCGGGTTTTCCTCACCTGTAAGTCAAATGGCACCATCAATCATCTTTAAGTCGCCCCGGAGCGCCACGGCAAATAATAATAATAGCCGTCCCTTTCCCCGGACAAGCTCAGCTTTTGGGGTTAAAATTCACTCGTAAGGGGGTGAATTAGGCAGACTATTATTATTATTATTATCTGGTAATAGTCCAGTCAACAGTGTCCATCTGAAGATCTTGATGAAGGTCGCTGTTTCTAATGTACCAAGGAGCATCGACAATGTTCATCAATACTTTGTTCTGAAATATCTGGATTGTTGGAATATTACTGTTGCTGGCACAACCCCAGAGCTGCATGCCATAGGTCCAAATTGGCTTGAAGACTTGTTTATATAAAAGTTATATGTAGATAAACTGGAATGCCTACCAAGTAACCAGTACATTTTCTTAAATTTTATATTTAACTATTGTCTTTATTTTTAACATGGACCTTCCAGCTAAGTCTTGCATCTAATGTAATACCTAGAGTTAACAAAAGGGTTCTGTGCATTATTTATGTTAATTGGTATTTTGTTAGTAAAATTAATATTAACAGAATTGGTTTCGTTTAATTTAATACGCCATCTTTTGGTCCAGTTATTTATTTTATGATCTTTGCCTTTCGCTAGGATGACAGTATCATCTGTAAATGTAGCTATTATGTCTTGTTCTAATTGGGGTATGTCACAAGTGTGTAACAGATACAAAGTGGCTCCCAGGACGCGTCCCTGTGGTACTCCTGCATTGATTTCTTTCAATTCAGAGTAAGCTTCATTTTGTTTTATTCTAAAGAATTATCTGAAATGTATGAGTCCAGCAGCAGTGAGTATGGCTGTAGAAGTAGCACATTCAGTTTGTTTTAAGCCATCATGCTATACTTTATCAAAAGCCTGCGCAACATCGAGGAAGGTGACTGGACAGACTTTTTGTTTTCTAATGCTTTTTCAATCAATTTGAGAACCTAAACCGGATCTATAGTTGAATAGTTTTCTCTAAAGCCGAACTGATAATCTGGAATTAGTTTCCATTCTTCAATGTGGGGTTTCAGCCTTTTCATTAGTATTTTTTAAATAGTTTCGATAATGTAGTCAATAGAGATATTGGCCTATATGACGAAACTTCGTTAGAAGGTTTTCGTGATTTGGGGAGCATAATGACAGGTGTGTAAATTTAATTATGGCTTTCTTCGAAAGTTTTTTAAAAACTTTCTTAGGATCAATATTTGTTTTTGTATCCTTTGCAATTTTCTTTGGTGAGGTTGGTCTAATGATTGAGTCGTCTCTGTCTAGAAGATTCCAATAATTCTTCTCCCTTCATTTGGCTGGAAAGTTTTTTTTAGGGGCTCTGCGAATCTGTTAACTTGTATGTTATTTCTAGTCCAGCTGCCATCTCCATTCCTGATTGGTGCATTCTGCGCAGTGGGCTTTTTCAATCACTTTATGAATTTCCATAAAGAATAATCAGTGGATTTATCGATTGTCAATTCACCAAAGTACTCACTAATAGATTCATTTTTAATTCGTTTTATCTATCTTTTTAACTGCTGGCTGGCGTTGTTAAGGTTGGTTTTATCTGATGAAGCTCTGGTCTGATGCCATTTCTTCCTTAGTTTTCTTTATGCAGAGATGAGGCCCCTTATTTCTATAGTATAGTTATTTCCTGCTGTTCGCTGAGCAATAGGTGGCGTATTATCCCATGCTGCTTGCTATATGTTCAGCACAAGTAGTTCTACTTCTTCATCTTGCAGTTATTGTTCTTAACGGAACTGAAAGATTAATTTTCTTTTCAAGGTCCAATCTGAAGCTTTGCCAGTTTATTAGTCTCCTTTTGGATAATGGTGCCGCTAAGAGTGAGAAAAATGGGAGAATGATCTGAATTCATGTCACATGCCTCGTCAACTTGGATGTAGTTTGTTGAAACATTTCGTACAACAAAAAAGTCTGTTGAATCGGGTATTTTATTTCTATCTGTGGGCCAATAAATTGATTTTCCAGTTGAATACAACTCACATTTTAACTGTGGCATCGCTTCTTTTAGGCTTTTACCCTTAGTTGTTAGTCTAGAAGTCTAGAGCTTTAATGGTTGTTTCGTTGAAGTCACATCCAATGATAAATCTAGGTCCTTGACTATTGAGGAAGTCCTAGGTATTGTGCTATCAAAAATTAAAAAACTGACGTACATGTTTTTTAGGTAAATTTTACAACCAAAATTTAATTCAAATCGCTATTTCAGAAATATTTTGAAAAACCGAAAAAAAAATTATAACACTCTGTATCATCTGCAGTACTATAGATAGGAACTATTTGTCTTATTTTGGTTAAGGAATTACCTCCCACAATAGCACATATTTTTTTAAACACTGTATGTATGGATCACATGCGAAAACAGTATACAGTATAGTCAATAATAATATAATATTATTTACAGAACATAGTTTTCCTTTGAGTTATAAAATTCAGTAAAATTGGGAATAATAATAATAATAATTTACATCCAATTAAAACTTATCTTCAAATTCATTTTATTACAAGTTACAAAATCTCTTACTATTACTTTTTAAATCTATTTTCCAATCCTCTTTTAATGCATTTGCCAAATTTTGTATCAGCTCAAGAGAAAAAAGGCTTAGTTATATTCTGGGAAAATAGAAAATCCGTTTTAAAATAACAGTAAACAATAAATATTTTGGCTAAACTAAGCTTATCTCCCCTCTTTCGTAGTAATTAAAAGAAACGACTCTGATCCATTTAGCCGTTAAGTGACTAATCCAATAATTAAGTACTCTGTATACAGTAAATGGTGATTGATCATTGCCGTTTTCTGTATGTTTTACGTTTTCATTTTATTTTTATTGAAACTAGGTGAATAATGGTGGAGATGTAATATTTTAACGAGCAAATATTAACCAAGAAACTAAGGTTCAAGCAAAAAGTAAGTATAAGGATGAAAATTACAAACTCTAAATATAACGACGCTTAAATTGCCAAATTATATCACAGAATGCGATCTACTAATTATTACTAATTAGTATAATAAAGATACTTCTACATTTGTGAAATCTTGATGATTTACTTTTAAACATGGTGTACTATTTGTGTACTAAATGCGTACTATTTGTGTACTATTGGGACACAATGTGTACTGGTATACATTTTACCCAGCGGTTTAGCTCTCGAACATCATTAAAGGCCATTTTAAGTCACGTGATTTGGATTACCTAATATGCATATCTAGCAGCCATCTCGAATGTTTCAATATATATTAAGGTAACCTACGAATCCCGTAAAATAAATATGAGACGCCTAATTATATTTGGACGTAAGTAAAATGGGAGAAACTTATTTAACTACGCCCTTTTGATGACAAGGGGGGACACTGCTGCTCGCAACAAATTTTAATACTCCAAAAACTGTTTTGGGATGTACCTCGCTTGTTGTTTGACATGGCGAAAGTTACGTAGATCGGTAATATCTTACAAATAAAATGCTCAGTTTTCCTAGAAAGTACCTAAAAATAAAACGAATTCTAAAATAAAATAAAACAATTCTTAAATGTTTGATTTTACGTTTAAAAACAACATGGTTACCCTTCTACCGCGGTAGTGGGATAGTAGATGTAGCTCTATTTCTCTCTATTCTATGCTATTGTTTTTCTAGACCTTTCTCCAATATTCAAGATCCTAAACGTAACGTACTGATTAGTTCTTTACGAAAACATATAATTTATTGTTCAGATTAAGAACATTAAACGCACTCATTTGTATATTTACCAAAAAACGATTTCTTGAATTCACAAAATCGACCTTTTTTTTTTCGAAAACTTATTTAACAGGTATGTCAGTATCTATAATGTGGGGAGGGTGGGCTAAACAGCACTTAGGCTCTATGAGGCCCATTGTACATTCTCCAGAGACATATAGGATATCCTTTGAACTTCTCAAAAACGTGCTGGTTGACGGTTAGGGGTGTCTATAGACAGTCAGGTGTCATTGAACCTGTTACAATATATGAAAAATTTTTAATTTCTTAAATATGTCTGTTCAATAAATAGCCTCACTGTGTCAATAATAGTCTGATTTTTTCCTAAGTCAGAAACTGTATGTAATTTATGGAAATATTTTGACACAAATAACACGGTTAAGCGCACATTTTCTGACATGCACATTTTTAGGTATTTCTTGTGTACATATTTCGGCACCCTAAAAGCGAATCTAAAAGCAAAATTTGCCTGTCATCCACATATTGTTAGTAACAAGCATTTACATGTCCAGACAGACCCCTAACAACTCCCCCCACGGAGGTGTGCCAGCTGACTGTCACTTTCGTTTCTGTCAAAGTTTATGACTACAGTTAAGAATCTAGCGACATAAAAAACATTACTCAAAATCGACCCCCTTCCCGTGTAACAACATTTTCTTTTTTGTTTCAGTATCATTTCGAGGTAATAAAATTTGTTTTCAATGAAAATGTCAAGTAATAAAAACCCAGAACATTTCAATTTCACAGCTAACTCCAATTATGATTTTTCTCGATGGCTCGTTACAAGTTTGTACAGGTTTTTGATTGAGTGTGCCTGTGGTTTACTAAAAAGTGCCTGTCTGGAGATAAGGGTTTCGAATTAGCCCAATATATGTTCGGCAAATTCTTACAAGTATTCCTTTACTACTGCATGCCCAGCCATGAGTCCTTTTATAAGGTAGGTTTTTAATGTTTATTATTGATAAACTTAGTATCCTTGTTATTATATTCTGAAGTAAAGATTCTAGCACTTTGTAAACATGTGAACCGAAATAGAACTGTCACAATGCAGAATGCTGTTTGATTCTAGACATAAAATGTTGCAAAATCTCAATAATGTGAAGTTTTAGATATCCATTTATCGCACTAAACAAAATTTTAGGACTTGATCTTGGAAAATAATGAAAACTTCTGTTTTGATTTTGATATGCAACCTCTTAATATCATATATTTGCTGAGGGCTTTTTGCAGATTTCATATTAGACACTATAAGAAATAAACAAATTTAATGCTCAAAAATAAGAAAAATTTCGAATTGATAATTGATATAAATTTATCTTAAATGTTACCAACTAATGAACTAATTTAAAAATAAAAATGACAAATGAACTGAATTTGAAGAAAAAAGCAATATAATTTTATTGGTTTTAAAAATCCTTAAACAAATATATATTATGATTACATATTGGTAGACACAAATTTCGCCACTGCTAGAAGGTGTAAAATCCGCTGACGTAGCGATAATTCGCTACTTTTGGCAACATTGGAAAAAGTCCTACTTCCAGACACCTTTTACAAACATCCTCTAGAGAGCGTATCGCTTAGCTTAAATCGCGAATACCTATCTGCATTTATTGTAATATAACTGGCAATTTAAGTGTCGTGTATTTTTTTAAAAACATGTTAAAGGGAACTTAAGCTAAACTATTACTATTGTAAGGCTTTCGATTAATGTTTAGCGATATATTTTTAAATTCTTTTGACTTTTACTTAGGTATTCACCCGATTATCATTCTTATCTGTGCATAAATTAATAATGGAACACGGGATAACTGGAGATACTCTGACTCAGAATATGGCTCCTTTTTCCTAATTTGTGAAATAGCGATTTATGGACAACAGTGAACTTAAAGTAAAAATTAAATATATTCACCTTTTTAATTGGGAGTATTTTATCATTTTGAGTTTCCAAAAAAAATAGGTACATAACCTAAAATTTACCTTAAATATATTAAAATATTTATACTTATAAAATTAATATTTGAACAGTGGCGTAATACTTAGGTAAAAAGTGTTTCTTATCCATGTAAGACGTCACTTGAAATAGCGAATTTAAATGGTTGGGTGGATCTTAATGGTTGGCTGGATCTTATTAATAGCTATTTATAAAACCAGTTGTGAAATGCCTTATTATATGTAACGAGTGAACAAGTTACATAAAATGGTATTTTGATTAAGCATTACTAACATTTAAGCAACCAATATTACTTTCTTGTATTGTTAGTTGCATATGCATCATTTGACAATTAGAACATCATTATTAATTATTTATTCTCAACGACTTGCAGTGTGTTTATATTGTTTATTAGAACCGCGATTAGAACATCATTATTAATAATTATTTATTCTCAACGACTTACAGTGTGTTTATATTGTTTATTAAAATTAGAAAAAATATTTTTTCCAATTTTGACATATAAAGTGACATTTTTTGTTATCACAGCAAGTGTCAAAATGATCTACTTTACGCCACCAGTTGCATAATGTTGAACATTATGAAACTGGTTTCGAAAAATCCATTACGTCACCAGTTGCGAAAAGAAAAGAAATAAAAATAAACCTTTTTTGGTTTTCAAATCAATAATATACATTTTTATTGAAAGTCTATATCAAAGAAGGGCAGGTTGACTATAGAATTTGGTTAAACCTAGTAATAATGTTGTTTCGGTCATTTTCCAGTCCAAATCAGCACAAAATAATTAAAACACAATACACGACAAAGTAACCCATTTTTTTTAATTAAATAACTTTAATAAACAATATAAACACACTACTAGTCTTTGAGAATAAATAATTAATATTGATGTTCTAATTGTCAATAAAATGATGCATATGTAACTAACAATACAAGAAAGTAATATTAGTTGCCTAAACGTCAGTAATGTTTAACCAAAACACAATTTTATTCAAATTTTTAATCAAAATTATTGTGTGTAACACGTTACGAAATGCCGTTTTTTGTAATTCATTCATGTTGCGGGACCTCGCTCTGCTCATCCCGCAAATATTCACTCGTTACATAAAATAAGGCATTCGCAACTGGTTTCATAAATAGCTATTACGTAATTAAAAACTTTTCTTTTTGAAATCTCGAATCTTAATACACTATATTTCGGAAACGAGAAATATTTTACCTGCTTCAGTCGTTGTTTCGAGTCAGAGTAACTCCCATTATTAATGAGTATCATTCCCTCATACAGAGTGTTTCATTGGTAAACGGACAAACGGTAACTGTGGAAAGATAGTTCTAAAAAACCTATGGTTAATAGGTTTCACGCCATTAATAATTTTGCTCATTTTTTTCTAAGGTAATAATAACGAACCACCCATTCTTTTTTTGAAAATTGGTTTACTTGTTTCCCGTTTACTGACATAATAGCAAGAACAATAATTCAGATCCGGATTAACAAAAAAAAAAAACTAAATTGTGTCTTTAAAACAATGCCCTGTATATCAGAATTTTTAAAATTCATTTTAATATTTTTAAAAACATAAAACGAACGTACTTTTTGTACACATCCGATTCTACGGGTGACATTTTAATTTCGAATTGACATTTTGGTTAAAACTAGTTAATAACATTGAAACTTTTAAAATATGTCTGCCATCTTATTAAACTCTTTAAAAAGTGTAATTACAGGTCGGGTTTAGCACAAAATATTAAATTTTTTACCTAGAAATTTTTGCAAAAATCATTTTTTTGTAATAACCACCTGATAAATAATAGAAGCCAATCTAGTTTTGACTACATGTTTATTCACAATAAAAAACATGCATAACATACATTTACAAAAAGTTAATCTAGTAATTTTTTGATAATTATCTTCTAGTTATCTGTAGAGATATTTTTTTAATTTTAGCTAAACAGACAAAGTGAATTAAAATCATGACCAACTCTTGGTGTATTTATATTTTGGTAATTTTAATCAATTATTTATAATATTTTGATTTATTTTCATTATTTATTGGGGGCCCGTAGAAGTAACTATCGCTAAAAAAAACTGCGAACGTGCCTTTAAAAAATTGTCATGATTCGTAGCGGCGTGGTACCATCCGGACCATACCATCTAGGGTAGAGTAGGATAATATTTATAGTCCAAGAGATGGTAGACATTTTTGGGTAGGTATTTGAGGCCAGCTGAAAACTTGTCCTATACCTCTCCTATAATACCCTAACACAACTGCAGACCTGGCTGGAGAGTAGTGGCCTAAATCAACCCTTATATTTGCAAAAAATATTCTTAAGGCAATCTGAAATTTGTATACCTTTAAATTGAATATTTAAAGAGTAGAACATTAAATAAGCCAGATTGTTTAGTCTGGTCTTCAACTTTGCCAGGTGCTTGCAAAACTATTTACAGAAAAAAATTAAAAAATATATTTGAGGCAAGTTGAAATTTTAACATCATATTATTTATAATTAAAAATAAATAGACAGATCATTTCGGTGGGACATTCTACCTGCCAAGTGATCGAGAAAAGTTCGTATGCCTGTGAGTGAGTGGTGCTATACGTAAGTTGCAGTGTGAGAGAGAGGACTGATTTATTGAAGTAAAATAATTATAAAAGATTAAAAATATGATTTTAATTTATTCCATGTCAGAATTTAGTGGTTCTTCATCTTCTACTGATTCTTCATCAGAGCTAAAAAACTCTTCTTCGGATTCTTCCGCATGATAATCGAATTCTTCTGCATGAGATTTGAATTATTCTGCATTAGATTCGGATTCTTCTGCATAATCTGCGAATAGTTATATATGTTCATTTAATAAATTAAACAAAACGAATGCCGCAGGTATAAAAGAAAAAATGTTTAAGCTAACCTGCAGTATCATTTTCTACATTATTTGGAGTTTTTTCATTAATCGACTATTAATTGCGGCATACAGTCTCCGTCAAACCAATGAAAATCTAGTGTATCAGTATTTAATAGCATCTCCATTTTTATACTGTGTCACAGAACGGGAGAGTCGCAAATATGCGTTTCACCAAATACTTGTAATTTTGTTCTTAAAAGATGTTATTTAACTTTACACAGAGGCAAAGTAGAAGGATCATAATTTTTTCTTAAGGCTCATCTGCCGTATTAGCTTTGTAAGTAGTACAAAAATTTTGAAATCGTGCTGCATTTATATTTGATACATTTTTGTAACCATAAATTTCGCAAACAAACGGTTCCAAAGTTTGAAAAATGTCATGAGGCAAACCGGTTATGTGAACAACTCCAAGATCTGTTAATGCTTTTTGATAAAATTTATTTTTCATTCATATTTTAAATGGTCTTATCTTGTCTTTTTGAAAAAAAAAAACACAAATTGTAATCACATCCAATCGAATTGTGTGTACGAGAGAATTTAAGAAGGAAGTACAAAAAACAAACCATCCTAATTCTCTCAGATAGCCAAGGGCAGCCTTAAAGGCTTGTTACGTGTGTAAATTCATTAAATTATCAAATAAAAAGTCACTATTTTATCATTAAGTTTAATATTCAAAAGGATACAATATACTATATTTTATTTTATTGTCTACTAGCGTCCAGCCATTCTTCATCTGCAGCAGCTTCTGAAATAAATAACAAATCATATTTTAATATAATATTAGATTTTAAGTATAATTATTTAGCATTTATTAAATTGTAAACAATGCTATAATAATAATAATAATTTCTTCTTTTTTGATATTATTAGCTTTAGTTTATTCCAGTAGCCAAAATATCTAGTTAGAAGCCTTTCAGGTAAAGGGTTGACAGTTGGTTATGTCAAATATAATTTCTTCTTTTTCTCTTCCTGTTTTCCCGCGTCTTGGAAAAGAAACTTGCATTCTGCACGTGGGTGCATATTCGTTTTTGCGGATTTTAAGTAAGTTTCCTAGGGAAATAAAATATTAGCAAATTGTTAGGTTTTCAAGGAAAACGCTAATCACTTTGTGGATTCGTTGCTAATCAAGAAATTACAAGAATTTATTAAAATACACATTGAGGCCCCATTAGAACCGTGGTAAGTAACTAACACATCTAATTAAGTCATAGACTAAGCTATACTGAAATATCTACCTTTTTCTTGCTTTTAGGCCTTTTTCTTTTCTTAAGTAGAAGTAAAGAATCATTATGTTCTGACATGGAATACTTTAAAATTACATTTTTATACTTTTATAATTATTTTACTTCAATAAATCAGTCGATAAACGCTCTCTCAGACTGCAACTTATGTATAACACCACTCAGTCACACGCATACGTAACTTTCTCGATCACCTGGCAGATAGAATGTCCTACCGAAATGATCTGTCTTTTTTTAATTATAAATAATATACTGTTAAAAGTTCAACTTGCCTCAAATTTATTTTTTTTGCAAATAGTTCAATAGCTCCTGGCACTTTAAATATTCAATTTAAAGGTATACAAATTTCAGATGGCCTCAAGGATATTTTTTGCAAAAAAAATCCTCAATTTGGAAATATAAGGGTTGATTTAGCCCCACTACTCCCCAGCCAGGTTTGAAGTTCTATGTTAGGGTATTAAAGGAGAAATATAGAACAAGTTTTCAGCTTGCCTCAAATACCTACTCAAAAATGTCTACCAGCTTTCCTACTATTACGTAACCAATTCGTGTACAAACAATTCGATAGAAATCTTATCCCGATTAAATCTGACAGTTATATTCCTGACCTACAATTGACCTCGTGAAGTACGGAGACATTTTTTTTTAATTTGTGACTTTAGTGTTTAAGCCTAAGACAAGGAACAGTCCTGTTTGCAGCGAAGAAAATCCGTATGCAACGAGACAGTATCATTCACAAATAAGACTTTCCTTTATTTTGGTTCGGGGTATTCAATGATCGTTTAATTTGGCCATGTGTTTGCCCATATACTTACTGGAGAAGCATATTTAGACTTTCTCTAAAACAGTTTGCTATTATTACTCGAAGATGGAGGATTGTATTACCAACACGATGGAGCGTGAACCCAGTTTAAAAGATTTAAAAATTAAAAAAATTTCCAAGGTATATGAATAGGAAAGGCTGGACCTTTTAAACCTATGGATTATGTAATTTGAGAACCCTTAGTCTAAAGTGTATTTCACACAAATAAATAGTAGGAAATAACAAAGAATAGAATACGCTTGCGAAGCATTAAGAAATAATCTAGACATCATTAGAAAGGCAATAACCCAAAAATTAACAGCTATCCGTAAACTAGAACAAATTCAAAGAACAGCATGTCTCAACATAACAGGAGCCATGAAAACAACACCGACTAGAACCATGGAAGTCATTCTTAGTCTCACTCCCCTTGATATTTACATCAAGGAGGTTGCTTTGACGACAATGACACGCCTCTGCACTGTCGGAATAGAACCTGATGTAGGATCTGGTGAGGGGAGACGTCACTTTTGGCAGGAGGCGCTGGATACGCTCCCACTGCTTCAAGCGAACATGGACTCCATCTCACCAAAATATATCTTTCATAAGCCATATAAAGTTATAATAGAACAAATAAAAGAGCCAGAAGTGGCAGGTACGATTCATATCTACACCAACGGTTTTAAAACAAAACAAGGCTTAGGATGTGGAATATACTCCAGATTCTTAAACCTAAACATAAAATAGGCTGTGAGCGATAGTGCCAGTGTAGTTCAAATAGAGCTTCGGGGATTTTCATAGCAGCAAAAGAAATAACCAGAAGGAACATGCTCATCTATACAGATAGCAAACAAGCGCTACTCACCCTGAACAGACCACGAATTTATTCAGGGTTAGTACTAGAATGTCACGAAGCTTTGGCCGAAGTATCCATCAACAACTTAAGATGGATTAAAGGTCACGTCACATCAAAATGTAACCGACTTGCTGATTCACTAGCCAAGAAAGCAACAAACCAAATACTTTTTGGACCTGGCTCTTCTATTGGCCTGACAAAATCGGTAGTGGCAGACCTAATCAAAGAACATTCCCTTGTAAAATTCAAGGAAAGATGGGATGAAACAAGAAACTGCAGAGTTGCCAGGGAGCTCTTAAGTTATCCTGACAATACTGCAGCAAACAAATACTTGACTACTAGACAGAATCTGCGCCTAGTCACAGGCATTCTGACTAGTCATTGTCAAGTACGAAAGCATCTCCATATCATGGGGCTGTCAGAATCCGCACTCTGCAGAAGGAGCGAACAAGAAGATGAGACCATCGAGCATATCCTTTACGATTGATCGACGCTCTCATTTATTAGAAGATTTGTGTTCGGCGAATATCGGCTAACACCGGCCGATATAAGAGAAGCACCTTTTGGCGACGTTGTCAACTACATTAAATCTGTAGGCTGGCTCACGAGCTAGGAGGTGCCTCAGAGTTGCCAACTTGGGGGGTTTTCCCCCCAAATTTAGGGGGTAAATAAATGGGATGGGATTTTTTTAGGGGATTTATATTGTTAGGGGTATTTTTAGGGATTTTTGACTCTTAATAGTTATTATTTTTTTTATTGCAAAAAATAAAAATGTAAAAGTAGGCCCTGGGACAATCCAAATATATATAATATAAATAAAGAGTATTAAAAGTATAACAGTATATTATTTATTATTTTTATTTACGAATAACAACAAGTATTAAAAATGTGTTCAGCGGGAATATTCAAATTTTATGTTGGTCATGCTAATGATGTCAACGTCATTATTGTCAATGTCATAGGAGAGAGATCTAGTTTGTTTGTTTTTTTCTGTTTCCTAATAAAAACGTTTAAAAATTATCGTTGTGAGACACCCACCCCCTCAAAACATATTAAAACATGTAATTAATTATTTAAAAAAAATTAGGGGGATTTCCAAGTAATTGGAACGATTTTAGGGGTTTATGACTTATACTTGGCAACTCTGAGGTGCCTATCTTCTCAGGAGGATGCACAATGGGCCCAATGAGGCCTATGTGCCGTGGGGTAACCCACCCTCCACACATTACATATATAAAGGCAATAAGAAGCATTACAAATCGAGCCCAAAAATGAATTCAACAAAACAGGTAATTTCGAACAACTTTTTAACTTTTTGTGTTGTAATATCCAAAAAATTGTATGTGAATTAGTTTTTAATGTTTTGTTCTAAAACCGGACACTTCGAATTTGAGATACACAGGTAAATTATAAATTGTAAATTCAAGATAAAAATGTTACTAGTAGAATCGGATGCGGAACTACAAAAAGTACATAAATTCAATGCAATAAAAATGTTATTGAAAATGTTGATATTATTTTGGTATTATTTTAAAGACCCAAAAATTTATAAAACATTTGTTAATCTTGACCAGAATTTTCCTCTGGCTATTACGTCAGTCATTTGGATGTGAAAGGAAAACATGTTGGCCAATTCTCAACCAAATTTTCATGAACGGTTCGTTAGTTACGACCTTCGCAGAACCTTCGTACTCTCCATCTTCGGTGTCATTTGTCTACAAAAAAATTAATCGTGACTCCTTCTCAAAAGTGTTTCAATTTCATCTAAATCTCTGCTTTTGTATTATTAGACTAAATTACCACTGCATTACCAAAAATACCTTAACAATGTATTTCGGAAATGATATGATGATGATGATGATGATAAGGTGACTATGCACATTATAAATATTTTTTTGAGAAGCATCAGTGTAAAAGTACAAAGTACACCCCATTTGTTCATTTTTGAAAGTTTAATACAGCTTCAGTTCTCTATTAAATTTTAATAATTTTAAATTTGCTGTTCATAAACAATTTATTCTCTAATGGACATACTAACGAACACATGAATCTGATGTCCAAACAACCAATACCATTTGATCGTGTACATTATAATTATTATACTCTTCACACAGTAGTCTGTGAAGAGAAATATAGGTTTATTTTCAAGAAATAAAATTTTAAACAACTCTTAAAAATGTCCGTCTGATGTCACGTTTTTTGTCCACACGATACGTAAAAAACGAAAAATGATATCAACTCAAAATGTTCATCTTTTAATTTCCAAAATATGTGCTTTGTTAGGTACATTTTACAACAAAAATTTCATTCAAATCTGTAAAACCGTCTCGGAAGTATCTTTGAAACAAAATATCTGCGAACCCATTTGATAGAAACTATTTGTCTTATTCAGGGCCGACAAGAGGGGCTCAAGTGGGGGCCCGGCAACTTCTTGAGCAGTTCGGCGGAGGAGAATTTTTTTAGAGAAATTCAAGTAAAGATAAGGAGAAGTTTTTGCTTGCAGACCTTTTTTTTAGAGAAATTCATGTGAAGAAGAGAAGTTTTTACTTGAAGACTTTTTTGAGAGATTCAGTGAAGAGTAGGAGAAGGTTTTGCTGCAAGACCTTCTTTTTTAGAAATGTGATATTAAAAAGGGCCTAATTTTTTATAAATTTGTCACAAGGCCTGACCTGGAGAATTGTCCCGGGGCAAGACCTAGCTCTCGGCGGCAGTGGTCTTATTTTTGGGTAATGTCTCACCCCACGAGCGATGGCACATGTTTTTTGAAACACCCTGTTTAAATATAATTCCTAACACTAGAAAAATCAACATAAAATGTTTAATAATTTTTTACAGAAGCAAATAATAATGGTTAGCGATAACTGTACATTACTAGTATAGTTTGTTTTAAGCCCGGAGCATTCAAATAAAGTACTTTCACTATTCCAAAGATAAACAAACTATTCAAATTACAAAGTACGGATGAAAGTAATCTACGATACAATTACTCAGCACTATCTCTTCTTAAAAGTAATTTAATTGAGGAAATAAATAAATAAATAGCACGATAAACTAAATTTCCGTTTTTTCGGCTTTGGCGTTTACTAAGCAATTGTTTCGGTAAACTGGTGCCTGAGTAACAAAATCATTAAAAACATTCAAGAGACCATCGTAAATCAGGTGTTTTTAAGTGGATGTCACGTGACCTGAAAAGTAACGTTGCAACAATATGTTTTTTAATAAAAATCAGAATGCATTCAAAAAATTATTGGTAATCTAAATGGCTTTTACTACAAGGATTCTCATATAGTATTTTTAATACAAATCCCGATGCACGTCAGAGATCATTTATGACGTCACGGCCTTGCAGTGTTGCCTAATCGTCAGAATAGTTGAGGAATTTAGAATTTTTTAAAATTGTAAGGTTATGTATTTGTTATGTTACTATATAGTAGGAACAATTAGTTTTAAATGTATATAACTAACGGAAAATATTGAATTCCTTTATGAATAATAAACCTCTGAACAAAACAGCTTTAAACATATTATGCAAGTCATGGAAAATAAAACTGTAAGGTAGTATATTGCAGATGGATCAAAATTGGTTTAGAATTAGCACAGAAAATATCTAAAACTAATTTAATTTCACCAAGAAAGTTATTTAACAGAACTACATTTAAGTTATAAACCACAACACCCCATAAAATTAAAGAGGTCATTGAAAAAATGAAAACTACAAAGGCATGTGGAGGATTCATAATATCAGTAGATACCTATACTTAAAGAATTAAAGTTTGAAAATGCTAAAATATTTGAATACAAGAAGGAAATTGTTAAAATATTTGAGTAGGTGCTTTAGTAAATCTCACTTTCAGTAACGGTTCTGTAGCTCAAGTATTCAAGATGCTTCAAAAATAAACAGATATCGCTACTTCTTTTCAACTCTAAAGTTATCGAAACATGTATGAACAATAGATTCATCACTCAAACATCAAGATTCTTCATTCTATCAGCTTCAAAAGACATTTGAAAAATGTTATTCTCAGTCAAATATTTTTTTGATATCTTGGAATAAATTAAATAAAAATACAGATATATAAGAAATATATCAAACTGTTTATTGTTTTAAAAAATTAGACAATGTTTTTTTTTTAATTACACTATTTTCTCATAAAAAAACAATTATTCATCTACTAATCTTCATTATTCCTATAAAATTCTTTTATTTCTCCTAATCCAGATCGCAAGTATTTGAATCGCAGTCATCGATATCGCTATTAGGGTTAATTATAATAAAAATAATTTCCAATCTATTAAAAAATCCCTCTCTGCCAATATGTTTATTATTATATTGCTTAGAAAGGTCATAAATAAGTTCAATGGAGTTAAAAATAAAATGGCAGGGAAGATTACGTAATACTTTGTCTATATTGTTCTGCTTAGGTAATTATCTACCATATATTTCTTTGGCGGTTTGCACCTGAAAAAAGAATGTTTTATTTAGTTCTATTTAGTTGCCATTTCGTATAACGTGTGTCAATATCACTATATTCTAAACTGTAATATCTAAACAACACATTATATCAATGATTTAATGTTAGGTACACCGTTATATCAAATCTTGTAACTTCATTTTTAATTTTTTGATATTGTTTTAAAGTTTATTTCTGAAAAAAAAAGGCATTTTTGGATGTCACTGTACATCTTGAAAATGTGTAAAACAGGTAGATGTTTATTGACCACTGTAATCAAATTTTTCCAATTAAATTGTCTTTATATGATTGTTAGAATAGCGTATCTACCATTAAATTTTCAATATGATGTGTCATTTCAATATTATTATTTTTTTTTACTTGATTTACACAATTACTGATACCTTAATTTGCTTCAAATTTGGTTTTATCTCTTGCCATCGATTTTTGTAGGTCTAACACCCTTTGTCATTATTTTCCCAGGAGCTGTTTAATGTTTCATTTTGGACGATACATGTTTCATCAATGACAACGAACTGCTTCTGTTGTAATTCTATAATTTCTTAAAAACTGACCTATTTACAGTTCACGTTTTGGTTATCTTTTTTCCTTCATTCTTTTAATACAGTTGACAATGATGCAGTATAGCCATTAAACATTTGTCTCTCAATCAACTTTTCTCTTAAAGGTTCCAAAGTTATATGTTGACCTGCAAATAAGTATGTATTTATATTACTGTATACAAATTAAAAGTTTTATAGGTAATATAAATAAATTATGATTGAATAAATAGATTTGTCTTTATACTTACTTGTTTCATACATATTATAAATACCACTTCGGATTCCACTTGTATCCAGTGTTATTGTATTAGTAGGTAATCCTTTGTTTATATGAATGCTTTTTAATTAGCGATTTTAATCATTCATTATTCTTGACTGCTTGCCAAATACTACTGACAGTAGAAATATTTTTATTTAGAGATGCTGCAACACACTAAAAAAGACAAGAAAATAATTTCATATTTCTATTAAATTTTATAACTTGTAACTTACCTCTCTTACAGCAGTTAAAGGTAAACGTGGTCCATCATTATCACGCTCTCATTCAAAATAATGGATTAAAGAAGCTATCAACTCCTTACAAGGTCTATTTAGTTTTTTAGGCATTTTGTATATAAAAATTAAACGACAAATAATCAGCTTATACACTCTATGGTTGTTTTGAAAAACAGTCTTTTATAATTATAACTGGCAAAGCTTAAAAATACAGGTAAAAGGATTTTAAATTACAGAAAACAAAATGCACAATCAATAATTAACTCAACATAAACATAACCTAACTAAATCTTCTTCTTCAAATCAGTGAAATTTTTTAAAAAGGGGTTGCAACACCGCAACAAGGTGTACCAATTGCTGTAATGACATTTCTTCTCTATAAATACGAGCTTCATGGGCGTACAGAATGTCAAAATTATTTAATGTAAAGTATTATTTTTTGAGTACTAAACATTTAATAATGTTTTTATAAATTTTATATTATCAAGAATTAGACATGTATAAACTAAATAATTTAAATAATTCTTAAAATTATCAAAATAATCACCATAACAGTTTTCGACTTTTTAGTAATATGACTACGTTCATGAATGCTCGTGACTATACGTGACTTTTTCGGATTATTAGCTTAGTTAGGGACATTTTAATTAGTTGGTAGTACTATGACGAATGACCGACGTCATTGCTGACGTGCATCGGGATTTGTATTAAAAATACTATAGCAGCAAAAAGTTACCAGAAACAATATGACTGGAAGGAACATGCTCATCTATACAGACAGCAGACAACTACTACTCACCCTGGATAGACCACTAATTTACTCAGGGTCAGTACTAAAATATCACGAAGCTTTAACCGAAGTATCCATCAAAAATGTGGTCACCTTAAGATGGATCAAAGGTCACGCCGCACCGAAAGGTAACCGTCTTGCTGATTCACTAGCTAAGAAGGCAGTCAACCAAATACTTTATGGACCTGGCCATTCTATTGGGGGCGCTGCAAAGATATTGGTACCTAATTTACCCGATTTTTTTGTTACATATATTTATTAAGCAAAAATTATTTTTGGACAAATAATTTTTCGGCAAATTGTTTTTACAAATTATGTTTAGATAATTTAAGTAAAAATCTTAATTACGATTTTCGCTATTTAGAAGACAAATGTTTATCTAAAATGACACAATCAAATCATCTCTGTTTAGTTGAAGAAGTTTATTCTGCTCCTCAAGGGAGGTCATCTGAGAAATGAAAAACAAAAACCGAACCGCACAAGAATATTTTATTGAAAAAATGTAGACAACCGTTTTCGTCATAAAAGCCATTATCGGGCCCTAAAGATGATAAGTTGAGTACTAAATATTAAAGTAGAGAATGATACAGACTATCTCTTAAGATATAACAGTATGAAAGGTTATCCGATTCATGAAATTATAAGCAGTAGTACCTGCTAGAGTAGTGGGTTTTAAACTGTAGTCAAAAAATTGAATGATTGCTAAAGTTATGTGGAATTAACTTTCCTGTAAAGTTATCAAATATATTAAGGACGGCCCATCTAATCGAATAGTATTTATAATAGGTTTGTTCCAACACGAGCGAAAGCCGTAATATTACCGTACAAATCGTGCGCTCTATCCAAAAATTGTATACAGCGCATGATTTGTACGTAATATTACGGTTTTCGCGCGTGTTGGAACATACCTATTATGAACTAAAGATGCGTATTTTCCACACATTTTATTCGAAATCATTTTTTCTACGACCACTTACGAAAGTGACACATCGCAGTATTTAGTCTTATGGGAAGTGCTCTATATCACACTTTCTATCTAGATTTAATTAATTGTCCATATCAATAGTAAAATATCGATTTGATGATTAAATTTTTAATATTAATTTGTACATTCTGATCCCAGATATTTATTTTTAACAAATTATTAAAATAATTTTAAAGTAACTACATTATTTTTATGTTTTTCCTGGTTCATTTTCATATTTGATTAGATAATTCAAGTGACATAACACTGCTAGCTCAGTTCATAGAGCGTTCAACTTTTTCAACTCTGCATGCTTATGAAAAACATTGTAATTAATATTTTTTTGAACCTAGAGTTTTTTATCTTTATCATCCTATGAAAGTGTTCTCACTCGTGTGAAAAATGTCACTTTCCACACTCGTAATGTAATATACGATATCATATCTTCATAGCCAACAATATTACTAAAAAAATAAAAATTTTCCACTTTTTTTAAATTTCTTCACTACGGTCTATTTTAGACACCCACATGGATATTATCAATTTTGCGCAGACTTCAGAAAGAAAAAGTAAGCCATTGCGAATATAATTCCATATCCATTTTAATAAGAACACTGTACGGATATGAAATCCAACAATCACATTTCATATTTGGTCACCAAGCTATTATATTTTTTAGTTGTTAGGATAATTAAAAATCTGATGTGTCCAACACATGACTTTCCTATCTAGCTATTTATTTTGTACAACCTATTGCAGCACCTCTATAAATGTTTAGAAGATAAACATTTTACACATTCATCTACCTCGAAACATTTTTCTATATATATTCATTGAAAACGAAAATACTGAAAAATTTAAATTTAGCACTTTTCCTACAATTTTTCTATTACGGTCCATTTTAGAAAAATCATGTATAAACAAAAATTATACAGATCGATATCGATACCGTATTCGAGATTTGAGAAAATGTGTAAATTTCGAATTTTGAAGAAAACTCAAAAACTGATAAAGGGAAAAACATTAAATTTTAAACTTAAGTTTCATTTCGGCCTGACGTGAAATGATTAGATTTTGGACAAAATCGGAACATCTGGGGGGGTACTTTATGGGAGGCCGCTCTTATATTTTATGGAATATATCTGTTATTTATGTTTGGAGAAGAAAATTGTTTAAAAGTTACTTCTAATATTATTATCTATAATTTTTGTTCTATGTCAAATTTTTCTGAAATGGTCCGTATTCGAGAAATTTGACAAAATGTGCAAAATTCTGATTTTTAGGAAAATTGTTAAACTAAAAGTTATTTGCGATATCAATCTCTATAATTTTTGTTTATACATGATTTTTCTAAAATGGACCATAATGAAAAAATTGGAGGAAAAGTGCTAAATTTAAATTTTTCAGTATTTTCGTTTTCAATGAATACCTATAGAAAAATGTTTCGAGGTAGATGTATGTGGAAAATGTATATATTTAGTTTATCCTCTAAAAATTTATAGAGGTGCTGCAATAGGTTGTACAAAATAACCGGAAAAAGCTTATAACTAGATAGGAAAGTCATGTGTTGGACACATCAGATTTTTATACTTGCAAGAAAGAGGGACTTATTATTAATTTTCATACTGCTGAATTTTCCGTGAAATTAACTTTCAAATAAGTTAACACATGACTTCTGTTTCTATTTAAAAAAAATCATCGATTACGTCATCAGTCAAATAAAGGTGACGTAATCTCTTTCACAAGTTCGTCAAAGAATGGGCATTTAAAAAAAACACGTGTTTCAGAATTTTTCGCAAAAGTCGGTTATTTTTGAAAAATCAAGTTATTTCTTACTTTTACATCATACTGTATAATTTAAAGTATAGTAGATACTAAATATTTTTGATATCTAGCGTATAAAAAAGTATAAAAGTATAAAATACTTCTTGCAATTGTGTACAAATCACTGTCTTTGGGAGTGAGTGGTGAGTTTAAAACGAGTTTAATTATTCATATGATAAAGTTTTATACCTCGTACCTCAAAAAATGATCATAGTATAACTTTATTAACAGTCTCAAAAATGAAGTAAATGTATAAAATCACGAAATTTTTAAGTATGAGGGAGACATGGAAACGCATTTTTCCTTGTTTTTGTCGTATCATATCTTTTGAATCATACTTATTTTAAAATGGTTTAAGTTCTATTATTAATAGGGGATATAAAGTGGGTAGAATTTTTTTAAAAACAGATTACAGGGTCTACCAACTTTTTGACTCACCCTGTATCTTTCGAATAGGATTTAACTTAATAACTAATAATAAAAGTATATTTTTCCCGAAGTCGTAATGGGAATCTGATTTTCGTCAAAATAAGTTGCGGCCGTAGTGACACGGTTTCAGGTAGTTTTCATTGCCACGAGACTGCTACACTTTAATACAGACGGTGCAAAAATATGTTAAATCTTCTTCAACTCGTGCTATATTATTTAATCAGAATGTAGAAAATAAATGACTGTAAGTTTATGTAACGCCATTAAATTCTATTAATTGCAATTTATTTCTATTCATAAAAATATCATTGCTAGGAAATGTCTCGTAAATAAAACAATATGACGACCTTGGCAATTTTAACTGATGATTGGTTTTGATTACAATTTTAATGACATTTAATATTTAGTTTTGAGGCCTCTTGTAAGGGTTTTCAATTCATAAAATATCTGTAGATATCAACTGATTAAATTGATAATGATTTTTCATCTGTTTAAAAATTAGTTAATATTGTATACAATGCATCTACGAAATAAGAAGTTTTTTTAATAATGTCTGCGTTTTTTGCTACGTTTTGACCAATTATAATCTACTAGATTTAAATTTAAATGCATGGGCTGGCGAAAGAGTGAATGTGATAAAATATAAAAGAAGTTGATTTACTCCAAATCAAGACCTTTGCTAATATCATTATAGTAGGTATAATCCACCTGTTGTCAATAAGTATACGTATATATAGTTACCTCAATGTGTAGTCAGTCCCTCCCATTTTTAATGTTACATAATTATATTATTTTAGGAACATGTGAATAAATATTTTTGAAATATTTGGGAATCAAAATTTTCTGTATTTATTGTTTTTTGTTATTGAAAATAACGATTTAAATAAAAAAAAAAAAAAAATG
The DNA here is from genome assembly GCA_927349885.1 of Psylliodes chrysocephalus. Taxonomy (NCBI): domain Eukaryota; kingdom Metazoa; phylum Arthropoda; class Insecta; order Coleoptera; family Chrysomelidae; genus Psylliodes; species Psylliodes chrysocephalus. The sequence continues at coordinate 1,281,169 of OV651826.1, forward strand.
TATGAAAAACGTTAAAAATATTTTTTTTTGCATATTGGTTATGTGACAATCTTATTTTTCTATAAAATATATTTGGTTAAATAGTCTTCTGTCCTTGTTATTTATTTGTTCATTGTAATATTTTTCGTTGAATTACGATGATGGTATTGGAAAATTTGGATATTTGACTCAAGTATTTTTATTCTTTGAAGTTGAGTAACTTTGTTAATAGTAAACTAATGAGGTATTAAAAAATGTTAATTTTTTTGAGTTTATATGATATACCTTTTTATGTAAAATTCCAGAGGTAAGTAAAAATATGTTTTTATTGTCTTTAACAAAGTTTTTCAGCTTTTACGCACGATTAGTTTTTTGTTTTGTTAAAGCATGGAATTTATTTTGTTGGTTTTTTAGAAAGATTTTGATTCTTAAATCATTATATTTTTCAATATTAATTGGAACCTAGATTGATTAAAATGTTAAAAAAATATCCAGTATTGTTTCTAGATGATACACAGAATGTATCAACCTCTTTATACCGGTTACAGTTTATTAGCACGCTTTATAGTAAACTCATTTTATCTTATTTTAGCTCATTAAGGGTTGAGTTCAAAGGAGTTTCTCAAAATTTAAAATGGACGAAATGTTATATAAAATTTATATCCAGAAATCCAACCCCCTGGAGCCCCCTATTTTTTTTTTAAATAGCAAATATGGTGAAGTAACACATTATTTGAAAAGTAATGATATGGAGAATTCGGCAATATGACAATTCGTTGCGCTACTTTTTATTTTAGCGTCGTCTAGCGGGATAAGAAATTGATACATATTGTAGTGGTTGACTTCATTTTAAATCTAATTTTATTAGTGAATTTAATGTATAATATAACAAAACATAATTTAATGAAACGTGAACTTAAATAATTGAAAAGTCGTGCAGATCTTTAACGTTAAGAAATACATACTTTAATCGCAACCACCTAAAATAAATTTATGCTTCGCATGAGCTTTCAAATGAAGCATCACACTTTACTGTACGTAATAGTTTTTTAACACGCTAGAAGACCCTAAAATAAAAATATTGTTGAATTCTCCTCTCAAATGATGTGTTACTTGACCATACTTCCTACTTAAAACAAAATAGGGGTTGGTGTCGGGTCCATGTGGTTGGATTTCCGGTCATGAATTTTATATGACAATAATTCGTTCCCTTGCCAATACAGGTTGACGTTTTTTTTTTAAGTTTTGAAAAACTCCATTGTTTTTATATTCTGGGGGTCAAGTTATCGTTGGTACACCTTGTATAAAAAAAAATGATCTTATTACACCTTTACATGTTTTTTCGCAAATTGAATACAAAAATAAGAATGTTTATATTATGTTCCCCTATTTTAACGGATTATAATTTTTTAACAACAATATTGTCAAAAAATCGCATTCTTGTTCTAAAGTGATCGAAACACATGAAAAATTCAAAATTCGATGTATCCAAACAAAACGTGCTAATTTAAAACATTTCAGCGTAAGTTATAATCTACTAAAATTGGGGAAATATAATGGAACGCCCAGTATTTATTGACTTCAATATTCATAGGTTTATATTTCTTTTAATTAGATATTTCAATAAATGATTATAGATTCATATTGTTGCAATTAAATATCAAGTTTATACTTTTAGCCTCGTAATAATAGGTTCAATTTCAATGTGCCAAAAATTCCATTAAAACAAAAAAATTTCTGAACAATGAGCGATCATTTATTTTTCTGACCATAGTAGAATTTTATACAAATAAATAAAAGTTGCTTGGTAATATCGGTACAGTTTTCACTTCATATATTTCGAATATACACTACGTTTTTAAAATATAAAATGTTTTCTTATTTTTAAAAATTTTATTTATTGACTGCACCAAAAGGTGGAAAAAAATCCGAAACATATGTTTTAAATATAAACTGTGACCGATATTACCAAGGAAATTTTATTTATTTGTATAAAAAATGTTTCTTGTCCATAAAACACAAATTTAAGATTGAATTTAAATTGAAAAAAAAAATATAGTAAGAGGTCGTATTTAATCCAAAATATTTATGTTGAATTGAAAAATATAATCATTAAATAAGTTATTAATAGCGTCAAATATATATTATAACTGGTTTTATTTTGGTACAAATAAAATAATATTCACTTCCGATGGAAAAATTTCCTGCTTTTTCTTATCAAGCCGAACATTTGACTCGTCTGAGCTCTTCATTATTTATTCTTTAGCAATGCGAAGCACAAACCCATCCCTCTCGTCAGTGAGTTACCGTTACGAACCAGGTCGATACTCTAGTCTTAGTCCTCTCAGAGGTCCCACAGTAACATCGGTCAGCGATGTCTGCGACAAAACCGTGGTCAGAATCCGAAGGACCGGCTTACAACAGGAAAGGATCCGAGTGGTGTGCACCACCAGAAGGCAGCATGTTAGCAGAATGGTCACTGTATCGGACATGTGTCATACGTTGCCGTCATTACGCAAACATGTCACTGTTATAAGGTTTGATTTATGTATTTTTGTATTATTTAAAATAGACTAATAAATTAGGTATAAATGGGTAGCGTGAATAAAAATTAAGTAATTGCTTTTACTTAAAAATGAGGAACAAGTAGTGCTCTTATATTTAAAAAAATAAAATGTTTGGACCTTAATTAAAGTTATTAGTCTATATCAAATAGGTAATTCGTGTTCCGCAATTCTAGCTAAAAAATTGATTTATTGGAAAGTAAGCACGATTTGTTACCAATTTTTAAGTAAAAGCAAGTGCTTAATTTTTATCAACACTACCCAATATCTACCGTAGCAATCGGTTTAAATTATTTGATTACCATTGTAAAATCACAAATTGTATTTAAGGACGTGGTTTCCTTGCGTATAAAAATTGTATATGTACACCAAAAGATAAATTGACTGATTTTCTAATATTATGTAGTATTTAAAAATATCATTCATTTAGTTCTGTCCAGTAAATCTACTTACCTTATACTCATTTGCGGCCGGTAAATGGAACATAACAGTATCACATACCGTAATGTGTTGCTTAGCTACCTTGTTTTGATTTTAGAAACAATTACTTTTTATGAAATAAACTGAATTTAGCTCAAAGCCGAATATCACATAAAATACAACGACCGTTTCCCCTTCAGAAAAACAACTACTCCTTTGGCTAATACCACAACATGCATTGAATTACATAATTATATTCACGGAAGTAAGAAAATTTTACATTTTTATGGGATATCTCGGTTTAAATAGTTTCAAAATAAAATTTTGACGCATTTAAAATCTTCCCAAATTAAGTACATTGATATAAAAATGAATCAAATAATATAATTTTGTCTTCACACAGGTGATAATCCCAAATTTCTCTTCGACAAGGAAAAAACACCACCTTGAACTTCAGATTTTTACTGGCCAGTAATACAGGTCAAATATATTCACCCATATGCACCATCAATAAAACTTTTTGCACCCCCTCCCTTAAGTAGTTACAGGAATTTTTTTACCTTGAAGTTATCCCCCAATGTTTTGGCAAAAAAATATTGTTCTGGTATACAATCATACAATCCTGATGCACTCATATGCACCACCAATATTTTTTTGCACCCCTCCCTTTAATATTTAGTTACAACAATTTTTAACCGTGATGTTAGCCCACCCCAATGATGTTTTCGCAAAAAAAATGCAACGATATGCACTCCTTAGTAGTTACAGCCGTTTCTTTACTCTGAAGTTAACCCCTCCCAATGATATTTGAGCAAAAAAAAATTGCACCGATATGTATTTATCATTTAGTAATATTTAGGTCTTAATACTAGGCTCCGCCCTTCAGTTGTAATTTTTTATACCTCGTAAACCATCGACGCCCCGCGATCTTTCTATTTTGTAATGTAAATTTTCCTCTTGTTATTTTCTTTCTGTTGAATATGAAGTAAGGAATTAATTCGAGTAATTCAAATTCCAAGTTCACATAATAGCAAACAGTTCAGGGTTTTCTCATGAAAAAATGACTGTTCAAATCACATGATTCATTGTAATAATTACATACTTATTTTATTTTAAAAAAATCGTTTCTTTTATGTCAAGGTGTTAAGCTACGAGACGAGTAGGTACTTAATAGATTTGTTTCTGCAGGTTAGTTACCAACGGTTTGAAAACTGCTTCCAGTACGCATGAACGAACGCTTGTGTACAGTTTGTAAACGGTTCGAATTTTGATTTCTGCAAGATCACAATTTTATTTTTTTAACGATTTTATCCGAATAGTCACGATTTATCTCTGTATTTGTAAACATTAACGTAACCTTAAAACATAATCAAGCTATGAAAACAAACCATTTTGGAGATATGAGAGTTTAATTTTCATAATTTCGGGAATTGGGAATTTTTCATTTTAATATTTCCAAAATTGCATTTCAGTTTTCCGGATGATCTCAACCGATTATCTCACTTCACTTTTCTTTCATTATATTTTCACGTTTACAACTTACCGTACTCCAAAACTTAACACTGGTGAACGAATAAAGGATCTTAGAAATTTGTTCTAGTATAATCATATCGTATCAAACAGTTGCGGCTTGTGGTAATTTAAAATGGGTGTTCACTTTTTCCAATAATTTTATCATAATATGTAAGTTCGGATCAAAATTTTTACAAGAGTCAATATCGCTGTTTTTTTTATTATTTGAGTTTGTATTAAGTGTAGTTATTATTATCAACATCATACTGTTTTCAAGAACTACAACTATTAATAAATGAATATTTTAGTTAGTGTGATATTTGTTTGGTTTTTAATACGTTGAAAACCATCTATAAACATTATTAGTTAGTAAACTGACTGTTCTTCATAATTTGAGATTATTTTTAAATATATATCAGGTTATGTAGAAAGCTTGACATTGATTTTTGTGTAAAAAATTTTATATAAAACTTTACCTACCATTTTTTAGTTTTTATTGTAAGTTTAATCATTTTCACAATTTGTCACAAATGTCAAATAAAAAATATATTTTTTAAATACCTTTATTGGCAAATAAAATAAGAACTAAGATGTTTTAAATGTTTATTTTATAAGATCAGTCCCATCACAATACATAATATTACACAGACAAAAACTAGAATAAAGATATACAGGGTGTTTCAAAAAGATTGGTCATAAATTATACCACGTATTCTTGGGTCAAAAATAGGTCGATTAAACCGTACTTACCTATATACAAAAGTGCACCCAAAAATAGTTACAGGGTGTATAAGATAAAAATTTAAATGAATTTTTTTAACGTTGCTCTTAAACCGTCTGACATTTTTTCATGAAATTTTATATGACGTGTAGGAATACCATGACTAACAAAATCGAGGTAGAGGCAATATATTTATTTTTATTTTTGTTGGATTTTGAGGGTGTCACCGCCCCTTTCTCTACTCAACTTTTTTGTAATATAAAATTTTATTAAAAATCGAACGCTACTAAAATGCAACATCTATTTGGAAACTTTTTTGTCTCATAGTATTTGTTTGTAAAATGTTTGGTTTAGACGATACAGCCACTTAAAATGACATCTTAAAAATATTCAATGTAAATTATTATACGTATGCAAAATATCAAAATTCGATTTTCATTATTAAAACTATGTAGTAAGTGTATACAGGAGGAGAATGTAATTTTGAACACCTGTTAAATTAATTTTTTTTATTTTGATGACATTAATTTGTAATTTAAAAATAAACTTGATTTTGATATTTTTCATACGTAGAATTTCCATTGAATATTTTTAAGTTGTCATTTCAAATAGCTATATCGTCTAAACTAAACTTTTTACAAACAAATACTAAGAGACAAAAAAGTTTCCAAATGGGTGTTGCATTCCAGTGGCGTTTCATTTGTAATTACATTTTATACTACAAAAAAGGTGAGTGGAGAAAAGAGCAGTGACCCCCTCCATAAATCTATAAAAATCAAGAAAAAAATATTGCCTCTCCCTCGGTATTAATAGTCATGGTATTCTAACACGTCATATAAAATTTCATGAAAAAATGCCAAACGGTTTAAGAGCAACGTTAAAAAAATTCATTTAAATTTTTATCTTATACTATAACTATTTTTGGGTGCACTTTTGTATATAGGTAAATACGGTTTAATCGACCTATTTTTGACCCAAAAATATGTGGTATAATTTATGACCAATCTGTTTAAAACACCCTGTATAATACCTGGCATTTTAAATGATACTCTTCGCAGTTTAACAGACCCCCTTAACCCTCATTTTTAAGCAGATTGTTTTCACAGTCAATAGGCCTCATCTCCTTATAGACCTTGATTTTTACTAAAAATTTCATGTTGATATCGCTTTTCATTTTTGATTTTTTTTTATTTCAACCCCCCTTAAATCCCCCATATTTAATCAGGTATTTTTTTTATATTGAAAGGGCTTCTTCTCCTTTTAGAGATTGATGTTTCAGTTAGGATTTTTTTTTTATATTTTAACTCCCCAATATATTCATATTTTTTTCAGTATCAATAGGCTTTATCTTCTTATAAAGCTTCATTTTTACTAAAAATTTCATATTGATATTACGTTTCGTTTTTAATTTAGGATTTTTTTTTAATTTCAACCCATCTTAACCCCCTATTTTTTCAGATTTGTTAAAAATCATTAGGCTTTGTCCCCTTATAGAGCTTGATTTTTGCTTAAAATTAACAAGTTCATATCATTTCTCGTTTTTGACTTATCGTGCAGACAAAAACGTGACATCGGACAGACAGACAAAGTAAACCTATAATACTCTTCACATAATATTGTATGAAGAGTAAAAAAAAATATATAAGGTAAAATAAACAATTTAAAAAGTTCAACAATAATATTCAACTTTGTAACCTATTTTTTTCTTTTGACAAAGAGTTTAGGTTATATACAGCACAGCAGCTCTACCGTCGGTGGCATAAAGGTGTTAGTAAGGATTTGTTGTCTTAAAATTTAATTATTTTAAATTGTCTTTAGATACACTTAAATAAAATACAAAAAATAGTATTTAAACCATAGATGGACGCCACTGAATTTTTTATAGATTAAAAAATTTGATATTATTTGATGAAGAAGTTTTTAAAATCTAAAGGTAAATTCAGAAACCATAGTAAATAAAATTTAAATAACTACACCATAAATACATGAATCTGCAAATAGACACTTGTAGAGATGATCATGATATTCTGTGAAATAAAAGTCATACATAATTTAAATTGAATTTAATAGAAAAATAAATAAAAGAGATATATTAACAATATTTTTTCAATTTGTTCGATGAGCATTAAATTATACAAACGTTCTTTGCTCAAAAGAGAAATAATGATATATTAACAATATTTACCCAATTCATTTGATGAATCAAACTCTAAAAGTAATAAAATGGAAGTATTTTCTGAATCCACTTATCAACATTTAAATTTATAAACGGTAGAAACAATATAATTGAAAATACTCAATTCAGTTAAATTTATAGTCAATAGAAATGGTGTAATTGAGAATATCCTCTCAATTCATTCGCCAAGAGTTGGAGAAATATATGAATAATAAAATAAGAGGGTTTATTTATACCTATCCGAGACGTCTTGTTAAAATTAAGGTATATTGTTTTGAGTACTCAAAATAATATTTACAGACTGGTTGTAAGTAAAAGAAACAAAAAGTATTCTTAAAACTAAATCATACAGAAAATAAAGAAACACCCGTTTCAAAATATAAGTAAAGTGTCTAAATAGACATTGCGAACATATTGTTAAAATTAAAGAAAAAATAATAAATACCAAAATATAATCCTAGGTCTGACAGCGGTACTAGAAAGAGCCCTCTGTTAGGCTACACACTGCACACCGAAGCTCATCATGTTCCAGGACTGCTTGGGGCACGGGACCATCGTAAGAACGTTTGAAATAAAAAGGAAATCTCTGCTTCGCAGGGTAAATAAAACGGACCAGCATATTGGCAAGACAGAATTCCATTGTGTAGCTTTCTGAGAATAACCACCTACGGTTGATGTGGCTCTCTTGTCCATCCACGGGAAGAACCCTATATATATATATATATATATTAAAATATGAGTGTTTTGCCAGACAAAGAAAATGCAGGAGCAGCAAAAGAAATGACTTACCTCTTTTGAGGGTTTTCTCTGTTACCGGAATCCAGCAACACGTGGAAGAAAGTATCTCTCGGCGTCTCACTTGCCTCAAATCGGAAAAGGCCGAAAAAAACAAGTTATTTTTTTTTGAAAGTGACAGTTCGATCATAGAACTGACAAATTTATAACGAAAAATGTTGCCAACCTATTAAAACCAAAAAGAACTAGTGTTCAGCCAGTTTCTCGTATCTCATATTTATGGTCAAATATAATTAAAGAAAAATAATTATTTTGCAAAATAAAAGAAATGGAATGATAAAATATTAAAATATAACCCTTACTCTATCCCTATGGTTATTTACAAAATTATGCTGTACCTGTAGACAGATCAAACGAACGTGTGAATTGTACTAGACTGGCAACACTGGTTTGGCAACCTTGTTTGTGAGCGGCGCGCCAATTAATGTGTTCTTTAACAGTTTGAAGGATCTGTTGGCGTGTTGTCTTCTCTTTTTAGCTATATGCATTCGGCATATCGTCTCACTCGTGTTAGGCTCACTCATCATAATGCGCCACAGACACAGTATAATTAGGTATACTGTGACACAGAGACGCGATCAGCCAGAGGACAATGATATACAAAAAAATATAGATTAACACGTATGAAAATAAAAATGTTAAAATTAAATTTATATTTTTATGTTGTTTATGTAATATTAAAATAATGTGTTTTTATGAAATTTAACTGGGTGTTCACTGTACAAATGAACCAATGGAGAAACCGCCCCTGGTATCAAATCTGTTATGCTAACTACCTCAGATAAACAATAGGGTGGACCAATCTTGTAGATTTTACTGGTGACATAAAATATAAGGTGTCCCATTTAAATGAAACAAGAAAATCAAGGGTCTGAGTATTGAGTCTCCCTGTATACGAATAAACCGATAATAAAAATATAACTAAAAAAAGTATAATACATCATATTATAAAATTCGTGTGAGTAAATTTTTTTTTTCTACAGTGTGTAATTGGCTGCTGGACGTCGAATTATTTACGATTCTCTCACAAAAATGTCAATTCCTTGAAAAGTACCCTATATAACATAGACAAACCATATATTAGAAGAATAGAAAAAAGATGAGTAAACAGAATCTAAAATAATATACTAGGGTTATCATTAAAAAAAAAACATATATTGGTTCGTACACGAGCTATGCAACACCCTGTATACCTCCCAATAATTTTAAAATGTTAACCTCAAAACTGTCCATAATTTTCTTAATACACTTTTTTAATATCTCTTTCAACAAGGAATATATCGAACTTTTCCAAAGCCGTTTAATATAGGCTTTGTTTGAAGCCAGTATCTACGAACTTCTGACAATTTTGGTCCCCATGGGCGTATCAAATAGTTTTTTTTTATCAGAAATCCGAAGGATTCTTTTGTAAATATTTTGTCAAGGGCAAATTTAAAGAAAAATGCACCTAAAGCCCAGTACTCACAACAGCGGAAGGCGGACATTTATTTTGCGGAATTAATGTGATTGGTCTAAATAAATTTAAACACCAGATGCCGCAATTTTCTTGCGAATGTTTTAACTTTCGGCGGATTTTATAGAGTTATCTCTCTCGGTTACTATATCTCACTTTGTTCATAGAGGATCATCCATAGTTTTTTTAGGTTTTATTTTGTTGTTTGTTGCTACTTTGGTTATTTATATCAATATAAACTTAAGTTTTTATTATTTTGATTTATACCTTATGATCAGTGGCATAGCCAGGTAGGGGACAGGGGGGCGCCGCCCCCGCTCCCTTTGCTAGGCGTTCATTGGCGCTTGGTTATATAGGCGCCAAGCGCACAATAAACACATACTTTTATAAGACCCTGTAACATTTATCGAAAAATATTTGGTCACATATTTTTCAAAAACGAACACCGTATTTGTTTGAAATGCCTCAAATATTATTTTAAACTAAAATATTTTATTTATTTAGTCCAAAGTTAAAGTAAAAGAACTATTTTTATGTTATGAAGTCGTAATTCATAACCAATGATATCTTTAAAAACAATGCGCGACGCGGCGGTGGCGGCGTTTGTGACTTGTTCGCAAGTGTTTATTGTGTACCGATGCCAAAAAGTATTTTTTCTAATTTTGACATATAAAGTGAAATTTTTTGTAATCACAGCAAGTGTCAAAATGATTACTTTACGCTACCATGTTGGTTTCAAAAATTCATTGTGTCACCAATTGCGAAAAGAAAACAAATAAAAATGAACCTATTTTTATTGTAAAATCAACAATTTACATTATTATTGAGAGTGCAACATTATTTTAATGTATGCTCACATGCAGCGGCGTCACCAAGTAAATTTGAATTTATATTGAAAATTATTAATTCCGAATGATTAGTAAATGCATGCAAATCCTTTTTGGTAAAATTCAAAAAATATATATACCACGGAAAATAATCTGCATCGCCTCCTACGTGTAGTATGTCCGAAAATTGTTAATTGAACATAAGAAGAAGAGGTATTGAAGAACAATTATTAAACGTATGCTTTTGCACAGCATTATTTTTGTTGTTAAATAGACCACGAAAAGCTATTTTGCATACAATCTTTTATTTTACTTTTTTTGAAATTACTCGGAACAGTTATTTAACAATTAAAAACGGATTTAATATAAAGTTTATGTGGTACATTGTCAATATAAACACTTGTATACAGTTCTGTCATGTAGCACTATTTCAAAAACAATTTAAATGTTGCAAAAAATTACAGCCATTTTTGAACAATTATTTAACGTATGCTTTTTCACAACATTATTTTTATTGTTAAATAGACCACAAAAAGCTACTCTGCATACAATGGGCCATGTTCACATGTGAGATATGCTGTTTTATAAACTATATTGTAATAGTTAGTCGCTATACAAGTTATTCTAAATAATCAGTTCGTTAAAAAAGATAAAAGTTTTTAAATTAAGCCCAATTGAAATTTAAAATTTGAAATTATACGTCATCGGGAATAGACCAATCAGCTTGTGTCGAAGTTTTTTTTGTTTTACAAAACCAAGCCAACGAACAAACCTACATACAGAATGTCGAAGTGAACGCACATCTAAGTGACATTTAAAAATTGACAGCACCTAACAACTAACCTTAGTTTTTTGTTTTGGTTTAATTTTATTATTAATCTGAATTTATCTGGGTAAATTATCCTGTGGGATATAGGATATATAAAGGAAGAAGAATATGAATTTATCAGCTGTATTTATAAAAGTTGAATCAAGTATTTTTCCCATTGTAAACGAAAATATGATTACCGAGATGATTACTGCATTTTTTAACAATACTCAGTTTCCAAAAGATAGAAAGGTAAAACTTTATTTATAAATTGTTTTAATGGTAGGTAGGTAGTTACAGTTTATATGAAGCAGTACACTTTATAGTAAAACATATTTATCTCAGGTTTTATTTTTAGATCTGCCAAGCAAGAATATGGAGATATTTACTTTTTCCATAAGAGAGAAGGAGACAAATTACACCTAAACATAAAGTACAGCAAAAACCTTATGATGTGGCTGTTTTTTAGTGCACAATGCTTAGGATATGTTGAATCTCAAGGTTTGTAATATTTATTATGCTTTTTTGTTTTTATATCACATATAATAAACAGTGTATAAGGCCCTTTATTCTTATAAATATTTTTTTTCTAATTTTGACATAAAGAGACATTTTTTGTAATCGCAGCAAGTGTTAAAATAATCTAGAAATAGATTTTGTTAGTGAACCTAGTAATAATTATGATACCAAAGAATGCTGCAGAGCACCTATGAAATTTTGAGTTAAAACATGCCATATTTTTAGGCTATTTTTATACCCTTTTCAAAAATTTTATGCTCCTCGTTTTATGCAAAACTTAAAATGCTCTGATAGCTTCGAACGAAGTCAGCAAAGCACCTCTGTTTTATAAAGTTTTTTCTGTAAAAACAGCAACACCATATATTTATGCACTTGAAATATTATATTTTTAAAAAATACATGGTGCTTGCTAACCTTCGAAAGAAGCCAGCAGAGCAATTCGGTTTTTTAAAGCTTTTTTCTAAAAACCACACCCCATTTTTAGACTCTTGAAATATTGTAAAACTTTACTAAAAAATTGCTATTTTTAAATAATACAGGGTGCTTTGTTGGAACAAAGTCAGCAGGACACTTCAGTTTTTTAATATATAAAAACAACTACTTATGACACATGTTTAGGCTGTTTTAAAATCCTAAAAATATGATAAGTATATTTGTTTTCAGAAAAAAAACTTTGAAGTCAGCAAGGAATTGCGAATTTTTTTTAAAAATGTCAAATTTCGAATATTTTATAATATTGTAGGAGCCAAAAAATGTGGTGTGGTTTAAAAAAAAACTGGGGTGCTCTGCTAGATTCGTTTGAAGCTAACAAAGCGTCCCGTAATTTTTTATTTTATAATACTCAATAGCCTAAAATGAGACATAGCTGTTTAAACAAAAATGGTACTTTTAAAAATAGCAGTTTTTTTCGAAAAGCTCTATAATATTTCAAAAATGTGAAAATGTGGTGAGCTTGTTTTTTTTAAGTTTTGAAAATCAGAGATTCTTTACTGGATTCGTTCAGAGCTAGTAAAGTGCTCGTCTTGTTACATAAAATAAGGCATTTTGTAGCTGGTTATATAGTTATTTTGTAACTGCATATCTAACCCTTTTATTTTTTTCAGGAGGTTGTAAACATGTGGCTTCATAGAAGAAGTGAGGAACCATCTGTAACATCTACTCAGTGTTATTGATAATGATGTACACTTGGCTAGATTGTTAAAGAAACCTCTTCATCCACTACAGGAAAATAAATCAGTACTTTTATATTCTTAGGATTTGTATGTATTTTTTATTTGTAAATAAATTGTTTTTTTACTTCATTTTTCTCATTTTTTATTAAAAGGTTAATAAATAAAATTTTCACAGATTTTTATATTTTTGTTTGTAGTTTTGTAGTTTGTAGTTTGAAGTTTTTATTAAAAATCACCAATGTTAATAATATTAACTTAAGTCAATATTATTCTTTCTCCTTTTTTAAAGCTACTATTAATAAAGGTATTACTTTAGCTTGACCTATGATCAATTTTTAATTTTGTGATATATTTGGTTTGACAGAAAAAAAATTAAAATCCTTTGACATTGGTTGTTTTTACTTAGATTTTCATAAAAAATAAACGGAACTGCAAACATGTTTTACTATCGTAATAACATGAAATTTTTTTTTCACATTTATCACTGTTGTCATTTTCATAAGAAGGCACATTTTCTGGTTTTTTGAAAAAGGTGGCAAGAATTGTGATATTTTTAAATTTATCACCAGTGATACCACATGTAGTAGTTACCTGATTTATTGGAATATATAGACTTTGCTACCACATTCAACTGAACTTGGTTTTTAATATTTATCACTGTGACAGGCGTTTTTGTTAAAATGTTTCATTTTAAACTGCTGTAAATAGGTGCCTTTGTTTTGGTAGTTTTAGTCCCAAAAAAATCTATGCATATACAGGTACTCATTCCTCTTCGATTTGCTCGAAAAGTTAAATTTTTATCAAAAATTACATTGGCTGTTTAAAAACTCATTATAATCCCTGAAATGTGATAATTAGGTAAATTAAATTAAAAAACAAACAAAAAAGTTTATTAAATTAATATTTACTCTTACAAAATAGGTTCTTGTAAGTTAACAAGCAATTATGCAGATATTACTAAGTAAATGTACTTGCTTAAAATTCACACACGAATGTGGTTTTAACATGTTAAATTAACTAACCCTTCTTATAACTCTTTCCACATGTATTCTTAGAGATGCTATTCTTTTACTTAATTGTACATCTTCTGGAGAAGTTTTTTCATTCTGTGATACACTAGGTGTGGCTTTACTAAAGTGTATCCCATGTTTTCAAGTAGCTGATTATTCTGAAACCCCTATCTGCCATTATTTGGGATCCAGGAACCAGTTTGTTTAAATACCCACATTTTTCCATTATTTCTTTATCACTAGTTCTTCCACAAAATGATGAATAAATTCGGTATCTTCAAAACTTTCAGGAGATTCTGCATTTTCTTCCAGAAGGGTTTTTAGGTTATACACCTAAGAATTTATAGTAGCCTTATTTTCAATTTCCTGAAGGGGACAATTAGCAGAAATTGCTGCTACATCTTGATAATCCGGTGTATTTTTATTAAAAAGTTCACGAGAAACATCGCTAGTAGAAGGTTGATTTTCTTCTTTCCAAATTTCTAGGAACACTAATAAATATTTTTGAAGATGAATGTGAATCATTATCACATTCTGGAACAAAACACTTTTTCGTAGTCATAATATTTATAAAAAGTACAAAATTAAACAATCAAATTCCAAATAAATTCTTGATGGAGACACTATGATGACAGATGCCATACACAGTGCTGCCATTTTGCCATTTTCTGAATTATTAAGTGACTTTTAAAACAATGAAACTTTAAATATGGTAAAAGTTTAAACAGAAATAATACTTTAAAAAAACATTTGATATTATATATTTAAAAGATATTTGTTTAACGATGTTTTAGAAGTCTAAAAGTAAGAAGGAGTACACAAACGAACGTACATCACTTCTCGTAAACCTTCTAGCCGGCAACGTTGTGCGCTAGCTCCTATTGGTCTATTCCCGGTGACTTCATAAATTTTAAAAAAATTCATAACTCCGGCAAATGAATAGATAAAAAAAAATAAAAAAAATGTAATTTTATTTTCAACTCTATTATTCATAAAAAAAAATTTCAAAATTTTTGAACATGCCCCATTGCGGCGTGCTCATGCGTTGTGGTAATTTTTTAAACACGTACTTTTTTTGTAATTACTCGGAACAATTATTTAATGTATGCCATTGGGCTATGTGAAAGTATTAGGTAAATATGCGCGAAAAATTTTTTGCATGCATTTCGGAAGTGTTTAAGATATTTGCATACGCTAAAATAGGTTACAAACTAATCGATACACTTTAAACAATTAATAAACGTCTGCTTTTTTGTTTTCGTAAAAGTCTTGATAAAATATCACGATTTAGCATACGATTTCGAGGTGTACAACGTAAAAAATGGACGAAAAAAATCTAAATAACGTTGAACAATTATTATTAAACTAATTCTATTGGAAATGTTAATATATTATTAATGCGTACTTGCTCGATAAATCAATTTGTGTTATAGATAAACAAACAAGTTTCAAATAAAAGTTATATGGATTTAAATAAGTCATATTTTAAAAATATTTTAGGATATACAGAGTGTTACGTTTTTTTCTGGCAAATAAAAATATATATTGCGCCCCTTTAAATGTTTGCCCCTCCGCCTTGCAAGGCTGGCTACTGCTTATGATTATTTTGAGGTAAACTAAAGTTTAAATCTAACTTTGCATGTATGTTGTGAAGTGCGCCTTGGTTTTTTCTATTTAAAAAATCTGACTAACCCACTAAAGTCGTACTTGCTTATTTTTCTTTAATATATTTATTTACATACAGAAAACCCAAACAAACTATTTTACCTTCCCGATTTATTTTTTAAAATTCAATCAAAACTCAAAAAGTATTAACGAATAACGAAGACAACAAAACAGAAAATGTCGTCTACATACGTCTAAATTCTTCGTTTTCAGAGATATTTTAGATTAAATTTAACGCGAAATTCGCCGTTATGAGTATGATGAATAATTTTTGGCGAGTGTAAAATTTCGCTATCCGCATTCCGCTGTTCTAAGTACTAAGCTTCAAACAAAGGTGGAAGTGACGAGGCCTTAAAACCTTGACTAGTGGCATTAATTTCATTCAGATAATATATTTATATTTAAATAAAACGCTAAAATAAATTAACTGTAGCTTTATTAGTATAAAATAGTAACATTAAAATTTTCTATAAAAACGTCCCCAACTTTAGCAACATTTTCAGTGATTTGTTATCGATTTAGGTTTTATTTTAATAAACTATAGGTATAGAGTTGATCTTTTTCGGCCGAATCAGAAATTTACGACAATAGATAGACAGATAATTTATTTCATGTAGACAATTTTTTATGAAGTTTATTGTATAAAATAGGTCCTATACATTTAGTAGACATTTTAGTTAAATGTAATCTACTAACTGGCATATGACTAGTTCCAAAATTATAAAATCTATATTTTGCTTAAATTTATTTAAGTTCTTAAAAACATATAAACAAATTTCTACAACATATAATGAAGCTAGTGGCAAAATACCATGTTCTACAAATATTGGTAGACAAGAATCATATTTAGGAAATTTACCTATTTTTCTAAGGATCTTCCTTTGAAGAATAAAAACGTCACTCGAATCACAATCGAGTTTTCACATAAACTAATCCCATATCTCAATCGACATGCTACTTGAGCATAATAAATACAGATTAAAGTTTCATGATCTAAAACTTCTCTTACATTTCTAAACAAGTAAAACAATATTAGTAATTCCAGAAATTTGACGCTAGTATCTAGCCAATTCATTCCTAAATTGTATGTACAATGTCTGAGAAATAAATCTAAATCACATAAATTTCGTCTGCTTACGAGCAATACACTAAGGAGTCTATTCTGTAACAATTCCTTTATATTTAACGGCCTTTAAAAATATTGGCGGCCTTTAAAAACATTTTCGTATTCGTTAATTTACTTCTGTCATTATTTAAACATATTTCTTTAAGATAGTCCTCTAATGTATTTTAAAGATCCGTTTAAATAATGACAGAAGTAAAGAAGAAAATATTTTTAAAGGCCGTTAAATATAAAGGAATTGTTACAGAATAGACCCCTAAGTCAGATTTGATGAAAAATCCATTAAGCCACTTAATGTTATTATGGACTTTATGAATATGAAAATAATTTAAAAATAAGTGGATTTTACCAGTTTACAGAGTGAAAGAAATCCAGTCAACTGATCTAAATAAGTCAAAAATAAAAAAAAATGAATTAGTGTGTCTTGCTTGTAAACCAACCATTTGTATGTGTGTAATAAGAATGTTTTATATATAAGACTCAATAAAGCTTCATCCAAAAATGTATAAACATACAATTAACGCAAAGGATATAATTGTGACGATAGTCTAATTTATTTATAGTTTATTTATTTAAAACACACTATTTACAATTTATTTATGACGTACTAATTAATTTATATAATACTTAGGCACTAACTCACAATTCTAATTTATTTATTACAATTTAACTTTAACACTTTATACTCTAAACTGTCCGCCGATGAGCCGGCTATTTATACCAAGTCCAACTCTGCTACGAGAAGTCTCTAGACGCTCCCGAAAATTCCATCTCTGACTTAACGGCACTCTCCGCCCGTTCTAGCCGTTTCTCGAGCGTCAGCGGCATTCCTATTTTAATAATCTCCAAAATGATATGTGCCATATTCTCTACAAACGGGCATTTTTAAATTTACCTATTATTTTTAGCATAACTTTTTTTCTCTGAGTTTAGACACTTTTATAGATATCTTCTTTATACATTGAATAACCTATTCTATAGCTTCTGGAGCAATCTCTGTGGAACAATTTTCTGATATGAAAATTATAATTATAAATCTCTTCTAGACTGTCTTTCACTACATTCAGTAGGAAGAAAATTTACCCTAAAAGGAATAATAAAATATTTACAATATAATCATATTCATCATATCATATAATTATATAAATGCGAAAGTTTGGATGTATGGATGGATGGATGTTTGTTGCTCAATCACGCAAGAACGGCCGAACGGATCTGGATGAAATTTGGCACAAATATAGATTATAGCCTGGAATAGCACATAGGCTACTTTTTATCCCAAAAAAATGTAGGGTTCCCGTGGGATCGATTTATTACTTTCCTATCTGTATACAGATATAAGGAAAGTATAGGAATCATGATTTTTTTCGACCTCGAGTTTTCGACGGATTTTTACGTTTTGAGGTCCCCTGAATCCGTTTTGACTATTTTCGCGATGATGTCTGTGTGTGTGTCTGTGTGTGTGTGTGTGTGTGTGTGTGTGTGTGTGTGTGTGTGTGTGTGTGTGTGTGTGTGTGTGTGTGTGTGTGTGTGTGTGTGTGTGTGTGTGTGTGTGTGTGTGTGTGTGTGTGTGTGTGTGTGTGTGTGTGTGTGTGTGTGTGTGTGTGTGTGTGTGTGTGTGTGTGTGTGTGTGTGTGTGTGTGTGTGTGTGTGTGTGTGTGTGTGTGTGTGTGTGTGTGTGTGTGTGTGTGTGTGTGTGTGTGTGTGTGTGTGTGTGTGTGTGTGTGTGTGTGTGTGTGTGTGTGTGTGTGTGTGTGTGTGTGTGTGTGTGTGTGTGTGTGTGTGTGTGTGTGTGTGTGTGTGTGTGTGTGTGTGTGTGTGTGTGTGTGTGTGTGTGTGTGTGTGTGTGTGTGTGTGTGTGTGTGTGTGTGTGTGTGTGTGTGTGTGTGTGTGTGTGTGTGTGTGTGTGTGTGTGTGTGTGTGTGTGTGTGTGTGTGTGTGTGTGTGTGTGTGTGTGTGTGTGTGTGTGTGTGTGTGTGTGTGTGTGTGTGTGTGTGTGTGTGTGTGTGTGTGTGTGTGTGTGTGTGTGTGTGTGTGTGTGTGTGTGTGTGTGTGTGTGTGTGTGTGTGTGTGTGTGTGTGTGTGTGTGTGTGTGTGTGTGTGTGTGTGTGTGTGTGTGTGTGTGTGTGTGTGTGTGTGTGTGTGTGTGTGTGTGTGTGTGTGTGTGTGTGTGTGTGTGTGTGTGTGTGTGTGTGTGTGTGTGTGTGTGTGTGTGTGTGTGTGTGTGTGTGTGTGTGTGTGTGTGTGTGTGTGTGTGTGTGTGTGTGTGTGTGTGTGTGTGTGTGTGTGTGTGTGTGTGTGTGTGTGTGTGTGTGTGTCTGTATAACGCATAACTCATGAACCGATACACAAAAAAACACCAAATTTTAAACTTCCGTCCAATGAGCTGATTAGATTTTGGGCAGATTCGGAACATCTGGGGGGGTACTTTATTGGTGGTCATTTTTATATTTTATGGAATATATCTGTTATTTGCGTTTGGGGAAGAAATTTTTTTAAATAAAAGTTACTTCTTATTTTATTATCTATAATTTTTGTTATTTACAAAATTTTCCTAAAATGGTCCGTATTCGAGAAATTTGACAAAATGTAAAAAAATATTTTTTTTTATAAAAATTGTTCAAACAAAAGTTATTTGTAATATAATTCTCTATAATTTTTGTCCCATAGATAATTTCTCTAAAATGGACCGTATTCGAGATATTTGAGAAAATGTGTAAATTTCGAAATTTGAAGAAAACTCAAAAACGGATAAAGAAAAAATCAATAAATTTTAAACTTAAGTTTTATTTCGGCCTGACGTGAAATGATTAGATTTTGGACAAAGTCGGAACATCTGGGGGGGGGGGGGTACTTTATGGGAGGCCGTTTATATATTTTATGGAATATATCTGTTATTTATGTTTGGAGAAGAAAATTGTTCAAATAAAAGTTACTTCTAATATTATTATCTATAATTTTTGTCTTATGTAAAAATTTCCTGAAATGGTCCGTATTCGAGAAATTTGACAAAATGTGCAAAATTCTGATTTTTATGAAAATTGTTGAAATAAAAGTTGTTTGCGATATCGATCTCTATAATATTTGTTCATACATTTTTTTTTTTAAATGGACCGTAATGGAAAAATTGTAGGAAAAGTGCTAAATTTAAATTTTTCAGTATTTTCATTTTCAATGAATATCTATAGAAAAATGTTTCGCGGTAGATGTTTGTGGACAATGTATATATTTAGTTTATCCTCTAAACATTTATAGAGATGCTGCAATAGGTTGTACACAATAAACGGAAAAAGCCTGTAATAACTAGATAGGAAAGTCATGTGTTGGACACATCAGATTTTTTTTATTTTCTACAGAGCAAGGGATCGGACATCATTTTTTGCATAGTGGTAGTGAAACATGAAAATTTGAAATACTGGTACAAAACATAAATAAATAATGACGTGCTTCAGGGTTTTTGGTTTTTCACATTTTAAGGGGGGGAAACGGGGGTTAAAAGTTTGCATAGAAGCATCGATTTTTTTATGGGTAGGAACTTGAAAATTGGAATTATAGCTACCCATCACAAATAAATAATGGTCTTTTGATTTTCATATTTTAAGAGGGCAAAAAGGGAAAATGGGGGCAAGAGGGAAAATGAGTGAAAGAAGGAAAATGGGGTAATTGTGGGAAATGGGGGAAATGAGAGAAATGTGTGGGGAGTGAAAGTTTGTATGGTAGGAACTTCAAAATTGGAATTTTAGGTACTCTTCATAAATAAATAGACAAATGTTTTTGGGTTTCACATTTTAAGGGGGGGAAATGGGAGTTAAAAATTTGCAAGGAGGCATCAATTTTTTTATAGGTAGAAACTTGAAAATTGGAATTATAGCTACTCATCACAAATAAATAATGGTGTTTCAGGTTTTTTGATTTTCATATTTTAAGAGGTAAAAGAGGGAACATGGGGGTAAGAGGGGAAATGATGGAAAGTAGGAAAATGGGGGAAATTGGGGAAATGAGATAAATGTGTCGGGAGTGAAAGTTTGTATGGTGAGAACTTGAACATTGGAATTGTAGGTACTCTTCATAAATAGACATGTTTCAAAGTATTTGGATTTTACATATTAAGGGAGGAAACGGAAGGTGAAAGTTTGAATGACTTTAGGCTTTTTAATTGTAGAAATTTTAAAATTGGAATTGTATCATAAGTAAATAATGACGCAATTCAAGGTTTTTGAATATTCACATTTAAAGAAGGAAAGAAAATCGTGAAAATAATAAAAATAAATAAAAATAAATACAAATAAATAAAAATAAATAAAAATAAATAAAAATAAATAAAAATAAATAAAAATAAATAAAAATAAATAAAAATAAATAAAAATAAATAAAAATAAATAAAAATAAATAAAAATAAATAAAAATAAATAAAAATAAATAAAAATAAATAAAAATAAATAAAAATAAATAAACAAAAATAAACAACAATAAATAAAACTAAATAAAAATAAATAAAAATAAATAAAAATTAATAAAAATAAATAAAAATTTATAAAAATTAATAGAAATTAATAAAAATTAATAAAAATTAATAGAATTTAATAAAAATTAATAAATATTAAAAAATAATAAAAATTAATAAAAATTAATAAATATAAATATTTATTTTTTTAAATTATAAACACGACATCACGGGTGCAAAGCCGCGGGCAAAAGCTAGTATAAATATATAAAGGCGAAAGTTTGAATGGATGGATGTATGTTTGTTGCTCAATCACGCAAGAACGGCCAAACGGATCTGGATGAAATTTGGCACAAATATAGATTATAGCCTGGAATAGCACATAGGCTACTTTTTATCCCGAAAAAATGTGCGGTTCCCGTGGGATAGATTAGGTTTTGTTTTTCACAGAGCAAGTGATTGGATATAATTTTTAGCATAGTGGTTGAAGCATGAAAATTTTAAATACTGCTACTGAGCATAAATAAATAATGACGTGTTTCAGGGTTTTTGGTTTTTCACATTTTAAGAGAGGGAAACGGGGGTTAAAAGTTTGCATGAAAGAACAGATTTTTTTACAGGTAGGAACTTGAAAATTGTGGGAAGTGAAAGTTTGTATCGTAGGAACTTGAAAATTTGAATTGTAGCTACTCATAATTAGCAAATAATGACGTATTTCAAGGTTATTGTATTTTCACATTTTAAGGAGGAAAAATAAATAAAAATAAAAAATTAAATTAAAACTAATAAAAATAAATAAAAATATATAAAAATAAATAAAAATAAATAAAAACTAGTTAAAATAAATAAAGAAATATTAAAATTTAATAGAATTTTTTAAAAACTAAAATCATACAAAATGTACAAACAAAACTGACAGTTCCCTGGTGCTTGTTGACAGTTGTGAGAAAATTTTGGCGCTGCTATTTAAAATAGACGAATCACATCAGAGACCAAGGAGAAAGAGAAAGTAATAGAATAAACGGTTCATACTGGCTTCAAACAGATCCAGACCGTAAGTTATCTATTATTCATTTGTTTATCTGAGGTAACTACCTACAGGGTTTGATTTAATAAAGTATAAGTTTGGTTCACCCCTCATTTATGGACTACCCTGTATATTTAAGAATAATTTTAAATATAGTCGAACAACTTTTGTATTAAAAATTTCTTCGTATATCCAATAATAAAACACTAATGGGATACACTGTACATAAATAATAGGTTAACATCGTTTGATGTATAAATTCATAACGAATTTAATGCTAAAATAACACACAAAGTGTTGAATTTGAAAAAATAATGTTAATTGAACTTAAAATACGCCATATTTATGGCAGGTTTCAAAACACTCCATATAAAATAATCTAGTTCTTTCATCACTATTCGTTAGCTTGATCTTATAAGTCTGTAATTTAAATAATTTTGACATCATTGTTATTGTATCTAAAAATTTTATTTGACGTCTGCATCGAGAGTTTCTAATTTACCAAAAAAATTGTTTGCTTGGCAACTCTGTAATAATTTTCAAGAATATTCTAGGTTTAAACACAGCATTACCAGACTATTCTATAACTGAAATAGAATACAGCGTGTTCTATTTAAAAATATAACATTTTTATTTGTCTTATTTTTTTTTAGAATTAGTCTTATTCAAATGCATGGAACTTTTATTTGAAACTTGTTTGCGTGTCTATAACACAAATTGAAATTTCGAGCAATTACGCACTAATGGGACACCCTGTATAATTAAAAACTAGTGATTATAGGCGCTCTACGCAAAAAGTGTATACAGTTTCGGTGTTGTGATCAACGTGATCAAATGACCAAACGTGACCAAAGTGATGACACGAGATGGCAAAAAGTAAGATTGATAACTTTAGTAGTAACCCTAAAATAATATTACTGACGTATTTGACAGAACTTGTACTTAAATTGTCATAAAATTCACTAAAAACTGCCATTTGCATATTTTTTTTTATTTTATCACATCACGTGATATACAATGTGTTGGATCTTTAATATGGGCTATTTTAACTTTTTAAATAAGCAGAGGTGATTGCCCTACGTTTTTTCCAGTCATAATATTAAAAAAAAATCTCATTTGGATCCAACTTTATGGAACATACTGTATATTATAAATATGAGCTCTTACTTCCAAATAGTAACATTGGTGATGTATGTATGTTCATTTTAGTATTAAATTAACTATATAAAAAATAAAGTTGTTACTAAAAACAATAATTCGTGTCAAATAATGTAAGTGTGTGACAGAAGGAGCGCACCGAGAACACCCAGGACATTTTTTTATTTTAGAAATACCTTTACTATTTTTATATTTAATAAAACTTTTTTAAATCTCATCTCATAATATACACCAATACAGCGCTAATTTAGTATAAATAAATGAAAATGTTCATTTTGAAAATATTTTATTCACCCTGTACTTTACTTGTATGCATGTTGAACATACTTGAAAGCATTTTATTCATGGTATATTATGTGTGAATTTATTTCTTGTTATTACAGTTACATTAATTAAAAACTGTAAATTACTCGAGTGTGGTCTAATTATATTGTAAATTATAACTTGAGATATCTATTTATATAAGTTCAAATATTCTTGTTTTCTTTTTACATTTAAAGGACAGTGAAACTGATATGGATCCAAATCATTGTTATATAAATTATAAATATTTTGGTTTTCTTATTTACATTAACGCTCTTAAATATGGGATCATACTTGTTTTTTTATATATATTTACAATTGATTACTTACTTCGATAAAATGGTTATAGAGAAATATTGGCAATTTACCCAAAAGTTTTTGCATGAGATTTTTTAAATTAGTAATACATTTTTATTTTGCAATTTAATGAAAAAATACTACTCTTATTTGTTTTATATATAAAGAAAGATGTATTGAGTAGCACCTCATAATTACCTTTGCAAAATTACTATTGCCTTACCTAAAACTCTTCTTAAAAGTTGTTTTAAAATTTGGATTAATCTTTCTCAAAAACGTCCCCACCAAGGCGCCAATGGATGGTTGGATTTCCAACTAATTTTAGACAGACGAAAACTTGGTAAGATTGGATTGTGCTTTTATTCGAAAATTCTTACATTTTATACATCCGTTTACAATATTCCTAATACTTTTACATCCTCCTAAAGTCAAAAACCAAAAACTCAACTGACGTAGTAAACCTTGACAGTGGCGGCCAATAAGCCAAAGGGTCGTGGTCACTGGCGCAAAATGTGTCTGTCAATATTTTTTTTTATTTTAGTTCAATAATTATTACAATTATTGACCATTGTGTAATTTGATATTGACGAAAAAAATCGCGTCGTGTTATTCCACAGAAGAGAAAACAAGTTATTTCAAGACAACAAATAATTCAAGCTACTGGCTCTCAACTCACTGGACTATATTCGAATCAGAACAATTTTTCGTTTCTCTACTCAGATTTAATCCTTAATAAAGATAATTTCTAGAGTAGACCACGAGTTAGGGTCTATTTTTAACCAGGATGTGCCCTCCCACCATCCAAATGACAAGATATGTTTCGGTAAGTAACTCCTTGATGGAAAATCAGCTGGATTCATCTTACGAGGTATAAACTTCCACTGACATCTGGTAGTGAACTTTAAAATCTCGTCAATTCTATTAAAAACAAATACCACCCACTTGGAATCCAGTCCAAAACTGTAAATGAATCAGACCAAAAAAGCTCTAGATCCATTAGTTTACTAAACTCTGAAATACCTTTCGCCAGACGAGATCCTATTAATGCGGCCATCAAGTCAAACCTTTTCTGTAGCTGTAACGTGTGGAGGGTGGGTTACTCCTTCTCTTATATTGGCCGGTGTTAGCCAGTACTCGCCGAACACAAATCTTCTAATAACTGAGAGCGTCGGCCAATCGTAGAGGATATGCAGAGTGCGGATTCTGACAGCCTCATGATATGGAGATGCTTCCGTACTTGGCAATGACGTCACAATGCCTGTGACCAGGCGCATATTATGTCTAGTCATAGTCAAGTATTTGTTTGCTGTAGTGTTGTCAGGATAACTTAAAAGCTCCTTGTTTCATTCCATCTTTCCTTGAATTTGACAAGAGAATTTTCTTTAATTAGGTCTGTCACTACCGATTTTGTCAGGCCAATAGAAGGACCAGGTCCAAAAAGTATTTGGTTGGCTGCCTTCTTGGCCAGTAAATTAGCAAGGCGGTTACCTTTCGATGTTGCGTGGCCTTTGATCCATTTTAAGGTGACCATATTGTTGATGGATACTTCCGCCAAAGTTTCGTGATATTCTAGTACTAACCCTGAGTAAATTCGTGGTCTGTTCAGGGTGATTAGTGCTTGTCTGTTATCAGTATATGTTCCGTCCAGTGATATTGTTTCTGGTGATTTATTTTGCTGCTGTGATAATCCCAGTGAGCTCTGTTTGAACTACACTGGTACTATTACTCACAGCCCATTTTATGTCTAGGTTTAAGGATCTGGAGTATATTATCCTGAGACTTATTTTATTTTAGAACCGTCGGTGTAAATATGAATCGTACCTGCCACTTCCGGCTCTTATATTTGTTCTGTTATAACTTTATATGGCTTATGGAAGATATATCTCGGTGAGATGGAGTTCATGTTCTCTTGAGCGACGTCTCGCCTCACCATATCCTGCATCAGGTTCTTTTCCAAACGCGCGGAGGCATGTCATTGTCATCAGAGCAGCCTCCTTGATGTAAATATACCAAGAGGAGTGAGACTAAGAATGACATCCATGGTCTGGTCGGTGTGGCTTTCATGGCTTCTGTTATGTTGAGATATGCTAAAGATATGTTGAATTTGTTCTAGTTTGCGAATGGCTGTCAATTTTTGTGTTTTCGATATCGGTGAAGTTGTCTCACCGTATGTTAGCATAGGTCTTATGATGGCAGTAAGTCCATGCAACGACTCTGGGGGCCAAACCCCCAGGTGCGCCCCACGGTTCGGCGGCATTTTTCCTAAGCAATGTAAGCTCTTTTGACTCTGTTTTCTAAGTGTAAAGCACACCTTGGAATTGCCACTTTAATGAAGCTACTCTGGCTTTTGCTGTCACAATGACATTCGAAGACGTCTCAATTCCAAGAAAACCCGCTACATATGCAACTTGAGTAGCGTCACAAAATGTGTGAAGATTCATTTTAACCTATTCTATTACTCAAAGAAAAACAGAGAAACCATTATTGGGGAAAGAAACTTCAAATAATCAGGTTTTAAGTTCTTACATAGTTACATCATCCCATTTTAATTTTTACTTCCAAAAAATACTGCAATATCGTCTTAAGTTCTGAAAAGCTATAGGTATCCCGAATTTGGTTTAAAAACACAAATATCCGGTCACTTGGCCAAAATCCCTACCCGGTAATAGCAAAACCGGATGATAAAAAAATGCTTGCAAAGAGTTGTTTTCATTGTTTATAGACGTCTAGAAAGATGCATATCATTTCATTGTCAGCAAAAACTGAAAAATTCGACAACTCCCACCACCGGGACATAGTATATGTTGTTCACACACCTCCCCTGTACCCAACTATTAGCAAGCAAGGAACACGACGTGACACTTTTTGCAGTCAGATGAGGGACTAATATATCTATACATCCATGGACAAAATGAAATTTGTTTAGTATGTCCATTTAAATATTTGTTGATAAACAAATGTGTAAGACAATTTGTTTCCGCGCTTGCGTATAGCGGGCACCTAATTATAGATTCTAATTTTTATAGATTGTGGAAGATTAAGCTAAATGCAGACACTTCGAACTTGGCATTTTTCCAAACATACAAAGTGCCTTGAAAATGTTCAATGGTTTTGGAACTTTCGATCGCTCATTTTCGTGATTAACTCTGTGATCTTTATTTATTTTATAAATAAGGAAATCCATATTTTTGTACGAATACTCAAATTTCTTGTTTTTGTTTTACCGACTGGATTTATAAATATGTATCGGGCATTGACTACTCACATTGAACGTATTTAAGAAGGACAAATTTATCTTAATAGTTAACCCTTACTTTATCGATGCCATCTTCTTTATTTTTTATTTAACGTTTTAGTTTGGCAGTTTGCATATCATCTGTTAAACTAGTTTTAGGACTCCCTGTGGAATACTAAAACCTATTGAGTCAAGTCATATACAGTATGGTTCAAATGAAAGGAATGAATTCATTATAATAGAAGTAGTTGGTTTTTCGAAAAAATGCTCGGACAGGTCAATTTTGTTTACTTAAAGCGCAATTTTTTAAATAGAATTCAATTTTTCCCCACTTCCCATTTTTGGGCAGTGACGTCATTGACAATTTTTTTAAATATTATCCCCAATTTTTTTTTCTTGATTTTGATAGATCTTGCAATTTCCTACTCGGAAACATATTTGAAATATCTTACATAACAATTTTTTTTGAATAAAAGTCATTTAAAGATCAGACACATACATTTTATTTTATTTTGAGAACACAATAAATGAATAAAAGATAATTATTTGTGCTTAATCTAACAAAATAATAATAATAATGAAAAAGAATTTAATGACAATTTCACAAATTCATTATTATTATTATTATTATTATTATTATTATTATTATTATTATTATTAATTATTATTATTATTATTATTATTATTATTAATTATTATTATTATTTTGTTAGATTAAGCACTTAATTACAAATAATTATCTTTTATTCATTTATTGTGTTCTCAAAATAAAATAAAATTTATGTGTCTGATCTTTAAATGACTTTTATTTATTAAAAATTGTTATGCAAGATATTTCAAATATTATGTTTCCGAGTAGGAAATTGCAAGATCTATCAAAATCAAGAAAAAAAATTGGGGTTACTATTTAAAAAAATTGTCAATAACGTCACTGCCCAAAAACGGGAGGTGGGGGAAAATTGAATTTGAAAAGGCTCGGACCCGTCTGTTAGTATTTCTTATCGCGATTTTTTACATACAATAATAATATATACAGGTTGTCCCAATTTAGAGATATGACATCGTTGATTTTGTTAAATGGCAACACTGTCATTTTGATGGCTATTTTTATAGGGTTTGTAAAGTTGTACATAACTGCCAAATATCAAATTTTTATTCCTTACCAATTACAAGAAAAATCAAATTGGAAAATGTCATGTCTTGAGACTTTGACAACTATATAGTACAGTAGTAAAGTACAATATCATTTTATGAAAAAACCAGTAATCTAGGTATTAAACAAAAAGATGGTATTGCTGTGGTTTTTATCAAGTCAACAAATGTTTTGAAGTTTAAAAATACATATCGATTACACCGGCGCACAAAAAAAAAGTTGTTTGTACATCAGACACGACCTACCTACCGATATGTTTTTCGACTAGTGACGATGTACGTTTTAATACATTCGATGGGCTTGTGTGGAAAAATCGGGTAAAATCTCGATTTTTCCTTAAAAGAAAACTGTCTTATTTTAACCCTTTAGCCACTTGCAAGCTTAGAGCCTTTGGTTTTCCGAAGCCTAGTTCTATTAATTAATCATATAGTGAAAACGGCTTGCGTGGAAATATGGGCAACAAATAACCTTTCATTTTTGTTAGGGAAAATCGAATTTTCCATGTGTTATCCCCAGGAGCCACTCGTAAAATTTCCTTTCATTTTGCTTAAATTCGATGTAGTTTTCAACCCTCTTCGAGGCTTGCATGCGAAAATGGGACTCCTAAACTTGTCACTATCAGACGGTCTGTAATTTAAATAATTAAATTCAATAAATTTGATACTTGTTTTTCATAAATTTGTTACTTTCTATAATCTTGTAATTGGTAAGGAATAGGTACAAATGAAATATTCTACAACCTGGTTGGACAGTTGTAAAAACCAGAAATAGGTCGAATAAATATTTTTTAACTTTTTTTATTACTAGTTTTGTCTCTTTGCCGACGTCATGGGTTGTTGCGTGCCTAACTTATGAATTTTTAGATAAATAAAAAAAGAAAATCGTTGTAAATTATAAAAAATGCATCATGCCATTATCGGAAAAAATTGCAAATTTTCACAGGCGTTTAAGGCGATATTAGCGAGTATACTGTGATTTTGCAAGCATGTTATTATTTTGGTTACTAAATGAAATCAACTAATGTTAATTAACAACAATTAATTTCTTTGCCGAAGTCATAAGTGGCTGCAAATTAAACTTTAGATCTTAAATATTGAAAATGATATCAAATTTGCAGCTAGGTTTCATTTTTTACCGTCCAGCAATCCATTAATTTAGTTTTTTTTTTCATTTGACAATGTTTCGACCCTGTATCGAGATGCCAAATCAGCTAATTTCGAATCATTCGGTACTTTATCTTACCACGAAGTTCAAAAAATGTTAAAACCCGAGATTTACAACTTGTGTTACTTTAGAAGGTTTTTATGTTATTTTGTTAAAATTAATTTTTGCATTGAACACTAGTTGAATAAAAAAAATCCGACGAATTGAGAACCTTCTTCTTTTTTGAAGGCGGTTAAAAACCCTAAAATACTTCTTTTCGTTTTCACACGTTTATTTACAATTATTATATGGATTAAACTTTATTTTAATAAACAGAAGCCAACAATAATTTGAGATCATGAAATACAGATGTTAATAAAAATGTGATAAAACAGTGAATTGAATAAAATACCTTGAGTTGAAGGTAACCTTGTAACCTACCATGAATTATAAAAACTAGCATAACAAGTAAACTTTTTTATTAAGTCTCGTTAGTTATAATTATTTGCTAATTTGTTTTTTTTTTCTTTACGTTTGCTTTTACGTCACTCGATAATTTTTTTTTTTCCGATTCAGATGGGTGGTTTTGACATAACTAGGGCTAGTGCGAAAAAATCAGAATTTCCTCTGTTACACGACTAATGACGACATCTTCGATATTTTCTGTGATAAGTAGCAATGACAAAACAATAATAAACATTGCTACTGCCTTATTGGAGATATAAAACTGAGGAAAAATAGATTTAATACAAGAACAGAAAAAAGTAAAGAAGAAAATAT
Source organism: Psylliodes chrysocephalus (assembly GCA_927349885.1). NCBI lineage: Eukaryota > Metazoa > Arthropoda > Insecta > Coleoptera > Chrysomelidae > Psylliodes > Psylliodes chrysocephalus. The sequence goes on from OV651826.1 coordinate 1,311,453, forward strand.
TTTTAAAGGCCGTTAAATATAAAGGAATTGTTACAGAATAGACCCCAATGTATGCCATTTTTTAAAAATAGCTTCATTTAAATGGCACAACATTTTCACTCTGTTAATCTTCAAATATGAAATTATTGACTTCAAATAAATCAAAGTACGACTCTTAAGTCCCCATTTTGATTACACTTTTCCATCACTAGAAGTGCATCCATCTGTCATATCGCAAAATAGAGTTTATGTCGTCTCTACTTCATTAGGCATTCCAAATTGCTGCACATGGCTAATAACAGGTTATGATATGGCAACCCTGTGCGCCATTAGAGAGATGAAAATGTGTTAGTGATCGATTCGCATAATACTACAGGCACACGCGATATATCTTGTAGAATACTTTATAAGATTAGGAAGTGAACCCCTGTTTTTTTCCTAGCTTTTTCAGGGGACAAAACCAAATTAAGACAAATCTACTTTTACTTACAATTACCCACTAAAAACAACCTAAATCCCTTATTTATGCCCTCAGGGCAAGGAGTGAGGACGGCTATATCTAGCAAAGTCATAATATATAAATCACGCGATATATTATAGACGAGGAAATCGCCATAGCTCTAGTAAGCGACTACAAGAGCGGCACAATTGTACTGTGTACATTGTGTAACTGTATTTTATATTGACGTTGTAAATACTATATTTTAAAAAAGGTGAATAATAGTATATTATTAAACGAGCAATTTATGGTAGCCATTAGTCACCCGAATAAATAATGGCCATAAATTGCGAGTCTAATACTATACTTTGTCCACGACCATTATGGTTTCTTTATTAAATAAAAGTTAAGTGTAGAATGGAAAGTTTTTATTAAACATAGGTAACTAACCGTTGTTTTTTCGACTTTTAAATTTTTTGATATTTCGATTTTTCAAATTTTCGATTTTTCCATTTTTTTATTTTTCCATTTTTTCATTTTTCCATTTTTCGATTTCTCGATTTTTCGATCTAGAAAATATCGTTATGAAAAGTATCGCCCATCTACCGGAATGTGCCAGAAGTGCAAAAGTGTGAATTATCATAATTCACTCAGTGATATATGGGTACCATATGCTTTTAGTTAGGAGGTAGAATATTGATTTATTATTAAGTGGTCGTGGACAAATGTTTTAAATAAATAAGAAGTGAACCCTTCTTATTATTGTATTTTTGTCGAATAATATCGGTAAAAATGGGTGTTTTGTTATTTGTGTGCTAAACAAGTGTTAAGTGTTAACTAATTAGTTAATAACTGTTTATTTGTTGCCCTAAACAAATATGAACTTGTAATTGCGCTTAGGAATTTGAAACTGTATTTTTATGTACGAGCCTTGTCTAAGTAAAATTGTTCCAACCACAAAATATTTTTTTAAAGAAACTTATTAAAAATTGAATATATCTAAAAATGGTGATAACAGGCATTCCAATGACCTGTCAATATTGCTGCCTGTTGGTTTTAACAGGGTAAGTGAAATCATAGTTATATAAATTACTCAAAGCAAGCCGCATTGCGCGCGGCCATATTGCCTCGCAAGTGCTCATTAATCAGAATCAGTTTTGCAAAAATGTGTTTTAAAACCAGTTGTCAGCCTTTGAATATAATAAAAAAATAATTACCTACATTTTTACTTCAAGCTTATGATTATTTGAAAAACATGGATAATCAATATATTTAACTATCTATATCATTGATCCTGCCAAATATGCCAGGACCACAGTATTGCCATATCAGTGCCCACAGGCAACTATTTTGTTTGGAATGTCTAATTATACAATGTTATATTTTCAAAAATAGTTGTCATCACATACATTTACAAATTCATATGGTTAGTGGTTAAGCCAATTTTCACTGATACAGGGTCGTATATTAAATTTTTTCTACTTGTTGATATTATTTTATGCAATTTTAGACATTGTATTATTTTTTTACTTGTATTCTTTATTGTGAATACTAAAATCGCAGCCAAGAAAATTGACAACTCTGAAATGTCAAACATATTTCAAATTTTAACAGTGAAATTTATTTGAATATTGTTGTTTTGTCAGTTGATCAGTAAGAACTTTTTTCTGGTAGTGTTATTTACAAAGAATTAGTAACTATTGTAAGCTGAATTAGTTTTGTATATCAGGGATACTTATTTTGCCTTTAAAATTATATTTAATTGGTTAAAATAATGAAAATAACTTCACCTACCTATTCAGAAATAAAGGGAAAAGACCTTCATTTGTTACTGTTTTTGTGTGATGTTTATATTACGAATTGCATAAAAAATTAAAAAACAAAATAATATTTTTTCTTTTCTTTTACAGGTAAGTTGAACACATGGCCGACAGAACGCCCCTCATATACCCTAGCTCCGGACAGAAAGTAATGTACTGTTTTTAAATTTTTCTTGATTACTCAAATAATGAAACTGTTAACAAGTGAGAAGAAGTTAAAATACAAATTTATAATTATAAACATTCCTTGATTTCTGTGGTACTACAGTTTACTTGATGGGCCGGCCGTCCCTGCCTTAGGGGCAGGTGTTTCTTTCATAACACGAGTACCAAATTATCCATCAAAAGATGCCCATCTTTCTTTTCAATTTTGAAACATTAACCACCTCTCGGGCAACAGATGTTTTCTTTTCACTTTTAGGATTTCTGCCCCGTCTTTTGAGCTCACATAAGAGAATTTTGGATAAGTAGGTATTTTTAATCAAATTCGTCCATTTTTGTTTATTCGAAGAGAATCCATAGTACCACAGTCTTATAAAAAGGCTATTTATAGTATACAGTATGGTTCAAATGAAAGGAATAAATTCATTATAATGGAAGTAGTTGGTTTTTAGAAAAAATGCTCGGACAGGTCAATTTTGTTTACTTAAAGCGCAATTTTTTTAAATAGAATTCAATTTCCCCCCACTTCCCATTTTTGGGCAGTTACGTCATTGACAATTTTTTTAAATAGTAACCCCAATTTTTTTTCTTGATTTTGATAGATCTTGCAATTTCCTACTCAGAAACATAATATTTGAAATATCTTACATAACAATTTTTTTTTGAATAAAAGTCATTTAAAGATCAGACACATAAATTTTATTTTATTTTGAGAACACAATAAATGAATAAAAGATAATTTTTTGTGCTTAATCTAACAAAATAATAATAATAATAAAAAAGAATTTAATGACAATTTCACAAATTATTTTTTATTATTATTATTATTATTATTATTATTATTATTATTATTATCATTATTATATTGTTAGATTAAGCACTTAATTACAAATAATTATATTTTATTCATTTATTGTGATTTCAAAATAAAATAAAATTTATGTGTCTGATCTTTAAATGACTTTTATTCAAAAAAAAAATGTTATGTAAGATATTTCAAATATTATGTTTCCGAATAGGAAATTGAAAGATCTATCAAAATCAAGAAAAAAAAATTGGGGTTACTATTTAAAAAAAATGTCAATGACGTCACTGCCCAAAAATGGGAAGTGGGGGAAAATTGAATTCTATTTAAAAAATTGCGCTTTATGTAAACAAAATTGACCTGTCCGAGCATTTTTTCGAAAAACCAACTACTTCCATTGTAATGAATTTATTCCTTTCATTTGAACCATACTGTATAATATTGTAATGATTAAAAAATCAGCATTTTTTGCAGTTGTGAGGCGGAGCTCAGCGCAACCGAACAAATGCAAAATTGCGATTAAAAAAACACTTTTAGTCCGTGTGATATATACCTACTATTTTTTCTCCAAACCAAATCAAAATTAATACATTTAGTTATTCAAATTTTTTTAATAGTTTGGTAATACATTTGAATATTTTAACAGCGATGGCAGGTAGGTAGTCATGATATATGGTGATTGTGGATAAATATTGATTGTCAAGTACGGTGTTCTCGAATTGAGGACCACTACCTGCACAGACCAAATAAGTGCACCGAATTGCGGACCGTACTAAGGATTAGGGATTAAGGTGGTAATGAGGGTTCATTGCGTTAACTAGATTACTGAGAGAGATTTTTGTACCTGGAAATATGACACGAATTGAGGAACAAACTTCTCAATAATTGAAGTATCTTATCACTATACCCATTTATAATATTATTATTTGTCTTCTGATGGATTTGCAAAATTTGAAGAAAAGTACGAATTCAGATAAAAATAGATATTTATTGCACAATTTACAATTTATAATTAATTTTTTAAACATATACATATTATTTACATTTAATACACTTTATGATAATTTGATGCGAATTTTACAAAATCTATTCGTTTTATAGAACCATTTTTATATTCTAACATTTTTGAAGTTAACATATTTAATCTTCGTCTAACAATTTTGTTGTTACATTTAACAGACTCCTTAAGGCTGTTAATACGAATATAAGTATCTGTTTGAAAATTGTTCAAAACATTTACAAATAAATACAATGAAGGGTGCATTGAATAGAAATTTGAATTAAATCTAGAATGAAAGGACTCGCATGCATTGGTAGAATTTTCTGTAGTTACAACAGCTTCAGCCCAAATTGTTGGTGGAAATAAAGAATTTTCTTCAATATAATTCTTTACTAAATAGTCAGCTAAATTTACCACAGCTTTATGCATATGATCGGGCTGAAATTCAGCCAAATCCAAAGCAAAACATTCTCCAACTTCTTCGGGTTTTAAAAAAGACAATCCAAAAAGATACCTCATCCATTTTCCAGTTGCACTTTTTTCATCTTGGTATTCTTTAGCCAATCCCAAACTCTGTATTTTTCTGTACCAAGCTTGGCCAAGATGAAACCTACATCCAATGATCTTTGTGGTGGGCCATTGCGCAGAAATTGCTTTGTGAATAGCTAGTTCATAATCAGCTACAATAATTTTTGGAACAAATATTAAATTAGCATTACAACACTTTTCTTTAAGAATAACGAAAAGTCTTTCGTATGTTAAACGAAGTTTATTCGGTAATAAACAAAAAGCTACTGGTATATAATGGCCGTTTTCTACGATATGAAGTGTGAACAACTGTAAAAAATGTTTCGTACAATATCGAAATGTTCCATCAAGATACACTTTGTCACTACTACACAAAAATTTTAAATTAGTATAGCACGAAAATACTACAATATTGTTAATATTATCAGTGGCCAAGAGAAATGGTTCATTTTTAATTGTTGTCAAATTTAATGTTGGTAAAATATCGAAAACATCTGATACATTGCTTGGTAAACGTGCTTGGACTTGACGTCTTTTGTAATACATATTATTTCTTATGTATGTAATGTCTTTTCTTGTCAAAGCGTCCATTGTATCACTGTTTTCCCTTAAAACAGAGTGTATGATTTTCGATGGCCGTTCTGTGATATCTTCTACAGCTTTCCGTTTGCTTGCTACACTCAAAATTTGTCTATTTAATTTCTTTTATGTCATTTTCATGATTGTGCACTGTTTCTTTTCGAGAAATTATATTATCTGAACCTAGCGTAAATACTTTTGCGTTACATTTACTTACAGTACAAGTCCAAAACTTTTCACCACTTTTAAGAACCTTTTTTTCACGAAACTTATAATCATCCCACACAAGTAACGACTTTCCCTTTTCACTTAAGATCATTTTAATTTCACTCATTTTTACAAGACTGCTCAAAATAAACTAAACACAAAACACTCACTTTAAATATATATTAGAATTTCGAAAGTAAAGTAATAAAATGCTCGTTAACGCAATGAATCATCATTACAACCTTAATCCCTAATCCGCAATTCGGTGCACTTACTATAATTATTTCTCAGAAGCCTGGTCCTCAATTCGTGTCATATTTTCAGGTACAAAAATAAACCCTTCTTAATATTTTCATTTTGGTTCTCAATTCGTGTCTGCCCCTTCAAATATATATTAGAATTTCGAAAGTAAAGTAATAAAATGCTCGTTAACGCAATGAATCATCATTACAACCTTAATCCCTAATCCGCAATTCGGTGCACTTACTATAATTATTTCTCAGAAACCTGGTCCTCAATTCGTGTCATATTTTCAGGTACAAAAATAAACCTATCTTAATATTTTCATTTTGGTTCTCAATTCGTGTCTGCCCCTTCAAATATATATTAGAATTTCGAAAGTAAAGTAATAAAATGCTCGTTAACGCAATGAATCATCATTACAACCTTAATCCCTAATCCGCAATTCGGTGCACTTACTATAATTATTTCTCAGAAGCCTGGTCCTCAATTCGTGTCATATTTTCAGGTACAAAAATAAACCCTTCTTAATATTTTCATTTTGGTTCTCAATTCGTGTCTGCCCGTCAAGTACACATACATTTACAATCGAGCGTATAATTTTCTTCTTCTAATTTTGACATATAAAGTGATCTACTTTACGAAACCAGTTGCATATTGTTAAACATTATGAATCTGGTTTCGAAAAATTCATTGTCACCAGTTGCGAAAAGAAAAGAAAAGAAAAATAAACCTTTTTTTGGTTTTAAAATCAATAATATACATTATTATTGAAAGTTTATATCAAAGAAGGGAAGGTTGACTTATAAAAATAGAATTTGGTCAAATTTACAACCTAGTATTAATGTTGTTTTAGTCCTTATTTTCCATTCTAATTCAGGACAAAATAACACGACAAAATAACCCACTTGCTTGAAATCTAAATAACTTTAAAAAGCAATATAAACACACTACAATAAGTCGTTGAGAATAAATGATTTTGATTTTGTCAACAAAAGAATGCAACTAACCCTACAAGAAAGTAGTAATATTGGTTGCCTAAATGGCAGTAATTTTTAACCAAAACACAATTTTATGAATAATCTAGTCAAAATTAGAAAAAATATTGTATGTAACACGTTACGAAATGCTTTATTTTATGAAACGAGAAGATACAGGTGCCCAATTAATTTTGTTTTACAATGTTTGGAAAATGCAATGTTTTTTCTTCAAATTTAGGAGTACAAATGCAATTACTTTTAATCTGAGGATTAAAAATAGAACATTTAAGCCTAGAATTAAAAGTGTTGTTTAGCAATATTTTTATACAGTTAGAGAATTGTTAGCTTTTACACCTGAAAATAGTACAAAAATATCAATATTTTTTGACGGTTGGAGAAAAAATGGTTTATGAAAGTGTTCTTTTAATTATTGTATCGGAGATACTGACAGTCGAGCCAGAATTCTTGTTTATATGTAAATAAAGCCAATAGTATTTTTTTAAAACATATCTTTACGTAACGGTTAACTTTATACATTCTACTTTTTCAGTCTGCCTGAAATAGGTAATTATAATTTAAATATTTATGCAACTCTTAGTTTTTATGTTTAATTAAAATGTTAGTTAGATTAATTTGTAGTATAATATTTATTGAAAATATAAAAATTATTGGTAACCAGGACGAAAATTAGGAGTATAAGCAAATTATCTGTCCCCTATCCCATAAACGACCAAGTGCCAACAGAATACTTTTTGGGAAAAACATTGGCATTATTAAGGTTGGCGTTCGCACATAGAAATCTGCCGTATATGCGCGGTTGACTTTAAACGAAGCTTTCGGGAAAAATATACTTCCTGGCATTAATTTTAATATTGAAAACCGTTTATAAAGTGTGCCTACAGGTTGTAAAGACTTCTTAACAAACAAAGTTGTTCTAAAGTACTCGAAAAATGATTTTGACTTTTGGTATCTAAACCACATATAATCGCATTGACTTACCTAGGAATTTTCTTCAAGACTAAACATATTTACATGTTGTCTTTCGTTACAACCCGTACAACCAACATAGGAAAACAATGAAACACATCACACTTTATAATATTGTTTAGTTTTTTTGAAAGATTGGTTTAAAATTATATAATTTTTTTTTTATGAAAACACAATTATGTGGTATATCACGTGACATAGCGGAAAGTTACAAAGTTAAAGTTATTTCTAAGTATTTTAAAGATTTTGTAAAAAAATTGCGAAATTGTCTAGATAAGCAGTTTTCGAGATATGGCCAGACGCGCAGCCTTTAAAAGCTTTGACGGCATTTCGACTGCCCTTCATCAGCGTAAGTCAACTATGTTGTTTTTGTTTCACTACTCAAAAGCTTTTGATATTCTTTAATCATGATCTGCTTTTTGCAATCTTACTATATAATGGTTTGGATATTAAAGCTGCAGATTTATTTAAATCTTGTTTAAGAGAAGTAGAATTTTTTTTTTTTGTGAGCACCGGAATGTCCCAGGGACCAATATTGGGAACCATACTATTATCTTTTTATGCATCGAATTTTCCAGATATTTTCTTTTATTGTGACTTACATAATCATTATACATTTTCTATATAAATGCATCTATGATTAATGGTAATATTAATTATTAATTATTAATTATTAATTATTAATTATTAATTATTAATTATTAATTATTAATTATTAATTATTAATTATTAATTATTAATTATTAATTATTAATTATTAATTATTAATTATTAATTATTAATTATTAATTATTAATTATTAATTATTAATTATTAATTATTAATTATTAATTATTAATTATTAATTATTAATTATTAATTATTAATTATTAATTATTAATTATTAATTATTAATTATTAATTATTAATTATTAATTATTAATTATTAATTATTAATTATTAATTATTAATTATTAATTATTAATTATTAATTATTAATTATTAATTATTAATTATTAATTATTAATTATTAATTATTAATTATTAATTATTAATTATTAATTATTAATTATTAATTATTAATTATTAATTATTAATTATTAATTATTAATTATTAATTATTAATTATTAATTATTAATTATTAATTATTAATTATTAATTATTAATTATTAATTATTAATTATTAATTATTAATTATTAATTATTAATTATTAATTATTAATTATTAATTATTAATTATTAATTATTAATTATTAATTGTTAATTGTTAATTGTTAATTGTTAATTGTTAATTGTTAATTGTTAATTGTTAATTGTTAATTGTTAATTGTTAATTGTTAATTGTTAATTGTTAATTGTTAATTGTTAATTGTTAATTGTTAATTGTTAATTGTTAATTGTTAATTATTATATTATTATTTAGTATTATTTTTTTTTGCGTCATCGGCTTCAACTGCTAAGGTTATTTCGCCTAGTGTTCTGTGTAGGCTTTGTTACTGTTTCCCATCGCCACTTTAGGAACAGTACTGTTAATTAGAACCCAACAGTGAATGGTCGAGTGGGGAATCCTACCAAGGCATCAGAATAAATTTTAAGTAAATTAAATAAAAAAATCCCGGCCAATGGTGGGATTCGAACCTGAGATCCTTGGATCCGCAGGCAGAGACTCTACCACTGAGCCACCCACCCCCTTATATATTATTATTTTTTATTATTATTATTTATTATTATTATTGTATTATTATTAATTATTGTGACCAAGCATGATTGTCTCACACAACCTTGATGTGTATCTAAGGAAAGTAAGAAATAAAAACGACTTTACTTACATCTCGGCTTACATAAATAAATAATAGAGGTGAATTCAAAATTGCATTCGGTGTTGGGAAAAATTTTAATGTAGAAAAATACACCAACCAGGTCGGTTTTTATTTTTGCTTTAACTTTTTTGGATTATGTAAAGACTATCTGTAACGTGTGGAGGGTGGGTTAACCCCACGGCACTTAGGCCTCATTAGGCCCATTGTGCATCCCCTGAGATGATAGGCACCTCCTAGCTCGTAAGCCAGCCTACAGATTTTATGTAGTTGACAACGTCGCCAAGAGGTGCTTCTCTTATATCGGCCGGTGTTAGCCGATACTCGCTTCTAATAAATGAAAGTGTCGAGCAATCGTAAAGTATATGCTCGATGGTCTCATATTCTTGTTCGCACCCTCTGCAGAGTGCGGATTCTGACATCCCCATTATATGGAGATGCTTTCGTACTTGGCAGTGACCAGTCAGAATGCCTGTGACTAGGCGCAGATTCTGTCTAGTCATAGTCAAGTATTTGTTTGCTGCAGTGTTGTCAGGATAACTTAGAGCTCCCTGGCAACTCTGCAGGCAGTTTCTTGTTTCATCTCATCTTTCCTTGAATTTCACAAGGGAATGTTCTTTGATTAGGTCTGTCACTACCGATTTTGTCAGGCCAATAGAAGGGCCAGGTCCAAAAAGTATTTGGTTGGCTGCTTTCTTGGCTAGTGAATCAGCAAGACGGTTACCTTTCGATGTGGCGTGACCTTTGATCCATCTTAAGGTGACCACATTGTTGATGGATACTTCGGCCAAAGCTTCGTGACATTCTAGTACTATCCCTGAGTAAATTCGTGGTCTGTTCAGGGTGAGTAGTGCTTGTCTGCTATCTGTATAGATGAGCATGTTCCTTCCAGTGATATTGTTTATGGTTATTTCTTTTGCTGCTAGTAGAATACCCGTTAGTTCTGTTTGAACTACACTGGCACTATTGCTCACAGCCCATTTTATGTTTAGGTTTAAGAATCTGGAGTATATTCTACAGCCTGAGCCTTGTTTTGTTTTAGAACCGTCGGTGTAGATATGAATCGTACCTGCCACTTCCGGCTCTTCTATTTGTTCTATTTTAACTTTATATGGCTTATGGAAGATATATCTCGGTGAGATGGAGTCCATGTTAGCTTAAAGCAGTGGGAGCGTATCGAGGGCCTCCTGCCAAAAGCGATGTCTCGCCTCACCAGATCGTACATCAAGTTCTATTCTAGGTGCGGAGGCATGTCATTGTCGTCAGAGCAATCTCCTTGATGTAAATATCAAGGGGAGTGAGACTGAGAATGACTTCCATGGCCCGGGTTGGTGTTGTTTTCATGGCTCCTGTTATGTTGAGACATGCTGTTCTTTGAATTTGTTCTAGTTTACGGATAGCTGTTAATTTTTGAGTTTTCGGTACCCAGACAACTGCACCGTATGTTAGCATAGGTCTTATGATAGCCGTGTAAGTCCATGCGACGACTCTAGGGGAGAAATTCCAGGTGCGCCCCACGGTTCGGCGGTATTGTTCATAAGCAATGTATGCTCTTTTAACTCTATTTTCTAAATGCGAGTTCCATGTTAACTTGCTGTCAAAGGTATGACCTAGGTACTTCACCTCTGTTGCAAAGTTAAGTTTTGTGTTTAGGAGTTCTGGAGGTTTTAATTCCATTTTCATCCTTTTCCTTGTGAAAAGGGTCCATTTCTGTCTTGGGATTGATAGACAGTGAATGGTCCTTGCACCACTGTTTTTAGAGCTACTTGCATTCGTTCGCAAATTATGTTCTCAAAATTCCCTCTTTGCAGAAAGACCAGGTCATCTGTTTGCAGAATGATAGCATATGCTATTGTATAGTGACTGTCATTATTTAGGCGGCTGATGAGGGTGTCGAGGACCATATTCCACAGTAGAGGTGATAGCACCCCTCCCTGTGGACATCCCCTCACAACCAAGCCTCTTATATTCACATCTTCTACACTTTTGTTTACTGCTCGCTTTGAGAGCATGTTATGTATCCACCCACTAACCATTTGTGGAACATTCCTGTTGGTTAGTGAGTGTATTATTTTTGGGAAGGTGGTTTTATCAAAAGCATCTTCTATGTCTATGAAAACACCCAAGGCGGACTCCTTATTGTCCAGGGATCTTTCTATCCGGCCAGCAACTAGATGAAGAGCTAAATCAGTAGATCTGCCTGGGGTGTATGCATGTTGATTTGGGTGTAGTGGTGTTGTTGTAATCACCGTATCCCTTATGTACCTTTCGCATAGCCTTTCCAATGTCTTCATGGAAAACGATATCAGACTAATTGGTCGGTATGTTTTTGGGACAGTGTAATCCATCCTTCCAGGTTTAGGTATAAATACCACTTTTACCTCTCTCCATTTTTTGGGGATATACCTCAAAGCCAACGAGGATCTGAATACACTCACCAGGTGCGGTGTGAGTTCTTTCAGACCTCACTGAAGTAGGATTGGATAGATACCATCAGGTCCTGTTGATTTAAATGGAGAGAAGCTGGATATTGCCCATCTAATTTTTCCATTGTCTACAATATGTTTGGCAGATTGCCAGTCATAGACAGATGGATTGTATTCTTCCTCTGCCAAATCCGCCACGTCTGTGATGATCGACTCAGGAAAGTGTGTTGACAGCAGAAGTTTGATACTATCTTTGAGGTTGGCAGTTTTCGTTCCATCATCTTTGATTAGCGCACCAATGCTTCGGTGTGGATCTTTTGAGAGAGGTTTTTGAAGCCTCGCTGCCTGCGGGAAATCTTCGATTTCTTCGCAGTAGGATCTCCATGCATCTCTCTGTTTTTGTCTGACGATTTTTTTTTATTCTCTGAGGTGAGATTTGTAAGTATCCCAGTCCTCTTTGAGTTTTGTGGTTCTTGTCTTATTAAAAGATTTCCTAGCCATCTTCCTGAGGTAATTCAACTCGTTACACCACCATGCGATAGTCATCTGATCGTTGGACCAGCCTCAGAGGACAGGATTTCTTATAGGCATTGTTTATTGTGCTTTGGATAGTGTTCGTGTACTTTTCCAAAACAGTTTTATTGTTTAGTGTTTCGGCCTTCATCTCTCTCAGAGCCTTTTGGAGAAGGTGGGCATAGGTTGCCCTGTCCGTCTTCCTAGGGTTCCGAGATAGCGTGGAGGTCGGCAACATCAAGTTTATTTTGAATGTTAACCAGCGGTGGTCTGACATGTTATCAGACACTTGCCAGTTTAGAATTGATTTATAGATACCAGTTGTATGTAGAGACTACAACAATGTTTAATATTATTAATCATTGCAATTTTACATTTTAGACAGATCTGACAATTATATTGTGTTGGTAATTACCGAAAAAACTGAAGTTCCAATATTTTTAATTAGAAAATCAATGTCTGATACCAAAACCAAGATTCACAAATATTATGAAAATATTCAATCGAATGCAGCAGGTTTATCCTGATGGTGTGTCAGCAGCGATATGAGAGCTGCAACCTTCGGTGTTCCGCAAGGCACTGTTCTTGGACCTTGGCTATTCACTATTTATGTAAAAAGTTTATTTATGACGAATTTTACTGACCGCACCGCGATATTTGATATGATTTTGATTTCTCTTAAGCTAACTGAACGATTTGAACAACGACACTGCATCAAATTTTGTCAAAACCTTGGTGAATCTCAAAGTAAAACAATTCGTAAGATTCAGCTGGGGTGTTTGGTAACGATGCTATGGAAATAACACCCATTAAGGAAGTGGTTTAGCGTTCTGGGAGTTCACGAACTTCTCAAAATACAGCTGTTGTTGAGGAAGAACAAACAGTGACAAAGGAGTACTATCAAGAAGTTCTCCGCCGACTCTGCGATACAGTACGGCGCAAAAGACCAGACCTTTGGACTGCGAAAAACTGGCAGTTGCATCACGACAATGCTCCATCTCATTCATCGCACTCGATACAGACTTTCTGGGCACAACATAGAATTCCAGTCGTTCACAAACTTTCCGACTTTCCAGACATGGCTCCTTGCGACTTCTGGTTGTTTCCGAAAGTCGCCATTAATCCCGTTTTTAGAGTAGAGAAGAGATAATGCAGAACACGGCGGCGGAGTTGAACATCATTCCAACACAGATCTCTCAAATAATTGAGCAGACACTAGTATGAGTTTTTATTTTTGACTAAAAGATTACGAGAGCTTTACGCTATATATCTGCTTACCAGATGGTTGTGTCGTAATTATTGTATCTACAGGTGTACGAAATTTTTATAAAACCAACACATTCCACTTCGTTTACTACCACAAGCTTCCATTGTATTAATAAAAATAAGTCTAGCACTAAACAAACAAAATCAAGGAACTCGATCAATAATTCTAGTTGGTACGTGAAGCTTAGCTCTATCGAGACCTGAGAACAATATACTACTTAAGAGATGCAGGAATACAAAGGACACTTTTATTTGTAGACTAATTACCTAAATAACAGAAAACAAAAAATGAGAGTAAATGATGTCTTTAGTGAGTATAAAACAGCTAATTATGGAGTACTACAAGGCGCCGTTTTGAGTCCTTTATTGTTTAGTATTTACATAAATAGTTTCTCAAGTATTAAAACTAAAGTTAAGTTAACAGCTGAAATTTGGGATGATTTAAAAAGAATAACAAACAGATATAATTAAAATTATTAACTGGTTTAATCACAAAAAAAATTAACTATTAACTTTGAGAGAACCAATTTTTTTTTCTTTTTTTAGTTATAAATCCTTTTTACCACCATTTAATGGAATACGGATTCAGAATAAAACTAGATTCGCATCTTAAGTGGAATGCCCACAACATATTTTAATATCGGATACCTTTTAGCTCATTAACCTACCTAATTTTCGGAAACGAATAATTATCAACATGCCCGGAAACACGTCTTCAGTAGTAGAAAAAAACACATCTGCACATTTAATTTTACCAATTGTTCTTTTAATAAATAAGTTAAAAATGGCAAACATTTTCTGACCGAATAGCCTTTGGTCAGTGATAGTGATAAAAAACCTTTTTTAACTTTTATTTCAACTACTTCAAGCACGTTTCCTAAGGTAACGTGCTTTCGTAAATTTTGACTTATCACTGACATTGAGATATTACTACTGATAATAATCTGAGAATTCACAAAAATACTTAGAGCACTTGTATAATTTTTCTTTTACTGATTAACTCTTTCATATATTTTTAATTTTATTTAACACTGCATCTATATAAAAAATTGTCTTAATATAGATTCTATTTGATGTTTTTTTTCTATGGTTTTTAAATGTTCCATGACAATTGGCAACAATGTCCAGTATTCTTAGGAAACTAATTAGAATTCTATGAAACTTGTACCTTACTTTTTTCGATTTCAGGTAACACGGATTTTGCTCATTAATTTTATAGATCCTACAATATTTAATCTCACTTCTCATCAGTAGGTAATATTTGACTCAATGTTATGTAACGAAATAATATTTTGTGGTACTCAACCTTTGATTAAATTATTGACCATTCTTTATGAAATACCTTGTAAGTATATAAATAAAAACCCGTAAAGACCCAAAGCATCAATGTCCAAGCGGCAGTACCCACTTATTTATGATTTTAAACATTAAGTACCGTTAAACGGCCGCTTTTTCAATTAGCATGTGAACCACGTAACATTTTTTCAACACACCGATCACAGCAGTGTCTCCTAAACCTAGTTTCCTTTAACTGTTTTACTGCACCATAAATATACACAGTGACGTATGAGTTTGCACTTTTGGACCCCATTAATATTACACAACTATTGAATTAGTCTTAATTCAATTCGAAACGGCGAACATCTACAGTTTTTTGTAGTTTCCATTTCTATATCATTAGTGGGAGAAAGTTTTTAATGGTCCGTTTTATCAGGTTGAATTAATAAATTAAATTGCATAATTTTGTTAATTTAAATGAAAAACTTTTCACCAGTGACTGTCCTGTCCGAAATTTACATAGTATGAGAGGGAATTACATTTCAAAAAAACTAGATCTTATTATTGCACAGAAAAAACCTAGTACCGACGTACCTTCCAATTTGGCTTTAGACATTTTACATAGTACCATAGAACATGTTCACATAATTATCAGAACTGTAAGAAAGGTACTGGACGGCCTGTTTTCTGGACATCTCTCAGATCTTCGATGGGGTGTTGCACAAAGGCCTAATATAAGAAATCAAGGCACACTTTTGTTATCATATATTTATCCTATTTTCAGTCGTAAAATAGCTATGCTCCTTATCTACAAATTGTTTATTTGGATGTATGGGATCCAGATCTGGGCACTGTCAGTATATTATGAAAATTCAACGTTTTTGTTTTGTTTTAAACTACTCCGGAAAAAAAATAAGCAACGCTCCATGGTATTTCCAAACCATATCATACATTGTGATTTCAAGGTACCATTCATAAAAGAAACTATTACTTCTATTAGTTCCAATTCTCTAAGGGCCGATTCCACCGTTGTGTTAAACGGAGATTAAAATGACATTGTTAATGTAAAAATGAAATTTTAAACTTCGTTTAACAACGGTGGAATCGGTCCTAAACAAACTAGATGTATCATTGATTGTAATTAATAAAATTGCTTATTATTCGCAAAGAAGGTAGGGGGTAGCCATGTGTGAGTTGAGGTTAATAGAAAGGGGAAGCAAATAAGTAAAAAGTGAAAGTCTTACATTTTATTTATGATGGCATTAATTAGATAGCTTCAGAGTTACTAGTTTTAGCTATTTATGGCCCTAATAATGGACGGCGGAGCAAAGCATATTTATCCAAAAAAATAGCACTTATTATATTAACTACTTATTTTTTTTGTAAATGTTACCTAGTAATATTTAAACTATCCGATGATTAACACAGAGTTCTTTCCGTTAACCTGATTTTCAAATAATATTAATATTCATAGTAAGACACCGTAGATACTTAAAAGGTATCATTAAAGTTATTAGAAAAATAATCCAAGTAAAGTTTATTACTAATTATTGAACGTAAACTTTTTTCAAACAGGAAAACCATAACTTTCTTTTAGAATATACCCGGTGACAACACAAAAAATGTTTCGTTTTTTTTTCTACGTAGTTCCTTAATCACTAAATTAGACAGTTTATAAAATGTTAGATGAAATTAGGTTATTTATGACGATATTGCGCTATTGTATACATGAAAATCTTCATTTTTTTTTATCAATCAATATACCTACACATTGAATTTAATATAATTATCCGTTTTATAATTGTTTGAGAAGTCGTCAAGTTGTGTGAATTAGTACTAACCATCCCAGCCACAAGTGCGTCAGTTGAGCGAAGTTTTTCAGCTTTAAAGCGCATTAAAAGTTTTATACGAAATTCAACAAGTGAAGACAGACTCTCTAATTTAGCCCTAATATCCATTGAAAAACAGCTTGTTAAATAGTTATCAGAAAATCCAAAAATTTTTCCGACGATGTTATAGACAAATTTGCAGCCATTGAGGATAGGCGAACAGATCTTAAGTATAAATAAATGTCAACTGCTGTGTCAACTGTGCGAAAAATGCTGGAAAAATAAAAAAAACTTCAATTAAATGTTTTTTTTACGTTTAAATAAACCAAGGAAGCTTGTCAATGGTTTTTTTATAGCTTCTACTACCAAACTAGGTAATAAAGTAATAGTAACACTTCAAAAATCTCAATCTCGAATATCCGTAGTACTGAGGAAAAAAGCAAGATTTTGACAAAATGGTGAATGCGTTGCGAAAAATTTTTTCCTGCGGCGGCGCTGTGCTTACTAGCCTGCTGTATTTTTATACAATCGCTTCCCCTTCCAAAAATGTCACCGCACGCCATTGGTCGGTGGTTAAACCTCGTTATTAATAACTAGTAATAATTATGGTATAAATTGCATTATGGCTAGTCCACCTCTGTCACACACTGTGTATTTCTCAGTATTTGTGGAATTATATTGTAACAATTTTGAATACACTATTACACATTCGTTAAACATATATTGTGTTGATATATAGAACGAACGTTGTTACTCCCTTACTAACTCCTACACGTTAAAATATTCGAGAAAATGCTCGAACACGTCTATTTTTATTTCTGATGGAGAACATATTTTTATTCTCGTAAAATGCAATCTCATATTTCAAACTAAACGGAAAAATATTTTTTTTTAATATAATAAGATTAATCAGCATTTTTATAATAACCTAATTTACTACCAAATTTTAAATCTAGATTTCACCTGTATTCAATACTAGTTATTAACATATTCGGCACACTTCTATATTGTAGCTCATAGCACTGACTCTGCTTTATCACTTCACTTACACTAGCTCAAAAGATTTAACTCTTTTAAGTCTACGCACTAGGTCCTGACCTGATTGTCTAAAAGTTGGAATTCTTCAAAGTTGATTTGTTAGTGGAGCCTCTCCTCATGTCTCTTGGCAATTTTCTTAATTTCTTCTGAAATTGATTCAACCTGGAGTTCTCTGTGCAGATCTTTATTCCGAACATGACAAGGACCATTACTATGATCCTGAAAATTCGATTTTAGACTATTTCTAGGCAATTGTAATTGCTTTTTCTATCATTTCTCCATACTGGCTTTAGAACTTATTTGTAAATCTCGAATTTATTTTCAGTGGAAAGTGAAAACTGCCTTCCTATCAACCAATTCATATTTCTATATTTAATCTTTAGCTGTTCAGTTTTCATCTTTACATGCTCCTTCTATTTTAATTTAGCATCTAGATTTAGACCCAGATATTTTGCTGTTTTCTTATTTGATATAATATTGTTATTTAAGTTTATTGGTTGTAAGGGGATTTCTCGCTACAGAGAAAACGGTTCCTTACGAATGGCGCTTATTACAGACGATCCTTGGGCGCCAGACTATTTATTGTGATTCACTCCACAATCTCTCGATGTAGCGTCGGAAGTATTCGGGCAGCTACAGATGGAGATGAAAAATTTCAGGGCTAAAAGAATACCTAGACATAATAAGAAGTCACAAGCAACAGACTTTAATCGTTGTTTGTGCTTGCAGAGAATTTCTCACTAGCTGAAAAAATAAGGGGGAAGTAAGCAAGGAAATTAGTACTACCTCAGTAATACCCCAGAATAACGTTGACACATATATTGATTATAAAATAATACAATAATAAAATAAATTAAATAAATATTGCAACGCCCACCCTCGTACCTTACAATAATTAATAACCCTGAATAAAAATCAACAAACAAAACGGCCGGTGTATGACTTCCGCTTAGCAACAATCAGACGTCAAAATTAAATTTAAAAAAAAAAATAACAAGTTTCAGGGACCCTTTACGGTCTCCAAAATTCTTTCTCCTTGGAGCTATCAACTCCAGGATGACTCCGGTAAGTGTGTTGGGATCTGGCACGCTAAAGATCTAAAATCTCAACCCTCAGATGATGACGAAGATAACTGACCGGATGTGATATTTTTTTTCTTGGCTAGGATAGGTTTGATTTTTTTTGTTTTTCTGTTAGATTTAAGGTTTTGACGAAGTTTTTTTTTTTTTTTTTTTTTTTTTAAAGTAAAACTTTTCCTTGGTAAAGGGGGTGTTGTTACAGGATAAAAGAAATTTTAGGATTAATAGGATTTATTTAGGACTCATTTAACATAAACTTCATTTCTAAACCTAAAATAAATGCTACTTACAATAAATCTAGTGAATTATTTTATATTTTATCATTTGTTTACTTCCATTAAAATTTCCTTACTATTTCAAACTTGAGAATCCTTGTAGATTTCAAATTAGGAATCCATGTAGAATTTATCTAGAAGGAAAGAGGACATAAGTATCTTAATAATAAACAATTTTTACTAATTATTACATTTCAAAACAACTTAAAATTATTTCAAAAGGTACCCAAATTATTGAATTAGTTTTGTTTACATTTTCATAATATCTATATGTCATAAGTCACAAAAGTCGATATTAATGAATGACAATTAGAATGAATGATTAGTAATATGAATTAAGTAATCATTCATTCATTTACCAGTTCTAAGAAATGTACTAGAACTAGACTTTTAATTAAAATGTTCTGTCTTTGTCTACCAACTAGATTAAACATAAGTTAATCTCTTTTCAAGTATTGGAACTTATAAACTAACAAACTATTTAATAATTTGGAGGGTCTTATCAAAAGGGAATATGCCATTTTGTTCTTCTTGTGAGAGCTTTCGTCAAGAACAAGTGTCTCAACATGTTTGTGGATTTTTCCAAAAGTTCTTCGATTTAAGAGATTTCGAATTGTTCTATTGAATAGAAATTCATCAACCAAGGGTTGGATTTAATCTCACGTATTGAAAACTTCCAGAAACTATTGATCAGGAGACCCTGAGCAAATTTATTACTCTTAGAGACCACACCCCATCAAAGGTACTTTAAATAAAAACTTATTATTAATAATATATAAAGATACTTACGTTTCTCTCTCTTTCAGGCCTTTTCTTTTTCTTCTGTTTGTAATGAAGTCATGCATATTTAAGGTCTATCTAAAATTAGTAAATCTAATATTATAACATATAGGGGTACTAATAATCTAAAATTACCTCATGTTTTAATATTCCAAATTGAGATTATTCAGCTTTTAAAACAACAATTTGTAAAATATTTGTGACATTTAACCTTATCTTGTAACATAACCTCATTATCTACCACATGGCCGATAAAGTAAAAAGAAGACAGAATCAGACTGGTTTAATCATGTTTTAATTCAAAACCCTCTACTTTGTGTGTGCGCGTGCGCGCGCGTTTGCGTGTGGGTGTGAGTGTGTGTGTGCGCGTGCGCGCGCGTTTGCGTGTGGGTTTGCGTGTGTGTGCGCGTTTGCGTGTATGTTTGCGTGTATGTTTGCGTGTATGTTTGCGTGTATGTTTGCGTGTATGTTTGCGTGTATGTTTGCGTGTATGTTTGCGTGTATGTTTGCGTGTATGTTTGCGTGTATGTTTGCGTATATGTTTGCGTGTATGTTTGCGTGTATGTTTGCGTGTATGTTTGCGTGTATGTTTGCGTGTATGTTTGCGTGTGTGTGTGTGTGTTTGTGTGTGTGTGTGTGTGTGTGTGTTTGTGTGTGTGTGTGTGTGTGTGTGTGTGTGTGTGTGTGTGTGTTTGTGTGTGTGTGTGTGTTTGTGTGTGTGTATGTGTTTGTGTGTGTGAGTGTGTGTGTGTTTGTGTGTGTGTGTGTGTGTTTGTGTGTGTGTGTTTGTGTGTGTTTGTGTGTGTGTGTTTGTGTGTGTGTTTGTGTGTTTGTGTGTGTGTGTTTGTGTGTATGTTTGCGTGTGTGTGTGTGTGTGTGTGTGTGTGTGTGTGTGTGTGTGTGTGTGTGTGTGTGTGTGTGTGTTTGTGTGTGTGTGTGTGTTTGTGTGTGTTTGTGTGTGTGTATGTGTGTGTGTTTGTTTGTGTGTGTGTGTTTGTGTGTGTGTGTTTGTGTGTGTTTGTGTGTGTTTGTGTGTGTGTTTGTGTGTGTTTGTGTGTGTTTGTGTGTTTGTGTGTTTGTGTGTATGTGTGTGTGTATGCGTGTGGGTGTGGGTATGTGTATGTGTATCCTCGATAACTCATGAATGGATACAAAGAAAAACACCTAATTTTAAACTTAAGCTTTATTCCGGCCTCCAGTGAACTGATTAGATTTTGGGCAGAGTTGGAACATCTGGGGGGTACTTTATAGGTGGTCATTTTTATATTTTATGGAATATATCTGTTATTTACGTTTGGAGAAAAAATTCTTCAAATAAAAGTTATTTACAATACTTATCTATAATTTTTGTTTTATACAAAATTCTCCTGAAATGGTCCGTATTCGAAAAATTTGACAAAATGTAGAAAAATATTTTTTTATAAAAATTGTTCAAATAAAAGTTGTTTGTAATATAATTTTCTATAATTTTTATCTCATACATAATTTCTCTAAAATGGATCGTATTCAAGATATTTGTGAAAATGTGTAAATTTCGAATTTTGAAGAAAACTCAAAAACGGATAAAGGAAAAAACATTAAATTTTAAACTTAAGTTTTATTTCGGCCTGAGGTGAAATGATTAGATTTTGGACAAAGTCGGAACATCTGGGGGGTACATTATGGGAGGCCGTTTTTATATTTTATGGAATATATCTGCTATTTATGTTTGGAGAAGAAAATTGTTCAAATAAAAGTTACTTCTAATATTATTATCCATAATTTTTTCATCGTGCCAATTTTTTTGAAATTGTCCGTATTCGAGAAATTTGACAAAATGTGCAAAATTCTGATTTATAAGAAAATTGTTAAATTAAAAGTTGTTTGCGATATCTATAATTTTTTTTTACATGATTTTTCTAAAATAAACCGTAATAGAAAAATTGGAGGAATAGTGCTAAATTTAAATTTTTCAGTATTTTCGTCTTCAATGAATATCTATAGAAAAATGTTTCGAGATAGATGTATGTGGAAAATGTATATATTTAGTTTATCCTCCAAACATTTATAGAGGTGCTGCAATAGGTTGTACATAATAACCGGAAAAAGCTTATAATAACTAGATAGGAAAGTCGTGTGTTGGACACATCAGATTTTTTTATTTGCAACTCTGCCCACATCCCATTTTCTGTTCGTATTGAGGTATGTTTGAATTGGTTTGTTTATTTTTTTACAGCTTTTCATATTGGTAATTAGTGATGTGGTCGTGTGTGAGCTTTCTCAGGTTTTTGTTCGTTGGCTCATTTTTAATTTTTTCTGTCTCTTCGTAGCTCGGTTCTCATTTTTTGCCACTCCTTTCGAGCGTGCATAAAATTAAAAGGACAAAACAACATGACACTGGTTTATTAATTAGATTACATTATTTTTAAACTGATACTTAAGTTATCAAATGCGCAAAATGTTCTCCAATAATGACTTTTTGACAGAAATTTTATTTATTTTTTAGTTTATTTCAAATTTTAAAACTCAAAACTAATGAAGCAACTGTAAACCTATTTAAACCGTAAAATTTAGAATCAAAAACCCTTCAAATCAGCTATCTGGGATGGCATTTTTATGACAAAAATGTGCTTCATCAGATAAAAAAATCGACGTGTTCGAACATTCTCTCGAATATTTTACCTAACAGGAGTTAATATGAAGGCAAGTATTACTTAACGTGTTTCATCAGATAAAAAATCGACGTGTTTCCCCCCCGTATCATTCTCACGAATATTTTACGGTACAGGATCAGTTAGTATGAAGGTAAAGCTCGCACTGTATACATATGAGCAACTTAGATGCTACAATGATTGGATCTTTACCTTACTCAAATTGTCATATATTTTTATTCTTTATTCATAAATTATGTTCAGAACATTGTTTTTTACACCTAACTTTAATATATGACGTTGATGGTAATGGTGACGATGAATTTTGTCTAATGTATTTGTTACTAACTCTTGCAGCCGCTTATAAGGACATTCGTTAAATATACATGCATGACATGAATTTCGAATTACTGTCTGAACGTCAGAGTTTTAACAGAACATTACTATTTAATTACTGTGGTAGTCTAGCAGAATTTCATGCAACGTCGCGTTGCTAGGAATAGGCACGACCTTCTTCCCATTTCAGTTGGCCTACCTTAGGTTTTATTTCCAAAATTTTCCCCCAAGGGGCAAAATACCATATGAACTGTTTTTTTTTTAATTTATACGACATCCTTAGCCACTCTTAACCAAAACCATTGAAACGGATGAATTAACACAAAATTAGAACAAATACGACGTATTATATTAAAAAACAGTTTTAAAGATTACCACTCAATTACATCGTATTTATTTTTTATAACTGTCTAAAATTATTTGTAGCATAGTATTAACAAAGCCTTCTAAAAATAATTATAGTGTAACGCAGCAATATAATAGCACAAGCGCGGTGTCATCAAACAGCAATCGACGTTATACATATTTTAAGGATTTTTGTGCGCCCCCTATAACTTTTGAAAATATATTGCGCCCTTATTGACAAAAAGGTTGCCAACCCCTCATCTAAAATATCATATAGGATTTTTTATTATTGTCTCATGAATAAGATTTCAATAATTGGGCAACTGATATGGGAAGGGGCTCGATTATTTATATAATTCTCATTTTATTTTTACTCTTCAATAAACATAAAATATACTTTTTCTATACCTATATGGATATTACCTTTCCTAGCATAGACTACAAAACGAAAAAGTATGCCATTGCGTTCAACTAAACGAATATATTTCATATCCATTCTACCAAGAACACTGCACAAATATGAAATCCGCCAATCACAGTTCATATTTTGGTCACCGGAATATTATTATTATTATTATTATTATTATTATTATTATTATTAATATACTCAGGGTTGTTATTGTCATTTCTTTCGTAATAAATCTATTACTTTTTTGGTTTAAATGTTACGTTATTTCGTTTTTCTAAAATCTATTTGGAACAATCCAACTGATGGATTTTTTTTTGTGATATAAAAAAGGTATATTTTGAAATGTGCGCATGCGCCGAAATTTAAAGGAATGCGATCTTAAAATTACATTTAGTACCGTTTACTAAAATCTATTACTTTTTACTGAAATTTATTACGTTTTAGTGTTCCTGTCTATTACGATTTTTTTTGACCCAAGAACAACACTGATTATACTCTTCACACAGTAGTATGTGAAGAGTATTATGCATTCGCTTCATCCGCCCGATGTCACGTTTTTTGTCCTCACGATAAGTCAAAAACGAAAAACGATATGAATTGGAAAATTTCAGGAAAAACAAGCTATATAAGGGGACGAAGCCTATTTATTTTGAAAAATCTGAATAAAAATAAGAGGGTTAAGGGGTGTAGAAATAGTAAAAAAAATCCTAACTCAAAAACTAAAAATGGTATTAGTTTGAAAAAATCTGATTAAAAATAGGGGGGTTAAGGGGGGTTGAAATAGTAAAAAAAATCCTAACTAAAAACTAAAAATTATATCAACTTGAAAATTTCAGGAAAAATAAAGCTATATAAAGGGACGAAGCCTATTGATTTTTAAAAAATCTGAACAAAAATAGGAGGGTTAAGGGGGTAAAAATAGTAAAAAAAAATTAAATCAAAAACGAAAAGCGATATCGACCATGAAATTGTTAGTATAAATCAAGCTCTATAAGAAGCCTATTGATTTTGAAAAAATCTGAATTAAAATGTGGGGTTAGAGGGGTTGACATATTAAAAAAAAAAGTCGTGAATTAAAAATAAAAAGCGATATCAACATGAAATGTTGAGGGATGTTTTCAAGTAAACGTGCCACATACAAAAACATTCCCGAAAATCCCGAAACGCATTAAATTTAAATTATAAATTGACATTCTTTAAAGTGAAAATGTGATCCCTACCTTCAACCCCCTTTGAGTAACAGTTACAACCCCTAATTTTTTAAATGGGAAGTATAGGCTTGTGATATATCGTTTGAAAGGTCTCTTCATTCTCTATCCAAAAATGTTATTGTTTTTAAATTTATTGCAAAAATTAACATAAAAAATAAAATCATCTTATTACCGAAATTCTCTAGAGTACCTACACTACTATTTTTAGTTTCAGTCTTTACAATAAGACAGTACCTAAGCAAAAACCATATCAGTGTTCTTTTTTAATATCAATTTAAAAAAATCCTTTAAAAAAACTATCATAGCAATGTTAGTTTGTTTTAAAAAGCCTTAGCAAATTGGTTTGTAATTATAACTGCAGGATATTGTCAATATTATAACTGTCGTTTGAATTTCATAAAAATGGTTAGATTAACAGAAATGCATAAAATAACAGTTTTACAGATGATTGGTTACGGAGATAACACCCGAACACAAATGGAAGTTGCTCGCCTATTTCATGAAAAATTTCCGAATTTGCCGCCTATAACCCAAGGTACAATTAGTAAAATAGATAAGCAATTTCGCGAATTTAGACATGTAAAGCAGATGAAAAAAACAGTTGCCAATGCACTGAGTGATGATATCAAATTAGATATGATGCTTGACGATGAAGACGATTTTGATAGGAGAACAAATTTTTGCGAACAAGTGATGGAAATGTTGAATAACAATACCATCCAATTAGAAAACGTTATGTTTTCTGATGAGTGCACTTTTTCCGTTAACGGTCATGCTAATCGTCAAAATTGCCGCTACTGGTCAACGGAAAATCCTCACTGGATGAGAGAGGTCCATACACAATACCCTCAAAAGGTTAATGTTTGGGCAGGGATTGTTGAAAACCATATTATTGGTCCCTTTTTCATTGAGGGGAATTTGAATGGCGATAATTATTTAGCACTACTACAAAATGATTTGGTGCCAAGTTTGGCAAATTTATTTACTGATCCAGGATACCCTCAAGTTCCAGCAAATACCATATGGTTCCAGCAAGATGGAGCGCCTCCACATTACCAAATCAATGTCCGCCAGTACCTCAACTTAACATTTCCAAATCGCTGGATAGGGAGGCGATAGACTTTTTTTATGGGACTATGTGAAAAATAATGTTTACAAAACTAAACCACGTGATTTAGATGACAACATTTTTGGATAGAGAATGAAGAGACCTTTCAAACGATATATCACAAGCCTATACTTCTCATTTAAAAAATTAGGGGTTGTAACTGTTACTCAAAGGGGGTTGAAGGTAGGGATCACATTTTCACTTTAAAGAATGTCAATTTATAATTTAAATTTAATGTGTTTCGGGATTTTCTATAAATATGCACAGTAATCGAAATAATGAATTTATTCCATTTGGCTTTTCCACACTGTATAATCGCGTTGACTTACCTAGGAATTTTCTTTAAAACTAAACATATTTACACGTTGTCTTTCCGTTACAACCCGTACAACCAACACAGAAAAATAATGAAACACATCACACTTCAAAATATTGTTTAGTTTTTTTGAAAGCTTGGTTTAAAATTATGTAGATTTTTTTATGAAAACACAATTATGTGGTATATCACGTGACATAGCGAAAAGTTTCAAAGGTAAAATCATTTTTAAGTATTTTCTTTCAAAGATTTTGTAAAAAAATCGCGATATTGTCCAGATAAACAGTTTTCGAGATATGGCCATACGCCGCCCTTAACGAGTTTCTGCTCAACCCCTTATTTGACATTTGAAAGGTCTTTCAATTAAGAACAATCTTGTTAATTCCATTTTTAACCACTTTACAAAATTTTAAAAATCCCATTTTGTTTTCTGTGGACCACCTTGTATACGGTTGTAGATAAAGTATAGTATAGTATAGTATTCGTGTTTAATGGACCATACTATACTCGCTCACTACGTTCGCTCCTGTTGTAAACAATTCTCGTGTAATATGGTCTACATTATACACTTTTTAAATAATAAACTATTATTCGTTCTTTAAATATTATTACAAACGTATTCTACATGCTATTTGTCACCCTTATATGGTAGGTATATATTATACTTTTTCAACTATTTTCAAATCTAGTTACTATAGGTAAAACTTAAACTACTTCCTGTTTCGATTCTGCTATCAATATGTATTTGCTATTTGCTGAAACTTAATGCATCCCTCTGTATGTATTCTTATAAAATATGCTTCTAGTGTGCTTATCGGAACGAGAAAAACACCTGAAACAAAATCGGGAGTCGGAAGGGCCAACCAACACTGACAATCTAGCGTTCGACTGCTGTCAAAAATGGAACAGCTGCTACTCTGCTCGCCTGCCTTATTTATGTTTTTGCTCCTTTTCTTTTCTCATTTCATTTCTTCCTAACCATGGACGTATCATGATTTCTATAAACCAAAGATAGTGAATAAATGTATATTATATTCTTTTAAGTTTACTTGTTTTTTATTATTTCTGAATGTTTATCAAATTTATCTATATTATTTACAGTAAAAAAACATGATATACCTACATGTATATTAGCTATTCTACGCACAGACTACAGAACGAACGAAAAAGTAGGCCATTGCGTTCAACTAAACGAATATTTCATCTTTATTCTACCAAGTAAGAAAACACTTGACGGATATAAAATCCACCAATCGCAGTTGACTTTTGGTCACCAATCTACTATTATTTTTTTAAATTTTAAATAAATGATAACTATCAGTATATTTTTTAGTTCTTGAGATTGAATTTAATTAAATATGAATGATTCTTGTAAAGAATCGATAAATAATAGAATTTGTCTATATTTTCAAATAAATCGTAAATTTTAATGAAACTATCTAAAATCAATTTAATTAAAAGTATTAAAGAAAAAAGCAGGTGTCTTCTTGGTGTGGAGGTAGTACTGACATGTGCCAAAGATCAGTGGTTCAAATCCAGGATTGAAAACTAGTTTTTTTTTTTTTTTTTTTTTTTTTTTTTTTTTTTTTTTTTTTTTTTTTTTTTAAATTTGGTGTCATCGGCGTCGACTACTATGGCCATTAGCCTCGTGTTCTGTGTAGGCTTTGTTACTGTTTCCCAGCGCCACTTTAGGAACAGCACTGTTAATTAGAACCCAACAGTGAATGATCGAGTGGGGAATCCTACCAAGGCATCAGAATTAATTTTTAATAATTAAATTAAATGAAAAAATCCCGGCCAACGGTGGGATTCGATCCTGAGACCTTCCGTTCTCAAAGTCATGACTCTAACCACTGAGCCAACCCACCCCCCTTGAAAATTAGTTAAATACAATTTTAATTTTTCAAGTTTATTTTATAAATTAGAAAAGTCATAAATATTAAAATAAATATTTTATCTTAATAACATCTAAATTAATTTTTAAATTTGTAGATTTTCGTTAGTGGGTCGTAGAAAAAATATACTGTGCAACTCAAGCGGATTGCCCGTATCACATAAAATGATTAAGTACTCCGCCTGCGGCGTTGTGCTCCGCGAATTTACATTAAGTGACAGCTTTGTTGCCCTAGCGCGACATTTTTAAACCGCTTGCCTAATTTTAATTGGGTATAATATACAGTATCGGTTATCGAATGCTTTCCAATACGCTTTGTACAAGTGCATGAGAAAACTACAGAGAGTTAGCAATTAACTTGAGCAGGAAACGAATAATGCCTGTTTACACGCCCCGGTCAACGTTACAACGCTGTCCGGGTTTTATAAATCTAAAAATTACACCTATACTTTTGGTGTATGTGTAGGGATCTTCCTACATCGGAAGTAGCAATACCGGATGACAGAAAATACTTACGAAAGGATTTTCTTATTGTCATAGTCGTCTAGAATCAAATTATTTCATTACCAGCAAAAAACAAAAACATCATCGATAAGTAACATTATTATTGAATTTAACAGGTTAAACTACAGCTACCAACACCGGGACATAGAACTTGTTGCCCCCCCCCCCCTGTGCCTAACTACAAATCGCAAGCAAACAACACGACATGCCACTTGCATTCAGATGGGGGACTAGGTATATCGATATATTGTAATTTCTGGTTTTGAAAACTGCCCAACCAGATTGTAGAGAGTCTACTATTCCAATGGGTCAGTAGGTGTCGTATTCCACAGGACGTGCTAAAACTTTTTCTTAAAACTTATGTAACATGTGATTTTATCTAATAATACCTGACACTCTTCTCAGATATTTCATCTTCATCGTTTAAATTTTACTTTTAAGAATTTGGAGGACCTTTCAAGATATAGGAATACCTGATACACTTAACATTAGCTCGTTCACGGAACTGATCCCGAACGTATTCTAAATGCTAAGGTAGACCATACACATTTGAACAATACCAATTCAGTTATAATAAGCACTGTAATCCGTTGTGAAACCATGCCTAACAGGAATCCACAATAGATCTGAAAAGGTCGAGGTGGGGGAGGCCACATGGCCCATAGTCCTAATTAAATCTAATGCCTAACAGGATTGTACCTATGTTATGTTGGAAATGGGGTGTTAATAGACTGCGACCTAAAAGATCTATTGTGCTCCCTTCTGTCGCTAATGCAGCAAGTAAATGTATCGATGTCTATAACGACCCATTCCAATCCTATCTTCTCAAGGAAGTGAAGGATTTGGAGTGACTTCAAGTAAAGTAAATCTCCCTATTCTATTTGATATACTCCTAGTTATAGTGCCCTTGGATTCTGAAGTGCTACACATTCTGTCAAAATGTGAATGGATGTTTCGTCCTCCTCCTCATATAATTTGCACTCGCTATTTTCTACTACACTCAGTTTACTAAGGTGACCTTTGAGTCGGCAATGTTCAGTAAGGATCCCTGTTACAATACGTAGCCTGTTCTTGCTCAAGCAATGATACTTATTCCCAATTCATTTGATACCCTTCCCAATTGTATTACTAATTGTTTTGCCTTTTCTGCCATATACTTTAACATTTTCTGGAGATGTGCTCATTTGGTCATGTCTTGCTGTTAAGTATAAAAAAATCTGATGTGTCCAAGACATGACTTTCCTATCTAGTTATTATAGGATTTTTCCGGTTTTGTACAACATATTGCAGCACCTCTATAAATGTTTAGAGGATAAACTAAATATATACATTTTCCACATACATCTAACTGGAAACATTTTTCTATAGATATTAATTGAAAACGAAAATACTGAAAAATTTTAATTTAGCTTTTTTCCTCCAATTTTTCCATTACGGTCCATTTTAGAAAAATCATGTAAAAAACAAAAATTATAGAGATCGATATCGCAAACAACTTTTAGTTTAGCAATTTTCTTAAAAATCAGAATTTTGCACATTTTGTCAAATTTCTCGAATACGGACCATTTCAGGAAAATTTGGCATAAAGCAAAAATTATAGATATTAAATAATATTAGAAGTAACTTTTATTTGAACAGTTTTCTTCTCCAAACATAAATAACAGTTATATTCCATAAAATATAAAAACGACCTCCTATAAAGTACTCTGTCCAAAAAAAGTTTAAAATTTAATGTTTTTTCCTTTATCCGCTTTTGAGTTTTCTTCAAAATTCGTAATTTACACATTTTCTCAAATATCTCGAATACGGTCCATTTTAGAGAAATTATTTATAAGATAAATATTATAGAGAATTATATTACAAACAACTTTTATTTTATTTTATGTAACTTTTATTTGAAGAATTGTCTTCTCTAAACATAAATAACAGATATATTCCATAAATTATAAAAATGACCACCTAGATGTTCCGACTCTGCCCAAAATCTAATCAGTTCATGGGAGGCCGGAATAAAGCCTAAGTTTAAAATTTGGTGTTTTTCTTTGTATCCGTTGATGAGTTATCGAGGATACAGACACACACACACACACAGACATCATCGCGAAAATAGTCAAAACGGATTCAGGGGACCCCAAGACGTAAAAATCCGTCGAAAACTCGAGGTCAAAAAAAAATCATGATTCCTCGACTTTTCTATCTGTATACAGATAGGAAAATAATAATAAATCTGTTACAATAAATTAACTTAGTTTCTTAGTTAATTAGAATTTTTAGTAAAAAAGTTATGTCGCTCCTGTTTGCATTACAGTATGTCTATATATATTTCGTAGTTCATAGGATGATAGTATTTAAGTGCTAGACCAACCCAAACTATCAAAATATTTTGTTCGTAAGACCTAATTAGGCATACTTCTAGTTTCAAAATCTGATATAGATTTAGTGAATAAGACATAAATCAATCTTGCGAAGGCGTTTGAGACGCCACTGGCTTTCTACCTGTGATTTAGTGCTGAACCATCTCGTTTTTGGTCTTTTTGATTGGTTTTCAGTTTGCCAGCTGCTTCCTTTAGGATAAGTCCAGATTTTGAAGTTCGTGTAGTGTCAGTATATACATACCTGTCTTGTGTTTTTATGGTGTATTATGGTGTACGTTGTGGTCCATATGAGTTATTAAAATTCCAAAATAATAACAATGATTATCTGTATATCGGGATTTTTGGTTGGAGGGTAAGTTCCTTAATTTTCGCCAAATTGTTTTTTGTCATCAAAAATTTAATGAAAACTAAACATTTGCAAAATTTTGTGTAATATTTTACAAGGACGTAACAATTGTGTTTTTCTAAATATTATTTTATAATAATTGCCACTATATCTAATTTCATTTATAATAAATCCCAATCAAATTAAAATTTAATGTTTTTTTTCTGAATGAATGTGAAAAAAACAAAGAATATCCTGTATTTAAAATACTCACGAGTGTATAATAGTGAATAATAATTTAACTCATCAGAAACCAGTAGGTATATGGTATATACCTTTTTTTATTCCATAATAATTTTTATGATACAACATAATACTGTCTTTTAGACTTTTTTTATTTTTTTTATCTGTGTATACATAAAAAATAATTTTAGTTTAGTAATTAAAAAAAAGACAACTGTGATGAAGGTGTTTTATTTTCCATAAAATACCTATTCATTGTAATAGATGATATTTTAAATTTCATTCTAGAATACACCAACCATTTAACTTTCGCTTGTAATAATACAAATTATTTAAAAAAATTATCAATAATCCTTACTAATAATAAAATATACTTATCAGTTAAATTATATATTAAGATTAAATAGTACAGATATGCTGGATATTTTACAAAATTTCATTCATAATATACTATTTTAAATAATTACTATATCAACAAATATTACTAATCTCCTTTCCAAATTTAATAAAGAAGTATACGACTTATTAGTACAATTCTTAAGTAAATGTCATGTAAGGATTTAAAACAAAAGAATATTGAAAACCTAGGCAACGACAACTTTTAATTTTTCTGTGGCAAAAAGACAAAAGTCTAATACCAACCAATTCAACAAAAAAAAAGTAATTACTATATGCTTTTATTTTCTGTGGCTATGAATGTCTCCAAATATCTCGCACACATTATCGATAATCTGTAAAATCATTCATCCTTCACAAACATTTGAGGCACACTATATTTTACACCCATATCCTGTCAATATGGTTTTGCAAAAGGTTGTTCTACAGTATATGCCAGTAAGCAGGTGAAAAATGTAACATTAATTCTAATATTTTTTAAACTTCGTGGGAAGCTAAAGTACTGAATTAATCAAAATTAGTCGATTTTACAACTCGATACAGGGTCGACAACATTGTAAAAAATGGTAAAAAACGAAATTAATGGATTGCTGGTCAAAAATGTAACATAGCTGCAAAGTTTTCATTTCGATATTTAAGATCTAAAGCCATTTATGATCCTGGCAAAGTAATTATATACTGTTAATTAACATTATTTGATCTCATTTAATAATCAAAATAATAACATGCTTGCAAAATCCCAGTATACTCGCTAATATCGCCTTAAATGCCTGTGAAAATGTTAATTTCTTTCCGATGATGGCATAATGCATTTTTTATAACTTACGAGGATTTTTTTGTATTTATCTAAAAATCTGATGACTTTCCGCCAACGAAAATACTATATAATTAAAATTTTACACTTTTGTTAAAATTTTTCCATTGGGGTTAATTTTAGAGAAATCGTATATAGTACAAAAATTATAGAGAATGGTTTCGCAAACAACTATTATTTGAAGAATTTTCTTCTCCAATCACAAAAAACAAAGATATTCCTTAAAGTAAAAAATCTGATGTATCAAACACATGACTTTCCTGTCTAGTTATTATTACAGGCTTTTTCCGGTTATTGTGTACAGCTTATTGTATCACCCCTGTAAATGTTTAGAGGATGAAATACTGAAAATTCACTTTTCCTTAATTTTTTCCTTTAGAGAAATCTATATATATATAATTGTTTGTCCTGACTGACTGACTGACTGACTGACCTATCAGCGTACAGCCAAAACTACTAGGCATAGAAAGCTGAAATTTGGAACATAGGTTTATTTTATAACGTAAGCATCCGCTAAGAAAGGATTTTTTGGAAATTTTAACTTTAAAGGGGGGAAATGGGGGGAGGGAGCTTTTAATGAAACTCTTTGTTCTTTAAAGTTAGAAACATGAAAATTTAAATTACAGCTGCTGAGCAAAAATAAATAATGACGTGTTTCAGGGTTTTTGGATTTTTTACATTTTAAGGGGGGAAAACGGGGGGTGAAAGTTTGTAAGGGACTATCGATTTTATTTGTTCTCTATGAAGTTAGAAACATGAAAATTGGAATTGCAGCTACTGACTACAAATTATTAATGACGTGTTTCAGGGTTTTTGGATTTTCCCATTTTAGGGGGGGAAATGGGGGGGTGAAAATGTATTTGGGAGTATCCATGTTTTTGGTTCTCTTTAAAGTTAAAAACATGAAAATTGGAATTGCAGCTACTGAGTACAAATTAATAATAATGTGTTTTAGGGTTTTTATATTTTTACATCTTGAGGGGGACAAACGGGGGTAAAAGTTTGTATAAGAGTATAACTTTTTTGTTCTCCTTGAAGTTAGAAACATGAAAATTGGAATTGCAGCTATTGAGTACAAATTAATAATAACGTGTTTAAGGGTTTTTAGATTTTCACATTTTAAGGGGGGGAAACCGGGGGGTGAAAGTTTATTTGGAAATATCGATTTTTTTTAAAGGTAGGAACTTGAAAATTGGAATTGTAGGTTCTCATCATAAATAAATAATGAAGTGTTTCATGATTTTCGGATTTTCACATTTTAAGGGGGGGAAACGGGGGTGAAAATTAATAAAAATTAATAAAAAATTAATAAAAAATTAATAAAAAATTATTAAAAATTATTAAAAATTATTAAAAATTATTAAAAATTATTAAAAATTATTAAAAATTATTAAAAATTATTAAAAATTATTAAAAATTATTAAAAATTATTAAAAATTATTAAAAATTATTAAAAATTATTAAAAATTATTAAAAATTATTAAAAATTATTAAAAATTATTAAAAATTATTAAAAATTATTAAAAATTATTAAAAATTATTAAAAATTATTAAAAATTATTAAAAATTATTAAAAATTATTAAAAATTAATAAAAATCAATAAAAATTAATAAAAATTAATAAAAATTAATACAAATGAGTAAAAATCAAAAATATAAAAAAAATTAAAAAAATGAATGAAAATCAATAAAACTAATAAAAATTAATAAAAAAGGAAGTCATGTATTTTTTTATATTAATAACACGACTATATGCGAGCAAAGCCGCGGGCAAAAGCTAGTAATATATAAAATAGAAAATTTACCTCCTATAACGTAACCCTCTAGATGTTCTGACTATGCCCAAAATCTAATCAACTCACAGCAGGACGGATAAAAGCTTAAGTTTAAAATTTGGTGTTATTCTGTTTATCCGAGTGTTTATTTGTTCACGAGTTATCGAGTATACAGACACACACACACACAGACATCATCACGAAAATAGTCAAAACGGATTCAGGGGACCCCAAAACGTAAAAATCCGTCGAAAACTCAAGGTCGAAAAAATCATGATTCCTGTACTTTCCATGTCTGTGTACATACCAGGAAAGTAAAAATGATTCTGAAAAATTGTAACATGTGCAAATATTAATTGCAAATGACGGCATTCGTAAAATAGATATTCTGTTAATTTTGCAACAGCCCACGACGTCGGCAAACTGATGAAACTAGCAATAATAAATTCCAAAATATTTAGTAATGCTAGTTTTGTCTGTTTGCCGATGTCATGGCTGTTTCAAAATGAATAGCATGCTTAACTTATGAATGCGGTCGTTAGCAATCTCAGATAATATTTTTACTCATTGTTAGGAGTATTGGGTAGTGATCAGATATTAGTTCTTCAACATCGTTTATCTTTATTTGCTGCAATATTTCTGGAAATTAAAAAGTCCAGGTCAGGGTAGCTATTCTTGAATTCGAGTGAATAGAAAACCGGTTTTGCCTCTTTATCTGCAACGCGCAAAATTTGTATTTTTGTCTCATTCTTCCCTCAAAATTTCTACTCCCTGAGATTCAAGAATAGATACCCTGGTATTTTGTTTATATCGATTGGCCAATATGTAGGTAGGTCTTCCTGTGGAGTGTTACCTACATTTCTACCAAGTTTCGATTCATTCGGTACTTTATCTTACCACGAAATTTTAAAAACTTAACGGTCTATACATAGTACAATTCATTACGAACAATTTATTAGAAAAATAATTTGCTTTTTGCATTTTTATGTTTTACAAAATTTAAATAAAATTTCCATGGCTATCAAAATTTTCTCTCGTAATTGCTGAAGGGCCTATGTAACAAAAATATACTTTCAAGATATTTGAGATTAAAGTTTTTTGTTTGTTCACCATCTAGAACATAGGCCCTTTATCCCCTAGTAACATATTTATTTGAAACAATATAATAAGAGATCATTATATGAATTTATGCAAAAACATCGATAATAAAAATGTACATTAGCCTTTATCCACATCTGTCGTTTGCAATGCGTTGTCAAATTAAATAAACAGATTGTGCATTATATAGTCATGATGTTAAAAATAAAATCGGGAATAGCAGATTTTCGATTAAGGACTCCTTCAACAAAACAATTTTCCCGGTATAGATATCAAAACGTGATATTAGCAAAATATTATTTTGAACAGGAATGAATGTTACCCTTATTAAATCATTACGACTGTTGCGAACTGATAAGATGGTTAAGTAACCAATGAGATCAGCTATGTAAATTGACGGTTTTAATAACCACTTTTGCTGACACAATACTTATGTTTTTTAAGGTGCCTAAGCCTGATAAAACTAGTGTCAATATGATAGAGGGGAAGCCAATTAAGTTTTTGGAAATTGATCAATTTGCTATTTTTTTCTTTCGGTGATTCGAGATACTACTGTGCAACGTTTAATATCTAAATGTATTTAATTATTAAATTTCTATGACTGATTTGAATGTTAATCAAGCGAATTTCCAATTCATATTTTATGATATATTGACGAGTTGTCGTTTGTATATATGTATAATCTTGTGTTTAAGTCATAAAATAATTCATTGAATTTGTCATCGATACTAATATCATATATTTTTTTTATAATAAATTCGTCAAAAATAAATGTTTTCACTTAAGATCAATCAGAATTATGTCATTTTGTCTTTCTTCTTTATCATACTTCACTGAACAATTTTTCTTTTCTTATTTTATAATAATTAAAAAAACACCAGAAATAATATATTGGTGCTATTATTTTTAGTATATTTACCTTTTATTTTGGAAAACGGTGATTGTTAAATTTAATATGTACTTCTATTTTTGGAGAATTTGCTTTGCTCTGGTCAGTTATATTTAATATTGAATAAAATTAATTAATAACTAGATAAAAATTATTGATTAGTTTTTCTAAAACACTGGTTAATTTTGTGACTCTATGGTTTCAGCATAGATTAGCAAAGCCACAATTTAAAATTACAGCCTAGTACAAATTCGATTGTGGTGCTGCTAGTGTGAATCTGTACACTAGCAGCACCACAATCGAATTTGTACTAGGCTGTAATTTTAAATTGTGGCTTTGCTGAAACCATAAAGTCACAAAATTAACCATTGTGTTTTAGAAAAACTAATCAATAATTTTTATCTAGTTATTAATTAATTTTATTCAATATTAAATATAACTGACCAGAGCAAAGCAAAGTAAATTTTCGATTCATAGGTTTTACAATTTATATGTATAGAGTAAAACGGGGTAATAAGATATCATAAATTTTGAAGGTTCACATTCTAATAACTAACGCACTCAGTCGCATTACCATGTAATCTTAAATGATGAGAGTGTTTTTACAATAACCTCATGAAAATACAAAGATATAATTGAACTCGCAAATTATTTGTAAATTTACAACAGCCATAAATTTCCTTCATATTTGTAATCTAACAACAATTCTGTAAAATTATATAAATGCTGTAATTAATAGAAAATAAAAGTATTTTTTCATTAATCTTGTCAAAATAAAAATATATAGGTGAGTTTACAAATATTTTGTAGATAGAACCTTTATAAATCCGTTTTACACTTGCAATTTTACAAATATTCTGTGAATTTACATTATATACATGTCCAGATATTCCCACATATAATGTAGATTTAAAATATACTTAAGGCCGTTTTAGCATCTTAACTTCACTTCAGTATATTTTAATGAAAAACCGTTATTTACAACAAATAGGTACTATACTTTTTGATTACTCTGTATATTTTACCGGATAATACATTGTAAAAATACAAATAAATCACAAGGTAAAATTAGAACCCAAATTAATTACAGGGTAATACCTATCTAATTTCAAATAAATCACTAGGTAAAATAACAAACTTCTTGTCAAAAAATGTACAGTGTTATATTACACACAGAATTATAATGTTAAGCAACTACTTGCGGGTGGAAAAATTCATTTTTTACCGTAAAATACGTATTAAAAATTTATTTTTAATTTGAAAATAACCAATGCGTTTTTATAGTCGCCAATACAATCTTACAACGATTCAGTGCATATATCATTCTGAAGCGACTGCAAAATTAGAGTAAAAATTACTGATCAGTGTTTTCAGTGTATGATTAGAAAATAAAAAATGGATCTAGAAAATTAATTTCTGGTGTTTTTGAAAGAAACGCACTGTTGTACCAAACAAATAAATATTATCAAACAAATCGGTATTTTCTAGCCATTTTGTTCTCTATGTACATAATCATTTATCCCTTATATTCTGGCGTTTCTAAACATGACAGACGTAAAATATTGTTTTCCAATAAATATTCTTCATCTTTGGCAATCTTGTTTGAACTGAAAATAGTCGCAAATAAACGCATCTAATTAAACCACTGAAGTTGTACGACCAAAGTTGTCCGTGTACGTTCGACTTGAGGTCGTCAGAGTACGCATAGCCATACGCAGGTGACAAGTAAAAAATATATTAAATGTAAATACACGGCGAACAATTAAGCCATGAACTATACCATTCTAGACTTGCGTGCCTCTCACTGTTGCGCGTTGGTAGACAAGTATGGTAAAACCATTGAAAATAAATATATACATATATAGTTCATAGAAAAGGCTTATACGGATAAAATGTAATCGCCATTTTTCTAGTTGTTCGGACTCTTGATTATTTCTGGCATAAGGGGTTAATAAAAAAAATACCATATTTTCGAAACCATTCATATAAATTTTACAATGTTTTGGTAAATAACGAGGAGAATTTGTATAATAAAGAAGATAAATATTCAATAATAACAGAAATCAAGGCGAAAGTTCCTCAAGGAAGTGCAGTGAAACGTCATCTAAACTTGATATACAGATTATGACATGACCACTCTTTTACGATTATAAGGAATACTGAATTTCCTTTTCTACACTAATGAGAAATTTTGTTATTCGTGTTCGGTGAAGGTACAAATATTTTTTTTATTATCTTAAAATAGTGTTTAATGCAAGTATTCAGTTTGTGTTTTCTGCTTGTAAATATGCAAAGAGACAACACCGTTGAGCTGTCGCCTCGGCTGCCACAGAAGAGCGGACTGCTCTACTAAATTGAGCGGGGGGGGGGGGGGTGAAGTTTGGGAGCACTTGTGTTGATAAAGTTTGTTTCAACAATAATTCCGAACAGTACGTATCTTAGTAATGGAGTATGTTTCTGAGAAAGCGAAACAAGCTTACCTATGTTGCAACATATCTTATCAGATCCCGAACGGTTCCTTCTTTTTATTTATCTATGGTTTTTTCTGGCTGATTTCTTCGATTTCTCCTTCAAAATTAGTGACAAAATATTGTACACCACAACGAATTTTTAAACAAAAATGTTTCGAAATTTTTGTATTGCTATTGGAACAAACATATTAAATGGTTATGAATGAACCAGACGAACTAGAGCACGTACGAGTAATACGCCTAATTTAAACTGTTGTCACCCGAGGACAAGGGAGGTCGTCTGTCTGCCTGGATTTGTGATTTTGGATTTTTTGCCATGGCTTTCGACTATAGCCTGCGGCGTTTTGACCCTGCCTAGAAGACTTATTCCCCCTGGAAAATTTTTTTGTAGGGCACCCATGCACTGCAAGATAAATTAATTACTTTCCTGGAAATCTCCTTCAGCTACAATAATAGTTGCAACCAGAAAAATACATTCAATTGAAAACTAATATTAAGAATGCAAATATACTTCATTAAGAGGAGTATTTACTTGGCTTTATAGCAGAGCAAGCATGGGTTTCGTAGTACTCCACTTTTAAAGTTTTTTTTTTTTTAATATGTGCGTGTAGGTAAAGGTTAAATCTGTGCTCCTTTGGAGACACTTTTTCAAAATTATAATGTTTTTTTCTAAAAAAAAAAAAAACCTTTATCTATACGTACATATTTTTTTCGTTTAAAAATAATCAAAAATAAACTAAAAGTGGGGTACTACGAAACCCTTACATTGCAGGATTTTTCGTCTGGCAAGTGGCGCCTCTGTTAGATTTTTAATAAATTAATATTTAGGAATAAAAACAATTTACAATATATTTTACTGATGTTTTACAAGGGTTAATTAAATTTTACGTATTTGTAGGTACACTTTATTGTTTTTCGTAAATCATTTCTGTAATACTAAGATCGACATATTTATATAATATGCATGGGTTTCATAGTACACCAATTTTACGGAATATTTTATATTTTTTGAAAATTTATGTAAGTACAGGTAAAGGCTCAACACGTATCCCTCTGGAGTCAAAAAAAAATACAAATAAAAATGCTAGAAGGGAACAATATATTTAATTTTTACCTACAGGATCATTTATTTTTTCAATAAAAATACGTTATAAGCTTTTTCGTCTAGAGGGTGACACCAACAAAATGTATATCCTTTTCTACTGTTTACAAGTGATAAACGTACGCAAGTGATTTGAATTTATTTTGTTTTATGTCTGTCTGTCGCTCAATTATTTTAAATTAATTTTAAAAAGGTATACAGTGAGATGTGAATTATAAATTAACTTTTATATTGCACGGGAGTTTTTTTTTTAATGAGTACATCTTCGAGTTAAGAATAAATAATTCCAGCATGTTAACAACTCTTTAATCTGTTAAAGTAATGTATATTTTTTCAAACTTAGTAAATCTTTTTTTTTTGCTTTCGCACGTGGCTTTGATCTGTCACACTCTTGCGCGTTGCAAAAGATTTTCTGAAAAGTTTGCCGCCAATGTCTATAGATGAGAAAAAAAATAAATGTAACAAGAGATAAATTGGGAAGAAATGTAGACTTTTTTTGCGTTATTATTATATCTACATTCTTCCTGTTGTAACTGAATGCCTGAATATATTTGGGTAAGTTGGGTAAGTTTTCGTTAAACATTTTAATTACAAATTTGTTGTTGCAAGAAGCAAAGACAAAAATGATATCAAAATATGACTTCTCAATCCTTGCATGGTCAACAGCTTCTTCACAATATTTTATTAGCAAAGGATATGGACAGAAGCATTAATCATGCCGAAATATTTAAGTTTGAGCTGAAAGCCTCTCCGATGTCTCCAACAGTAAATGGGTATCTCGTCACCTGTACAAATGAGAGTTTATTGGGAAATATTTTAGAGTAATATGACATTAGCCACAAAGACTTACCTGCACCTATTGATTCTGGCAAAACTTGTCACATTTTTGATGGGATAGCAATAGTTCAAGGTTTGGGAAAGTCCAGTAGTTGCATATCATTTAAAGAATATGCTAATATATTTGTAAACATTATTTTTAAAAATAAATTTAATGCTCAAAGGATAAATGTGGTATTTAATCATTATAAAGAAAATTCTATCAAAAATAGAACACGTCAAAAGAGAGGATCCCAGAAATCAATTGATATAGAAATTGACAGGCCCAATATTCCACTTCCGGAATAATGGAACTTGTTCATTCATTCGATATTTAATAAAAGACGTTTAACACATTTTCTGTTAGAGCAACTTCTTGATAATTCCATTCAGCAATTTGTAACTAGTGGTGGATTCGCGAATATCAATAAATATGGGACGAATTTTAAACCATCAAAAGACAATTTCTTAAATTCAAATCACGAAGAAGCTGATACTCGTATCTTATTGCACAAATTATCAGCCAAAAATTCGGGGAATTCACGCTGCATTATTGATTGCAACGATACAGATGTTCTAGTTTTATTCATTTATTTTAAGTAGTTTTGAACCAAAAAGATATGGTTGAGAATAGAGCGAGGAGACTCATGACGATTTAAATGATTTAAATTCGGATAAAAAACTTCTAAAAAATTTGCCTGATTTTCATTCTGTGACAGGTCGTGATACAACCAGCCTATTGTCTGGCATTGGAAAAAGAACCTGTTTGAAAACCTACCTTGAACACCATCACCTTTTGGATGGATTTGGCACTGATTCGTAGGCACTCTGAAAACACATTCTCTAATCTTGAAAATTTTTTCATAAAACTTTATTCAAAAACTGCCAATGTTACTACCATTAACATTTTGAGGGGATTAATGGCCTCTTCAAAATAATTGCTAAATTGCCATCGACTGAAGACGCCCTAAGATTACATTGTTTAAGATGTTTTTACCAGCTAAGTATGTGGCTAAGCTCTTTAAAGCCGCAGATGCAGCTTCCTAATTTTGAAGAGTATCGATGGAAAGTAGATCAAGATGGAAGCCTGATACCCACTCTTAAGATTCTGCTCGACCTGCCACCAGACATAACAGAACTTATCATGCAAATGCCAAAAAGGTACTATACACCGATAATTTTCATACATGTACAATATTTTAACAATATTATTCTGTTCTAGACTGTGGAAGCAAAATTTGCAAATGCAGAAAAAATATTGGCTGCATCGGTTCCTGCACCTGTATGGCACAGAAAAACTGCAGAAATAGTTTGACCACAGCCTAATGTTTTGGAAAATGTTGATTCGTGTGGTGAATCTGATTCTGATTAGTTTGCAAGTCTTGTACTCATTGTATTCTGCAAAGCAATAGCCTTACTGTTTATAATCTATACTTATATATACTGTGCTTATACCTTCCACAAAAAGTTTATATATATTTTCTTATATTTTATTTTCCTAAAAAAAATCATGAAGTAATACACTCTATAAAACATTATTCGCCTTCATAGCGGATAAATCAATAATCCCTGTATAAAATAATGGAAGAGAGTCAAACAGATTGCATACATTTCATCACTGAGAGAGACGCATAGAGTCGAGAGACTGTTTCCTTTCCTGTAAAACCATGACATAATGATGATTGTTTATTGCTATACTTTTGTTAATTTAATAGCAAAAAATATAGGGAAAAATCACTTTTACCTTGTCAATACACAGGCGAAACTTTTATGAAGAATTTTTTTTGTTTAGGCCTTCGTTTTTTGTCAAATGAAAGGTATATTTCTAAAAGAAGATTGTTTAACCAAATTTGTCGACACCCAAAATAAGTTACTTATATTGTAAAATACATATTATTTTGTGCTATTGCGTGGAATATTTTTCGGTTCCTTCGTCTCAACTTCGCGCGTTAGAGTTTAGAATATTCATCTACATGCAATTGTTAAAATTATGAATGAATACTGACTTTGTTTAGTCTCGGAAGTAATTTTGTAGTATTTAGGCTCTACCCTTAAGTTGTAATTTTTATACCTACTAAACTACCGCTGCCCCGCAGGTCTTTTAGTGTGTAATGTAAATTTTCCTCTTGATGTAATTTTGAAAGCCTCTTGTGTGTTTTAAATCTTTTTGTTAAGTAAATTACGAACAATCTCCGTAATAATTTGGCAACTATGTGGATATCAACACGAATACTTGCAATTCATTAATTTTTATAGGGAGTATGGAATGACTAGAAGAAAATTATAAAAATCGTGCATTTAAGTACAAAGTTTGAACGATTTTTGATCCATTCTCGAATCCAGCATTTTCTTGGATGACCATATATATCTTCAGAGATATGCTCTTTAAGTCTTCCTGTAGCTATTTGAATTCCTTCTGCGACTTTACTCATTTTTACCCACTTCCAGACCTCAAATAAATAGTATGTTAATTTACTAGTGAAGAAGAATTGGCCCACTAGATGCATACTGTAAAAAGTGAATAAACAGAGACATATCAAAATTCTCGTTGAAGAAGTGATCTGTCTCCTCCAATGTCTACTTTTGCCAAAGCGCATCCATTTCTCGCGGGACACTTCTCCCTAGTCATCAGATATCCCTAAGAGATTTAGGTGTATTCTAAGGCCGCAGTATCCCGTAAAGAGTCCGATTACGGTCTTTACTTCGCTTCGGCTCAGGTTTAGCAGTTGATTTGCAGAAGTGGTTCACTAGATGCATACTGTATCTGTATACAGATAGGAAAGTAGAAATGGTCAAATTGAAAATAAAGTGGAAGCATGGGCGTCGTTTGGGGGGCAAGGGGGGGCAGTTGCACCCCCCCTGGCTTTTACGACTTTACAACGCGTAATGTCTGTATGTCACAATACTAAATTAAGTACTAAAATTTAGCCCTAAATTAAGTTATTAATT
Source organism: Psylliodes chrysocephalus (assembly GCA_927349885.1). Classification (NCBI taxonomy): domain Eukaryota; kingdom Metazoa; phylum Arthropoda; class Insecta; order Coleoptera; family Chrysomelidae; genus Psylliodes; species Psylliodes chrysocephalus. The sequence continues at coordinate 1,355,466 of OV651826.1, forward strand.
TAGCACAGAAATCAAACATTCTGTGTAAATGAGAATCAAACATTCTGTGTAAATGAGACAAGTGAATTAAAAGATGTTTTTATTATGACCTTGACACTAGTTGACTTGACAACTACCAAATGCCAGCAATACTACTAAAAACCACGAAAAAAACACAATAAAACCTACAAAATCAAACACAAGCGAAATTTGTTTAGGCGATAATGCAAAGTTATCGCTAACCAAAATCAAAATGGTGCAGAAAAGACCGTTATGTCAACTTTTTCAACGCATTTTTAATACTAAATTTAGTAGAAAATAGAACAAGTCCAATTATTTAATTAATTTTTTTTAGTACTAAATTTAATAATAAATTTGCTGTTTGCACCGTGAATTTTTTTAGTACTTAAAAATGCATTAATTTAGTTCTAAATTTAGTACTTAATTTAGTATCGTAACATACAGCCTTAATATATGAATTACTGATATCTCGTTAGGTACTATGTGCCACAGTTTAACAACACTATATACAATAAAATTACGTAACTAACACAATTACACAACCGGCACTGCCACTAATCACGGACAACAATCTCATAAAAATAATATTCAGGCTAATACAGTTGGCGAATATTATAGGTTGAATATAAGTATTCCATATCCATATCTTACACGTACCTATACATTTTACTTTTTTTTTAAAGTAGGTAATGTTAAAGTTGGCAACCCTGTCTGAATTAGTTACTTTTGTTTTATAAAGATGACTACCTGTATTGTCGTCTGTTAATAACAATTAACAATGTCAATGTAAGTACTTCCGATAAATTAACCAACGAATGTGCGCACCTAACCTGAGTTGCTATTTTAATTTTAGTTTGTTTGTTCAAATAGTTATTCGTTAATAAAAACCTTTGACCAAACTATTTCCACATTATTTTCTCTAACAGATAAAAACAAAACAAAAAGCAATAGCAGTTGCTGTGTTGTAAATTGTAAAAATGCTAGCAGAAATTACATAAATTTTCAGTAGCAAAATGGAAATTAAATCAAAGAAATAAATGAATAGCAGTACAATAAGAGAAAAACCTTTATTTTTGTAATAATAACAGTAATACTGGAAATAGTAGACATCAGAAAATTGAAAGATTTTAAATAAATAATAAATTATTATTTTACAATGTTCAACATCCCTTAACTCTTAAATGTTCAGCAAAGATTAGATTTCTGCCTTTGATTATTGTATGTAGCTGAAATGCAATCTTGTGACTTATTGATTGGAAACCAATTTTAATAATTAATTTCTATGGGTTCTTTCGAATTAAAAATGAAGAAAATATAAATTACAATCGCAAATTTACCAATTATTTTTGTTAATACGTTTTGATACTACGTTATTATATAATGGTAATGTTTTTATTTTCACATTATTTAACCTATTCTTCAATGACAACTTAGTAGGCTTAGGCAACATATCATACATTTTTTTTAGCTGAAGTAATAAAAATATATAATAATAAATTTTTTCACTTGTTTTACAAATCCATATACTTTTATTAAAGTCAACATATATATTGTCAGTATACGCAAATATCGTCCGTTAGTTCATGAATTAGTTGGCGCTGCTGTCACGCACAGAGCGAATAAGAATGAAAATAGGCTGACTGCGCTTTGCATGATGAGCGTACATCGAAAAATATTTGTAAAAAATTGAAAAGAAATCAAGTTTTCTGTTATCGATTATTTTAGGTAGAGGAAGAAGAAATTAAAAATTTGCGTTTTCATAGTGTTCGTCGACGTGTTGAGTGAGTTTTTTTGTTTTTGTGTTTCTATAAATATTTTATTTTTTTAAATATTTATGGCTCTGTCTTCTTGTTCATATTTTTCTTTTATTTCACACCTTCTGTTTGTTTTTTGAAAATATGTGTTTTAAGTTTCTTGTTTTTTTTTTATTTTACTTTTTGTCTTTTTTGTTGAGTTATTTTATTTATTAGAAACTTTTGTTAATTTGTATTGGTCTTTTATTTTTCATTTTCTTTGTTTTTCAACAAATAAACATTCTAAATTTTTTCAAAATTTTGCCCCTCCCTATAGAATTGTGTAACGACGCCCATGGGAAGGGCGCACCTTTCCAAAGTAGTATAGTTTCATTACTTGATTGTAAATCACGTAAATCTGTAATATTTTTTACTGGTCAACTGTAGGCATACATTGCAAAACCTAGACGGAATTAAATAGAAATTTGGTCCCTGAGTAATAAGTTAAAAATAATAACAAAGAACACTCACCTATTAAAATTTGAAACTACAAAAAATCAATTCATTATTTCTAATACTCAACAATTTGCAATTATTCTTTTAAATCACGAATGTATACCTACGTGAAATAAGTATCAATAAACATTTTGTTTTATTTGTTAATAGTATCTACCGCTCGTTTAGTGCGAATACAATTACGTTTTTTTTGCACTAATCGTTCTTGTTAAACCAATATTGTGATTTCAACTCCCTGTTTTACAATGTGGATCACATTTCACAGGCGTTAATCTCCAATTGATCTCAAATCTCAGTGTTTCATGATAACCAGTTTTGTTGCAGTTTGCATCATTGTTTTTTGTATTAGTTGGTGTTTTTCATTCTTTCCAGATGGAGACGCGTAAGTTTTTTATTTTTTTATTTGTTTTCAATTACATATATTATAATAGGCGAGTCGACATATTAATTGTCATATGGTTATTATAAAGATATACGAGTACATGTATATATAATATACAGATTTTTAATAGACCTTGGGGGAGGCATTCTCACTTGTTAAAACTACGTGTGCTATGGCATCCACGTGCTCGTGGCATCCAGTATACGCATTCCACGATGATACACTCTCCCAGTAAAATATTGGCAGAATGCTAAATTGGCCTATTTTTGAAAATTTCTATACACGGTAGTTTGAGCTATGGTCGCAAAGTCCGCCATTTTCGCTGTATATTCTGGGATCATCTCAAAGGTGGTAGTGGCATCCAGAGATGTTTTTTTTATTTTGAGTACCTGGGGACTTCCGTATTAGTCCCTTATCTGACTGTAAAAAGTGGAACGTCGTGTTTTTTGCTTGCTATTTGTAGTTTGATACAGGGGAGGCTGGTGAATAAGATGTACTATTTCCCGGTGGTGGAAGCTGTCGTGTAACCTGTCAAATTCAAAGTAAAATTACTTATCGATGAATTTTTTTCGTTTTTTTGCTGGTAATGAAATAATATGCTTCTAGACGCCTGTAACAATAGAAAATATCCTTTGCAAGGATTATTTATCATGTTTGGCTACTTTCGGTGTAAGTGTATGGATTTCCCTACATCGGAAGTTTTTTAAATAAAGTACAATACTCATTCTTGACAATACGTAACAGTTTTGACTTACTGAGGAGCGCTAAAATCAATAGTAATGAATAGTCATATTTCTGAATTCCTTATAAAATTAACCTTCCAATGATGCGAGGAAAATAAATAAAAAACGACCGGTTTCTGCGTTTTTCAGTTTTGTTTAAATTTATCTTTTAAACTATTCAATCTGTTTCGTTATCGCTGGTTGGTAGAAAGAAGCCTGCCCAGCAAAATGGCTCCTGCCGTTACGTCTAATATACAGAAAATAATATCATAATAATAATAATTAGTATTAAAAATAAAAAAGTTACTCGTAAAACCGGAAGGGTATTAAAAAATAAAATAATTTATTAGAACCCAATCGAATACCATATTTTAAAATAAATTATTAATTATTATTAATTATTATTAATTATTATTAATTATTATTAATTATTATTAATTATTATTATTAATTATTATTATTAATTATTATTATTAATTATTATTATTAATTATTATTATTAATTATTATTATTAATTATTATTATTAATTATTATTATTAATTATTATTAATTATTATTATTAATTATTAATTATAAATTAAAATGAAAAATTAATGAAAACCGGTATGGTTATTAAAGCGATTTATTTTAAAATGAACCAAACCACATCACAATTCATTCCAAAATCTGACATTCTACAGAATCTGATACATAAAAAAATAATATTCTGGCAACACTGTCCCTACCTATACTTTCTGTGGTCTCTCTCTGTGTCACTTGAGGGCTTGAGGCGTCGAGAACCACGCGATAATCTGTCGACTATAAGACAGAACGACTTTCATAAGTTGGTATTTGTATTCACTATTCTGCATTAAGAAAATCACCTCTTGTTAAAAAACAAAGTTTTGTACATCGTTGTATAGTATAATCCTCGTATGAATCTTATGTCTACCCCTGTGATCTTATTGTCATGTTTAATGACATTCACGCAATATAAATTAAGCACTCGTATAATGGGTGTCTGTGGCAATTTTTGTGTTACAGTTGTTCAGCTGAGACATAATGTTTTATTACATCTACATGTAGTATTTTTTCTTATTTACACTTACGTAAATGAAAAGATACAATTTAGATAAGTCCCTTAAAACAATAGAATATATTAAAAACAAGAAACAATAGTTTTCATTCTCATAAACTGCATAGATGTATGAATTATATAACGTTCTTAAATTATTTAATCTCATATGGTATATATATAACTTTTTTTTGTGTCGCATGTGGACAAAAATATCAGTAAATAACATTAACAAGCATTGAAGCCAGTGTAGACTAACTACATACAGCTCTGGGGGTGTGCTAGTAAAAATCACATAAATCTTATACATCATTTTTATAACTAAGTATTAAGTGTAATAGTAAACGCACCTTAGTATAAGGAACATCAATACTAAAGTTCTACAACTCCTGGACCATAAAGACAAATTGCTTCTGAAGCTTATACATTGTTCCACCAATACCTTTGTAGAATAACTAAGTTATTCATAAATATATTTTGATGATACTGGTAACGGTATTCTTAAATTAACAAATTCACAAGTTTGTGTACTAAGTATTATTTAGATGTTTTTGGAGAGATATTAGAAAAATCATATGGTTTTTTATACTGGAGTAAAGTGTCTTTCTTCCTTTTGAGGAATCTTCGCACATAGGAGGAAAAATGCCACTTTACTCCCTAGTTAAACGAATAGCTATTTCCTTTTGTTACACTTATATCTACTATGTTACAATTTGTTCTTGAAACTACACTATTCAAATATGAAACATGGCATTATCAAAATTATCATTTTGATCGACACAATTTCAAGTTTTCCTAAAGTTGACCCTATGAAAATCTTAATTAAATGTACTTTTGTACGTTTTTTCATTTACGATTTTATTGTTTAATAGTTATTTAAGCAAGTATATCAATATGTGTATGTTTATAATATTATTTCTAAAAACGTTTCTCGTTGTACTAAATAAAACTTCTGTGAAAAATTAGTTAAGCGAACTAAATGACCCAAATTAACAGTAAAACTTTCAGTATGCATTTAGTAAAAAGAATGGTACGGTTTCGCAATAAAGTATCATTACAATAAACAGTTATAATTCTAGAGTTAAGCCTGCTTTGAATAATTTTCATCTACGAATTTCATTTGCACTTACATTATGAACTTATAATAATATATGTCATTATCACCATCGGCAAACTATCGGGTTTGGGTTTTTAACTAGAACTGTTGTTAAAAGACTAAAGAGTATGAAATATAAAAATGTTTGAATATTGTGAGAAATATACGTTTATTCGACGAATTAGGTAATTTTATCATTAAAATAGCACTCTACTAATTAAAAGACTGTATTATATCTCTAAAATCACAAAGTAGCATTTTTAATTATTGCAGAATTTTAAACTCATATTCCGTCGGGCCGGGAGCGGATGGAACCCCTTGGACCGGCGCGGGACGTCAATTAAAACTTACCCTCACCAGTCCAGCAAAAAAATTAAAAACCATTTATCTATATTTTTTTTATTAATAAATTAACCACAAATTATTTTACAATAACTTATAAATAAAAACGAACTCCATTTTTTTACATTAAAAACGCAGGTATAAAAGAAACTACAATTATTATTTTAATGTTTTTTTATCCGTTTTTGAGTTTTCTTCAATTTTCAAAATTTACAATTTTCTCAAATTTCTCGAATACGGTCCATTTTAGAGAAATTATGTATGGAATAAAAATTATAGAGAATTATATTACAAACAACTTTTATTAGAACAATTTTTATAAAAAAATATTTTTTTACATTTTCTCAAATTTCTCGAATACGGACCATTTTAGGAAAATTTTGTATAAAACAAAAACTATAGATAATAATATAAGAAGTAACTTTTATTTGAAGAATTTTCTTCCCCAAACGTAAATAACAGATATATTCCATAAAATATAAAAATGACCTCCTATAAAGTACCCCCGCAGATGTTCCGACTCTGCTCAAAATCTAATCAGTTCATTGGACGCTGGAACAAAGCTTAAGTTTAAAATTTGGTGTTTTTCTGTGCATCGGTTCATGAGTTATGCGACACACACACACATACACACACACACACACATCGCGAAAATAGTCAAAACGGATTCAGGGGACCTCAAAACGTAAAAATCCGTCGAAAACTCGAGGTCGAAAAAATCATTATTCCTATACTTTCCTGATATCTGTATACAGATAGGAAAGTAAACAGGAACTCTTAATATAATACGCACTGAGTATATTTGTGTTCTTGTTTATCGATAGGGAAAAGAAGAAAGTAAGAATACACTCATATCGCACTGAACGTTCCAATGAAGAACGGTATAAAGTTTTGCAGTCAAAATAACAGTTTCTTTAAAAATGAAATATTGGTTCTTCCATAAACGGTCAATGACGTTGTCATTTTCTATTGTATTTAATATGTTGTTTTGAATATGTCGTCAGTTTTGACTGAGAATACTCCTTAGCTTGTTTTTCAAGTACTTCAGTTTGGAAAAACTTCTCTCGCCTGCTACTTCTGAAATTGGAATTGTCAGCAAATGTTTATATACTAATGACAACTTTGGGTAAGCTTCATTTTACATATTATATTTACAAATGATGAAATAGCGCACAGTGAGCAATTTCTGCGACTCTTGCATTGCATATTGTTTTCTTTACCACCGTCGTCCTGTTGATTACTGGCTGATTCCTAAAAGTGATATTTTTGCACTCGGACAATCACGACTCCTGCCGAGAGATAATTCTAGTACACATTTCTGGAAGCACGTTCTATGTGCGTTAACTGTGGCGACGCGCTTGGCAATGAGCACGAATTATAAAACTAGTAAGGTAGATTTCCTTTAATTTCAATTTAAGCGGTAACATCAAAACACTGTTAGCCATGACAATTTGTGCACAAACACGATATTTTGTCAAGAATTGCGAAAAATATCGAATTGGTTAACAAAGTTACAAACTTATAAACTATAGATTTATATTTTGAAAAGGAAATGTAATTAACCAGAAGGTATTAAGTAAACGTACACGAAGAAAATATATTTCATATGGCGTCGCCCGTTTTTTTCTACTCAATTGTTCCTGTAATCCTGGAATAATAAAATGAGGCAGAGGCCAGAGTCAGACGAACGCGGTAATACGAGATATCTCATATCCTCGCAACGTGATAAGAAAGATTACTTTTTTGTGGGTATTGGCGCTTTCGTCATGTACCTATATTTATGACTTATTAATAAGTCGATTAAAAAATTAGTTAATACATTCTGGCTTCTTCAATTTTTTTGGTAGGCTAGGACTGACGACTGTCGATGCTAGGACCGGCGTCTTTCGTCGCTAGGACCGGCGAACCGGAAATTTCCCGATTTTCCGGTGGGCTCGTCCGTCCCTTCATCGGGCTTACGAAGTCCCTACATATTTATTTTTTATGGGTTAACGAAGGTTCGCGAAGATAAAATATTGTATAATTGATATATTAGCTTGGATAACCCGGGTTGCAAATATAAATTAAGTGTTATTTACTATATAAATATTGCAAAACTAAAAATATTTTGACTGTCATTTTATGGAATTTCCAGGTCCGCATAATTATGTACACATTAATTCAATATGTTCGTTAATTGATCAAAAAATATATATAATAGTTATTTATATTGCAAGTGCGTGAAATAACATGTTCAAGTAAGAATTTCTTATAAAATTTTAACTATGAGTTCTCCATAAAATTTATAATCTAGTAACAGATGGAAAATATAAATACATTGTACATAAAGCTATATTCTCTCATGATACAAAAAAATAGATGTATGATACTTAGCCGACGAAATCTCGTCGAGTTCGCGCATGACGTATTGTGGTGTGCAATATGGTTATCTGATTGGCCATGAGCAGATTTAAATTTATTTTCGCGCGTTGTTTTGATCAGCCAATACGTCAAATTCGTAAAAGCCCACGCCTTTCACCACATTACCTTACCTTGACAAATAATCAATCTGCGTAATGTCATACCTTCTTTTTATAGTATGACATTCTCCTATTTTTTATTTCTTTCAAAAAGCACATATGACTCAAAACGTATGTGTTAAAATCATTAATGACACAAATTAAATTACAATAATATAATAAAACTCCTATTTAAAAAGCATTTGTCTTTTGCCCACTGTTTAAAAATTACCAGAATATGTGTAAAAACCGTGTTTTTTAAGGATGGTTTTAGATCATGATACTATTACTCGAGAAGATACGCCCACTTGACGATCCAATTTCGACCACGTTTGCGCATGACGTCACCCGATGACAACAATCCAGCTCGTGGGCATGGAAAAGCATTACGCTAGAGCGGTTTTAATCAATATTTTATGTTTATTTATTATAATATCGATATATTATTTTTATAATATTGATATATTATTAAATTAAGTATTTTTTGGTTTTCCTAATCATCTTAAAATGTCCCAAAACGTGTAAAAAAAGTATTATGAGCAAAAAAAAAATTTCTGTCTATCGGTATTCACCATAACTTTCAAAGGAATTGGCTATAGATAGGTGTTATTCCATTAGGGGTCGAATCGGAATATTTTTTGGTAAAATTGGTAAAGGGGAAGGGGTGAAATGTCTGGGAAAATGATAAAAAATTGCAATTTTAAGCACACATGTGGAACTTCAAAATTTATCTTATTCGAAACCACCTTCATCAGATGGAGGCAGGCGAAATTCAAAACTAGAAATGGTACCTTAATAGTGACTGACCTTAAGTGAACTTGCAATATATCTCTAAATATTTCCCGTAAGGTGAGGAAAAATAAATTGCTATAGAAGACATTTTTTTATCCAAAAAGCACTTTTATGCAATTTGACATAGCATTCATTCCAAATAAAATTTAAAATCGACTGATTTCGCAATAATTCAATCTTTCCATATCCTGAGTGAACCACATTTTAGGTAAAGGTTGAACCGAAGAGTAAACCGGTGATGTACTATGGTGTATAAGCAATCTGTACTATGTGTACCTCTTATGTATTTTGTGTACTATTTCTGTACTATTTAGTATGTGACTTAGTACAAATTGTGAAGGGTTCCCATTGCAACGATGGTGACACTTTGTTTTAGGTCACTTAATTATATTTGAGACCTGTTTTTTTAGCTCATCAAATACATCTATTTGTTTACTATTTATATAAAATTTGTGTACTGTTTGCGTAAAAGGTTTACTATTTATGTACTATTTGGGACACAATGTGTGCTAGTGTACAAAATTTTCCAGCGATTTACCCCTCGGGTTGAACTTGGGTCGCCTTACTATTTATTTTTCTTGTTTGTTTGAAACAGATGTTTAAATAAATTAACCGGACATTTGAAAATAAAATTGGATTGTTTTTAATGAAAATAATAAACTAATCAATGTTCAATAGTAAGGCGACCTAAGTTAGACGTTTATCTTTACTTTGGCAAAAAATTAGATTTTTAAATACTATATATTCGGAAATCAGTCGAGTTAACTTTTGGTCTATACATAGGGTTTTCATACATAGGAATACCCCGTCCTTAACCTAAAATGAAGCAGTATTTTAGTTCAGTATAACAAAAAAATTTAATTACTGTCAACTAATGAAATTAAATAATTTAGCTAATTCAATTCACATTAACGAGTATTTCTTTGCTACTCGCGAATTTTCATGCATGCGCCGCCGTCTCGTACAAAAATTATGTTTCGAAATACGTCCTAAAGAACTCGAAGTTAGTTGATTTTTCGAATTTCGAATGTAGTAAGATAAATCGATGCCTCCTTATTAAGAAATGTGAACAAGTTTAGTTCACTCTGGTTTCAGAAATAACACTATGGTTCTTGCTGAATCATATTCTCCCAGTCATAATTGAAATTAATATGTGGTTTAGTTTCTGTACTAAATATTTTTTCTTTGTTTCAGTTTCCCTCCAAAGATGGAGCGCTCCCAAATAGTCAACTCTATGGGCAGCTCCGACCATATCCAGGAACAGACCTACATTCAGGCGCCTAGTTTTATGCAGTCTCAAAATTACGCAAACAGTTCTTCCGGTTCCATGTATTGCAGGTCTCCAAATTCCACGTCGTACGGTTCTGTATCCCAGCCCCTTCATAAAAAGGGATCGCTGAGGAACGGAGACGTCCTCAAGAGGTCAAGAGTACAAGCTACGTGAGTATGCCTTAAGTCCCGGTTTTTCAATAACCAGTCAAAAGTGTCCATAAAAATTGTTCCATTTTGTTTCCATTTTTTTACTGGTGTTATTTTTTGTTTTTATGCAGTTGATGATTTAGAAAAAAAGAAAAATGTAATTTCATTCAGATAGAGCCGTATTGAAATTTGCTAACGAGATGCGAAAACAGTATGGACGTAGGAATGTAAGAAAACAAATGAAATAACATGTAAACAAAATGAGAAAGACTCCAGAAAAATTCTTAAATTTCATCGTAAGACATATTGCAGTTGCTTTATCATCTATCAGTTTACATTAGGGATGCGCACGATGTATCGATGTTTAAAAAACATCGAATTTTCGGCTTCGATTATCGATGTTAACATCAATGTTTTTTTTTATCCGATGTTATTAGTTAACATCGATGATTTCTTTTTTTAGATGTTTGTTAAACTTTACTTTTCAATTGATTGTCTGCAGACCTTTTTTTGCTCTTCAATGAATGTTTTTGAAAAACATCGATGTTTGGAGAAAAATCGATATTTTCTAAGATTGCGACGTAAGCATATTTTTAAGCTATTGCATAGCTTTTATCGCGGACTTTGAGCGCGGCGACCGAATCCAGAAATTCCGTAACGAAAATAAACCTAACACCCCCCACTCCGACCGGCACAGCGGTGCGGCGTTGAAAGACGTGCATCATTTAACGTCGTTTCAGTTCGGCAGACTTCGGCACGGTGTTTGTGTGCGTGCTACCAGACGTATGCGTGTAGACTAGCTGCTAACTGCTCATAACTGATTCTATCTCTTTTAGACACAATTTCGGAAAAATTGAATTTGAAAATGAATAATGATCCACAAGAATCCACAACAAAATATGGGACCACTATTGACGCGGTATTTTCCAGATATTTAGAGGATATCAAGTCTCAAACTTACGTTTCTTATTCAGTTACCATAAACCTATAGTTTCAATGATAAAAATTCCTGAATAAACAATGTATTGTAAGATAATAAAAATATTTTAAACAATATTAACATCTCATTTATTCAATAAAAGCAAAAAAAAATTGTTTTCTTATCGGTCACCACGCTCAAAAAGTGTAACTTGAATTAATATCAAAGAAAAAACTTGAATTAATATCAAAGAAAAAAACTTGAATTAATATCAAAGAAAAAAAAAAATACTGCATAAATAAAATAAATAAATAATTATAATTGCATAAGTTGATAAAAAATGCTATGCAATAGCTTTACCGCGGCAGTCCCCGAGTGCCACCCGTATTTTTTTTTCCTTGTCTTCTTTTTGTATGGGTTCACTTTTTCACTATCTACCCAGTGCCAGTGCTTCGATTTTAAAAAAGTTTCTATTTTACAAAAATCAACCATAAAAGGCATAACACGCACTTCTAGGCAAATCAGATAGCCCTCTGATAGTGATAGTAAAAAACAGCCCATACAGCTAAAGAAGAAAAGAAAAAAAAATAAATTTATGCTGACGCCGTAACCTTAGACAGATTTCCGAAAAGATCATTTACAGTTTCCTTATCCTGTTTCTATTACTTGCTATGTAAACTGATAGATGGCGCACAGCTCTTGCAATGACCTTGCAACTGCAATATCTCTTCCGGTGAAATCATCTATTGGACCGTTCTCTTACATAATATATGGTCTTGGATCATATTCAATAATTTAAAGGATTTCTTTGTGACCGTCGCTCCTAATATATTCAGTAGTAATACTATAAGTACTTCAAAATAATCAGGTTATACATCGATAACTTGTTGCATAATTATAAAGAGTGTCAGATTGACAGTTTAAATAATCCGACCGCGAAGCGAAACTGACACGATTTGTAATTATGCAGGAAGTTTGAGATGTACAACCGTATTTATTTTGAAGTACGTATTGTATTTGATACGATTATTTTTTGAGTAAATTAAGTAAATATCAACAATTTATTAATTTAAATTCATATTGGTACAATGAAAATTACAATTATTAATTATTGATAAACGTCAAAATTTGACGGCCCTGTTAGTGTATTGTTGTCGATGTGGTTACTACGGAAATGAAATTATTGTTAATATTTTTGATTGGTGGAGCTACTCTATGTATAATCAGGTATTATCGAAATTATACGAGGTAACTTAACTAAATTGAACGTTCTAATTGGTTAAAAGTTATACGAAAAAAATAATCAAAGAAATCCATGTTTGAGAAATTATAAAAATGAAAATATTAGCAAATTTGCAATATTTATTGTGGTTTATTACCCCCAACAACACTAAATCCAAATCCACTCTTAAGAAGGTTAGAACATCCTACAACCATGAAGTCTTCTGTTTCTTTTGATTGCATACAGTTCGTGGTGTAAGATTATCGAGTTTTTAAACATAGTAATGGATTTGGGTTTAGTGTTGTTGGGGGTAATAAACTATAATAAATATTGCAAATTTGCTAATATTTTCATTTTTATTATAAAGTCCGCCATATTTGCAGATCTGCAAAGTTGCAGACGTTCTGTAATCTCACCCTAAATATGGTAAAAGTTTAATCAGAAATAATACTTTCAAAAAACATTTGTTATTATATATTTAAAAGATATTTTTTTAACTATGTTTTAGAAGTCTAAAAGTAAAAAGGAGTACACAAACGAACGTACATCACTTCTCGTAAACCTTCTAACCGGCAACGTTGTGGCCTAGCTCCTATTGGTCTATTCCCGGTGACGTCATAAATTTAAAAAAATTCATAACTCTGGCAAATTAATAGATAAAAAAAATTAAAAAAATGTAGCTTTATTTTCAACTCTATTATTCATAAAAAAAATTCAAAATTTTTGAACATGGCCCCATTATTAAAATCAAGAAGCGAAACTAAATGGGCGATTCGTGGACAAAAAACTGCCAAGTTTTAGAGGTGGTTTAACGTCAAATATAGCTGTCAATTTATGTAGAGCAACGTTTAACTAAGTAGTAATTAGAAAGTAGATAGTTTTAAGATTTTTATTACAAAAGAAAAATACATTGCGCTATTCGTAAGTTTTAATTAACATTTTTGCATCCGGCTGTAAATGTTTTATTTTAAAAATTTCTAAATCAGTATTACCTTTAATGATAATTTTCGACTACGTATTATGCATCATTTAATTTCTTAGTCTTTTATTTAAAATGTTTTTTTTGTTTTTCAAACCATTTGAATTAAAACAGTAAACAAACAATAATTCAAATATATGACAAACTCATTTCGAGGAACCAAGTCACTGCTATATCAGGATGCAATCGAAATGCATGCAGCTACCTACAGTACTTCTGAATATGTAACGTGTGGAGGGTGGGTACCCCATGCACTTAGGCCCTACTAGGCCCATTGTGTATCCTCCTAAGATCATAGGCACCTCCTAGCACGTAAACCCGATTGAACGTAGGTGACAACGTGGCCAAGAGGTTCTTCTCTTATATCGGACGGTGTTAGCCAATACTCGCCAAAAACAAATCTTCTAATAAATAAGAGCGTCAGGCAATCATAGAGGATATGCTCAATGGTCTCATCTTCTTATTCGCACCCTCTGCAGGGTGCGGATTATGACAGCCCTATTATATGGAGATGTTTTCGTACTTGGCAATCACCAGTCCAAATACCTGCGATCAGGCGCAGATTCTGTCTAGTCATAATGAAGTATTTCTTTGCTGTAGTGTTGTCAGGATAATTTAAAAGCTCCCTGGCAACCCTGCAGTTTCTGGTTTCCTCCCATCTTTCCTTGAATTTCACAAGAGAATGTTCTTTAATTAGGTCTGTCACTACATATATGTTGTCAGTTCAATAGAAGGGCCAGGTCTAAAAAGTATTTGGTTAACTGCCTTCTTGGCTAGTGAATCAGCACCATATTGTTGATGCATACTCTTGCCACAGCTTCGTAACATTCTAGAACTAACCCTGAGTAAATGTAGTCTGTTCAGAGTAAGTAGTGCTTATCTGCTATCTGTATAGATGAGCTTGTTCCTACCAGTGATATTGTTTTTGGTGATTTTTTTTGCTGTCATGACAATCTCCATGAGCTTGGTTTGAGCTACACTGCTCACAGCCCATTTTATGTTGAGGTTCAATGAATTGGAGTATATTCCATATCCTGAGCCTTGTTTTGTTTCAGAATTGACGGTGTAGATATGAATCATACCTGCCATTTCCGGCTCTTCTATTCTAAACATCAGTTTCTGTCCCAACCGTGCAGAGGCGTGTCATTGTCATCAAAGCTACCTCGTTGATGTAAATATCAAGGGGAGTGAGACAAAGAACGACTTCTATGGCTCTGGTTGGTGTAGTTTTCATTGCTCCTGTTATGTTGAGACATGCTATTATTTGAATATGTTCTAGTTTGCGGATAGCTGTCAATTTTTGGATTTTCGGTACCCAGACAACTGCAACGTATATCAGCATAGGTCTTATGATGGCCATGTAAGTCCATGTGACGACTCTGTGGGAGAAACCGCAGGTGCTCCCTACGGTTCGGCGGCATTGTTCATAAACAATGTATGATCTTTTGACTCTATTTTCTAAGTGTGAGTTCCATTTTAACTTGTTGTCAAAGGAGCTACCTAGGTACTTCACTTCTGTTGCAAAGTTTTGTTTTATGTTTAGGAGCTCTAGAGGTTTTAATTCAATTTTCTTCCTATTCCTTGTGACAACGACCATTTCTGTCTTGTTGGAATTGATAGACAGTGGATGGTCCTTGCATCACTGTTCCATAATTAATGACACGAGTGGATAAAGGTGTCATGTCACAAAAAGATTATTCCGAGAAAATCAAATTTAAAGTTTTACGATATATGGCTTATGATACCTTCCTATCTGATGAATATCCGTTATTTATCAAAATTGGAAATTAGAACTACTTATCACAAACAAAAAATATAGTATATTTTAAGTATAATACGCCATGAAAATCATTTTTTGAAAAAATGTGACATGGTACATGTATCCACTTATGTCTTCAATTGTTCTCAAAATTCCCAGGTTATTTGCTTACGCTATTGTGTAATGACTGTCATTATTTGTAAGTACAATAATGATACTTATTTTGTTATTAAAATAATCTATTTTTCAAAAAGAACATAGTAAGAATTTTCTGTATGCCATTGTTACTTTAATGTATTCAATTCTTATGAACCAAACGACAAAAATTGATTAATTTCCATACGTTTCCCAGTGTATTAAGTTCCCATGCTTTAGTACATACGAAAACTCATTCAGTTTCGCTTCTTGGGTAGGTATTCTTTGATTAAAATATTAACATGTACTCTTTGATTTCAGATACGAGTTGTCTCAGGACATTTTAGATAAACAAATAGAAGTATTAGAACGAAAATATGGGGGCGACAAAGCACGCAATGCAGCTCTTACAATTCAAAGAGCTTTTAGGAGATACACGTTACTTAAAAAATTCGCAGCTATCACAGCAATGGCCAAAGCAGAGAAAAGAATTAGTCGAAGACTGCCAGCTGCCGCAGAAAACAACTGTAGTCCAACGCCCACCACCGAGCAACCGTGCAACGAGTACGCCTACACTTTCGACAACCATGACTGTAATTCTTTAAGAATGCTACCAGTTAGATCAATGTCTTTGCGGGAACGGAGGCATATAGATAATATGCAGATACCTCGCAGTCAGTCTGGAACCCCTACAGCTTGTTGGGAAAACTACTCTTCATCTTCTTTGCAGGTATGAAATTAAAAAAACTGGCAAAATGTGATGCGTTAACAAAAAATATTGAGTGATCCACAAAAAATGTATGTCGAAGCGTTCAATTCTTCTTCTTGTCAGTTTGAATCATAGATATTGAGAGGGGGAGATAGGAACTCTCATTTCAGAAAAACGTTTATACACGGAAAACCTGTCAGGGTAGTGGAATGTCTGTGCTTTTGAATCATGTCAGGATTGTAGAGTACTTTCAAAGAATTGGAGGGGACGCTTGATGTGTCGAAATATATCCCGAAACTATTCTACTTAGTTTTTTACTAATTCAATAAAAATATACATATAATTAAATGGAAAATACTAATACTTTTTACGATGACATGAGACAGGTCACGAATAAAATACAATGTTCATATAGGTACGTTAAAATATATTAAAAGTTTAAAAATAATTTATAAATTCATCCAACGAGGAGAAACTCTTCAGGTTATATTTAAATTTTTTATTTTATTTCCTTCTGATGACGTTTGTGGATGAAAACACTTAAGTTACAGAAATACAAAAAGCCGACCAGAATATATGTGCGATGTCTACAAGAAAATTATAATTCCTCCAATGCTTCCATTGCATCCGATACGAACCAATACCTCAATGGTAGAGTCCCAGATATAGAAAAAAATTGATTTCGTGCCTTATTGACAAATCGTTGTTTTTCTCAAATGTGCTCCTGCTTATACTAATGGGCGTGGGCCAGATATACAGGCTACCTGGGACTCTTAACAATGCCAGCCTCAAGGGATTTAAAATTCCATGCCTGTATATTATGATATACAAAACATACTTAGCATACCTATTTTAATGATAGTATCAGGTGTACAAATTATAACAAGTAAATACCATTTATTGACATTTATTTCTAAGAAAACCAGCTATGTATTTAAAAATATTCAGAATGCAAGAAAACTGTTCCAGCATCAGTACTTTCCTTAACACAGGTAGAAGAAGAACATTGTAGTATTTATTCTATTGCTTTTATACTTTTGCTGCTGTTTTTGACATCTGTACCTCATGTCTTTCATTTGGTTTGTTTTAATATCTGCATTTCTGTCTTCTTCGTTGTAGTTCTTCTTTACTATATTCAAAGGCTGAAATTGGGTTTAAAACACATTTTTGCTAAACTGATTCTGATTAATGAGCACTTGGGAGGCAAAAGGACCCGCTTTGAGCAATCTATACAACTATATATGTATCATTGACCCTGTCAATGACAGCCGGGCACAGGGTTGCCATATCTAAACGTCAGTTCCCACTTGTCAGCATTTTGACAGGTCGTTGGAATGCCTAATTAGGCGATTTTAAATCAGATACTATGTCTTGAATATGAATGACTGATATAAATCAAAAACAATGACGTCATATTGAATATTGTCTAGAAATGGTCATGTTTAACACGATTATAGGAAAAACTTGGTCATCACAGGTATGAAATGTCAAATGAAGTGACAACTGTAAAACTTTTGCTTTTTGATTATTAAAAAATTATTGTTATTATTATTATTATGTTATTATTTGTAAAATCGAAAGAAAGGCTGAGTATAGGGTAGCCAGATTTACGAAAATGAAAAGTGGGACAACGGTGAAGACAGGGGATCAGGTTAAAAAAAACTGGTATTTTTATAAAATAAACTTCTTTGTGGAGACCTAAAAAAAAGTTCTCCGCTTATATTTTTATAATATATCAGGTCCTTCTTCAGAGGACATGCCATGCGCATTGTCAAGTTTGTGTCAATATAAACCAAACATTTTTAAATCAGATTAATAGAACGTCATTATAATGACGTAAGAACATTGACCACACTTGACTTGGTCACATTTCTACTAATTTAAAATTGCCTATAGTGTTAGCATCTAGATGCATTATATTTAAATGAAGTAGAAATAAAACTACCTAGCCTTCCTTCGTGAAATTTTCCTTTTCATGAGCTTTTGTAACATATTCTCTTTTTATTACTTGGCAAAATAAAGTAGTAGTAGCATTAATTTTAATCACAGTTTTATCAGTGAGTAAAATTCAAAACAAGATTTCTCAAATGCTTTGAACGTATTTTAAAATATTTTATCTGTTCTTCCAATACTTTTAAGCCTTTTATATAACCTAAAAAACAGATAAAAACGAATAATTATATAACTACATAAAATATTTTTTAAAACAATAATTAAATAATTCGTTCATCCAAAAATAATTGTTAAAGACAAATCTGTTGTTTAACTGCTTTGGTGTTAAAAACTTACTTATGGAATTATTTCGTAGGTTTGGACACTAAACAGGATTTAACTATTGTTCGAAAAAGTATTTAGGAATCAAGGTTATAAGAGTCACAAAAACTTTATAAATCGCACAAAAATTGCTAATCAATAGTGGCAATAATGTCAAATGTCACAAAATTTTAAAAATGCACAGGTGCTCCCACCACCTGATATTTATGCTATAATAAACGTTTTTGCTTGACAGCAGGCAGCCATTTTCCTATCTCCCTCATTCCATATCTATGGTTTGGATTTAATTCAGAGCCGTCTGTAGTTATCACCGACATGACTTGTAACTCTATCTTTGTCGGTCATGGCCTACTTCAGAAACGTTTTTTGTGGATCACTCTTTATAATAAACCCTTACCTGAGTCTACAGCATGATATAAAAAATTACCTAGCCGACGAAATCTCGTCGAGTATGAGCATGACGTATTGTGGTGTGGAATAGGGCTATATGATTGGCCATGAGGAGATTAAAATTTATTTTCACTCACTGTTTTAGATCATCCGATACCTCAAATTCGTAAAAGCCACGCCTTCCCACCACAGTACGTCACTGTGACGTAGTATTAATCGGCGTAATATCATACCTTCTTTTTATAGTATCATGAGTCTACAGGAAGTTTTTATTTAATATTATTCTTTTCCTTTTTTACAGCACTATTACTCACCAGCGGAAAATAAATTAGATACTTCTACGCAAGTGACGTCTAGCGGCAGCTCTTGTACCGCACCTGGTACTTCTAACGGATACATGAGGTCGAGGAACAGTTTGTCTCGAGGAAAAGTCCCGCCAGAGGTTCCGAAAAGAACTTCTAGTATATCTTCAAAATCTGTAGAACCTCATCGTCAGAAGAGTAATGGATTGATAAAAACTAACGAGAATGGATCTTTGTCCAGTGTACAAAGTTCTGGCAGCGATAGCAGTGTTTCAACTGAAAGGTAAGAATATTTATTGTTAGCAGCTTTCTTTAAATTGCCAAAGTGTTGACCAAATCACACACCATTAAAAATGTGAGGCTGCCTTAATAGATGGGCACTTTTTTAATACTTTACCCATGGTTTTAAGTTGCCAATGTATGGTGTACCTTTAGAATTGGCTATTATAATTTATAAATAGTATTCAATGTTTCAATTTATGTTGCTTGTAACGTCATTATCCTCACCTTCAGAATCTACACTAAAACTGTGTCTTAACACAATTTTTATTCATAAGTTCCAACAGTGTATATTTTCGTTGTAACTTTGAGTCCAGTTAGCAGACACACACTGTCAAAAAACTATTTTAATTATAAAACGTGTAGCTATTGTAATAAAATTTGAATTATCACATTTTGTTTTGCTGATAAAATGTTTTTAGTCATATATTTATAGAAGATACACTAATGATTTAGCAATATTAATAAAAATTACACATCTTCCTTAAAAATTTAGTGATTTTAGTTAAAAAAAACCATCACAGTTAAGCAGCTTCTCAAGATGGCAGTGTGTGTTGCATGTGGACTTAATCTTGTTTCTTCGTAAGTTTTTTATATGAATGTTTTAGCACTTAACTTGATATTGTAACTTATAATTTTAGCCACAATTGAAATATATTTGATATCACCTATAATTTAAATGAATCGGTAGTTTATTCAAATATGTTTTGATAATGTATTTAAATAATCTACTTGGCAACAGTTTTATAATAAATACTTCTCAGAAACATTTGTATGAAATTGTGATAGACAGAACCCGGAAAAGATGTGTTTAGGCCCGGTACTTTCTGATTATTTTAATTTAACAGACAATGAAATATTAACAGAAAATTTAACCGTTTTATGTACTATATAATTAATCATTATTTAATGTTATCGGATCTGTATTATATTTAACATCTTTTTTTTTTTTATTAATTAAACGTTTAATTACGAATTATATGCTCAGACATTTTTGATTCTGTAGTTTATAACTCTTTTTTCTGGAGGTGGAAAATCGTTCAATTGCACCTGGGAAGGTAGCCCAGACGTGAGGACTATTTTCTGTAAGGATTGCGCAGAGACTTTGCTGGCGTCTGCAGAAGCCCCACAAGCATCCGCGCCCTCATTCTGGAATCCTCCCAGCTAACAACTACATCTTCTTAGCTCTTTCTATTCTGCTTCTGAGGAATATCTTTTGAGTGCAGGGCCGTCTTTTATTTTCAGTCTCCTTATTGCTGCGTTGCTCGGTCCTCCTCGGTTCTTTAATTTTAATAATTTTGTCAAAGGTTTCGGCCTCAATATTCCATGATGTTTTGCTTCTTGTCATGGTCTGCAGCATATTGGTGGTTAGTATCTCTCCTCATTTTGCATGCATCTTTTGTCGGATTATTCCATACCTTATATACCAAAAAATATGTGTTCTGATTTGTATTCTTGTCCACAGTAAATACAGAAGTTATCGGCAGTATCTTCTATCCTTTTGGGAAAGGATTTGAATGACTCGTGTCCGCTTAGCACCTGTGTCTTATAAAATTTGGCAGTCCTGTATTTACAATTGTACCGCCTTTTAACATCTGCCGTGCATGTTTACTCTTCCCATTCCCTTTGACTATATTAAAATCAAAATTTTATGCGAGTTTTACAGCACAGGCGGCTCAAACATTTTATTGAGCCGGCAGTTAAAAGGTGTGGTGAACTTAAGAATGTTTTGCCTGGATTGTGGAACGTTACAATGGGCTACCCTTATTTTAATCCTTTTTAAGGCTCTGATGAGCACACGGTTGGATAAATTAGGGGTTATTTGTAAGTATTATTTTTTTGTTGCCATTTTAAACTTAAATAATAATTGCAATTTATCCGCCGGGGTGCTTGTTATAGGTGAGTCCCCTCGCCACTCACCTGAAAATAAAAATTTTTTTGGTTGGCTAAGGCCAATTTTTTGTTTTTTGTGTTTTTTTGGTGGTAACATATTAAGAACTTGATAAATTCAATATTTTCACCATTTTTTGACATGCTCTGGTTTTGCTTGGGTTTTTGCAGTCTTGTACGCTTTTAACCTTTTTTTGGTGCTTTAGTTTCTGGCATCGTTAATTGGGTGGTCTCAACGCCGCGCCGCCAGAACCTACTCCTTTTTTACTAATATGATTATAACATTTAGATATAAAATAGATATGCTTACCTACTCTCGAAGATCAGGAAACGTGAGAGTCTCTGAATCACTATATTCACTTGATGAGTCATTATTTACTGATAATATTAAAGGTGGCACTACAGTATTTTTAACACATGCTCAATTGCCTTTTGCCATTTTTCCTTCGTAACAAGTGATTTGGAGGTTTCTAACAATGCTTCTACATCTCTTAACTTAAATGTCGTATTACGTCTACCTACATATCATTTAACTTGTGCCCATATCAGTTCAATAGGATTTAGTTTGCAGTGATAGGGAGGAAGACGCACAACATCAATACCACGTTTTGAAAACCCTGGGGCTCCGCAAAATCTCTGTGGTGGCATCTCGAAAATAATAGCCACAATAAAAAAATACTAAAGGAGTACTATGAGGATATGAGGAAGTTCGGGAGGACCTGCTTTGAGGACTTTTCTTTTTAGAAATACCCTGGGGTTTTAAAGTAAAATAAAACCTATCTATTATTTTAGGGCTCCGTCAAATATTTCGCTTTTGTTATGTACCTTATTCATTTACTCAAACAGATAACTCTACCATTTACATAACAATTGAAGAACACAGGGGAGAAAGGAGAAGGGTCACTTTTTCATGTTTTCGAGAAAATTGAATGTTAAAAGTTTGAAACCGTATTCTTATTATAATAATGATATGATTGTTTAACTATTAATTGTTAAGTAGTTTTTATAACCATTTGGTAATATTTTGGAAAAAAAAAAATATAAATATACAGGGTGCGAAAAGAAATTTATTTCCAAAACCGCTACAACCATATCATGTTACCCCAAATCGTATAATTTGGGGTTTTCTTCGTTTTTTCTTATTTTTGGCCAGAGCAATATAGTTACGCCCACAGTACAGCTGGAATCACACTAAAACAAAAAAAAAACAGGTCAGTGTAGGTTATGTTGTTGTGTGCACATGGGTCCCGCTATTAATATAAACTTTTCTTAATGCAAAGTAGCTAAATATCTTTGTAAATGCAAAATCTGTATGGATGTGTAGTTTAGTTCCAGGAGCAATAAGGGGAATTTAATTAAACCATTATTTTTCGAGTTTTTCTTAATTATACGATATTGAGGTTATGTCGTCCAAAACGTGCACCAAATGCAAACTAGGCATATCTCAAGAGTCCAGAACTGTTACTTGTGATGGCTGCAAGACCGAATTACATGAAAATTGCAGAGGTCTTTCTTCAACTGAATTGCGATGTATACCACTAAAAACAAGAAATTTGATATTTATGTGCGATGGTTGTCGTCAAGAATTCAAACTGTTTAGGGCTGTTACGGAATAGCTTTTTGACGTATCTAGTACGACCTGTACCTGTTCCAAGAAGATACCTATTCCAAATACCTATTCCCGTTACAAGCTATTTTAACTCTAAATTTTATGACAGCTCGGCAAATATTCAGCAGGGAGTAGGGGAATCCCTGAATCTGGTGAATCCCATAAGCATAATATACTGGATTGTCTCTGATATTTAATATTGATCGATATTGTATTGAACTTAAAGCGTGCTATTGTTTACATAATAACATTAATTAAATTATTGTTCATTATGAATAGACGTTCGAGTGTACTGGGGAATTTTTTTTTCGGTGGTAGATGACAAAAAATAAATTACAAAATATAATGTTCAAAACAGTAATTTCTTATAAAACCAATGTCTAATTTAAAAAAAAAACACCTTCTAAGAAAGCACCCTACAGTACAATTACTTTGAATAATTTTAAAAATGTCACTAGTTCGTAAATATTCTTCTGTATTATAAACATATTATAATCCCTAAACAACTACCTACAAGCAAGAGACTTGAAACATCAAACGAAACCTAATATCGAAATACTGAATAGGTACACAAACGTATTACAAGTTGCCTGACTAATCCCACATCATTCCGTTTCAATTACGAACATCAGTTACAACGCGCGATAGCATCCAGTGACACAAGTAATAGGTTTGTGTGAAATTTGGTAACAGGTAACAGGTCCAGTTCCATTGTAACAGCCCTAAAACTGTTGCCTCAGCTGATGCAACAGATCACTGACTTGGGCAAGGAAGTCTCTTCTATTCGTAACCAAATGAATAATGCACCTAACGTGGGAGGAAATAATTCAGATGTCGGATCTCTCTGTCATGAAGTTAATGATAGATTTATTCGTAGTAGAAACATTATGATTTATAACATTGATGAATCCCTATCGCCAAATATTGCTGAACGAGTTAAACAAGACAGTGTGGGTGTCAAAAATGTTTTGTCGGGGATGAATATTAACACTGAAAACATGAAGGTGATACGAGTTGGTCGGAAATATGAACAAGGAAAAAGGCATATAAAAGCTATTTTCCCGGAAATGGCTACTGTTCAAGAGATCCTAAAGAAAAAGAGATTATTATCAAGAAGGGGCATTACATTTCGGCGGATTTAACACCAATGCAAAGGAATTGATTAAACAAAGCAAGAGATGAACTAAAATCAAGGCAAGCTAATGGTGAAACCAATATTACTATAAAATACGTAAAAGGCATCCCAACAATAATAACTGTCTCCACTTTGACAAAAACTAAGAAATATTTTATGTTATTATCAGAATGTCGGTGGTCTACGATCCAACCTGTCACAGTTTAAAAACTTAGTGTTACAGAGTTTGTATGAGGTCATAATATTATCAGAATCCTGGTTAACAAATGACATAAGTGATGATGAATTATGTATTCAAGGGTACTCTATCTTTCGTTGTGATCGTTCAATTCATTCTAGTGCTAAGAATCGTGGCGGTGGCATATTGCTAGCTGTTAATAATAAATATAAGCCAAAATTAATTAATACAAATCCTCAAGTTGAACAATGTTATGCTGAGTTAGTTGCGGGTACTTGTAAGTTTGTTGTTGGTGGTGTTTACCTTCCTCCGAATTCAACAGCAGATAAATATATGATTCATGTAATGGAAGTTGAAAATTTGATGAAACGTTATGTAAATCACTCTTTTATAATTGTCGGAGACTACAATCTGTCCGAAGCTTTATGGTCAAATGGCAACTTAGGAGCGACTTTTCAGTGTCCAATTAACTCACCTGTTTATGATTTATGTGAAACATTTAGTTTCTTAAATTTGTTTCAACTAAATAATATTTTAAATAGCCGAGGCATTCTCCTGGACTTAATTGTTTCCAATTTAAAAGATTTACTAATTTCTTCAGCAGTTGATCTACTGCACCATAATAGTATATACCACACAGCATGTACTTTTAGCATTCCTACTGAACCCCCTACTAAAGCATTGGATGTTAAAGATAAAGTTTTTGATTTTTCACAGGGTAACTATGATGCTATTAATTATTATCTATCTACAATAGATTGGGCTACTTATTTAACCAATACGGATGTCAATGTTGCAGTACAACAACTGTATGATGTATTGTACTATTCAATGCACTCTTTTATACCCACAAAGATTATATGCAATACAAAATTTCCAACTTGGTATAGCTCTGAACTAAAGAGCTACATATTTGAGAAGAAGAAAGCACATAAAATATATGCAAACCAGAAATAATAATGATTATTTATTATTCTCCAACTTAAGAATAACATGAAAAACACTAACTGATGAATGTTACCAACAATATATTGCAAGGGTTGAGAACAATATATCGACAGACCCTAAATCATTTTGGCGCTTTGCTAAAGATAAATCAAGGGGTGAATTTCCGAATGAAATGTATCTAAATAATAAAATTAGTAATAATGGCTGTGATACTGTAAATTTATTTGCTGATAATTTATCTACAGTTTATGTCCAGACTGATTGTAATGTACCTGTATTAAACTATGAGAAAACCATTAATGTAAATAATGTAAAAGTGACCTTGAGCGAAGTTTTTTCTAAAATTTCTCAATTAAAAGACAGTTTCTCTTGTGGTCCAG
Organism: Psylliodes chrysocephalus; assembly: GCA_927349885.1. NCBI lineage: Eukaryota > Metazoa > Arthropoda > Insecta > Coleoptera > Chrysomelidae > Psylliodes > Psylliodes chrysocephalus. The sequence continues at coordinate 1,381,130 of OV651826.1, forward strand.
ATGGAGTTCCATCTTACTTTCTAAAGAGATGTGTCTGTACTGTTAGTACTCCTATTTCTATTATTTACAATATTTCCCTTGATTCAGGAGTATTTCCGGATTTTTGGAAATACAGTTTTATAAGACCAATTTATAAATCGGGATTTAATCGTGACATTAAAAATTACAGAGGAATATGTTTGAAATCTAACATTCCAAAATTTTTCGATTCACTCATTACATAATATTTGTCATGGGAATGTAAAGAGCTAATAATTGATCTACACCATACCATGGTTTTTCACAAGGAAAATCTACAGTAACTATCAAAATGAAATATTGAGTGCTTTTGAAGGGGGATATCAAGTACATTCTGTCTATACTGACTTCTCAAAAGCATTTGATAGAGTTAACCATGAATTGTTGATCGCCAAGTTGAGCTCATATGGTATCAATGGTAAACTTTTAAATTGGCTATCTAGTTTTTTAATTGGTAGGTATCAGTGGGTCAAAATTGGGAATCACATTTCTTATTTGATTGAAGTATTGTTTGGTGTTCCTCAAGGATCCCATTGTGGTCCGCTTCTTTTTAATCTATTTGTAAATGACATTGCATGTTGTATAAAAAAGTCTCAGTTCCTACTATTTTCAGATGATTTAAAAATCTTTAAAATTGTTGAAAGTATATCTGATTGTTTTGATTTACAGACTGATATTAACAACCTAGCATTGTGGTGTAATGTAAATTGTATGAATTTGAATTTAAGTAAATGTTTTTATATTAAGTTTAATAGGTGCCATACTAATATAGACTATACTTATTGTATCAATTCATTAGATCTTGAATTGGTGACCCAAATAAAGGACCTTGGCATAATGTTTGATGAAAAACTTACTTTTTCAGAACACATTACAATGATATCATTAAAAGCCAGAAAGTTGTTGGGTTATATACAAAGAATCTCTAATGGTCTCTCAATAAATTCTTTTAAAATTATTTACTGCACTCTTGTTCGTTCTAATATGGAATATGCAGCTGTTGTCTGGAACCCTTATTATTGCATTCACATTAATAGACTTGAAACGGTTCAACATAAGTTTCTGAGATGCTCAGCATATAAATTTGGAGTGCATATAAATAATTACGATTATGATTATGCTAACCTATGTTCCAGATTAGAGATCACAACTTTGCAGAACCGGAGAACTCAATTAGATCTATGCTTCCTTTCATACTTTTGTCTGGGTCAATATATTCTCCTGATATTTTATTAAAAGTTGGTCTTAAAATTAATAGTGCAACCAGAGCTAATGAAACTTTTTTTATTAGACACCATAGACAAAATTACGGCTTTTATAGTCCATCAACACGATTGGTTAGGAGTGCTAACAGTATAGAAATAGACTTGGATTTTTTTGGTTCGTCATATCGTTCATTTAAAAGAAGTATTGCTAACCACTTTCTTAATGACACTTGAAAGTACTGTTATTGTCTACCTTGTTAATCAAATGTTTTAATCATATGTTTTAATCAAATGTTTTACATGATACAATTTTTGATGTTGTTTTTTATTTTGTATTTGTGCATATAACATATATTTTTATATTTGTTGTTGTAAAATGGGGTTTTCCCGTAAATAAATAAATAAACAACAAATTTTTTGTTGTATTAAATAAACTGAAATTTCCCCATTCTTTGCTTTTCGAGGGTACTTTCCTCTTTTCTTCCCTGTACGCGCTATCTTTAAACTCAATTTTAACTAGTATAAGGCGCTTTATTTTTGCCTGTTCAGACCCATGGCTGAATTCTGTAGGTATGTAGCTACACTTTGCCGCATCTAACTCGTTTTGTCTAAAAATTGACATTCCCCCTTTCTCCCATGTGCTCTTCAATTGCAAATAACTCAAAAAACATTTTCTAAAGTACCTACATACCGAAATAATACTCAATAATACATATTCAAAAAAATATATTTTTAAATGATGATATTATGTACCCCGTAAATAATATAGGCACCCACACCTGAAATTTCCGTGTCGATTGCGATTATACTATAGACACTTTTGCCGTTCCTCTCTCTTGATTATTTCCTTAATAGCCCTGGCTCTTATCTATGTAATATTCTTTTAACAGGATATGGTTTGGAACAATTCCTGCTAGGACCTGTGTTGCTTGAAGGGACACGGTTCTATAACGTTCAGGTATCTGGAGGGGCCTTTCTTCTCTGGACTGTTTCCATTTTTGCTTACATTGGTCCCACTGATGTTGCTCAGTATAACAAAACCGAGTGCACTATTCCACACAGGACTTCTATTTTTTGGCTTTGAGCGTCAGTCTGCTGAATTTTCCGATCCTCTCATCTTCGTTATTTGTTGCTTCCTCAATGTCTCCCAAAGTTTAATCTATCGGCAATTTATTATTGTAATAATGCTTTCAAGGCCGGCGTCAATGTAATTGTTTGTTTCCGGGCTATTATGCCGTGGTCTTTCTTGGTTATTACTACCAAACGTTTCAGCTGCAACTGCGGCAGCCATCTTCAGTGGCGTGGCTGAAGTACTCTTCTTGACGTATCTACTGAAACTGACCACGGCATAACAGCCCGGAAACAAATAATTACATAATTTTATTAAGTTCAGTAATGTACAATACGAGTTGGGATGTACACCTACATGAAGCAGTTAAAGGAGTATTTTACTATTAATTAAAATGAAAGATTATTTTATCTTTTAAAATAATATCTTATCTCTCAACTTATTTATTTGATTCCTTTTTTGCCATAACAGACATGAAAAATAAAACAATTATTCTAATAAAAAATTAAAGTAACTACAAAAAAAACTAACTGAAAATTAAACACTCTTGTCAAATGAAAAACAATGCAAGAGTGGTTCGAAAAACCATCAGCTTTGGTTAAAAAAAACAAACCTATTATACAATTCTATTCTCATAGCATTGAGTTGCTCAGGTGTAATTTGAGCACTGAACTGTATAATTTTTTTACGTAATTCACCCAAGTTGGTAGCTTGTTCAAACTCAAACCTGCATTAATGGCTTTTAAGTATTTCCCAAAAATAAAAATCAAGCCACGCAGTCTGGTGACCGTGGGGGCCATTTTATAGTGCATCTGGTACCAATAACTCGATTGGGAAATTGTTAATTTAGGTAGGTAATCTATGCATTATTTTGTGTACATCCGCCCTGTTGGAACCAAATGTCATTGAAATTAACTTGAAGATTTCTGTCGGCAAGAATAATGTCATTTTGAAGTAGTTGTAAATACTTCTGGGCATTCAGGTTACACTAAATGAAAAAAGGACCGATGACATTATCCTCCAGGATTCCCGCAAAGATATTCAGTTTTTGTGGATATTGTGTGTGTACAGCTACACTTAAGGTGATTACAGCACCCCTTATAATTTTCGGACAAGGATATTTTAAAAAGTAATTATGTTAAAAAATTAAAATTTTGGCAAAATAAATTAGGCAATAATATCTAGAATATGCATATATTTTAAAGTTTTAATTCCTTCCTGTTTCCGAGAAAAAAATCAAATGACTTTAAATTTTGAAATGAGAATAAATGCATTCCTCAACAGCACTAGTTTTATTATAATCCCAAAATTTAAGCTCTTAATGTCTTGGTAATGATTTTTTACCATTTGCCAAAATTAAAAACAACTTGTTAAGTGCTATCTTCTGATGTAAACTGATGTAAATCGTTGCAAGAAACGAATGATGACTGAGGGTGTACGATACGATAGTTACAGGCGCGTTACACCAGAAGGCATCACTTAACGAGGTATTTTAGCCACTAATTTTGGCGAATTTAAAAAAAATTTTAACAAAACATTAAGAGCTCAAATTTTGGGATTGTTTTAAAAATAGTGCTGTTGAGGAATGCATTTATTTTCATTATATTTCAAAATTTAAAACTCTTTTTTTTCTCGGAAACTGAAATGATTTAAAGCTGTAAAATATATGCATATCTAGATATATTACCTAATTTATTTTCCCAAAAAGTGGTGCTGTATTCACCTTGTGTTTATTCTCCTGCGACCAATAGCGTAAAACGGATGGATTATGTTTTCTATGAAGAGTGAAAGAAGAATCGTCTGTAAATAAAATATTTTTCATAATATTAATATTTTGGTTATCAGTAAAAAAAAATTGAGTGGTATGTACGCCTTAAAAGAGGAATACCCGTTTCTTTTTAAAATATTTCATATCCGTCTCTCCTTCAAGCCAACTTCAGCGGCAATTTCTCTACTTGATGTGTAACTTCAGCTAACGCACAGACTTGCATTTCCATAATTTTCTGTTCCTCCGTCAATTGATTTCGACGTGGTTACCTAGAGGGACAACACTTTTTGCAATTATTAACGGAGCCAAAATCATCAAATTTTGCAATAATTGCACCACGAACTCATTATCCGTGGGAATTTGCCTTTTTTCAAATGGAACTGAAAATAAATTTATAATATCTTGAATGGAATGACCCCCATAGTTCCACTTCACTGTTTGTATTTTTTCACGAGTGGTATAGACAACGGTTGGCATATTAATACCAAACTATTTTAAAATGAAAACCAGAATCTCTTGCTATTGACTCTGTCTAGTCTAGGCTGAATTTGTTTCGGAGTCAATGGATGAGATCGGTCGGCGTCGCAAAGAATACATGGAATACCAACGCTCTTCTGCTGTCTCTCTTATTCTCGTTTCATATGAATAATCTTCTTTCTGTTGCTCTTTCTAGTGTTGCACTATACTTAAGAAAATTTTAAGCCTAAACTGTGTATTGATTAATTAATAAGTGCATTGTTTTTATTTCCGCAGGTTACACTGTGAATATGCCAGCTCACCTATTTGGAAGCGCAAAGGTAACAATGGCTCCGAGTACGCAGAACCAGCTTTAGAAACTAGTCTTGGAAATATATCTAATGTTAGTTCGTCCACTTACACTTTAGTAGAAAGAGCAGCTGAACAACAAACCCCAAATAGTTATAAAATTTCGGAAACTATTCGTAAGCGACAATACCGCGTTGGTCTAAATTTGTTTAACAAGAAACCAGAGAAAGGAATCGCGTACCTTATACGAAGAGGTTTCTTGGAAAACTCACCTCAAGGTCAGTATTTTTTAATAACCATACAATAATTGTATTATAAAAGATAAAAAAAGCAGTTCCTATTGTATTGCTCCCTTTCATCTCTTAGTCCCTCTACAATTATTATTTGATAGCAAAGGCGGCTCGTGACCAAAATTTTGGTGGTTCACTGTTAGATCCCGGTACAAATATAGCTAAAAACTGTCAGTGTTTTAGAAAGGTATATTATAAACTTTCTAAACCACTGAATGTTTTTTCATACATCTGTACTGATACCCATATTCTGTTACTGTGAACCACCCCACGAGCCGCCACTGTTTGATAGGAAATAACGTGTTGGTTCCAATCTTACAGAAGACCATTTGAATTGTTCGTTACATGGTTCGGTTGATTTGGTGGGTGGTAACATTATTAGTAATTTTATTTCAGTTACAAAAACTACACTTACGTGTGCCTTTGTATTTTTAAATAGAATTTTTGCACGAAATACAAGTTTTCTTTGCTGATCTAAGCTACGTGCACGTAGCTGTTCCTTTATTATCTATTGTTTTTCATTTCTAATAGCATGAACCACAGTGTCTCTATGTCAGTGCTGATAATTGTAATAATTTGTAGGTGTAGCGAGATTCCTTATATCCCGCAAAGGCTTGAGTAAGCAGATGATCGGGGAGTATTTAGGGAATTTGCAGAGTCCCTTCTGCATGGCTGTGTTAGAATGTTTTGCTGGTGAACTCGATCTGTCTGGAATGCAAGTCGACGTGGCGTTAAGGAAATTCCAACAACACTTCCGGATGCCCGGGGAGGCGCAAAAAATTGAAAGGTTGATGGAAATATTCTCTCAAAGATACTGCCAGTGCAATGTTGATATTGTTGGAAGATTGAGGTCGCCAGATACGGTATGAACATTTTTTTTTTAATATTTTTGAAAGGTATATAATAATAATAATATCGCTTTTATTGACATTTAAATACATAAGAACAAAATATACATTTTAATAGTAGGTTATATACAAAATTATGTCAAAAGGCAGAGTTTGGAATTAAATTCCAATCAACCAGATTTAAATTAAAATTAAATTATTTACTTATTTTTTATATGTAGAACTCTTAGAACTAAATAATGAAAAGTGAATAAAAAAAAATGACAAAAAAAATAACATAAGAAATAGTGAAGACAGAGTTAAGGTAGTTCACTCGCGACAGTCGTACACAAAAATATTGCTTAATGGTGAATACCAATAGTTCGAGATTCTCAATGCTAATCAATTTTATTTTTGTAAGAAACTGTACAAAACACATGTAAGCTTATATATATGGATTTTAATAAAATCCATCCGGCAACCTCATAAATACATGAATGGTTTGCTATTCGCGATTCAAGCTAAGTGATACGCCCTCTGGAGGAAATTAGTAGATGGTCCCTATAAGTAGGATGACGTTCAGTGTTGCCAGAAGCAGCAAAATTTCGTTACGTCGTCGGATTTTAGTTCTTGAAGAAATGGATAAGACCTTTTATTTAAGAATCAAAATTTGTGTCTAGTAATATGTAATCATACTCTATATTTATCTAAGGATTTTTTTATAAAATCGATTTATTATATTGATTTTTTTTTAAATTTCAGTTCATTTATTAATTTTAGTTTTAAAATCAGTCAGAGACAAAATCAGTTCATCATTTGGCAACATTGGCGTTCGTGTTCATTGTTTACATTTTAATTTGTATCAATTACAATTAGGGTCTATTTATACTCCCTTATTATTAGTATTTGCATTAGTATTATGATTAAGCATTAAGTTGAACCTTCACAATGTAATGGGAACATTTATACTCGATTTATGATTAGTATTAGCATTAATATTTATGCTTAATAATTGACAGGTTCAACTTTTAAATTAAATATTAAATTTCTTCTTTTCTATAAAATGAATCAATGGCGTATTTGGCCTTTGTTTTTAATAGACAACGGATAAGGATAATTGACAATACACATATGATTATGTTGTTTATTTGTTTGTTCCAACAAGCTCGAAAACGATAATATTTCGGTACAAATCATGCTCTATATACAATTTTTGTGTATCAGCAGTGTTTACCGATTATAAAGTTGACAAATGACATGTCACCATGAGGAAGCAAAGGCCTCTTTTCTGTCTGATTTGTATCAAATTTCTGCTTCTTTTTATCTGTTATAAATTTGAGACTTAAATCCGTTAAAATGTCCTTATATAAACCTATTTTTAAATAATATTAACTAATTAACTAGTAAAAATATTAATAAAAACACATTTAAAACTCAAATATCTTAAAAGAACACAACCGGCCTCTTACACATTTCTTCAGTAACCATATATTTTGTTGACTGCAGAATTATATCTTATTGGGTATTAGGTTTAAAAAAGAATTACTAATACTAATTATAAAACGAGTATAAATACCTTTTTTGAATGATTTAACAAATTTAATGCTTAATCATAATACTAATACAAATACTAATACTAAGGGAGTATAAATAGACCCTTAGAGTTTTTTTGTTACTTTTTAGCTTTAAATTTGTTTATTTCTTATAGCATGTGATAGTATTTAAATTAAAAATGAAATCTGCGAAAAAGCCTCCAGCAAATTGCAATCTATATGGTGTTATTGTCAAAATCAAAACTGAAGTATTCATTATTTTTCAAGTGCAAGTCATAAAATTTTGTTTCTTACGATAAATGGGTATCTACAAATTCACAATATTGAAATTTTGCAAAACGTTGTTTAGAATCAAACTCCAATATGAGTTGTGACGGTTTTATTACCATTTACATGTATACAAAGTACTACACAATTCACTTCATGATATAAGAATAAGGATAGTAAGATTTTTAAAGAAGTTCATCAATAATAAACGTTTGGTACCTGATATGTCCTTTAAACCACATAATAAAACATGTCCTGGGTTTAGTAAATACATATTTCTAGATGTTCTTGTAGCAACCAATAGGTCAATATTTCCAACAAATTAGTTCATACTACACATGAAAAATATTACATTTATAACGAAAGCACGAAAACTAAACTTAAATTAACACTAAATGAAACTCAAAAAACACTATTATAATAAGAATTATCTAAAAACAGTTAAAAAATCACAAATACAAAATCTCACAACACGTAAATAAACAAACATCCTACTTATACGTGACAAATGACAGGCGCGCGAAAATTAATTTGAATCGCGAATAGAAATTTGTGACTTCCTCATATTAATTTTAAGGGTTTGTTTTGGTTCAAACAGAACCGCTGATTCCAGTTCTCAAATACAGTGGAAGAATTAATTTTTCAAGAAAACGTCGCGAGGTTATAACATCCTCTTAGCTGATCGAGTGTTATGTTGGCACAACGCGTTGATTGCAGCGTATACAACGTTGCCAAGTTGTAATAATTTTACGGAACTACGCGTCGATTGCTTTAAAAATATTTTTATTTTAAAAATGTATATCTTTTTACTAAGACGGTCAAAAAATTTAGTGTTTCTTTAGAAAATTTTATAACTTCTTGATTTACATTACATTAGTTTTTAAAAAATATGGTAAGAATCGTTTTCGAGATATCTTGAAATAAATGCATTACTTGTGTACATGAGAGGCTTCAAGGGTGTTAATTATGCACATTTTGATTGTTAATATCTCGTTTCACAGACGGTCAAAAAATTTAATTTTTTTTATTTACATAAAAGACACTTTGGCAGGGAAACCACGGTTGCGACATTTAAATTTTTGTCTCAAAAAAATTGTTAAAATTAACGTGTTTTTACAAGGCTAAAACTTTCAGGAAATATTTTTTCAACATGATTATAACTGCCAGACCATTCGGTGCCCACTAGACGAGTATACTGGGTGGGCTACTTCGCCATATTTTATATTATTTCTAATTGTGTTACTAATAACTCGTTTAAGGAAGAATATATGGGACATTACCTTAAAAAACTTTTTGTAAGCCTTAGTGTTCACATTGACACTAATCAAAATTATACCAGTGGCGTATCTTTAAATTTTTGTTATTAGTAAACTTCTTAAAAATTACATCTGTCCTTATCTTAGTCATTATTTGAGATATCGAATTGATTTTTGTTTTGTTTGAAAACTTCAAACAAAAACATTCTTAGAACAGATTCAATGTGACGAGAATACAGTGTGGCCTCTTCCTTTTTTGAAAAACTATAAGTTTCATAAAAAAAAGTATAAATTAAAATATAGTCCTACTTAATAATTCTTACTTTTTGTTATATCTACATAATGACTTATTAGTTATATACTGAGTTACATTTTTTAGACGGAATATCCTGCTTGCATATTGTTAAATTGTGCCTAAAAAGATAGATTGAAAATAGTATATTACATAACAAGTGTGGAAAGTAATATATGTATTGCGCACGAATAAAATTTAGCACGAGTCACGTAGCGGCGAGTGCGGAAACGTAACGAGTGCAAGGTATACACTTTCTAACGAGTTATGTACACTATTTTTCCTACAAAAATTTTAGAATTTTAAAATAAATATTTTTTAATTAACTGTGTGTCTTTATCGAACTTGCCAGTTACTCGCTTGGCTGGCTCTTCTCGCTCGGCTCATAATCTCGACTAATTCGATAAATAATCACTTTGCTTACTTGGTACATAAATAACCATTGTATATTTTTTTCAACGTTTAAGTCGTGCATTTCTGTACTATTTTCTATATTATCTGAGTATGTTTCCGCTAAAATTAGATTTTTTTCTGTTGAAGTTGAAGGACCTGTTATTGCCCCAACTATTTTCTCTGATATTTCCATTCGTTTTGCTATTGATTCTTCGATGCAAAATTTAAAGACTTCCAACGTCCATGCCGATTCAAAGAGGTGATGTTTTCACCCTGAGTCGACAAGTATTGTTGCAGACGATCGTCTGAAACAATGCCCAGTATACAAATAAGCTTTCCAAAACCTAGAACAAATTCGAAGAACAGCATGTCTCAACATAACAGGAGCCATAAAAACCATACGGACTAAAGCCATGGAAATCATTTTTAGTCTCACTCCCCTTGATATTTACATCAAGGAGGTTGCTCTGATGACAATGACACTACTCCGCACAGTTGAAATAGAACCTGATGTAGGGTATGGTAAGGCAAGATGTCGCTTGTGGCAGGAAGCGCTCGATACGCTGTCACTGCTTCAAGCGAGCATGGCCTCCATCTCACTGAGATATATCTTCCATAAGCCATATAAAGCTATAATAGAACAAATAAAAGAGCCGGAAGAGGCAGGTACGATTCATATCTACAGCGGGGTTCTAAAACAAAACAAGGCTCAGGATGTGGAATATACTCCAGATCCTTAAACCTAAACATAAAATTGACTGTGAGCAATTGTGCCAGTGTAGTCCAAACCGAGCTCACGGGTATTCTCATAGCAGCAAAAGAAATCACCAAAAATTTCTTTAGAAATTTGTGCCAGTAATCCTGCAATCACTTACGATTACAAGTAGTACATTTTGAACAATGACTCGATTTTTTATTGAGGCAAACTGAATTTGGAGTCTAGGGAGTCCAATCTCTAAAATCACTGGAAGAAACATGCACTACTCACTCTGGACAGACCATCAATTTATTCAGGGTTAGTACTAGAATGTCACGAAGCTTTGGCCGAATTATCCATCAACAATGTCGTCACCTTAAGATGGATCAAAGGTCACGCCACATCGAAAGGTAATCGTCTTGCTGATTCACTTGCCAAGAAGACAGCCAACCAAAAACTTTTTGGAACTGTCCCCTCTATTGGACTGACAACATCGGTAGTAACAAAGACGAACCTAATTAAAAAACATTCCCTTGTGAAATTCAAGGAAATATGGAATAAAACAAGAAGCTGCAGACTTGCCAGGGAGCTTTTAAGTTATCCTGACAACACTACAGCAAATAAATACTTGACTATGACTGGACAGGATCTGCTCCTGATCACGGGCATTCTGACTGGTCATTGCCAACTAAGGAAGCATATCCATATCATGGGGCTGGAAGAATCTGCACTCTGCAGAGGGTGCGAACAAGAAAATAAGACCATCGAGCATATCCTCTACGATTGCCCGACGCTCTCATTTATTAGAAGATTTGTGTTCGACGAGAATTGGCTAACACCGGCACCTCTTGGCGACGTTGTCAACTACATTAAATCTGTAGGCTGGCTCACGAACTAGGAGGTGCCTATCTACTTAGGAGGATGCACAATGGGCTTAGTGAGGCCTAATGCCGTGAGTTAACCCACCCTCCACAGGTTACAGATACAGAAGTGTTTTGAATTTTAAAAATTTCGCTACTTTTCGTGGTACATTAGCAATTTTATTTATTCCGACTACTTGCCTGGTGCATCTTGTTTTTTGATAATTTATAAAAAACTTTCATTCATGTTTGGCATTAAAATAAAGTATTTTTTAAATATTCCATAAAAATTGCCAGTAATTATTGTAAATTGTCTAGTTGCTTTGCTTTTGATATTTTTCAACGTAATTATTGCTGCACTTCCTAAGTCATTCATATCATCAATTAGTTATTGTTTAAGGCACGTATCTGATATTTCTATAACCTAAAATAAAGATTGAAAAAATAGTATAAAATATTAGGCCAGTAAGTAAAGACATACAAATCGAAAAAATTTAACATTAATTCTAACATTTTTTAAACTTTGTGGTAAGATAAAATTTCGAGAGAGAATCATAACTTAATGATTTTGCAACTCGATACAGGGCCGGAAACATTGTCCAAAATGACAAAAAAGAAAATTAATGAATTGCTGGTCGGTCAAATATGTAACATAGCTGCAAATTTGATATCATTTTCATTTAAATAATTAAGATCTAAAGCTGAATTTGCAACTACTTATGACTTTGGCATTGTAATTAATTGCTGTTAATTAACATTATTTGATCTCATTTAGCCGATATAATGGGCTGTTGTAAAATGAATAGCCTACCTAACTTACGAATGCCATCATTAGCAACTAATATTTGCTAATGTTATATTTTTGCCGAATCATTTTTAGGTAGATTAAAAAACGAAAATCCTTGTAAATTATAAAAAATGCATCGTGCTATCATCGGAAAGAATTGCAAATTTTCACAGGCATTTAAGGCGATATTAGCTAGTAATTTTGATTTTGCAAGCATGTTAATATTTTGATTACTAAATGAGATCAAATAATGTTAATTAAGAGCAATTAATGGCTTTGCCGGCGTCATAAAAGGCTGCAAATTTAGCTTTAGTTTTTAAATATTGAAATGAAATTGATATCAAATTTGCAGCTGTTATATTTTTGACCCTCCAGCAATCCATTATTTACGGTTTTTGTCATTTTTTACAATGTTGCCGACCCTGTATCGAGTTGCAAAATCGGCTAATTTCGATTCATTTGGTACTATATCTTACCACGAAGTTTAAAAAAATGTTAAAATTAATGTTAAATTTTTAACCTGCGTACTGGCATATATAGGAAAAAAATGAAATTAATAACTTACTTTTGTAAAAAGGTAATCTTTGTCCGGTGCTTTAACTATAAATTCATTAATTTCTTAGTTAGTACTTTTGTTTTTTTTTTTGTATATAATCATCATTATTTGTTCATTTAAGATAGGCCTTTAACTTTAAATACTTACTGATGTCTACGTTATGGTTAATATATAAGGTACTTAGAAGTAATTGGTTGAACTTTTTTGGAAAATTGGTCAATATATGTTAGTAATACGTTTTCGGAAAAAGTTTTAATATCGTTGTCTTTTCTCCATTGCATAAATTGGTTGTAGGCATAGGTGTAACTATCTTTTGATTTTTCTGGCAATAACTTTAACGAGGTAATTTGAGCAGCTGCGGATATCTCTAGTGGAGTACATTCCATCGAATATTCCTCTTCACTTTTGAAAATTTTACATAATTTTTAAACACACAAGAAAATAAAGAATAATCAGTTATGATAAAGTTTTTACTACACACTTTTAAACAAAAAAAAAAAAAGATAAGAGGGAGTGGAACTTTTAAGTGGCCCACCTTGTATACTCGTCTGGCGGGCACTAGCAACCGTCAGAATGGTCTGACAGTTGTAATTATGTTGATAAAATATTTCCAAGACTATTTCCTGATAGTTTTAGCCTTGTCAAAACACTTTCATTTTAACCCCCAAAAATTTAAATGCAGATGTCGCAACCGCAGTATCTCTGCCAGATTATTATTTCCTTATTCAACTAATATTAAATTATAAATCTACAGATTTTCAGCCTTGTGCTAAACACGTTGCTTAAAATGACTGCTGGCTCTCAGTCTATTATTCTTAAGAATACATAAATGTTTAAACAAAACTGAGTTTATTTTGAGAAAATTTACTAATTTTGTATCGAAAACTCAAAACTGTTAGGTCTCTACATAGCATTGGCCATTCATTATGAAGGTTTACTAATAATATCTAAATTAATTTAAAAAAGATTCATTTTCCTATTTATTAAATTATTACTATTTATAAATATGTGTAATACAATTTGTTCAACTTGCATCTCATGCCGAGCTATTTTTGTGCCATTTTTCATGCTACTTTCACATGGAAAAGTGGAAATATCAACAAACGTATCAAACAGTATTTTCTTTTTAGATTTTTGTTCTGGCTTTCGCAATAATAATGTTAAACACAGATTTGCACACCCCGAACATGAAGCCGGAACGACGAATGCGATGTGAAGACTTCATTAAGAATCTCAGAGGCATTGACGATTGTGGAGATATCGATACCGATATGTTAGTTGGTATATTCGAAAGAGTGAAAGCCAATGAATTCAAACCTGGTTCAGATCACGTAACCCAAGTTATGAAAGTGCAAAGCACCATTGGTAAGTATCCAATTCAAAATGTTGTATTGTAAAGGATTAGCCGTGTTTCTAAGGTGACCAAGAATTGAAAAATTAAAACTCACAGTACAATTTTAATTTTAAAAGAAGTTTCCAAAATTACACACACTTTTCAATTGTCTTGTCCCCTCTGGTAAATAAATTGTGTTAAACCACGTTTAAACACCGAATATTAATCTTGCAGTATGAGGTTTAACTATGTCAAAGTTTGTCTGGGAACAATTTCCGAACTCTGCTGGAAAATGTTTTACAATCGGTCAAGTGAAAAACGACAAGGAAATACTTGTAAGCGTTAACTCCCAAGTAAAGTATTTGCTCGCCCAGCAGGTGAATAAAAGAGTTCTTTTATTTGTTTATACTCTTCAATACTCAATTCACTTCAATGTGTTAAGTTAAGGCTGTTTTACCGCTTTTCGTGCTACCAAAGTTAAGAAGTACCTCAATAATTTTATAAAATAATTATGAACATAATCCTTCCTTTATTTCTGTAAGCATAATTATACGTGTAATAGTTTTCTATTGTTTGTCCAAATGGGGCGTCTTTCTTTCTCGGTATTTAACTACAAAAATGAAAGATTGGTACAGTTTGACTATTGCATTGATTTACATTGCAGTAGACATTTTTTTTTAAACAAAACGCATTTACCTCGCAGGATTATTAGCGTATATTACAGTAGATACAAATATGTATATGCCTCTGTCTGTAGAGCCAAATCTATTAGATTTTTACTTTCCTATCTGTATACAGATATAAGGAAAGTATAGGAACCATGCTTTTTTTCGACCTCGAGTTTTCGACGGATTTTTACGTTTTGAGGTCCCCTGAATCCGTTTTGAATATTTTCGCGATGATGTCTGTGTGTGTGTGTCGCATAACTCATGAACCGACACACAAAAACACCAAATTTTAAACTTAGGCGTTGTTCCAGCGTCCAATGCAGCTTTTGGGCAGAGTCTGAACATCTGGGGGGAACTTTATAGGTGGTCATTTTTATATTTTATCAAATATATCTGTTATTTACGTTTGGGGAAGAAAATTCTTCAAATAAAAGTTACTTCTTATATTATTATCTAAAATTTTTGTTCTATACAAAATTTTTCTAAAATGGTCCGTATTCGAGAAATTTGATAAAATGTAAAAAAAATATTTTTTTTATAAAAATTGTTCAAACAAAAGTTGTTTGTAATATAATTCTCTATAATTTTTATCCTATACATAATTTCTCTAAAATGGACCGTATTCGAGATGTTTGAGAAAATGTGTAAATTTCGAAATTTGAAGAAAACTCAAAAACGGAAAAAGAAAAAAACATTAAATTTTAAACTTAAGTTTTATTTCGGGCTGACGTGAAATGATTAGATTTTGGACAAAGTCGGAACATCTGGGGGTACTTTATGGGAGGCCGTTTTTATATTTTATGGAATATATCTGTTATTTATGTTTGGAGAAAAAAATTGTTCAAATAAAAGTTACTTCTAATATTATTATCTATAATTTTTGTTTTATGTAAAAATTTCCTGAAATGGTCCGTATTCGAGAAATTTGACAAAATGTGTAAAATTCTGATTTTTATGAAAATTGTTGAACTAAAAGTTGTTTGCGATATCGATATCTATAATTTTTGTTTTTACATGATTTTTCTAAAATGGACCGTAATAGAAAAATTGGAGGAAAAGTGCTAAATTTAAATTTTTCAGTATTTGTGTTTTCAATGAATATCTATAGAAGAATGTTTCGAGATAGATGTATGTGGAAAATGTATATATTTAGTTTATCCTCTAAACATTTATAGAGGTGCTGCAATAAGTTGTACAAAATAACCAGAAAAAGCTTGTAATAAATAGATAGGAAAGTCATGTGTTGGACACATCAGATTTTTTTTTTGTTTTTACAACGCAGTGTATAATAGAAAAGGCAATAATTTAAAAATAAATATAATTATGCAGGGTTCTCCAAGAAAGTGATACATATCAGTTAGGTTTTGCTTTTCTCATTATAATAATATCAAATAGTATAGGATTACATAGGGTACTTCACACGTTATAACCAGTTTTATATGAAAATCGTATTGATTTTTAAAATTATATTCAAAAGAAACAATTGAAAACCATTTTTTCACGGTAAAAGTTTTTCGATGTTATTCAACATTTATGCTTACGCACTGTTTTTTTTTTTCAATTAAAAACAAATCGGTACAGGGTGAGTTAAAATTCAAATACACAATTTTCCCATTTTTTTAAATTGACCACCATTCAAAAGTATCCTAATTATACTTTCAATTGCGTTAAGCATTCCCTATACGTGAAGTTAATAATTTTAAGAGATTTTTTAAATTTAAATGACAATAAAATAATTCACAAAATACTTAAATTTTAACTGATCACTGGTTAATAGGAAAGAGACTGGTTAGACTTTTTTAAAAAGAAATATTGCAACATTAATGACATTAGTTATAACGAGCTGTTAGTATTGGAGTTGGAGTCAACTTAAAAATCAACAAACTTAGAATAAAGTAGGTATTATAATAGAAGTGCGTCTATGATTTTTTGCTATTTGTATTTATTTTTTACTGAATGTTAAAAGTCCTAATAGAAATTGTTAAAAACTTATTCAGCCGATAATTAATTAGAGCTGGTTAAATTCTAATTATTAATTAACAAACAGTCTATTACATGTTAACCAGTAACCAGTTAAAATTAATTTATCTTTTTTTTTTACTTAAATTCCAAAAAAATTTCAAAAATTATTAACTTTAGGTATAGGGAATGCTTGACTCAAATGAAAATTTAATTAAGATACTTTTGAATGGGGCTAAAATACAGGATGGTACAGAGTCAATTAAAAAAAAAAGACAATCATATATTTGAGTTTTGACTCACCCTGTACAGATTTGTTACGAATTGAAAAAAATAGTACAACTGCATAAAATGTTACTAAGAACGAAAAACTTACTGCAAAAAAATTGGTTTTTAGTTGTATCTTTTGCAGTATACAGGTCATTGTAATCAATACGAATTTCATATAAAACTGGTTATAGCGTGTATAATCCAATACTGTTTGGTATTGTAATAATTGGAAAAGCGAGGACAATTAAAATATAAAATATAAGAAAAACCTAACTTTGATATGTATCACTTTCCTGCACAACCCTGTAAAATTGAAATTATTTTGAATTGCCTTTTCTGATATACATCTCGTTGTAAAAACATATTTTAAAAAAGCAAATTATTGGCTCTACAGAGCGAGGCGTTATCGGTAACTCACCCTGTATAATAAAATTACATTTTGACAATTTGTAGTCGTTATGAAAAAATATTAGAAAACTTTTTCTACTTGCTGTTTTCTTCATTCACTGGAACTAAAAAACAAACTTTTATTAAACAAAAAATTATTGGATGTAAAATTAGTGCTTCTATGCACTGTCTCACACCCGGTATATATTTGAAATTACCTGATGCCTGATTTCCACGGATTTTTTCAGGCACTCGATCCGCAAACTATATTTTATTTTGTATAATTAATTTAAATTATATTTTATTTAAAGAAAAGTGCTAGGTACTTATCACACCCAAATTTAGTGCACAAAAAAACTGCACAGCTGGAAATATAATAAACACAGTGAAATTAAAGTTCCGAACACAAATAGAAAAATCACATAAATAAAAAAATATATAATTATACTTATTTATTTCATAGACATTCGGTAATTAATCGGAAATTAATAATTCATAATAGACTATGCAAGGTTAGTGACACAAATTATTACGATAAGTATAATTTTTATACCTACAAAATAGGTGCGTATTTAGGATTTTTTTTAAATCAATAATATACATTATTATTGAAAGTTTATATCAAAGAAGGGCAGGTTGATTTATAAAAATAGATTTTGGTTAAACTTACAACCTAGTAATAATGTTTTGGTCCTTATTTTCCAGTCCAACGCAATACACGACAAAATAATCTACTTTTTTGAAAACTAAAAATAACTTTAATAAATAATAATGATATTTAGTCAAAATTAGAAAAAATATTGTATGTAACACGTTACGAAATTCCGTTTTATGTTACTCGTTCATGTTGCGAGACCTTTGCTCTGCTCATGCCGCAAATATTCACTCGCTACATAAAAGGCATCTTGCAACGGGTTTCATAAGTAGCTTGATGAATTAACTATAATCTCAAATAAATGTTTCAATAGGTTTGTTCCCAATCGCAGTTTGGATTGTACGAGAATAGTTTGCAATTGCGCAATAGCATAAAAGTGTTCCCAATCACTTGTAGAATAGTACATGCACGATGGGTTGGCTGTTCCCAATAAACACAAACTAGTACATTAATTAGTTTGCGGATGATCAAAACAGTCCTTGCTAAAAAGCATGTACGAAAAGTTAATGCATTCTCAAAACGATCTCCATCTACATTCGGTAAACTTAACCCAACTTTTTATTGATAATTTGGCGACTAATAATACTCGTGTAGAGATAATTATTATTGTTATTGTTGGTATTTTTATAAAAATGAGCGACGAAGACAGTATTCCGTCAAGTAGTGATTGGAGTGATTACGAAGAAGACGAGTTTTTTGTAATGTATGGAGAGCCCAGAAAAAAAACTAAAACTATTTAGGTATGCCTTTTTTAATTATGTATAATAAATATTTTTATAAATTCTACTGATACTTTTTTTCGGGGGCTATATCCAGCGAACAATTTACCCAACCTCTAATGTCATTCATGACAATTTCCATTATAAGCGTTGCCAATAGACCAAAACTTTTTACTAATTTGTAACGCAGTTCATGTATGACATGCGCTTAGTACTAATTGCAAACTAATCGTAACATCTAATTGGGAACAAACCTAATATTTACTTATGATTTGTCCTAATAATAATTGTGTGCAAGACGTTAGTGTAAGTAATTATTGAAATAATTTTACGAGGTGTAACATTTTGTTTTCAGTGGGGAAGAAACCAAATATGGCGTTACCACACCGCAGGTTGGTGTGTTATTGTCGATTATATGAAATACCAGATATAAATAAGAAAGAGAGACCGGGAGTGCATCAGAGGGAAGTATTTCTGTTTAACGACCTGCTAGTAATTACTAAGATATTAAGTAAAAAGAAGTCTTCAGTCACATATACTTTTAGAAATAGTTATCCTCTTTGTGGGATGGTTGTAACACTCTTTGATGTACCACGTAAGTAATTTTTGTTTACTTTTCAAGTTTTTTTTTAAATAATATAATAAACTAATACTTAATTAAATCAAATATTTTTTTTTTAGATTATCTGTATGGTATACGACTAAGTCAACGCGTAGATCAAAAAATTTTAGTTACATTTAATGCCCGAAATGAACACGATAGATGTAAATTTGCAGAAGATTTGAAAGAAGCAGTCAGTGAAATGGATGAAATGGAAAATCTTAGAATAGAAGCCGAATTAGATAGGCAAAAGTCAAATAGAGGCGGAAGTCGAACAGGTAAGGTTTTTTTAATGTATAAGTTTGGCAACAAATTTTTCATATGGTCTACCACAGAAACCCTTTTTGGCAAGGATGGGATTCGGCGAAATTTCTTGAATTTTTTTTTACAAAAAACAATATTGTCTATGTGTTCAACTAAATCCTGTAACTAGTTTTTGATATACAGGGCGTTGCAGTTGCAAATTGGCCTTTTAAAAAAAAGGGTGTGCCTCTTAAGAGGTATTGTTTGAAAATAATGCTTCACTGATATCAAACAATATTTGCAGTGTAACATATGACGTAAATTATTATTAGTTACAGGATGAGTTATAAATTACTGTAAATAGAATTTTAATTTATGCAGAGAATATTCTCCAAATATCAAGCTGAAATAGCCTTGGCTTAAATAAACAAAATTAGGTAATATTACATTCTGTTCAGGGCGACTCAAAAAGTTGGTAAACCCTTTATGGTATTTTTAATAAAATTTAATAGTGATGGGACTTTTCATGAAAAGTATTTTTTGGACTAGTCCCACATGTCCGGAAAAGTAGTCGACCTTGAAAAAAATTGGTAGAAATGTATAACGTAAATCTACCACTAGTAACATTGGAAATAATATTTCATTTCCTTATCCTTTGACCTTTTTCCTAGAAACTGCTGTTTGATAGGTTTGATATCTCCTGGGCATAGAAAACACACAGTTAAATATTTCTCCATCCTCGATGAATTTTCAAAAACACTTTGGGAACAATATTTGCATTTGTTTTTTCATTTCTTAGGCAAATAAATTGTAAAATTGTTTCGAACTTTGGATTTTTTGGTCATTTTTCACGTTTTTATTTTAATAAGATATAAAACGAAAATTCGAAAACACCGTTAAAACACATAAAAGTAGGTACTCTTGTGTCGTTTCTTCTTTTTTAAACTAGATTTTGCCTCTATATCTAAGCAATTCGGTCAAATTATTTAATTTAATTTCACGCATGCGCAATACACTTTTCCACTTTTGAAAAGTATGTTTGGATACAGTTTATTGCTAAAAAGAATCAGTTAGCTCACTCGGACCAGTTGGATGTTCCAAAATAACATCCACTGAAAGGATACAAATTCAGGATGCGCAGAAGATTGCTGTTTGAATATAGGCGGTTGTCATATATTGTATTGGTTATGATTTGATTCTGTATGCGTCAGGGATACAAATCCGAGTTGCGCAGGGTATAAACTGGAACATTGAGATCAAAAGTGCCGACACAGAGTGAGCGAACTGATTCTTTAACTATAAACTGTGGTTTGGACAAGTCAACATTTCAGACTAGTCCGTAGGACTTTAAATATACATTTAAAATAAAATACAGAAATAATTTAAAGTAAAATAGTAATACGAGGTCTGTTCTCTTTCCGCTGAGCCTATCTAAGGGGATGATATGCAACAAATTTTAGTTAGTGATAGTTGCTAAATATACCTGATCGTAAATTACATAAGTTTAAAGTATACTTCATTGATGTAGAATCGGTATAACAAGATTCATTTATTTTATTTTCGAAGTTCGTTTTTAGCCACTTTTGAGTGCGTCCTGATTCACTATGTGCTGTAAGAAGATTGGTATTGCTCCTTAGAGCAAGGTAATTCTTCTTTCCATCCAAAACTATTTATACATTTGTGGAGTCGCTGTTTCAGCAACACCATTCTTCATACTATTCAGAGGAGGGCTTCTTTTGAGCAATTATTTCCTTAATTCTTATTAATTATATTTACTCACCTCGGCTATCGACGTTCAGTCTATACGTCAATGATATCTGCTCTTCAGAACTGTCCTACCTAATCTCGTCCTTTATTCTTATTAATTATTCACTCGCCTCTGCTATCGACGTTCAGTTTATACTTCAATGATCTTTGCTCTTCAGAACTTTCCTACCTTATCCCGCCACTAGACTATCCTGAGTGATTCATCAGTTCTAGAGTTTGTAGTATTAGCAACATTTTATAATCTTCCTTAAATTGTCCCTGATCAACTGAAAAAAATATCTTTGTCAAATTGAATTTTATAAATAACATTTATTGTTTTAGGTACCGAAAACCGAGATAGCGGAGTAGCAGACGTTGAAGTATGCTCTTACCAGTGCCCTTGCTCTCAAATGCCCTCTATGAATCCTAACGAGGAAGAAATTCAACACGATCCGCAAATTAAACGATCAGCACTCAGTAATTCATTGCTTGATATCCATGAACAGTGTAAGTATAAATATTTATTGAAAATATCAAAGTTTGCGCTAGGTTCAAAATAAAACGTTCTACTATATTTCTTTTAATTACATTTCTGAGGACTTATGAATTCGGATTGATTAAATTTAATCATTTGATTAATACAATCATTTTCTTTTTGTTATTTTGGTCAGCAGCGCCCAAGTAAGTGCAGATGGTCACATTTTTTTTACGAAAAATTTTGCTTTCATCTTTGTAAGTTCCGTCTCTAGCACGCTTACATTTTGCAATATTTGGATACTTAAAAAATGGCATGCTCACAAACGTTTCAGCTGAAGTTGCTTTAGAGTTCATAATTTGATAAGGCTGCAATTGAAAACTGCCCAAAATAATGTTTTTCTTTATCTGTGTTTTGATAAGATTCTAATAGAATTATGGAAAAATGTTACAAGTATCTATATTATTATCAGTTACAGAATATTTGTTAAATAAATAATTTATTTGTATATGGCGACGATTGAATATAGGAAATACGTGATTTTAGAGTCAAGGTGTTATTTATTAGGGTTTTCTCAGAAAACAAAAACGTTATTCGGGTTTAAATTCGGCACCAGCTCTTACTCAGTTCGTAAAATTGTCTTTATTCATCATGTTTCTCGACTTAAAAGCTAACTATCAATCAATCCCATTTCTCCTCCAGCGTGAACTATAATTAATCTCTGTCCTTCGCTTTAAGTTTTGCCTCAGAAATGTTTAGTATTTATACATATAGATAGCGTAGCACGAGAACTATGCAAATAAGTTATACTCTTCCATATGCGCAGTTTTGTTATCGGGTGCCTGACTTTTTGGCCTGTTCCTTTCGAACTTACAAATTTTATGTCGCGCCGCCAAATAGGTTTCTGTGTAATTCTTCCGGCGCTGATTAATAAAAATTAACATTATACTAAATTCAATTCCTATCAGAGAAAAGGCGCACATTGCACGTGGATGGTCTTGGTGAAAGCACCTGAAACTGATTACAGCACTCGCCAGTTACTCTGATCCACCAAATTGTTCCTGTGGTGGAACTGACACCGCACAAGCCACATTCGTTCTGTAGTCAGATGCGTCGCTGTCTATATAATTCTACTATTAGTTTTGTTGGAAAACAATTGTATTCGTAAAGATCGCAATACTGTTTGACGTCATGCCACTGAATCCTGTATTTAGTTGGCATTAGCTCGAAGTCGGCGTAACATAGATGCAAAATAACTAAAATTACCAAAATTCTTCTATTTATCTAAAAATAAGCCTAAAATTTTGCCTTGTCCATTTTCCAGATTCTTCATTTTTTTTTAACGAAAACAATAAACTCGTATTTTCAAGCTAATTTTTCCTATAGAGGCAAGAGGGAAATTTTTTTTATTTTGGTAGAGAATTAGCCTAAAATGAGCCAAAAATTATGCCGTGATCATTATGTATATTGTTGAATTTTTTAATGTAAAACGCAGTAAGTGTCTGTTTTTAAGCCAGCAGAGTACCTAATTTTACTTATAAACAAAGCGAATTTTTTTTAGGTTGATATAAAATTATTAAAAATTAAAATTATTAAAAAATTATGATGTTTTTAAAATAAAAAAATCCAAATAAAGGAGGGGAATTTTTTATATTGGTATAAAATTATCCTAAAATGAGCCTAAAATTATGGCATACCCGGAATGAAAATTCCAAAAGTGCTTTGCTAGCTTGATACGTATAACTTCAACATACCTTGATCTAATTCAAGAAATTATTTGTTTTTATTTACCATTTCCAAAAACAAATTCCAATATTTGCAATGTCTAATAAATTTAATATATTGTGTTATCAGGTTGAGTTATATTTCACAAATTTACATATGTTCAAACAAAATGTTATGAATTTTCTTATTAAAAATAAGTAAAAGTACAGGATATTCGTTTATGTCAGTTTTAAGAGATATTCTAGTAGATCATAGTAAATGATGAGTGCTGTACTAATTACACTATTAGACTGTACTACGGTATTTCAATTATTATTGATCATCTAAAAGTCATCTTTTTGTGCACTTTTTCTTTGTTGTGAATATATTTTTTTTTTACATTTCAACACCCATAAAATTTTGCGTACTGGACTAGAATGCCAAAATTATTCACTTGGAAATTCATTGAAGCATGAATTTGGTAAATTTCAAAAATTTCCCATTTTAGCATTAATAATAATGATCATAAGAATAATCTCCCAAAATTAATATATAACTTTAAAAGAAAAAATATTAAGAAAACCAACAAACCTTCGAATTCATACAAAAACTACAAAAAACAGTAATAGGAGAAAAACCAACTAGGAGAAAAATATTACCAATACCAACTTCCACCATATATTCTGAAGCAAATAAAGTCTAAAAGAAAAATGTATCGTCAAATTAAAGCTCAAGAGTCGCCAGAGCTAAAGATGGAATTCAACGGAATAAACAATTACAAAAGTGGTGTTTCAATACAAGACACATTTTTGGACAGAATCTTGCAAAATAATTAATAGTGCACAGGGCAAGAATTATTAGTCGGAAATCAAAAAGCTATCAAAATACAATCAACAAACACTAACACAAATATTAAAGAAAACGTTTGATTTTACATACAAATACAGAAATTTCGGAGCACTTTGCAGGAAAGTTTAAAAGTACTTTTTAAAAACAAATGATCAAAAAACAAATTATGTTAATTTCGATGAAAGAATTACAAACTGTTACAATACCTTTTTCGAAGCTCCCGTAGCGCAACAAGAAATACCTTGCATTATGGAAGAAGACCACTATTGTAAGGTATTTTCTTAAGAAAATATAACCCTTACAAGTGACCCCTTGGGCTCGGAAGCTGTAGGGCGCTAGTTTTGTTAATGTGGTTTGCTTCACAGCCTTTTCATTCGGTCAAAAGGGCTTGGGCAGCTTCTAGTGGAGACGACGGAAAAATTCCAGAAGTCTCGTTGATATCAGACTGTGAATATAAGAGGGTAACAATAACGGGCTTTAATCGTTATTATTACGTCAGAGAATTTTCGGAAGCTAAAATAGAAAAGTGAAAATTCTATACACGGTTAAATAACCGCAATTATGAGCCAAATTGTTAAAATTAATACTCTATTGCTTGCGAAAGTTAATAAACAAAATTTAACTAAATACTTCACTGGTCGTAGTAACCCTGAATAAAAATAAACAAAAAGAAACGGTTTTGGGACGATAGTTTTGACAGGACGGAGCTCAATCAGACGTTAATAAATAATTATATAAAATAGAATAAAACGGGGTTACCGCAGAGTTTACTCATGAAAAGTGAATTGAATAGAAAACAAATCATAATTAAATATTTTTTTAAAATTAATCTGTACCAGATAACTAGTCCAGTTCCTATCTGAAATCCTACCTACCTTCTGTTATATCAAAGTTAAAAAAAAACTTCCATGGATATCTAAATACTAGTAGTGTCCTTCCACTCCACGCATAGAAAACACTAGTTAGGTTTAGATATAATTTTTTTTCTGAACGACAATAAAGTAACTTACAAAAAATAAAATAAAAATTCTACCAGGGATAATATCTAATTACTAGTGATGACTGTCTACTCCACGCATATAGGCCATCAGTTAGGTTCAGATATTATTCTTTCAACGAAAATTAAATAAAAATTTTATCGATCGTGACCTTTAACAAAAATAAAACATTTTTTTAAGTTAAAGACTTCTACTGTAAGGGAAGATATTTAGAAAATTATGTATTTATGAAATACATTTTATCACCCTGTAGAATGAAAACTGGGACATTTACAGGAAAATTATATTTAGCTTTTCTTAATAATAAGTTAAGATCTACAAGTCCCCAGTTTACCGTACTTTATTCTGAATCACCCTGTATAAAGCATCTATATGGTAGTCCCACTGAAGTACATGGTCTAGATAAACTTCTAGAATTTAACATACTTGGTAGATTAAATCATATTTTAGGACTAAAACATTCTCTGTTGCATTATACGAGTACGAAAATAAATTGATTTTGAATTGATTATTTATTGAATACAGTAACTTGAAATCACTTAAAAAGAAGTAAATTGAACAATCATTTTTAATTCAACATTTTTAATCAATACTTATTTTAAAATTTAAAAGTATTTTACTCTTCAATATAAATCATTATTTTTGTTTTCTCTGTATACCACCTATATTTAACGATATTTGAGACCTGATTATGAATTTCCAAGTGATCCAGAACATTTTGTTATATTTTTATTGTGAAAAGTAAGATACACTTTTTTCCCATTTGTATAAAACTTTTTTGGGACACTGGAAAATGTCGGACTGCAGCGTAGAAGATGAATCGATGTACCTTTTGCGCTGGGCACCTAACTTAACCATTACCTTCATTCATTAGAAGATATGAATGGAATATTGAACTCTAATTTAGATATGAGCCACAATATGGTATGGGGTCGTAGTAGAGTAGACCACCATTTTTGTCATATCATGTTATATGTCCGTTCGTTTCTAAATCACTCTATATAATCAAAACCTTTTCTACCTTTTTGGTATAATACAATTATTCTTATTAATAATCCATTCCGATTGTGTTTTTACCAAGAAAGTTTTGGGGTAGCTTCGAATTTTTCCATTCTACACGTTTTTTGGGGGTGTTGATTCGAATCTGAGGTTTATTGCGGTTTTTTTCACATAACTCTGCAACAGTGACGTTTCGTATATAACCTTCCTATTTAAAATGAAAGTAAATAAAATTTCCGACAAATTTCATTACTTAGCTTTTTCCCCGTCAAACCGTTCGGGCTCCTCAAGCGCTAGTTAAAATTGGCCTATTTTGGCTGTCTCCTCAAAAACTTACTTCTTCAACTCTAAAACTCTAATTCATTATTAAAGGCTGTCATTTAGTGAATTCCTCCTAGTTCTGTGAACCTTATTTAGATCGTATAAGTAATTTCTTCAAAAATTACATAATGAAGTCCGAAATTGTACAAATAGAATTACAAAAAGTTTTAATTCCAACAAATATTTTTGAAAAATTATTACATATATTAAATATAATTATAAATATTTGGATCTAGCGGAAAGTTCTGTCCGTTTCTGGAATAAAACAAAATACAAATTTTTTTACCGTCAATAATAAACTTTATTAAATAATATAGTTGCCATTATTATTAATAACTTCTTTTAATAACATTTTTGAAAAATGTATTATCTTTTATCAAAAATTGAGACAGTGCTGGTTTGATATTTGCTTTATTTTTGTAATGACATAAACAGGTGATGGTCTGAGGGTGCTAAGTCCGGGGAATATGGTGGATGCGAAAAAAATTTCCCAGCCTAGTTCTGCAATTTTTTGGCGAGTCCCCGAAGTAGCATGTAGCCTGGCATTATCAAAATGCAGTATGATGGCCTTCTTATTGAACTTCGTTGACTTCTTTTCTTGGACGGCTGTCTTTAAATTATCCAGTCTCTGGCAATACTTTCCGGAATTGAGCTTTTCGTTCGGTTTTAAAAGCTCATAATGTATTGGTCGTCGAATGTCCCATCATGTACACAACATTCTCCTATTCAGAATCAAATTTGGTTTAGAGGTGGAAGGGCTAGGTTTTCCGGGATTCATAATGTGTCCTTTTCCTTTCCGTAGGTAATCCACTTTTCATCTCCAGTTATCATCCTGTTCAAGAAGGGCTCAATTTTGTGCCTGGCAAGCAGAGATGTGCATATGACGACTGGATCCTCCAAATTCTTCTGACTTAATTTATGTGGCACCCATCTTGAATATAAAAAGAAAATAATTCCAAACGAATGTCAAAAGAGAAACGGCCGCCCATATTATTGTGACGCATGGCTATGGAGGGTAGAGGAAAGGAGAACAATCTCTGTATACAAAAAGTGTCCCTCAAAATGTATACAATTAAGATGGCGCTTCTGTGCCCAGGGGACGACACCAATGATGTATATAGTAATAAATATTGCTCAACCATAAAAAACTAAAAACTACACTGTGAAAAGTGACTGATCGTAGAAGAGAAAGTGTTCTGATCGTAGATAAATTTTGATAATACACGACAATAGTCAAATTTTATTGAAAAATAATAATATAAACAATAAATAATTCTTATATTAAAATGGCACGGAGGTCTCAATTTACTGCTTCCTGTCTGATTTAATTATGAATGAGCAATCTATATGACTATATAGCATTGGATTTTGTCCCCTGGCTACACGAGCGCCATCTTAATTATATACATTTTGGTGGCCACTTTTTAATATAAAGATCCATATAAGATTGTCCTCCTTTTCTCTACCCTCCATACACATGGTTTTGAGTTTGTTTTGATTGTATTTTACATCTTGAATATTTCCACACCAGTCCTATCTTTCAAATATAGTCCTAAATGGTTTGCTGAGCTGAATTAAGCCTTTCTGCGATCTCAGATGTTTTCAGAAAAGGATCTTGCTCCAACATGGTTTTAATAACATCGTCGTCGATCAAAGATGTTCGCCCAGAACGTGGCCTATCAGAAAGGTCAAAATCAGCTGTTTCAAATTTTTCGAACCATCTTCTGAATGTCCTATCAGAAACTGTATCTTCACCAATCCTTTCAATAAATTTGTACCTGCTTCTATAGTATTTCTTCCATGAAAATCGTATAAAATACATTGGCGTAAATGAACTTTATCAGTAGCCATGGGTACAGGATCGCTTCTCACTTAACACTAACGTGAATCAACTTTTAGTTCATTTGCTACGTCAGTATGTATACCTGAATACAATACATATGATTACGTGTCCAAATTTGTCATAGAAATGGACAGAACTTTTCGGTAGACCGTATATATACAGTGTGTCTACGTGATTTGGCTACATATGGAAAACTGTATTCTTCACAAAAAGTTGTGCATGGTCTAAAACCTCAAATACAACCATCAATTATCGAAACTTTATGAGTCGTATAGGTATGATGTTTGCCAAAAAAATTATTTTTGGTTAAGAGTAAAGTACATTCAGTTTTGACAAACCTCATATACGACTCATAAAATTTGATCTGATGGTTGTATTTTCGGTTTTAGACCATGCACAATTTTTTATAAAGAATAATTTTTTTTTCTTAAAATTAATAATAAAAATTTAGCGGTATATGGAAAACTGTTTTCTCCACCGCAACTAATGAATGTAGTTTTCCGAAACCACTTATCGTAACGGAAAGAAATCATTTTCGCTTCTCAGATTGACAGAACATTCTGAAACACTTGCCTCTTATGTATTTTACACGTATTTCATTCTAACTCTAGAAGAAGAATGTTCTTTAAGTAGTAGCTACTGGTCGATGACTGTAAATACCACTCCCGCATCGTAGATAGTCATGAATTTCATGACTGACAGTTCTACATGACATATTAGTATTTGGTTTGAATTTGCCTGAATAAAGATAAGCGGCGTTTGTTAAGTCGAACTTAAATTCAAAAATTAGTGAATATAATGATTCTTATAGGGAATTTGATAATATTCCTCCTGAACTGACAAATTATTTAAATAATTTAATTGATTATATATTTAATTTTGTTCAAAGTTTTATTTTACTATATTCAACTCCGACTATATCTGTGGTCGTGGAGAAAGTACAGTCTGTTACTGTGTTGGAATGAAAATTCGATACGAGTGGATACGATTCCTCTCGAATCGAATTTTCATTTCAAAAAACTTGTTTCAGAATATTCTATTATTATTAATTTTAGGAAAAAAAGTTATTTTTCATAAAATAAAAAATGTTCATGACCTAACCTAAAATTCAATCATCTAATATCAAATTTTATCAGTCGTACACGAGGTTTGTCAAAAATAGTACTTTACTCTTGAACAACAATCATTTTTTTGATAAACCTCATATACGACTCATAAAATTTAATATCTGATGGTTGTATTTTAGGTTTTAGACCATGCACAATTTTTTATGACGAATACATTTTTTTGATAAATCTAATAATAAAAAAGTTTTCCATGTGCAGCCAACTTACGTAGACACACTGTATATAGCATTACTATATGAGCAAAAATTATGTAAGTCGGCGTTTAGAGGGTCCTGGCGTAGGTTCGGGTTGTTCTATCGTCAGCGACTGGGCTTGTTCATCTAGAAAATGAAAGAGTGGTTAAAAAAATAACTTGTAATCATATATCGAGGCGAGATGAATAATTTCGAGATAGAATGTGAGATTAGACATATTAGACTTGGTCTTTTCGTCCATGTTAATGTTGCCTTCCGAGGACTTTTTAAATTATCACATAGCCCTTCGGGGAAGTGGAAGGGAAAGCAATGGACTAATACCTTCCTGCATCCGGAATTACGTTGGCAGCCTATTTTACATTTACAAGAAATGTGCCGGAGTAAGACTCCAGTGCAGGGTTCAAAGTGCTTGGCACTGGCTCAAGACCACTCCTTGTTTTTGCGTCCACTTGTTCGAGTCTCTTTCTGGGTCTTCGAGTGTTTTTTGACCAAATAACCACTGCTGCACGTGGAAGTTAACTCTATGTGACCGTTGTTGTGCAGCAGCTTCGATGGGGGGGGGGGGGGGGGGGGGGGTTGTGAGGTAATGTTGGTTTTACTTTTGTAAGATGAATATATCTCAAATCGTTCAGTCTAGTCTCATGTTCTTTCCCACACAGAGCCAAGACAAACCAAACACATTTCTTGCTTCGGCACTCTCGTCCAGGTGTGTTAAAGGGTCCATTACTGGTTGCAAGTCTTTGTTTTTTGCAGAACTGAGAAATTTCAGTTTCCCCTGATTAAACAAAGCAGAAGTGGTGTCACAATCGCAAATCGCGTGCATGGTCTGATAGGGTTTTGTCACCGGCAAGATGAGGATTGTAGAGTGTTTGAGACACATTTCTTTTTCCTGGTTTCATAAAAAAAAAACATTCTTCAGTGCTATACAGGCCAATCAAAATCACGGGGCAATTATAAAATCATCCGGAGAAAGAATAAATACAATGTTTTTTTTAGAACTGGAGATTACTACCATTGAAACCAGTCTACATTGTATTCATCTTAAAACTGGGAGGAATTCACTAAAAAATGCAGCCTTTAATAATAAATTAGAATTTTGG
Source organism: Psylliodes chrysocephalus (assembly GCA_927349885.1). Lineage (NCBI taxonomy): Eukaryota > Metazoa > Arthropoda > Insecta > Coleoptera > Chrysomelidae > Psylliodes > Psylliodes chrysocephalus. Next base: position 1,411,924 of record OV651826.1, read on the forward strand.
AGTTATAAAATGTGTTTTTGCGTAGACAGCCGAAATACATCAACTAGGGCTTGAGCCAGAACGGTTCGTCGGAGAAAAAATCTAAATAGTGAAAATTGTCGAAAATTTTATGCACATTCATTTTTAATAGGAAGGGAATTTACGAAAAGTTAATGTCTCCGAATTATGGCCAAAAAAACGCCAAAAAATGAGATTTTTTACCTTTTTTGCATTCTTGTTTTCAATGTTGGGTCACGAAATTTTGTTAGCAAACTTCAGATTCGGATTTATTACCCCAAAAAAACAGTAGAATGGAAGAAATAAAAACTACACAACTTTCCCGCTAAGGGACCTTTTGTGCACAAATTGACTGCATTATAAGTCATAATCGCTAATAGTCTATGCAGTATAAAGCAAAAATTACAATTTTTAGAGAAAATTGAAATGTGATTATAACAAACCGGCCAGAAAGCTTAACTGTTAGATTCTATCTTTGATAAAAAAAAAAAGAGTGAGATCTGAATTGGCAATTTCTGAACTTTGTGTAGTTGCAGGAGAGAAAGCACAACGAAGAGGTAGTGTCGGTTCACTGGATAGCGGAATGTCAGTTTCATTTCAATCAACGTCGGCGTCGGCCAGTTCCTGCTCAAGGTCTGACAAGTTGGCAGGAAAACAGGCCGGGAAACCTGGAATTCTTAACCACCAAGGGCCACCAGGTCCCCATGGCTTCTTAGGCGGCATCTTCAACAAGAAGGCTAGTGGAGGGCAACCCAAATCAACGGAAGTGTAAAATAGTAATATTTGTCACTTTTAGGCTTTTGATATTTTTGTAACTTACGGTAAGCTTGTTTCTGATATTTAATCTACACTATATGTATTCAAGTATGATAGTGAACTTATTCTGTAAGCTATAAAATGTTAGAAAATGCAAATTCATCTAAAATACGGGTTATTAATTTATTTTTATATCAGTACTTTTTAGAAATAATTTCGCCTCCCACTAATCAATGATATTAGCTTGAGGCTCTTGCTCTCATAAAATATACAAAGTAAAAAATATCATACATAAATTATAATTTTTTCATAGTGTATTTTAAATAAGATAAATTTTTTTATTTTATTCGTAAATTTAAACAAAGTATGAAGACAACTGTGATGTCATATAATTTAACAAAAAATGTAATGTTTTATCAAAACACATTTTTATAAATAATCTAGTCAAAATTAGAAAAAAAATATTGTAACACTTTACGAAATGCCGTTTTGTAACTCGTTCATGTTGCGGGATCTCGCTGTGCTCGTCCCGCAAATATTCACTCGTTTCATAAACTAAGGCATTTTGTAATTGGTTCCATAATATATATTTAATCTTCCTTCAATATAAAAAAAGCAATGTACCTATATATTTATTTTAAAACAAAAAAAAGGTTTATTTTTATTTCTTTTCGCAACTGGTGACATAATGAGTTTTGCCTTAAGATGGAGTAGTAATTTTTTCGCATCATACGCTTTCAGAAAAGTGTTTGAAATACATTATTTATTTTGCTAATGTAAGAAAGAAACAAGTTTGTATTATGCCGAAACTTCAGGTTCGCCACTGCGAAATATTTTTGGTTAATTGTAAATACACAGAAACACAACCTTTTTTCACACATCACTGACTGTTTATTTTTGTTAAAAATATGAATAAGTTATGAAAATATCAAAAAAATTATGGGTAGACCTGTCTATTTGAGCACACAGCTATTATTTTGTTACCAAGTGTTTTGTTAAAAATTAAAGAGTTTGATGGCTTTTAGAAATAAAAATTTATTATAGTAATAGTTCATAATAAAACAAAACTCGGTATTTTCCCCCTACAATATCAGAATATTTTTAATATGTTTTTACTTTTTATCTCGAATTTTTTTAATTGGAGAGTAAAGGACGCTAGTCAACTGGTACCTATCAGCTATCAAAATGGCAATATAGCTAATATAATATTATAATAAATATATTAAAAATTGATCTGCAATGTTTCGAACTTAAAATATGATGACAACCAAATACCTATATCGTCATATTTTAAATTGCTCATTGTCCAGTTAGTAATGAAACAATACGAAATTATACAGTATAAAGAAATTTTAAAAATGTATGAGGTGAGAAATTACTCTTTTAATGAATACAATAAAATTGTTGATGAATATTACTATAATAGATGAAATGCCTGTTCAACGCTTATTTATATTTAAATTAATTGTATTGGAATTTTAGTCAACAATCTATTTTGTAATTTTACATTTCACCATGTACTTTTCCATTTGATCGTTTTGTTTGTTTTAACAAAAATAAATAATAATATTTGATATATCATGTTTCGTGAATTGCATTGTAATTGTACATATTTAATAATAACATTTTTATATAATAAATTTTTAAATTGTTTAATATTTTTGCCACTAATATTCAAGTGTTCAGTGGGTTAACTGGCAATACGTCCAATTTAAATTAGGTAAAATTTAAATGAATAAAAATGGGCCGTTTTGTTTTACAGCTTTCACCACAAATTTCTGTGCTAATTAAGCAACATCGTCATTATAGATACAGTATTGCTGTAGACTAAGCAAAATTTATAGATATTAGTCTTATTATTTTCTACTTTGCTTCATAGAATACTCATATGCTAAGTTTGAAATGTACCTCATTGAGCAGAGCGAATATATTTTTTGCTCACGTGACATCGAGCAAACCATATCAATGGAGTAAAAAAGCAAAACGAGGTACTTTTCAAACGCAACATCAGTTCGATATGTTATGCAAATATTACTGCACTGTTCCTCATCCACCTTTCCATTAAAATATTAATTTTTCCTCTACTGATTTAGTTTTATTTTGATAATTGATCAACTTTTAGGTGTTTTATTTATAAATTGTGAATACTCCTTTTTATAAAATTAATTAAAATACATAATATTATAGTGAATTAATAATTAATACTAGAAAAGACAATGCAAATATTAAAGAAATAAAAACAAATATGCCTCTTCAAATATACAAATTATACTGGATTCAATATAAAATCCATACCACATCATCGATGCATAGTTGCTAAATTACTGTAATAACAGGGGACCATTAGAAAATTTGGAATTTTCCGAAAACACTCAATTTAGTAGGAATAAACTTTGCAAAAGAATTTTGAAACGGCCATTACAGAAACAAAATTTTATTTAGGCATGATGATGTAATTAGTTAATAAATATCTATTGTTAAAAGAAGTAGCAATAATTAGAATAGTTGGATAAATAACATTAACAACTCATTACAGTTTAAAACTAATAAAATTTAAAGACTAAAAAATTCTTATCACATCAATCAGATTCATTAGAACTAAAGTAACCTACAATCTGTCCTTTATATGCAGGCTCATACCATTTGAAAATTTATTTTTCAATGTATCTTACAATGTTTGTGGAGTAATGGTAGATAAATAAATTATTAGTAAACAAAGCCGGTACATGGTACAAGGTACAACATATTCATCAATGATGTTGCGGACGTACTAGTCACCTTTCATTCTTAAATTCACCTCAACTAGCTCTGTACAGATTTTTCCACCTAATAACACCCCACAGCATTATGGCTCCGTCGCCAATGCTCATATGTGCAATATTGCATTCAGAGTAATGTACCCGGATCTTCTGTTTACTCGATGACGTCTATCGGCTACCATAATTGTATTCTTGTTTAATTTGTGAAAAGAATGTTGCTTTACTGATGCTCATTCTAGAGAGCATGATTTTTTGCGAAGTGCAGCCATCCTGTGTTGTGACGTGGGAGAAGTGAGGAACTCTAGCAGGACGTTTAGCCTCCTAATTACTGTTTTTGCAGTTACATTGACTCATCTTGCAACCAATAAATAATTTCTCAGTTTTGTAGCTGTATGTGCACAATTTCGCAGAGACTGGATTCGTAAGTATCTGTCATCCCTTATCGTTGTACATCTTCTACGTCTTTGGTCCGACCTCCTTTTATATTCTTCAGTATCATTATACCATCTTACTATACGAGAAACTGTTGATTGATGGATATGCAATCTCTGCGTTATATCTTCTGTCACCTTCATTAGGTAAAGCCACAATTTTGACAGCATTTTACTCACTTGTATGTGGCATTTTAACTAACCAACAACACAGAATTGAAAAATAATACACTAGCAATGTCAGTCTGACAGAAACTAATGATTAGTTGTCAAAGCACACTATGCATTGTCAGTTTCAATACACATTATGCAGTGTGTATAATCTTATTCACTGATAACGAATTGTGTCAACATTTTTAATAAACAACTGAATGCAATATACCTAAAACACTCCAGAATAATACTTTTGTCCACGATCACTTAATAATAAATCAATATCCTACCTCCTAACTAAAAGCATATAGTACCCATATATCACGGAGTGAATTATGATAATTCACGCTTTTGTAATTCTGGCACATTCCGGTAGATTACTAAAGATAGGCGATACTTTTCATAACGATATTTTCTAGATCGAAAAATTGAAAATTGGAAAAAAACAACAGTTAGTTACCTATGTTTAATAAAAACTTTCCATTCTACACTTAACTTTTATTTAATAAAAAAACCATAATGGTCGTGGACAAAGTATAGTATTATACTCGCAATTTATGGCCATTATTTGCTCGTTTAATAATATACTATTAGCGATACAAATTATATAATTGTTGAATAAAATTAAAAAATAAAATATGCAATATTTTTATTCTTGTGTTGGTGACTTGGTGTTATAGGGCGCTTTTTTTGTGTCGACTAGAATGTCACTATTCTTTACTACTTCTGCTATAGACCTAACAGTAGATAGATCGAGATTAAGTGCTATTGCTATACGCTAAAAAAAATTAATATTGATATTACACATTAATCGATTACTTACTGCTAACAGCTGCTAAAATAATATACTGAAGAAGCCACTAGTGACTATTTAATAATTGTTTTGGCATTTTTTCATTGAATAAATATACAATAAACGAACACCACTATTAAATTAAATACACAATAAATTTGTTGAAAAGAAATCGAATGATGCTAAGCACGGGATGCTTGACAACAATATGCGACAGTTCATGAATTTGATGCCAACTTTCACTATGAAATTCACAATTTTTTTTTTTGTTAAAAACCTACTTACAGTACATTTACATGATATGCTAAAAAATTACTTTTTATTATACAATCTTTAAAAAAGAAATCTATGCGTTCGAATTTATTACTTCAATTGTCAAATAAAATTTCATTCATTTAAATGGTGTTTGTGGTACGAATGCCTGTCTTAGATGACGTGAATTGGATTTTATATTAAATACAGCATATTAAAGAAAATGATTAATTTTCAAGAATAAAGCTATTTACAAGTATTTAGTACTACTTCACTTGTTAAGAACCTGCCGATTAAAAAAATTATTATTTTTTTGCCTCGATCGTGACAAAGCTAATTAAATAAAGAACATTGCTTTGTAAAATTCAAGGAAAGGTGGGATTATGAAGTGTAGAGGAAAGGAGGACAATCTCATGTGGTTGTTTATCTCGAAAAGTGTCCACCCAAAAGCAATAAATAAGGTTTCAGAAAGTTACCAAAATGGCGCTCGAGTACTAGAAGAGCAATATCCAGTGGTATAGTTATATAGAATGCTCATCCATATATAAATTCGACGTCGAAAAGCGGGTTTCTATTTAAGTAATAAAGAGATAGATATGTTATTTTATTAATATTTAGAGGATAAAAAAATATAAATAATTAATTGTATAATTAAACATTTCTGCAATGTCTACAATGAAGTTCAGAAGTTCGAAATTTTTTGCTACAGCTTTATAATTAATAAACTTACGGTGATATTTACTTTGAATTATAAGCTTCCTTCCAATTAAAAAATTGTAATAAAAGATATTTGGAAAAGGAACAATAACACCAAACATTTTTGTGAAAGTTCGATGAAGTAGAAATAGATCATTTTCATAATTACACTTGATGTGCAAACTTTTTTATATATTTTTCAAATTTTACTTTTACAAGGTATTGGATAACAATCAAAATTTAAATAATGAAATTTTCAAAACTATTTTTATTATCATTTAAACGTAATTCTTTAAATGTTAAATTTGAAAAAGAACAATAAAAGGTCTAAGCAATAAAATTAACATTTGGCATAAAATATATAAAAATACAAATACTACATTAACAACTATACTAACTACAACCTAAACTCGTAAAATATTTAGAAATTATTCACTAATTGGTAGTTCATAAATTTTAATAAATTAATTAATTTACTAAAGGAAAATTAACATTCTTTCAAATTTAATAAAAATTATTCGGATGTCTGCGGCATGTCTTTTTAAACTTTTGCACCCCTTGTACAGCTTTTGATTGCATACGTTCTCCCCATTTTAATATAATAATATTTATGTTTTTATATTACAATAAAATTTGACTATTGTCGTCTATTATCAAAATTTGTTTACGATTATATACTCTGATACTCTTCACCGTGTAGTTTTTAGGTTACACTCTTTTATTTATATATGGGTAAGCAATCTATATAACTATAGACATTATTGGTGTGTGTGATCTGAATTATCCATTGACGACTTTCAGCGCTCATAAACGCCATTCTGGTACAGTAACGCCATCTTAATTTCAAGGGACACTTTGTAGACAGAGTTCTCCTTACCTTTACACTCTATATGTAAGATTAAACAATAAGATGCAGATAATAAGCGGCCTTCGCTCATACAAATCTGCCGCATATACAGAGGTTACTTTAAACGGAACTTTCTGGAAAAATATACTCCCTGCCATTAATTTTAATATTAAAAACCGTTCATGAAGTTTGCCACAGGAATTGTTTTGACAATACAACAGCAAACAAATACTTGACTGTAGGTTCTTTCGTTCGTCCCACTGGCGTAGAAATGAACTACACCAACGTTTTGTCCGGTGTAACACCCACCTCACCTTCCTGTTGGCGATGTGGTGTCCACTGGTGGATATTTTCTCCTCCAGCTATTTCGCAGGAGTGAATTACACTCGAAATATGTATAAGGAATAAGGAGGAAGTAAACTAGGTAAATAAGGTGGTGTAATTGACAGTGATGGACACTGCACCAACAGCGAACGAAAGAACCTTGTGAATAGACAGAATATGCGATCAATGCAATTCTGACTGGCAATAATTGTTAAGTATCAAAGCACCTTAAGAGATTGGATCTGTCGAACTCTGACCGGGGATGTGAACAAAAAAATGAGACTACGGTTGTCCAACGCTCTCATTTACATACGAGAGGCATCTTCTGGCGACGTTGTCAGCTACATAACATTTGTAGGCAGGCTGACATACTAAGAGAAGTCCGATTCAGGAGGATGAGGATTCACAATGGGCTAAGTGAGGTAACTCATCCTTTCCATTTTACAGAAGGGCTTCACAGTAATTGTCCATTGTTTCTAGCTATTAAATAAATAATTAACTTTTATGCATATTTAGCTCTTAAACATTTAAACGTCTTGCCAGCTTGCCATATCTTATTCGATAATACCTTAAATATATCCAATAAAAAAAAAACATTTTTGATTACATTCTTGTGAAGAATGTAATTTAAATATATCGATTTATTATAAGAGCAGTAGTCTAAAAACGAACGGCACTAACTTTGCCGAAGAAAATGTTTCTCTTTTCAGCCCTTTTTACTCACTAAATTCGCTATCAGGAGATAGTAATGAAACCTAATTTTGTAAACAAAAGACAACGCTAGAAAGAGAAAATCGTATAATTTGAAAGCTATAGAGAGTAATAGTAATATTTATTTTACTTTATTAATGGCACTCAGTATACCGGCACCGGCTATATAATAATAGATAAAATTATCTGAATACAGTGCATAGTCGTGCTACTGGAATAGTAAATAAATAGTAAAAGGTATAATAAAATTTAAAAAAATTTATAGATATATTCATAAAACGACGAAATCATTTAAGTTTAACTCCAAAATTAAAATTTAAATGTAATAATAATAATAATAATATTAATGTTTATTTAAAGAGTTTAAATTAAAATACATATAATATAAATGTTAAACTTAGTCACAGAAGTTGTTTTACAAAATTGCAGGTACTTATAAACAGTTGATTATTTTATTGTAACTTATTAATTTTATCTAAAAAATGTAAAAAAAAACAAAGTACTTAATTAGAAAGACTTTCATCGCTATCTGAATCGGTATCGTTAACAACAAATTTTAGAAATTCACCATCTATGCTCTCTCATATAATATGGTCCAGTTTCAACATTTTATTTTCTTCTTTAAGCACATGATTAATACATTTTTCCAGTTTTCATCACTCGTTTAATAGTTTTCCAACAGTTGCCAAACATCATTCAATTTAAAAGTTGTTTTTCCGAACCCAATTTAAAAGTGGTGTACTTTAAATTGCGTCCCTATTAGCTCAATTGGGTTAAGTTCACAATGATAAGGAGGAAGGCGCAACACATGAATTTCATGTGCTGCTGCAATCTCATCAATAACGTATCGTATAGGAGGTTTATTTAATTGTACTCTATCTGTAACTTTACTTTGAGTAGATTTTCACTACAAACAATGCTTTTACTTCTTAACCATTAATTAATCTAAGGTTTATTCCATGATGAAGTATGATTTTTTCAAATGGTTGTCAGTGATAACTAGCATATTATATATTACGATTACTGACCCTTTTGGAATAGATTTTATAATTTCTTCAAAATACTCTTTTAAAACATCATGCCTTTATGGTAATCTCCAGTTGTATGCAGATGTGAGGGTGCCTTTATTCAAAAAGCCTTCGTCACTTCCAATTTTTACCAATTAATCGTCTTCCATTACTTGGAGTTTTTAATCCAGACGATAATCCTTCCAAGAAAGCTTGGCGTGAGGTTTGAATATTATTATCTGACTAGATTTTGTATACTATGTGTCCTTCATTTGCCCATGTTTCATCTAAATAAAAAAATTGTCTTCCCTTTGAACGATATTGCTTTATGGTTTTAAGATAATTTCTTCTCCAACAAATAATGTCGTCTCCAACAGATAATTTCATCACTATCAATTAGCGTCGATTTTCGACCATGTAAAATGTAATTCTTTAAGAGTTTGCCAAAGTTTTGTTTGTTTTATGTTGGGCAAATCGGAATCTTCTTTTATAGAATTCAAAATTTTTGCTAACGTTGGAACTTTTTTAAAATAAAATTCGTGTACCTTTCGTCTAAATTGTTCCTTTGATTTCTTCTGGAAGTTCCTGTTTTTATTTATCTCCTCGATATTCTTTTGGTGGAGTCAGGTCTCCCGACTTTGCTTACGAAAGATTCTGTATATAGTAGTTCCCACACTTGTTCTATTTGATGTTCTTTCTACGTCACCTCCACTGTTCCAGATCAAAGCTCTTTCCTTACGTAGCATACACATTTTTTATAATAGTTTTCTCATTTATTGATAGTGGATTATCTTTGATGCGTTTTACAGGACTAAACTCTAAACTATTTTACATTTTCACTCTAGTCACTAATTCATGTATCACAACAGAAACACTACAAAATACTAAATATCAACATTACTTTCGATGTTATTTATATATATTGCTCTGATATAACATTACTTATTGATATAGTTCCAAAAATAATTCAGGTATTTACTTTAATGAAATACCAAAAATTTCTTCTTATAATAATTTTAAAGTTTTTTCTGACATCCTGAAATGCACTTATGCAAGGATTAAAATTTCTAAAATCCCAGTTCATGTGTTTTGATTTGTTCTTTAGAACTTTACTCCTTAATATTAAATTACCTGACTCATTCATCTATAGTACTAAATAAAAAAAAAAGAATGCAAACATATACATAATATAGTTATTATTTTTTAAATTATTAATTCAATAGTGCCTACTTTTTATTTATTAGTTGGAGAGCCTATGACTTACTGCTTTAAAAAGGTTTTATTACTATCCTGATAGACGTTTTTGTTTGAATCTATTCCATTTAAACAATATCCCTATTAAAGGACATTATCGAATAAGGCTACAATGTATATTAATTTGAAGTGTGAAAATTTGAAATTCTCTTATAGAGATTTCTTCAATATATACTTCTTGAATTCTAAAATTACTTTTTTGGTATAATGCTATAATTCTTAATTACATCTTAATAAATACTTACAATTGATAATTGTAAAATAATTTGATATGAAAAGTAAATTGGTGTTTTGTATAAAAGTGTGATTCGTACTTTTTGCTGCTGATGGTAACATTGATGTTAAATTTACTTGAAGTTGTCTTAATATTAAGTAATATATCGTTGGTTTACTATCAAAACATCCTAAGTCAGAGTAGAGTAATTTTACAGGAGACACTAAAAAAATTTCTTTTGTCTTAATATAAGATTTGGCATTTTTAAATACGACAATGCTCTAGAGTGTAGATGGTTTTGCAGAAATATGTGTCTGTGATATCAGAATGTGAAATAATAGAAAAAAATTTAAACTATAAAAGATACTTGGGAGGTTTTGATAGTTAGCCGATGATATGCAATAATTAAATCAACATACTTCAGAAAACATCCTGGTGCAATCAATTTCTGACAAGTAATAACTAACGCAAATATTGAAACTTTCCTATACCTTCGCTTAATAATAAGATGTAAAACTACCTAATTTATTGACAAAACAATGTGAATATAGGCAGGATGTTGTACAGATATTTTTCCTCATTTAGAAGATTAATGTGACCACAATAGTATATTTTTACCTTCTAATTAAGTTCTGATTGCCCAATTCTTTTCGTAATACTCAGTTGTAACTCGTCAGAAATTGGTGTTTACGAATGCTACCAGACATTTCATCATGTAAAAATATAGTAAGTAATTCGAACAATATTTGTTTATTTGCCCATGTTACTTTTATTTATTTTTTGCCATCCTAAATTACATATTAATATCTTACTAGTTTTTTTTTTTTGTACTTATATTGAAATTGTCTGTACCTATGAATATTTCTGGAAAAGTTACCTTGTGTATAAAATTCTACTATTTAATGAATAACCTATTTGTATATTTTAAGTTGTGCATGACAAAAGTAACCAAATATATTTTCACCATTTTTAAGTGTTAATGTGTTATTTATTTTTTCCCAGTTTTTCTATTAAATAAAATATGCATATTTTAAAGGAGGAAATATTGAGATGAACAAAGGTAGGTGACACGCCACTTCCTTTCGTCTGCATTACGATAACTTTTATATATTATTCAATATGACCCAAAAAAGGTGAGTGGCAAGAAATATTGTGTGTGGTTGATGCTGTATTACATAAATTATTTTCTGAAAAGAATAAGCTACATAAAAGACATCAAAGCGATAACAAGTTAAAAGGCGTGAAGTAAAATTTCGAAATGACTAGTGTTAATTAATGTTTATTTCGAATTCCGAGCACTTAATTCCACAAAGCACTTTTGGACATTTATTAAATATTTCCACCGATATTATGTTGCCAAATTTATTTAGCCTTTACATCTCATTTCCGAAAGTGCTACTTTAAAGATGACATTAACCAAAAAATTGATCCTTCTCCTGTGTCATTTTATTCCACTTAGCCACCCACATTTTCACTCCTTGTGAAGTACCTATCTTATAATATTACAAGTCTTGACTCTAGCAAAATCGCTGGTCCTGACAAGGTACCACCGTTGTTTTTGAAACGTTGCTGTTTCTTTGTCAATCCCGCTAACCCAAATTTTTCAAAAATCATTTGATAGTGGAATATTTGCCTCTGCTTAGAAGTTTTCTCACTTCGCAGATAATTTAAAGTTTTTTTACTAGAAACAAAATAACTCTGCCGTGTAGTCCAACCTAAATGTGTTTGTTACCTGGTGTAAAAATAACGCTCTTTCTATAAATTTTTCTCATAGGGCCAATGTCGCCGTTGTATTATTAAATTACTAAATGAAGATTAAAATTGTAATATTAGCCGTTAATTAGTAATATATAACGTTTAATTGATTATATTTAATTTTGACTAATTGTATTTAATAATCTTTGAAAAGACTTTGTTTCACTTTCTGTGGATGAAATAGCCACTACAAAAAAGTGACAGAAACAGCTTTTTAACAGAAAAACGAAATCATTGAGTGGAGACATGTATATTTAAGGAAAATAGTGGACTCAAGGAATCAGCATAAACAGGTATTTTATTTAGATGAAACATGAGTGGAAGAGGACTTGCCCCTAATATTTAGCTGGTTTCAAGAAAAATTATTAACTGTAAATTTTGAAAAAACTTTCTTCGTCCCATTTTCTTCTGATTCTTACAGTCTTCATAGTTTTAAACAAATAATTATTAAAATGGATAATAACAGTACAATGATATATCATACACATCTCACATAAAGTATCTGGGAGTATATATAGACCAAAACATTAAGTGGGACGTACATATAAATTACGTTACAAAAAAACTCAGAATGTTACTTTATAAATTTAGATACCTGTCTCGAATTCTTTCTGTTAAGCAGATGATGATATTATATTACTCACTAATTGAATCACATCTCAGATTTGGAATTGTTGCTTGGGGTGGATCATTAAAAGCACATATGCATAGTCTAGAAATAACATAAAAAAACTTTAATAAAAATTATTTATAAAAAACATTTTACCTACTCTACTGAAGAACTATTTGCAGAAACTCAGATATATGACATCCGTAAGCTGTTCTGTGAATGTCTATTACTCAGACAATTCCAAAATAAATCTGAACTAAAACAAATTGAACATAAGTATAATACTCGGTTAAAAATAAATCAAACGTACCTACCTAAGGTGAAAAAAATCAAATACTCAACGCAGTTTTTGGTATATCGGCCCAAAAATCTATAACAGATTACCTGGTGAAATAAAAAACGTGAACTCGAAATACTTGTTAAAAAAATTAGTTAGAAATTGGATTCATTCACAGTCAAGGAACGATATACACCAAATGATTGAAAACTATTACTTATATCCCTAGCTTCCTGCTTAACCTGTAACATAAACAAAAAGATTTGTATTTCTTTTTAGGAATAAGTATATATGTATATATATTTTTTTTGTTAATGTGCTATTGTTTGTATCCACAACTTCCAGTTCAACCCGTAACATTTTTTTTTCCTTTTTAGTATATAAGAAATAAATGTATTTTATTATTTAATAATGCATGCAATTAAAATAAAGAACTAATCAGCCAGCCAAATATAGAGTCTTACCTTTCACGTACAGGGCTTTCCTTGTGGAGTGTAAGATATCTAAGGAGGCGTTAATATTCTTTAAAAAAAAATATCACACATTATTGACACACTGTATTTTGAAACTGTTTTTTTTTATTGTAAATTTATTGATGTAAATAAACATTATATTATTATTATTTATTATTATTATGAGTTAATGGACATACTGTAACAAAAATTTGGCAAATCCCATAACACACATTTTGGAAATATTTCAAAAATGTTACATTGAAACATTTGTAATGTTAAAATGTTACGAAACATCCCAGAAACATTTCTGAAATGTGCCTGAAACGTAAAAATGTCCTGTAAATATATTTCACAGTAATATTTCTGAAAAGAAAATTTGAAATCTTTCAGAAATATTAAATAGTAATATTTCAGAAATGTATTCTAATTTTTTTTTCTAAAATATTAGACAAAAAAAAAGACATTTAAAAATATACATGTTTATTTAAAATACACAAAACAAAGATAGATTCTTAACAAATAAATAAAATAATTTTTCATAAAATATAAAAGCGAATTGCTTTATTTCCACCAATTCCTTTAAATGCGCTAATCTGAAACAAATAGTTTTTTTTTTAATAAATGTCCCAAGTAAAGAAACATGTACGATTATTACAATCTGATCCCCATACAGCACACATTATTTCAGAAATGTTTCAGAAATATTTCAAACATAACATTTCAAGCACAACTTTCTGAAATATTTTAGTTAAATATTTCACTGAAAATGTTTCTGAAACATGGTATACATGTTACACAAAAGGTTACTAAACGGGTTATGTTGTAAAAGGCCAACAATTAATAGATTTTCTGATTTCGAAGAAGAAGATGGGATATGTAGTTATTTTATTTTATCATTGTATAAAGAACTATAGTAGGATAATCGCCATGTAAAAGTTATTGGAGGCAATCGCGCCCGCCATCTATTGGTACAATCATTGAACTAACGATTTTATTTACTGGTTAGATACGCCCTCTACGTCAGATGTTAGAACTTTATAAGTGACAATTCCGTAAAATTAATTGTCAGTATATATTTTTTTAATTATTTAGAATAAATATAAATAAGTGATTCTTGTGAAGAATCAATAAATAATAGCATTCCACAAGATATTCGTCTATATTTAAAAATAAACTGAGATTTTAATGAAACTAAAAGCAGGCTGATTATCAGCGTTAAAAAGTAAAACTTTTTCATAAGTCTTCATAACGAAAATTTAGGGTACTTGTCTACGAATCGAAGGGTTCCGAGTTCAAACCCCCGAGTGGACACTTTTTTTTTAATTATTTAATTTTATTTTCTAAGTTGGTAAAACTTAAATTAATTTCAAAACATTAATTTTACGTTAATAATCAAATTATAATAGAATATTATAAGGTCAGGTAATTTTATTTAAATCTTTTGACAATGAAACTAAAAATGTGTGTGTCTAAAGGAGAAATATACCGAAAATAACAAGTATTTAAATTTTGCTAATAAATTTGTATTAGGTATGTGTTAAAAGAAAATACATCATTTTGGATTTGAATATACAGTGTGTCGCAAAATGTCTGCACCAAGAAAACGCACAAAATTACATTTTTCTTTAATCTACGTAAAAAAGTGCGAATTAAAATTTTTTTACTAAAAATTTATGGTACCTAACAGGGTTATTCATTATAAATTACCCTCCCTTTATGCTATAATTATTATTGTATAATGTTTACATTGACCGAATTTTGTAAAAATGTCATCAAACGACCATATCAGTGGTGTGCATATTTCACAGGATTTAACATGAATATTTTTTAATAAGGATAGCATAGATATATATATTTTATTCAATTTTCGAAATGATCTTTAATCTTTCCTGATTAATTAAACGTCGAATATCATAGATAATCTATGTCGAATATCTTATAAATATTTACACTTTTTCTTTCTCACTGTAAACTACCTATTTGGATTATTTTATTATCAAACATAATAGTTGTGATTTTCATAGCTTTTACTTTAGTAATGTTAACTTTTTCATGTTTACATTATCAACGTTAATTACTTGAGAACAGACGGTACAAGATAGGGTTATCAATAATATACATTTGTGAAATTAGTAAAAAAAAATATCCCAGAAATTTAATAACATAGAGGGTATCCCATTTAAAAAAGTTTATTTGTGTTGTATTCCGTGAAATCTGAATACGTGTTTTTATGGTATATTTAAAAAAAGTCAGTCATATTCACAAACTTTTATTTAAAGCTTTTTTTGAATATGCAATAGTGGTTATAAAAGGTGTCTTTAATAGTGAATAATCTTGTACATGATCTTAAATAAATTTGTTGAAATTAATTTCATTTGTAAAAATGTCACTTCCACTTCTCCCGTATTGCTAAAAAAAAATTGTCTCCAGGTCCAGGATTTGATGGTGGATAATATTAATTCTAGATACATTTTTCAAGTAACATTGTTCTCCTGTTTTTAGAAATAAAGGTTAATGTTTAGCCAAATTCATATATTTTTTTTGGACACACAGTATGTTTGTATAATATTAAAAACTTCCCCTACTAAATATTTTGGCTCCATCAAAGTAGATATCTTAAATTGATTATTGTTAGAAAAAGTAGAAATAATATTAAATATAATAAAGAAATTAAAAAAATAATTTAATTTAATAATTTGATTTAAAAATTGAAATTTTGGTTTATATGTATAAAAAATTGTAGATTTTAACTGTTTTTTTTTTAAATTCTAATTTGATTTTTTGGGGATGCCACACCCTCCATCTCCCTCTAGGAGATGGTGCGTGGCAAAAAAATTGGAATTTTGTGTTTTTATGTATAAAAAATCGTAGACTTCAACTGTTTTATTTAAAAAGTTCTAACTTAATTTATTGGGAATGCCACCCTCACCATATCAGATAGGGGTGTGGAGGGGTGAATTTTTTAAAGCGATTTTTATTTTTATGGGATAATACATCCATATACCAAGTTTAGTTTCAATATTTCGACCTTATCCCCCAAAGCCGAACCCCAACCAATAATATCCTTATAGAACCCATTGTGTTTACTTCAATATTAAGAATTCATTTATATTATTTTACCAACCATCTTAAGGGTTTTTTTATTACATTGTTACGCACCAGATTAAAGAAATAACCTGTTGTTTATAATTACTTATGCTAAGTACTTAGGTATTTAAATTAAAAATACAATTTTTTCAACACTTAAGAAATGTATTATTATTGCTATTATGAATATTATATAATTTATTTTAAATTAATTCGGATAAAACCTGCAAAGGAAACGAAAAACAAAAGCATATTTTCTATTTTATTAATTTCAAAACAGTTATAAATACCTACACAAATTTTTTTTGGGAACTCGTATTTTATTAACAGTAAAATAATTCAGTAATAAAACATAAACACAACTCATTCACAATACCTACTACCCGTAAACGCACTAACCATAGATATATGCACTAACGCACAATAACAAACATTAGATAGAAAATAGTCCAAACATTCAATCACGAGTGTATAAAATTTCATCCAAGAGCTAAAAATAGAAATTTATCGATCGGTCTCAGTCATTCTTAAAAATTTCTGTTGGACCCTCAACTCCGCCCACTGCAAACGAATATCGACTTATCCATATTCACTAGCGCCATCTATTGGTAGTATCCATTTCGCTCCAATGAAACTTCCATGAGGTGAGACTACTATTTAGTTCTTTATACAATGATTTTATCATGTCCCTGTCCCACAGAACTGAAATTAAGAGAATGGATTTGACAGTTTACAAAAACGATCCTACAAGGGGAATAAAATTGAGGTTTTTTTTTGAGTTTGCGCAGTAGGTGCCAAACAGGGTCTTAATTTGAAAAAATATATACATATAACAATGTTTTCAGAAAAAAATTAATGGCGGGTTGTACAATACGCGGTTAATGGTCCCAAAAATTGTTTTTAAATGAATAAAATTAACATTTATTTTCAAATCACTGTCACTAATGACAATTGACAAGTCTGACAGATACTCACTGCGTAAACTCAAACCTCAATTTTGAACGTAAATTTTGAGTAAGAATTGACATCAAATCCATTCTCCTAATTTCAGTCTATGATTTCAGTTCTGTGCCCTGTCCACCCAGACAGCACACCAAATCCTTTGGATATCTACTGAACATCCCAATATCCATTGAATGTCCAGTCCATGGTGGATATCTATTTTATATCCATGAGATGTAATTTATAGACATGCAAATGTCCATAAATAATAGTAATTATATAGCAAATTATTAAAAAATTACGCCATTGTGGCTAATAGTACCGTTCAGATATTTAAGATTAATTTTTTTAAGGTGTATTCAATATCCCATGGACATCCACCAAATAATCAAAGTCTAGGCGCGCACGCAAACCATCGTGGATATCCACTGGATGTAATTTTTGATTTTGCTTACTAAGTATAGATGGCGATACCACTGTCGCATCTACTCATGCTCAACCCGCCGTAATTGAGTTCGATCGAAATTTTTTCCCAATCAGACTCCATTAGAGACTGGAATCGAGAATTTCCATTTATTGCTGAAGAGTCCTAATAAGGATGACTTTCTCCTTAGTGGGCAAAATCAAAGGCAGAGTGTTGAAAATATTTTGAGTGTTGAAAATATTTTTTATCTCTGCTATTTTCTTTCGACGTTATTCAATAATCATTGGTTACTTTTATGAACCTCTACTAAAGATACCCATAAAATATTTTGCTGAATATCTGAATTCTTCTATATCCTGGGATATAGACGGACATTTGGTTGGATATCCATATTGGATATCCACAAAATATATTCTTTGGATATCTCTGGGATTTCTTGTATTGTCTGGAAGATACCTATTAGATATTTTGCTGCATAATCCATAGGATATCTTCTATATTCTGGATACAGACGGACATTTGGATATCCATATTAGATCCACGGAATATTTCTGATATCCTGTGGATATATTGGATATCCGCAAAAGATATTCTGTGGATATCTCTAGGATTTGGTGTGTTGTCTGGGCAGCCACCAGGGGGTCGATTCTCGACTTTTATTCCCATGGGAAAATCAAATTTTCCCATGGGAATTTAGTTTTCGTAATCTCGACATAAGCGGTGGAATATTTTCCAAGGAGAAGTATGGGAAAATATTCCCCTGTTTACGAGCATTGGAAATTGTGTTTTCCAATGGGAATTGTACTAGAGTTTGCGCATTAAAGTCGAAAATTTGACGAAAGACTGACTAAGACATAACCAAAGATTATTGGATATCTTGGATTTTTGGTGATATTGTAGTCAAAACATTTTTTTGGCGTATTTATAGATTGCATATTATTTTATTTATGTGGGTATATTATTTTTACTTCTCTTTCACTAAGAAACAGTATGAACCGATTTTCTTAAATCAGTTAGAAATTGTGGGAGCTGCTAAGGGGCTGGTAAATAACTCAAATTAAGAAATTTGAAGTAAATTTAATAAGACCTTTTCGAAAATTTTATTATTTCCGTTAACGAAAGAATTTCTTAGTTTATCGAAACTTTCGTTGCTCTTCCATACAAAAGCTACTTTTTCTTTTTTCAACATGTGAAAAGAAAAACTAAGAATAACTCGACAAGTTTTAATTATACATAATCGAATATTTTCACTTGTTCCTCAGTCATGCTAGCGATTGCTCGGCACGGCACCTGCTCCAGCGCAGAGGCTCGGCAGGTAATCGGTTACCCAAAAACCACAACAAATACGAATAATGCCAACAGTAAATTTTAAAATATCTTTAATGTTATTGGTTGTTTCGAAATATTCGTGGACTTAATATCAGACATGTGAAACTACTATTTCCATGGGAATGTCTATTCCGACAAGTTCGAGAATTGCATGACCTATTACCATGGGAATATAAGTAGTGGAATCTTTTCCCATGGGAAAATTTTCCAATGAACTCGAGAATCGAGCCCCTGCTAAAAACAAGCCTATATTCTAAATAATTATAGATTTGATTGTTGGTTTTTGATATTCATGCGTTGTGAACTTGTTATATGGGAAGCAGCGAATATGTCTTTAGAAATTAAGGTGAGAACTACATAAATAATTTTTGCTTAGGTGGATCTTCATGTTTTGTTTAGACATGAGTATTGTTTTATTATAGCTAATTTAAAACAATAATAATAAGACTATTGTTAATCAAATAATTTGTATAAATCCTTTTTAATTACCTATATTTTGTTTCAGATTAGTGTGCATGGAATTGGTGGAAATGAAGCAATTTGCCAGCTTTGCCAGTAAAAATAACATCCAAGTTATTCAACGTTTCCAGAATAAAGTATTAAGGAACATCGTCGATGCATCCTGGTACTGCCGTAATTCTGATCTTCATAGTGCTTAAAGTGGAAACTGTTGAAAATACAATACAAAAATTTGCCAGTAGTCACCAACAACGACTGCTCCAACATGGAAACCTTGAGATTATCCAGCTAGTTAAATTTATTTAACTCGAAAATAATTTTTTAAAAAACAAAAATTTACTTTTTGAAGATTAGAGACTTTATTTATGAGTTTATTCTACAACAATTTAAACTGGAATGAATTTTAATAATATAATTTTAATGATAATAATAAATGCAAAGTTAACAGTTTGCGCCGTTAACGGTTTTATATTTTAATAGACTCGACGTTTCTTCTTATATAACTCCTCCCTCCTTAGGCGAAAACAATGCTGATATGGGGTTGTTTTCGGGTTGGTGGTTTTCTTCCGAGAAATTTTGTTGGTTTTTGGATTTCTTCATTCGGTACCATACGTAGTTAATAGTAGATACCAAGGCAATTACTATCGTTAGGCTGGGCACATTCCAAATTATGGGGCGAATTTCTTGTGGAATTTGGGTGGATTTTGCTATCTTCTGTAGTTCTTGGATGGCTTTGAAGTTTATTGAATGTAATTTCAGAGGAATGTTTTGGTAAATTGAATTTGATTTTGATGGACTCCATTCCATTTTTGGCAATATTAGAGGGTTTCCAATTGCATTTTCTTCTGTGTTTTCATATAGGGAATTTTCTATTTTAATACTACATCCCTTGGGAATTTTGATAATTGTATTGACGTTGATTATGGCTATTTTCTTTCCTTCGCAGTTTATCCAGACTTTTACGGGAATTTTGGTAGGTAGTACTAGTAGGAATTTATTGTTGATTTGTTCTATTATGGGGTGATATAGAACAATTTTTTCGACTTTGCAGACTGATTTTTCAGCTCGAATCAGGGCTATGGCACAGGTGTCATTTGTAACATCTTCATGGTGTTCGCAGAAAAAGATTCCCTCGATTTGTGGGCAAGGTTTATCTTCATATTGATGGAGTTCGGTACTGAGTACGAGGAAGGGACTGTGTGTTATGATTATGGAATTTTCATAGGGCAAAGGAATAATGTGATAGGTCAAGAAATCGCTGTTAATTAAAATAGGAATGTGAATAGCAAATATTATTTTTGAATTTTCGAATTTTACTTGTATTCCTGCTAATTGGAAATAATTGTATGGATTTTTAAATTTAATGACTTTTGTTTCGCCGTGAATTATTGAAACATGTTCTATCAAATTTGTCAATTGTTTTAAAGAAATTATTGAAGTGTGTAGGCTACCCACATACTTATATTATAAGTATGTGAGGCTACCTAAATGGGCAAATATAATAGCATTTTCCAAGTTATCTACGAAATTTATTAAATTTTGGCAATTCAAAATTATTTGATCAAGAGCATTGGGTAACCGTATATACATGAACATTTGATCGGTAAATTTTTTTGATTTGTTGCAAATATCATTCTCTCCTGTAACAGTAACTGGTTTTTGTAAAGGTTATTTATTGTCTGATTATAATGGTTAATGAGCTGGGTGTTGAGAGAGGATTGTAGTTGTAATTGATGTGAAAATGAGTTTTGATTTTTAATTAAGTTTTGAATTTGAGAGTTATATTTAATTTCATCTTCATGGTCTAGAGTGCCAAAAAGCCATTTACTAGCTGTTCCCATTCCGTCAAATAAGCTTCTTTTATTTCTAATATTATTATTATTTTTATTTTCGAAAGTTACAAAATTATTTAATTTCAATCTTGTAGTTCGAACAAATTTATTACAAGTCCCACATCTTCGAACTTGTAAAATTTAATGAGAATTCTAACCTATAGTAAAAACGTTCTATATTTCGCAATTGAGTTACTAATAAGTCCGTTTCAATGTAATGAAAAAATGTATGTTTTGTTTGTATTAATTTTGTTTTTCCTATATCTAAGGGTAATAAAGGGGTATTTAATTCTAATATTTCTACATCGCTACTTTTTATTACAACCGGAAGTGGAAGGCTGATGATCAGGGGTATTATCGTCAACATTTCGATCGTTCTGTAAAGAAAGTCTAATATTAGCATATGGTTTTTTTTACCTTTGATTTGTGAATGGTTCTGTTTTTGTTATTAATATTTTTTTTCCAAGGTCTTTGTTTACTGAATGTTTTACGAAACGAGGCTTTGATTTATTTCTGGTAGCTTCTCTATTTTTTACAAATATTTCTTGTCCTTCAGTATATACCGTTGGATTTTCGCGAGTTTCGTTGCGATTTCCGATGACCTTCTCTTTTTGTTGCACCGTTTTGTCGAATATATGCTGATAAAGTGTTTTTAGTCGAATTTTTCTTTCGTTTATATATTCGTTAATGAGATATTCGTCTGTTAAGTCAAATGGGTCAAGAGCTTTTGTATTGCCTAGAATAATGTCGTATGGTCGATGTCCAGTCACGCTATGTATCGAGGAATTGTAACCTATGACACCGAATTGTACAATTTGTTTTATATGCATATTAGGGTGTTGCAGTTTTAAAACTGTACAGTTTTCTAAGAGGGATGAATGAAATCGTTCCACCGGACTGTTACTGTTTTAATTTTGGGGTGTCGTAAAATGGATTCTGATTTTATGTAATTTGCAAAATTCCTGTAGTAATTCGCTTTTAAATTCTGTTCCACTATCGCTTACGATTGAATATGGAATTCCGAAGTGTGATACAAAGATACCTAAACATTCAATAATCGTTGCAGCATTTAGGATTGGCTCGATAACATACGCCTGGCCGTATTTTGAGAATGAGTCGAGGATTGTAAGAAATTTAGTTTTCATAATTTGGAAAACGTCTATATGAATATATTCGAAGGGTTTTGTGGGGGTAACTGTGAGTGAAAATTTAACTTTTGGAGGGTGTCCGTATTTCGCTTGATTACATATGTCGCAAAGATTTATATACCGTGTGATATCTGAATTTAAGTCTGGCCAATAGTATTTGTTTCTCAAAGCAGTTTGTGTTTCGTTAATTCCGCGGTGGCAAGTTTTGGTTTCATGATGATATTTAATTAAATTTTCGCGTTCGTCCACTTGTACATCTGTTACGAATTTTCTTGATATAACTAGATTGTAACTATGATTTTTGAAAGTGTTTTGTAAAGTAGTTCTTAATAATGGTATTAGATCGATGGTGATTGTGCTATGAACATGTAGGCAGTAAAGTTTTTTTGGATCTATGTAATTTTTGAAAAGATTAATTATCTGACTACTGATTTCGTTGTTGGTGAGATAGGCCGCGAAGTTTATTTTCGAAATGTTTCGTATTGATAACATGAAAATGTGTTTTCCCTTGTTTAATTATTATTTGTCTGTTGTAGGAATTTGTTAGATTTTCGGTAAATGGGATTTCTAGAATAGGGTTTTCTGCTGACGAATGAATTGTTTCGATTTCGTCATCAGGTGAGTTATTTTGATTGTCTAATTCATTTTGTTGAGTAACTATTATTTGATCGTCGTTAATACCTATGTGTTGTCGCGCTTGCTCTCTGTCTGTGTGTCAAGTTTATTGTACTTAATAATTCGTCAAGTTCATGGTTTGCATCGTCTATAGGTTCTATTAGATTTTCTAGAAAGTTTTTTGTTATTTGGTTAACGTCACCTGGTTCTCCTGACATTGATGAGTTATCTGAAAGGTTTTGGTTTTGTTCCGTAACATTTATTTCGATTCTGCTAAGCGCGTCTGCATTTTTATTTAAAGTTCCGGGTTTATAATGGATTTCATAATCGAATTCGGCGAGAGCTAGGCACCATCTCATAAATTTTGAATTTGGTTCTTTCATATTAAAAAGATATTTAAGGGGTTTATGATCAGAAATTATATTTATCTTTCTACCGAACAGGTAACAGCGGAACGTTTTTAGGGCATAAATAATTGCTAACAATTCTTTCTCAATGGTGCTGTAATTTATTTCAGCGGAATTTAAGGTTCTTGAGGCATAGGCTATGGGTAGATCGCTACCGATTTTGCCTTGACTAAGTACCGCTCCGATGGCAAAGTTAGATGCGTCTGTAGTGATGTTAAAAGATTTTGTAAAATCGGGATATTGAAGTATGGGTGAATTTGTTAGAATAGTTTTACACATATTAAAAGCATTTAAAAATTCTTGGGTATATTCAATTTTCGCCCCTTTCTTTAAACATTTGGTAAGTGGTTTCGTTAACATCGGTAATATCCCACGAGCCCCAGAAATGATTTAATATCTTTGGCCGTTTTTGGCAATGGAAATTCTTTTATTGTTTCTATTTTAATAGGGTTAGGTTTTACACCGTCCTGGGGACCTATTTTCAAACCGTGTGAGTACTCATTTCTCTCAAGATTCTCATCAGAAATGTCATACGTCAATGTGAAAACGCTGTTTTTAAAGGCCTCGAGGATTAAAATTCTTAGGAGGATATTAATTATCTCTAAATAAACCGTGAGAAACAATCAGTGAGTTTACACTGGCCCTTAGGACCCTAAAAATACTGTTTTACGTTGACGTATGACATTTCTCTCGAGAGAAATGAATTCTCTCGACTTTGAAAATAGCACCCCGGGGTTACTACATGACCGAGAAATTCTACTTCTTTTCTTAAAAATTCACATTTGTCAAGTTGGACTTTTAGTTTAGTTTCTCGTAAACGATTAAAGACTAATCTTAAATTTTGAATGTGTTGTTCTAAGGAAGAACTGAATACAATGATATCGTCCATGTATACGAGACAAATTTTGCCTTGAAGATTCCTAAGAACGGTGTCCATTACCCTTTGAAAGGTTGCTGGAGCATTCCTAAGACCGAAGGGCATGCGGGTGTATTCATAGTGGCCACTTTCTACGTTGAAAGCAGTTTTTTGTACAGACTTGGGATCCATCTCGATCTGATGAAATCCGGATGCCAAATCCAGGGTAGTAAAGTATTGGCATCGTCCTAATTTATCTAGGATGTCGGTTATATTTGGGATAGGGTATCTATCCTCTATAGTCTTTTCGTTTACTTTTCTGTAGTCAACCACTATTCTAACTTTCCTACGTCCACTAGCGTCTGGACGCTTTTGGACGACCCATATTGGACTACTCCATGGACTTTGACTGGGCCTTATAATCCCATCTTCAAGCATCTTGGAAATTTGTCTTTGAACCTCGTTCATGTATACGAATGGATAACGATATGACTTGGCATAGACATTGTTAATGTAAAAATGTCATTTCAAACTTCATTTAACACAACGGTATGGAATCGGTCCTTACATGGATAGATCTTACTTTGGTTAATTAAAGAACGCCACCTGGGGTTGTTAAATTTATTCATGTGGCATCTGTTACTAATACAATATGTTCTCCGACTTGTAATATTACAAAATATAATTATTGTCCCCAAATTTCACACAAAAACAGCCGCAAGCATTTCGCTTAGTTCATCTAAAGGATAACCACCGACCTTGATATTAAAACCTACTCCTAATTTCTAAGCCGAAATGGGTGAAAAAATCGGTCGGTGCGCATGACAATTTGGGCGCCAGACTGTCAATTTCGAGCATTTTACCCCATTCTACCTCACGTTTCTCACGGGCGTACTACGATAAGATATATTATTTTTTATTAATAACGCGCTATTTTAATAATAATTATTATTATTATTGAAACATTTGTTTCAGCTGCGTATTAATCAAAAAAAAATTTTTAAGGGCAAGTTCAACGCGTTGTCAATGACAAGTGACGGCGACTTTTTTATCACAAGAAATACAGCTCTGAACGATAATATTTTCAAAAACTGTTTTCATAAATGGGTTCAAAAAACTGTAAAGAATGATGGAAAGTCTATAGTTTGTTTTACTTTTAATGCATAATATTTTAATAAGTGATATTTAACAAATATTTAAAAGTTATGGACTTTCCATCATTTTTTATAGTATTTAAAAGTTAAAACGCAAAATACATTCTTTTATTTTTGCCTAATTATTTCAGGATTCTTGTGATAAGATTTAAAAATGTAGGGCCCATAAGATGCCCAGCTAGCACATAACGTTGCCAAGCCTTTCGGCGACGTTGCTTTAAGGGAACGTAAAACGTTACTATACAACGTAAATGCAACGTTCATGAGAAGTTGTTGAGGGAAATCAAAACCTCGCAAAACTTCTATTTATTACTTACCTATTTAACCTACCTGTTATGTTAACACAACAGGCGAGTACGGATAGTCAGGGTTTGGAGCAGGAACTGTCACTAATCGGACTAAACCGAACGCTAAAAAGGTCTTTTGGAGTAAAAAGTGTTAAAGGAACTTGGCAGACCGAACGCAATGAACATAGATTACTAATGTGAATAGATGGGAAACTCAATGGTAAAATTCTGAGTCGATGTGCTGCCATCTATCAAATTGGAGTGGTACTAAAATTCAATATGGCCGCCACTAGCGGGCTTTTTGAAATTTAACTTTGTAGTAGCGCAAAAATGTAATGAAGAAAATCAAATAAAGCAAAAAAATTGGAAAAATATTTGACTAGTTTTAAATCATAAAACAACCATATTGACTGTTTTGTGATTTTGAAACTAGTCAAATATTTTGCCAATGTATATCTTTATTTGATTTTACTTCATTATATTTTTGCATTAATTTCAAACTTGAAATAAAATGCAATTTATTTTATTTTTTTTTTATTACAGTAAATTAACGCCGCATCATATAATTTGTCTATTTAAACATGGAAATACTCAAACAAATATGCATTTACACCATTTAAATAATTAAATATTTATAAAATAAACCTATCAAAAATGTTTTCTGCAACAAAATCAGCATATATAAGTGCTCAAGACCTTTATAAAAATTTTGCGACCTGGAGTGGCAAATAAGTTTGAAAAAATTGAAGTTGAAGCATCATCCTTTTTTACTATCGAGGCAAATTTGAGTGTGAATAAAATTTGCCATACGGTTATTGAGTCGACTAGTTAGGTTGAAGAGCATTTCTTCATCCGATAATTGTTTTCTTGATTCATTTATACAGCACTTGTAGTTATCAAATTTTTATTCATCATGTGGGCACTGTGATAAAAGAATTTAACTTTTGAGCATAAATTAAACTTAGACACGTTTGGAACCTTGAAGATTTTAGGGTGTTTTCTTGTTGGATGTCAATGGCATTGAATCAATTTTTGATATTGATGGCTGAGGCTCAAATATTTTATCGATCGACAGGGTATTTTGGAGGGCCAACATTTTCTTTACAAAAATGATCATTTAAAAACTGAAAACAAAAAGAAATTTAAATAACAAACCAATTATTTTAACACTGAATCATATACAAGTTTGTAAATATTACTTACCGTTGGTACAGTGATGGTGCATTTTTCTTAAGAGACTTATTACAATTTGGGGGACGACTGCATATTTAATGTGGTATAAATTGCATTACTACCAATATTTGGGAGTGCTTTATTGTTTGTTGCTGAAATCCATCTTCCCATCTTTTGAAAACTTGCTTAAAATTGGAAGGTATTGAAAAATAAATCTAGATTCTAGATGAATCAAAATTCAATACACCTTCAAATAACACCCATTTAAGTCTGATATTATGTTCTGCCAGGGTCTGGAGACTTTTGGTTGTCTAATATTTAGATTGTTTCAGATCCCTTCCTAGCTAGGTCTGATTTATCGTTTCTCAACATTACCTCATGTCCCTGAACCTATTCTCACAGCACTGCACTCCCATTTACACTAGTCTCCAATAGATTTGGCTAACATAGTTCGCGTTTAAATTTTCGTTATCTGTATTTCAAAGAGGAGTAGACGATAGAATATAAAAACAATTATGTACTTAAATAATTTATTAATCTACTCTTTGCACCATCTAAATATTTTTTTATTTATAAAAGAGAGCAAACACAATGTGAGTTTTGACTTATAAGATACAAAATATTTTTTTTTTGTTCTCGCACAGCCTTTTTGTATCACGCACAAATATGTGTGTATCAGAGATTGTGGCGAGGACAGATTTTTAATCAGATAAATCTAAGTACATCAAAATATAACCTAAAGGTGAGTTTTTGTTTTATTAAATTGTATCTAGTAATTTCATCCGTTGCGAAACAGAACTAAACCGATTTATTGCTTTATTCCATCCAATACTCCTATTTTATTTAAATAATTTTAAAAATAGTTTAACAATGCATATAAAGAACCTCTTTATTTAAATGCCAATAAAGGTTTACGTTATGTCATAGAAAACAATTAACGTAAGAGACAATAGAGTCTACTAAACAGGCATAAACATTTACCTACTAAGATATTAATGTATACAGGGTGACCATTTTTTAATTAAAATGTATTGCTATCTCGTAATCCGTTGGTAACAAAAAGTTGGTTAAATTCGATAAAAACCAAATTATTAATTTCTTTATTTCACTACAGAATGTCTATTTTCAAAAATATCTCGAAAATTGTCCATGATATTTTGGTTTTCAAAAAGTCCTCAGATTGAGCTTCGAAACAATACAACTTTTTCCCCGTTTAACTAACGCTGTTTCACCAACGGTTTGTGAGATAGCAATACATTTCAATTATATGATAATTTGAGCCAAATAATTTAGACTTGGTTTTTAATATATTTTGTTGTACTTAGAGCTATGCAAAATCAACTTAAGCTAATACTTCGAAGAAATTTACATGCTTTTTAAGTCCACCTTTAAAAAAGTGAACACCGAGATTAACATTGATAGTACATATTTTCTACTTCTTGGTAAGCTTCATGTGACTGTCAAGCTTACATTTAACAATTAGTTAACAAACAATGTGAGTTAAGTTCCAAGAATTTACCAAATTCAGCTGCCTTGTTCAGTTGCGACCAGAAAATATATCTAATACAATCTCTAAATTTGAGACTATCAAAATTATATACAGACAACCACCTTTTATATTAAGAATATATTTGTGGCGCGCTTATTTTAATAACCCTGATCGATGCAATCACCTCAAGAAGAGCCAAAATCAATGAAGAAAAATCACACAACACTGTAAAAATGAAATATGTGAGAAAAATCAAGAAAACAAGTTAGTTACTATGAATAAGCATTCAGAGACTACAAAAATAAACATGTTTTGAGAGTCCTGGAGTCGTTCTATTTATTTCACAAAGATCAAGAAAACCACAGCCTGATATTACACAAATGTAATTAATTGAATAGTATACATTTTTGGATATTGCTGTAAATATTGAAGGGGTTAATACAAAAAACGTCTAATCATAATTTTTTTCATGCAAACAAGTTCATGTATATTTTTTCTAAAAAAAAAAAAAAAAATTATATTTATATTTAGTCTATATGACTTTTCTTAACTAGTTCTTGCAAAAGATTACTTATGTACAATTTTTAAAACAAATATACAATTAAACCTGGAGTTTTTATTGTACTCGTATATATTGATATGTTATGAAATAGTCCAATTTCTAAATATCTAGCGCTACTTGGGGTGGGTTCAATTTCTGAAAACGTTTACAAAAATTACTACTAAAATAAAAATTACAAATAAATAACAAAAAAAAACTTGTGTCTTCCCACTTGTCTTTTCGTCTTTCTTCTCCTGTGCCTTTTCTAAACTCGGCATGATTCTGCTCGCTCTCCTGAATGCATAAGATATTTGAAATGGGAAAGAGGAATGAAAAATGATATGCAAAAAATAAATACGTTAGAAAGATAATACATATAAAAAAATAAGAGAATGAGGTATATATAAGATGAGAAAATTAGGGTAATATTTAGTATAAAGGATGTTATAATTATGAATGTGAAAAGTATAAAGAAAATGTTATAATAATGAAGACAAATATAAGATGATAGTAGTAGTAGTTAGTAATAGTAGTTTGTATAGTGTAAGAATGAAAAGTGACAAAAATGATATATAATGGATGGATAGAATCAACAATTTACAAAAAGAAAATGTTAATTTTTAAATTTGGCATTCAATAGTTTTATTCACTAGAATAGAACTATTGTAATACGACATTGGGGGAATTTTAATATGTATATTTCTGGGGTGCAAAATGATATGTCATGAATTTGTATATGTTAAAATTATATTTTTCTACGATCACTATCCAAAGTAGGCTTTTGCGCTTCGAAATCTAACCGCAAAGTTGACGTTTTCCGCGAACTGACATTAAGTGACAGCTTTGTTGCTCGCCTAATTTAAATTAGCTATAATACAATATTCCTTTTTAATAAATTATTTTCAAGTTATTTGTAAGTAGTTACATGTATTTTGTTATATTATTTAAGTTAACATGGACTTTGAATATCAACTGCTTTTTTCATGATTAACGTAGGTATAGGCAACACATATACACTAATTACGACAATTTTCAGTTTTTACATGAATTTCTTGAAAAAGTATGATCGTAGAACAAATCTTGTGTGCATTGAACAAAAAGTTAGTTGCCGCTTTCGACAGATTGCCACATTCCGATTAGAGAAGGCGCAGAGGCAAAACAGACGAAAAGTTTTTTGTTATTTGTAAATTTTCTTTTTGGCAGTAATCTGTGTTAATGTTGTCAGAAACTAAACCCACTCCAAGTAGAGTTAGAAATTCAAGAATTGAGGGCATTTCATACCATATCAATATACAGTGTGTCGCATTTAATATGAAGACACCCCTATATTTTGTCTATCTAAATAAATACAGATTTGAAATTTTGCAGTCATACAGGGTGATGGTTCACATTTTTCAAGATACTCAACTGAAATTTAAGTTTTAAACGCGGCCTACTGCGAATCCACAAACAGGGTCAATTTTTGATATTTTTCTTCGCGTTCGAGATATCAGAAAAAGTTATTTAAAAAAGTTGTTCCGAATATTATTTTAACCCAACATACCAAATTTTATGACAAAATTCGCATTTTTAGTTTTTTTATTAGTTTGGTCAATACACAAAAAATTATTAAAAGTTGATTTTTTTTATTCGATAAACTAGTGTGCCATGATTGACATTATTGATTTCACAAGTATCAAATTATTCCTATCCATGGCACACTAGCTTATCTAATAAAAAAAAACATTTAATAATTTTGTGTATTGACAAAAATAATAAAAAACTAAAAATGCGAATTTTGTCATGAAATTTGGTATGTGGGGTTAGAATAATATTCTGAACAACTTTTTCAAATAACTTTTTCTAATATCTCCAACGCGAAGAAAAATATCAAAAATTGACCCTGTTTGTGGATTCGCAGTAGGCCGCGTTTAATATTTAAATTTCAGTTGAGTATCTTAAAAAATATGAACCATCACCCTTTATTACTGTGCGAAACTTCAAATCTGTATTTATTTAGATAGACAAAATTTAGGGGTGTCTTCATCTTAAATGCGACACACTGTATATACAACTATTTCACATCCGAGAATGGATGGCCTTTTTAACTTAATTTTTTTAAAACGTTTATATCTGCAAAAAAATATCAAATAGCGGTTTTTTGCATCAAGCTCTTAAACATTTGTCGGAAAATAATGTCACGTTGGTTTAATAAAAATACGGTTTAGAAAAACAACAAAAATTTGTAACTTTTTTTTGTATACTATGCTAGAAAATGTATGCGACCACATGCAGATTTCTATATTTATACAAGAAATGTATTAGTAGACATACATTTATTATTTAATTCCATGAAAACCCAGTGGAACTACGTATTTTTTTGCAAGGTGGTCCTAATTAGATTAAATAAATTACAGAGTGATTCCTGACAAGTTTCAATCATTCTAGGGAAACTAGACAGATTTGAAAATTTGTGTAAGTTTTACTAATTCTCATATAATTAACAATAAATTTACCATTTCATTGCTATTTACCGTAAAGGTTCACTTGACAGATTGAATATTATGTGTTCATATAACATATGTATATACAACGCCATGGGCTAAAGAACTTCGGTTGATGGCATCTTGAGAAGCAACTTAATCTATCATTTTATTTCAAATTGAAATAAAATGAAAATAAATAAATGTATCTTAATATCAAAGGTAGATGATTCATTGAAAATAGCCTTTATTATCCAACCCAAAATTGGACCAAGAAAGTCCTAATGACGGTACAACGCCACAGGGTGTTATTAATATATTATTCACTTTCGACCATATTGCAGTTTTTTTTGACTAGACATCCAGGATAAAATAAGAAAATTTATATCAATATCTGACACAATTTAATGTAAATATTTGAAATTAACAAAGCCTCTTATCTCAAATTTCAATTCTATCTTGTTTTCCTACACACCTGATTAACATTTAATAGAAATATCCTAAATTTTCTAGAAATGTGTTGAAATTAAGTAGTTATTCATAATAAATACATGTACAATGTGTACCAAAAATTATGTATCACACGGAGAGACAATTACAATAACATAAAAGTTGATGTATTAATCAAAATTATACAGGATTGTTGTCCAAAAGCAAACATGTATTTTTGCGAATAAAGCATTTTTATATGGAATTTATTATTTTACCATTGTTCAATTTATTTGCATTATCCCACAATACAAAAATTAATTAAAGTTATACAAGGCACATAATTTAACAAGTGATTAAGATGGCAAAATGGAGCAAAAAAGATTTATATAGTTGTGTCCTAAAATCAACCATTTTGTAAATAAGATAAGTAGACCACTTCTCACAAAATTAAGTAGGTAAAAATTATGTTAAATAAATAAAAAATCAATAAATGTACTACTTCAGCTCAATCTAGACCGTGAATTATTCACGAAAAGCTCAAAAAATATTTAAAATATTTTTTGATAAAAAAAATGTTCTCTAATTTCGGTAAAACTTGGTACAGAAAATCAGTATGTAAACTCTTGCGTTTTCTATTTGTGGGCAGTACTGTACGTCTCCTGTGTAGATAATGTATATATTTTATTATTTTTCTAACGGTCATCAATTTGAATACCTAATTAAATTATGTACCCATATAAAATATTAGTTAAAGAAATACGCCATATGAAATGAAAATCATTACAATTCAATATTGGCTGAAGAAAATATTTTAATATTTCTAATGGCAATACAAGAAACACATAGGGATTCTTATGTGCGAACTCGACAAGTTACGTATTGAATAGAGAGACATTACATAAGAATCGCAGTCAGACCCGAGTGGAGGGGTGGGGTAGGCGGGACTAATTCCCGGGGGCCGGGCTCCAAATGGGGACCCGACAATAGGGTTTTCTGTTTCTGCATGAGAAATTCGATATAACAAGAGAAAGGGGAAGTGATGTGATTGATTTTTTTTTTTTTAGAAGAAGAAGTAATTGAGGTAGGGAGAAAATGTATTTTCTTCGAGACGATGACTTTTTTTATTTAGAAAACGACAAGTTTTTGTCACAGGGCCCGATGTACAGAATTGTCCTCTCGGCGGTTCTGATCGCAGTCTGTTGAACGAAGATAGGCTTCTCGGCACAAGATTTATTGAAAGACAAGAATCCCACTGCTGGTACAGTTCTATTTTTTGACTATGTGAAGAATGCAGTCATCTCTCATTGCGCCAAAAATATGTGATATCTTCGTAGGTTACGGGACAGGCCTTTTTGAGTGGTGATCACATATATTGCACATATGGCAACTCTATCAGTATTCTTCACACATTAAATTACTGCCAATTACTAATTTCCGGATACAACTATAATTCAGACGCCTTTATAACATTAAACTTAAGACATTAGTGGCACCAGTATATCAGGCTTCCTTGCTCCAATTTATCAGATTATCTGTATTCATTATGCGAGTTATCCTTCTTATTATTATGAAAGTACGATTTTCAATTATTAACAATTTATTTTGGGTACTGTGCTTCGTTTTGAATAATCTGTATAATTTTGAACTTTTAAGTTATAGTCTACAGCCGTGCATTAGTATGTGCTACATACAGATATTTTGTACAATATTGAGATTATTTTAAATATATTTATTTCTACTTCCATATAACGAAAGCTGATGGCTGGAAATAAATAAATTAAAAGTTTTCCATGTGGTTCAGAATTTTTGGTTATTGCTGTATTAACGAATCATATAATCATATAATTATTTTTTTATAATATAATGGGGAATTGTTTTTTCGTTTCTTTGTATACAACCAAGTGTTTATTATAAATTTTACCTGCCAGAGTCGAAACAACATTAAAAAATACGATAACAATATGAATATTTACAATTACAATAAAAAATATACATAAATAAATATTATCACACAATGTACAATATTTATAAGTAACCGGCGGTAAATATACTTTTCACAATGATAACTTCATTTTCAAGATTTCTTCTCTATACATACAAATTAATTTTTAAATATAAAATCTGACAGGTTAAATTCATGTAAATAATCTTTTATGTGCATATTATAACATATCTATCAATTAATACATATTAGTTCTTGCCGCATTATAGTTATCCGTTCAATATGCAGTGTGTATGGGAATTTTCATTGTGCTCTATACATATTAAGGCCGCAGTTTCACTGTATTTTAGCTATAAGAAACAAGGGTTGGTTGTAACTAAGTTTTAATTCTGCTAAATGTATGCAAATAATTTTGTAAGAGCTTAAGGTGAAAGGTTCAAAGAATAAAATCTTCGACCTTTTTTTTGTCGTCCCTTCAATTAAACAAAACCATAAAAGTGATTTTAAAAACCAGAACTAAAAAGTAGAATTTACTCTACATATTTTTCTAATCAAGGAAACATTATGGTTAAGAAATATTTGAGAATTTTTTATGTCATACGGTCAAAGTAGAGATTTTCTATTAATTCCTGTAATTTCTTAGTACATCGATTTTTAAATAAATGCCACAGGAAGACTACCATATATATAGTATGTCCCATTAGTGTGTAATTACTCGATATTTCAATAATTTGTGTTATAGACACGCCGTTTCAAATAAAAGTTAAATGGATTTTAAAGATATTTTATAAATATTTTTGGATATACACGGTGTTACGTTTTTGCCTGGCAAATAAAAATATATTTTTTAATTAAATAGGACACCCTATATTTTATTTTAAAATGATCTAGTAATGCTGTATTTAATCCTAGAATGTATTTAAAAAATAATACAGGGTTGCCCAGCCATTAATTTTTTTTGTGAAATTAAAGAATGATGCAGCCCCCAAATAAAATTACCATAATTTAAGTAGGTTAGCAATGATTTCAAAATTGCTTAAAATACAGACTTATAAGATACCAAACAAACAAATATTGGTGATTGAATTGGTTCGTTTTGAAACATGTCTTAAATATGGCTAATTTTAAGATCACTTTAACAACGAACTCTGTTGTCCAGATTGTTTGATCTAAAAAAACTATAAATTTGGTTAGCCCCTCATTTATGGACTACCCTGTATATTTAGGAATAATTGTATAATACGGTCGTACAATTTTTGTATTAAAAGTGTATCTCCAATAATAAAGCTATCGATCAATTATGCTCTGATGGGATATGTTGGTATCGTTGGATAGGTAAATTCATAACGAATTTAATGCTAAAATAGTATACACGGTATTGCATTTAAAAAACTTGAATACATTGAACTTAAAAAGAGCCATATTTATTACATGTTTCAAAACATTCTGTATAAAATGAACCAGTTCTATCGTCACTATTCGTTAGGTTTCTATCTTATAAGTCTGCATTTTAAACAATTTTGAAATCATGGAAACCTACCTAAATTATGATAATTTTATTTTCGGTCTGCATCATTCTTTAATTTCACAAAAAAAATAATTGCTTGGCAAACCTGTAATATTTTTCAAAAATAATTTAGTGTTGCATACAATATTACCAGACCATTCTAAAACTGAAATAAAATAGTCTTCCATTTAAAAAAATATAAATTTTTATTTGCCAGGCAAAATCGTAATATCCTGTATGTCCAAAAATATTTTTAAAACATGCCCTTTCAAATCAGTATAACTTTAATTTGAAACTTGTCTGTGTGTTTATAACACAAATTAATCTATCAAGCAATTACGCACTAATGGGACAACCCGTATACAGTATCGGAAATACAAGCATCGAGCGAATGTGGTCTAATGAATAAGGCGTCGGCTACTGAATCAAGGAATTGTGAGTTCGAGTCTCGGCACATACGATCTTTTTTGCTTTGTTTTCTTTTTTTCATTGTTTAATTTTATCATAACAATATTCACATTTACAGAGGAGATAAAATTTTAATTTCTGGACCTGATTTGCCACGTACCCTAGTGGGAGTAAAAGAACTTTTTAATTAAAATAGTTGGAATCTACGATTTTTCTACATATATGCGCAAAATTGATTTGTTTTTATTTTTTTTTATGAATTCTTTTGGCATTAACCTACAAAAAATTAGGAAAATTGATCAAATAGGTTTATGCAAAAACAGATTTTTTTTACTCGATTCAGAATACGGTCAGATTTTTTGAAATAGTAATAAGTCCTAGCAATTTGCGTTTGCACAACTTCTTGTCAAATGAATGAATGGAGATAAGTGTCGTTACTAACATTTTGAAAATATTTAATACCATTAATTTAAAATTAGTCTAAAAAAGTAACTAAAACTACATAAAAAATCATACAGTATAGACAACATATGACTATTATGATAAAACGTAATGAACAAACATTGCAGGGTATCGAACAATCCCTTGTTTCAACAGCCGACGACTTATCCATTAGACCACGTTTGCTCATTGCTTCTACTTGTGAGACGGAGTATATGCTTCATTCAATCATTTGACAACGAAATATTATTATTATTATTATTATTTACTGACATGAGCTGAGAACCGAAATCCTATAAAGCTCATATTATTAAAAAAAAACCGAAAACTTCTAGGACTCGTCAGGCGATGGAACACGTGCAGAGTTTCTCATAGAAATTTCGTTTAACTACAAAAAACAAGATTTTAAGACAGTGCTGCCATGTCGATCAGGACCGGATTAATAATGAATAGAATATTGCTCTATCTCTTAAATTAATATGCATGACATACATCAAAATTAGTTATCGTTAGCAATAAACCTTTCCCGTTATATTGATCTCTATTATTCATACGCATATCCTTATTTCTCTTAAAATCATCAAAATTTGTTGTTACGTATCCTACCCTGAATTTTATTAGTTTCTGCGTTTGATATTATTTGTGGGGAGCCAATGGCACTTTTACGTGTGTTATTTGCGAAA
Source organism: Psylliodes chrysocephalus (assembly GCA_927349885.1). NCBI lineage: Eukaryota > Metazoa > Arthropoda > Insecta > Coleoptera > Chrysomelidae > Psylliodes > Psylliodes chrysocephalus. Next base: position 1,448,833 of record OV651826.1, read on the forward strand.
GGCAAAATTACAAACATTTCATTTATTCTTACCTTGTAAAACATAAAAAACTTTTTGCTGCAGTCCCTGCAGCAATGGAGCCCTCGACGAAGACGTCTTAGAAAAGCCTGTGTACAAAATGCTGCCATAGAAGAGCAAGCTTGAAACTTTCAGATATTATTTACATCAAAAGCTAATAGAACAAAGTTTGCTGTCACTTTCATGAAATTCGATTCACAGTGCCTTCTTGCTTGCTGACAGGGAATTTCAAATTTTCATTAATATTTTATTCTATCACATAACAAAATGAGCCTTGCAAGAATACAACATATTATAATAATTTTATTTTTAAAAACTTGAAGGTTTTCCACCGCTAATATGGCAGCAACATTTTTTATTCTTATTTTCTATATTGGTTTTTTGAAGACGCCGTCATTGAGCGCTCCATAGCTGGTGCGTCTGCATCAAAGTATTTTCATGCTCTACGAGATAAGAGTTAACGATACATTTATAATTGTTCAAATGTGTACCAAAAAAATATCACTGGCTTCTCTAATATATAGACTAGATGACAGTTGTTTAAATTAACGATGCCCTTGGGTAATCGTCGTAGCCAAGCCAGAAAATTACTAGATTCAATATTCCCACGCTCTTTTCGCGCATGAGTAATGCGAAACTGTCGAATAACAGGAAAGGTAGATACTGAAGTTTGCTACTGTGGCCTTAATCATTTTTGCTCGCACTAAGCAAGACAAATTAACTTCTGTCAATTTATATTTATCTTATTTATGCAGAACTAAAATAAAAAGCATATTTTTAAAGTATAACCACCAAATTTACATTTTTAGTATAATTTATTGATAATTGGTAAAAAGGAATAATTTAAGTTATTTTATCTAGGTATTTAGGCTATAATTGTCTAATACGAAACATGAAAAGCAATCATCAAAAGTCATTATAATAAAAAAAAAAAATGACACACTGCATATTGATTTATGAAAATATTTTAATGTTTATTGAAAGGAATAATAGAAAATGAAAATAAATATTCTTCTAACACCAATTTTTTTACTAGTTCAATTACAACAGATTTAATATGCTGAATACAGCTAGAATAAAAAAGAAAATAAGTAAAGTAACCCTGAGTCTAAAATCTTATCAACTAAGTAAGTTTCAGAAATTATATATATATTTGTTAGTTGCTTCCATTCCAATAAACACTTATACAACAATGATTTGTAAATATTATAGAAGTTTTCAAGTTCAGAGTTTAAAAAATATATATTAGGAGACAATAAAGTAGTACCTACATAACTTTAAAAAACTTAAAGTCAATCTCCTGTTTTCAATTCATCAAACAAAATTGTTTCAAATTGTACTGCATTGCATTTTTACGTTTTCTATTATAAGCGCACAAGCACTTACACCTGGCTTACATATATATTCATTACTAAAAAAATGCGTATTGACTGTCGAATTAATGTTGGCATCATGCATTATATATTTTATCATTAATAGCTACATCTCCTGTTATCTCTAGGCAACCCAAAAATGTTTGGTAGTCGATTCTATTTTGCACAAAGCTGGTATAGAAAAATTCAAAACTTGGATTCAATAAATCTTGATAAAAGTAATACAGAGCATGGAAAATGGATGCAACATTTATTTGGTTTACCTTTTCTCACGCCCGAAAAAGTAAACGATTGTTTCGCTAATTATTTTATGTCCGACATTTCTAAATCTAAAACATTTTCAAAATTAGCAGATTAATTAGTACCTGTTGTTGTAAAAACGAAAAAGTCAGAGAAATTTAAAATCAGAAAATTTTGGAGCTAGAAAAGTAGGAATTATCAAAACATGATTTTGTGAAGATGTACTTAATAACATAATTATTGCTAATAATTTTTTTTGATAATAAATGCCTACTATACATAGGCCAAATTCACAAGTTGCCAAATAACTTTTTTTTTTCTAAATGTAACGTCAAGTTGTATTATTTATTATATATTTCCTCTCACAGAATACCTACCAAGAAAATTTAATTACCTAACATCATAATTATTCATATTTTTATTTTTACTTATCAACATTTATTTTAATATCTTTCAGTATGTTTTGTAGAGGTTAAATGAAGAAATGCACGACATTTGTGATTATAATTATTTAAGGTGTCGTATGTAATAATTCTAATGACAGTGCAAAATCATCTACAAGTGAATTTAACCACATTTTTTTTTTAAGATAAGCACGACTTATAATTTGGGGATTCCTACTATATTGAATGGATCCTACATTTCAACAAAAGTAATAAAAAAATATATTCTTGTATCTATCCCAATAGGACAAAGTAAACGTTCGGTGGCACAGAATATTTTCTAAATTTTAACATCAAAATCAGAAGCTATTACAAGAATTTTGTATAGAAGAGGAAAATGTCTTGCATGTCTCTGAAATAGGTAGAATTTTTGTTTCACACATGCACAAGACAAAATTTGGAAGAACTTTTTTTGAGAATCAAATTGCACAAATTTCTGGAAGAACGAAATATTTTTATAAATACCCGAAACTAATTTTACTTTTGACTTCTAGTCCTAGTGTGGAAGCCCCTCAATAGCAATACTTTATTGTCACCCTTTATATAATTAACAAGATATACATTTGACTTATAAATAATTAAATAACTTATTTTTATCTAATTTCCTATGAGAAAAAAATCTACATACAGTTTGAACTTGAAAATTACTGATCTTCAGATAAGATCTTCTTAATTACCGGTGACAGAATGGTACAGTATCACAGACTATGTTACATGTAGTTAATTATGTAGATCTTACCAGAAAATATACAACTTGAAGAGTATTTTTCAATCACTTGAATGCTCATTAAAGATTTGTGTTGGCAGTTTTGATTTCAATGTTTGTTTTTTCTCAAGAACAATATTTTCGAAACGAATCAATATATGTGAAACCATTATTTTTTTGCTAAAAAATATTGAGATTTCTTTTTCGAGACACTGTTATAGACAACTGGTTTCACAAAATATTTGGAATGCAGTAACGCTTATTATTGCTTATGTACAGAGCCGAATAACTGTCTATTTTTGCTGTTTTTATTTAATAGCAGTGTTTTGCATATTATTACGCATTTAAGTTATTTATATCATTTGAGTATTAAGACATAGTACAGAAATGCTTAAAATAGGATAAATTGAACTTTTTAATTTACAGTGATTGGGGTTATACATTCAGCCAAAAAAGAGTCTCACCAAATTCCAACATTCACCAAAAATTCTTTCAACTAGACAAATAGAAATTAAGAGTTAAGAGCTGAAATTCAGCAGAGCTTTTCCCCCTTTTATTAGTGAGGACTGGGAGTATGGGTTTTGAAAACATTTTATTTTTAATACGATTTTCATGGTCTTATTTTATTATAATTAAGATAAAGATAAGTAAACCGTTTAAAATCGTATGCCAATCGTCAGCTAATGTTTAAATTTGGTGAGACTCATTTTGACAGAATGTATACGCCCAATCACTACAAATTAAAACATTCAATTTATCCTACCTATTTTAAGCTTTTCTTTTTTTTGAGAATAAGGTATACTATGTTCCGATTTTGATGTTATTCAAGTTTACAGTTCTTTTTATTTCGGTTTATATATTTTTTATATTTATTTTTGCAAACTAGCAGGGTTAATTCAGTTTAAAAATGAATATATGTGCTTGCCTGAATTTATAGAATACTCTACATTTAACAATCATTTTAAAAGGTGTGTCTTAAGATTCTCTACAGTATTTCGAAATACATATTTTATTATTTAGTACGACAAACAAGTTATTGGACTTTGTCACTCTATTTATATTATGTACAGAGCAAGCCTTTTCTAAAAAAAGAAACAAAAAAAGATTCCTGAGAAAAAACGTCAAGACAAAGTAAAACCAACACTTATATATACGAAATTAATAAAAGTAAGGGACAAAATAAATATTAAAACTAAACCATAAATGATCTTCGAGAACAAATAAAAAAATTAAAATAACCAAAATCGTTTCCATAAAAAATGATAAGATAAAGCTTTATAAGATCGCATTCTTGAGTTGTCCCACAAATTAAAGCAAAAACTTTCTAAAGGGAAAATAAGTTCTCTTATATACAGTACTTGAGATCTAATTCTAATAATTAGATTAAGACGAAGTCGATGTCGGTACCTCTTGCGGAACCCTTCTGCTCGAAGGTACGAATTCTGCGGCCTCAGGATTCAACTTTGAGTTTGCAACGTTGTCCGTAGATGTTGGAACACTGTAACAAACAAAATACAATTTGCAATTAATTTTTAATTTATTGATTAAGTAAATACGGAATACACCTTAATCCTTTCATTATGGACATTAACTTATGAATCCATTATTTGTAGTCATGTCATAAATGTAATACTGCATAAAATATATTCGTTTATATTCTTCGGATTATTTAGTTTATTATAGTCGCATAACACTATACTATATTAAATCATACTTAAGATCATTTGTCTCATAGGTATATTATATTTAAATTTGAAGAACCGTATTTATATCTTTTTTAAATAAAGTCACACCCGAGATGTACGCAGTGGCGGCTGGTGAATAAGTGCTGTAGAGCTGCAGAACTGCCAAAAAATGCAAGTATCTCATCTATATTTCACAGAAATTATTATAGACATTCTAAAACATACGTAAAATAAATTTTAAGGATATCTAATTAAATTAATTTTAAATAGTGTGAATACCGCCCATTGTGGAAAATTTAAGGTAAGTATCTTGTTCTACTAGTAATTTTTTTCATCGAGATTTATTTTGTTGTTATCCTGATTGACCGTCGCTTATTAAATATTAGCAAAGAAATCCTTTGTTATAGTCCGACAAACTTTTGCCTTTAATTAAAACCAAATTTTGGATCTAACGTAGAATTGGGGAACTTTCGTAAGAGACCAGTCAAGTTTTATAGCAGTCTGGTTTCAGAGACGAAACTTCTTAAAACCGCCATAATAATTAACCTCTTTTTTTTTCCGGAATACAGTTTTTTAGTTCTGAAGTTAACGTCAGCGAAGTAATTCAGGTGTTATTGCAGCCTTACTTCGTCGGCTAATTTCTCTACATCCAAGGTGCCTTCGAGCCACTAAATCCTCCGCTACTCCGGCAACCAGTGGAAACTTTAATCCACTAATCACAGTCGATCACGAAGTAATGCTATTTCCTTAACCGTCACTGCTTCCGACTCAGTTTACCTTTGGACTTGCCAAAGGAAGTTTCGACGAATTTTGTACCGCTCCTCGTAGTTCCAAATCGTGTCACCAGGTTATTAACCTAAAAGCCAACTAATTTTTCTAAGATAATCGCTCGAGTAAGCCAGGAAGTATCAAAAACCCCGTAAAAAGGGAACCACACCCTTATGGGAGAGCCCCCCGGGGCAAACACACCACAACTAAAAGAATACCCCACAGTATATTCTCAAAGACAGCGAAACAGATGGAAACAAACTGCAGAGCTTAGGAATATTGCCAAAATCCAAACGCCAGACAACATTAAAGCTAAATCTAGACTTAAATCAAGTATAAACGTGAGTAAAAACACAATTTGGGCTCTAACATCAGATAAAACTAACCCAGGGGTCAATTACCCGAAACAGGGTGAACCCCTGGCCAAAATTTCGCCGGTTCGACCTACAAATGACCCTCAAACACTTCTTGAAGAAGTATACGGAAATCTAGACGAATCCTCCAGCTCAAATGAGAGCATGGATACAACCATTAAACCGGCCACGGCAGAATGCCCCCAGGACCCACACAACCTCATAGAGCAAACAGACCCCAAAATAATAATCCTCTCTAATAATAAAGTCGATGAAAGCAGCAAAAATGCAAATTACCTATCCGAAAGTTCGGAAAATTCCCACAAAAGTTTGGAGAATCTGCACAAAATCAAAGACAACATTCACAAAAGTCTAGAAAACATAGAACATAAAGAAACACCCCATCCTAATTTGAATCGCACAGCGAGCGACGATAAATCAGAGGAGTACATGGATGCGGACGACAAAGCACTCTCCCCCTCCGCAGAAGGAGGGGAAGGAAAACATGAAGGGGATGAACACCCTGAATCAAATCCGGAAAACCCCCCCAGGTCACAAATACGACTGAAAAAGATAATAACGATGCTTTCCTATCGGGATATGTGTCAGAACAAAGCCATCCCACAAAAGTAGTTATTAAAAGACTAAACCTCCCCACAGGCACACAAGCTAGACCCCTAAATTTTGGTTTTGGGACTGATCTATCATCAGACAACTACAAAAACACAAATACAGGAGCCACTCCAAAAATAAAAATAGCGGATAAAAAAAGTATGGAGAAAGTACAAAAGCGTGGTGAACTGAGTAGCCACAAATTTGACTTTCACCCATACAATACTGGTCAAACAATGACACAAACACCAAATCCCTGTCCAAACAAAGATTTTTACACTCAACTACCCTCGAATAAGGACGTGCAAATACATGTGAAAACGACAGACATCCCTACAGAAGTACAAAACTCAATTCTGGGCTATAAATCGAGCGACATAACGTCAGAGGACGACAAATCACATGAATATCTCCCTACATCCCCAAACAGCACGTTTATCAGACCTGTAAGAAAAACAAAGGAAACAAAAATGGACACCCAAGAAGTTGAAGGAGGGTTACCGTTCCAGACTCCAAGAAAATTTAGTTCAAACTTTCAAAGTCTCATAAAAGAGAAAACTAAAAAATCTCTAACAGCCACGAGAAACAGATTCCTCCCACTCACCGATAACTCGGACTCAGAATATGACGATGATGAGATAGGCAAGATCGTTAAGAGAAAGAGATCAGAAAGGAACAAAACTAAAGATAAACAAAGCGAGGAAACCATCGAAGACATACTGGCGAACCAACAAAGCACATCACAACAAAACAAAGTACAAACAAACACACAAAAGCGAGTGAAAAACACCCCTGTGAAAAAATACACAATGCCACCGATTGTAGTAGACGGACAAACAAAAAATCAAAACACCCTAATACAGGATCTAAGGGCCACTGTTAGAGGAAATTTCAGCGTGAAACATACTACAAACTCGACCATATTGTTTGTAGATGAGAAAGAAGATCATCATAAAGTTTTAAAAAACATTCAGGATGAAAAAATCGCGTATCACACATACACGACAAAAGAAGACAAATCTCACGCGTTTGTTCTCAGGGGATTAGCCATGGGTACAAAAATACCCGATATTGAGGAGGACCTGGACTCCCAGTACGAAATCAAAACAAGAAATGTATTTTTAATGAACACCAAAAATCGTCCACTGTTCTTGGTCGTAACAGACCCGTCGTTGACACTGGATTATCTCAACAAAAATGTCAGAATAATCTTACACACGAGAATAACTTGGGAACTACGTAAGAGTATGAAACAGATAATCCAGTGTCACAATTGCCAAAAATGGGGACACGCAACGACAAACTGCGGTAGACCACCGCGCTGCCTAAAATGCGCAGGGGAACATCTAACGAGAACCTGTATGAAATCGAGAGAAACCGCAGCCAAATGCGCCAACTGTGACGGTGAGCACCCGGCGAACTACAGTAAGTGCCAGGCTTACCTTGAAAGACTGGAAAGACTAGAGGATAAGAGAAATATGTCAAAACCCACTAAGTACATACAAGCACCACCCCCAAAAATAAATGCTTGGGAAGCCAAAAAAAGACAGGTGCCAGGAAGAGAAGAATTCCCGGAGCTGCGAAGCAGAGGCCAATACAACACAAACGCGCAAACAAACCCCTCCCAATCAACAATAAACCCCTCCCAAACAACATTACGGCCAAATCCCCCTCCTAGACCCAATCCCACCAACCCAAATGGCAACCCTGATGATTTCCAGGCATTGAACGCTGAGCTTACAGAACTTAACAGGTTGGTAAATTTATCAGAGTTAACTAGAGCAATTAGAGATTTGAATATCAAATTACGTGCATGTCTCACCAATTTAGACATATATATAACCTACCAAGCTTTCTATGACAACATAAACAACTATAACTTCAGGAACTGAACTTGGTGAGACATGTACTGACAAATACAAGATCTGTTTCTATAATGCGAACGGGTTGCATAACAAGAAAAACCTTGTTAGCAATTTTGTTCACAATCATAAATTCGACATAGTATTTATTTCAGAAACGAGACTTAGGGATAACGAAACATTTAGAATTAACGGATACACTGTAATTAAACAACAAAGACAAGATAACTCGGGACATGGGGGGGTTGCTTTCTTTATAAATAAAAAGATCCAATTTAAACAACTAAAAAATGTAAACACATCACTTGAAAGTCTCATAATACAAGTTGGTAATATCGTATTTGTGGGGGTATATAACAGCCCGGAAAATAAGTTTTCTTCACTAGAATTAAATAACCTGATTTCGACAGGACAGAGGGTCGTCTTAATGGGAGATCTAAACAGCAAGCACCCGGAATGGGATGCAAACTGCATCAAACATAACAAAAACGGTAAAACTCTGAAAGAATTCGCTGAGATGAATGACCTAAACATACATTACACAGACGAACCCACCCACTTCCCTTTTATCCCCCACCACATTCCCAGTACCTTGGACCTAGCAATAACAAAAAACATAACTAACGTTTCTGACATCAGAACCATCCCCGCTTTAAATTCCGACCACGACCCAGTCTACTTGGAGATTAAAATAAACAACAAAGCACACAGACAACTAGGCAAATATTTTGACTACTCCAAGACAGACTGGACCGCATTTAGACGTAAACTCGACGAAATCTTACGTATCCAAGTCATAAGCACTAAACAGGAACTAGAAACTGAAATAAATAATTTTACACAGCATATTAAATCAGCAAGAAATCACACTGCAGTGCTTGTGACAAGGAAACAGTATACGGAACACATAACGGACGAAATACGAGACTTAATACGCACAAAAAACACTTTAAGGCGGAGATGGCAATCACACAGACAAGCCGCGGATAGGGACATGCTGCATGATTTAGTTAAACATATTAATTTCTTAATTCAACTAGAGAAAAATAAAAAGTGGAATGAAACCCTAGAAGCGGTCAACCCCCGAGACAATTCAGTGTGGAAAATTGCGAAGCATTTTACAAAACCATACTCGCAACTTCCCACACTTGAATCAGGACAGGACAAATACGCAACAAACGACGAAAAAGGTCAGGCACTCGGCGAATACTTTCAGAGTATATTCACGAATAATTCAGTCAACAATCCGGAACAAACCAGAATAAATAACCTTGTAAACGATCGGTATAAAAACACCCCACCAATAATAATAACACAAGCGGACCTCACTACACCAAAAGAGGTTCACAGCATTCTGTGCGGATTAACCAGAAAGAAGGCCCCTGGACCTGACGAAATCAGTAACATTTTATTAAAAAACATATCAAAAAAAGCCATCGTCCAATTACATCACATAATTAATGGGGTGATTAAACTCCAATACTACCCCAAATCTCTCAAAACAGCCGATATCATCCCCATACTAAAACCCAAGAAAAACGCTAAATTCATAGAGAGCTACAGGCCGATATCTTTACTAAATGGCATAGCAAAAATCATCGACCGAGTTATTCTTACGAGACTACAAAACATAGCAAATGACAACAACATAATACCGCAGGAACAGTACGGATTCAGACAGGGTCACAGTACAGTTGCACAAATCATAAACATAGCGCACCAAGCTAAAAAAGCTTTCAATGACAAAAAACAAACAGTACTCGTGGCCCTGGACACTGAAAAAGCATTCGACACGGTCTGGACCTGCGGATTAATACATAAAATGATTGTGAACAACTCTCCTGAGCACATTATAAAAACAATCTACTCATATTTGAATGACAGAAAATTCTACATAAAAATACAGAACTACAGGACAGGACCATTTACAGCTGTTGCCGGAGTACCCCAAGGATCAGTACTCTCGCCGCATCTGTACACGATTATGACACACGACATGCCAATGGGTCATAATGGCGTACAGACGGCATTGTACGCCGACGACACCTGTGTCTACAAAACCTCAACTTCTGCAGAAATCGCCACAAGAAGATTGGACATCCATATCAACAGAACGTTAGTCCCCTATCTTAATGAAAACAAGATGAAAATCAATCCCACAAAAACAGAGAACACTCTTCTTTCCCAAAGAAAATCAGACGGGGTCATAACAAATCTCAGGGTTCAAGGTCAAATAATTGAGACCAAAAATAGTCTAAAATATCTAGGTTTTCATCTAGATAGGAGACTAACGTTCAGAAAACACATCAACGACCGTATCGCTAAAACTACCGGCATGATACGGACATTATACCCTATGCTGGCACGGACCAGCAAGGTAAGTCAAAAAAACAAACAACTGCTCTTCAAGCAAATACTTCGCCCGATACTGACATATGGATGTCCGGTCTTCTGCTCCATGGCAGAAACGCACTTTCGCAAACTTCAAATTACACAAAACAGGTGTCTGAGGCTAATCCTTGGATGTGCAAGGGACACCAGAATCACAGAAATGCATGAGAGAACAAACATTCTTCCTATCAAACAATATATAACTCAATTATCTGAGAAATTCTACCGAAACTGTCTTCCTCCGCGTCTCAAGGAAGACATAAACCAGATCACTAGGGTAAATAATTCAAATAGGAAGCATGTTTGGATCCATGAAAACCTTACTATATACAATCGTTGAGACAATAACAAAAATAAAGCACAAATAATGACAATCAGAGCATGTATGATTACCTTGCAATAACCAAAGCTGACTGAATCTAAAATTCAAGAAGCGTCTGACTATATCAGACGGTGGGCGGGGCCTAGACCCGAGGAGACCGGCCATTGGCTGAAACCTCGGACCTATGAACGGCCTTCAATCTGATACAGTCTGTGGATATTGCATACAACGAACCATAGACTATAACGAACACACACACACACACACACACACACACACACACACACACACACACACACACACACTTCAGAACCCTGTTTTTTCACAACTTTTTCAGGGAAAAATCAGACATAATTAAACTCACACACAACACACAATCAAATCACTAACTGCGAACAGCATCATAGCTCAAAACTGCTTAATTATATCGATCTGATAGGGAGTAAGCAAGGCAGCCAAAACTGGGAAACATTACAAGCTGCTATTGGGCACGAACATCAGCCAATCCCTTCAAGGATTCAGAAGGAAGAATATTATGTTTTATTTTACTGTTATTATTTCATATATTATTTTTTCTTTTTATAAATGGAGCTTGTAAATGTAATGTAGATAATGTATATATTGAATAAAGGATTTTAAAACTGAAAAAAAAAAAAACTGCTTCCGACTGTAGTAAACCGCATTCCTTTTGAAAATAATCTTTTAATCGGAGAACGACACTCCAAATAGGTGAATTTTAATCAAGCTGAACTTTTCCGAAATAACTGGGCTAACACCGTTGTATTTGGCGCCGGTACTTTTTTAATTTATCGCGAAGAAAATAAAAATTGTTTTGTGATAGACGTCGAGTGAAATTTCGAGGATAGAAGAATGACATCCTGATAATTTTGTTTTTAAATTTATTCTCATTAAGTATATTATTAATTAGCTTTTATTTGGAATACCGTTGTATTACAAATTATATAATTATTTTATTTTGGACAAGGAATTTCAGTACAACGCATATATAAAATTATTTTAAATCGTGGATTTAATTATTTATTTTTATTATGTTATTTTATTTATGTAAAATATTCTGAAGACTCAATTATTTCGCCATTACCGAAATGTGCATAACCTCTTATTTTTATTTACCTTTATTATTTTAACTTGTGGATTTAATTATGTTTATTCTTCTTATTTAATTCATGTAAAATATTCTAAAGATTCAATTATACTGCTAATTAAATTTGAATATCCGAATTATTAAGAGCAATAATTGTCCTACTGCTTCATATTTATTATCTTAGGTTTTACTATTATTTTTGTGGGTTATTTGAATTTAATAATGCCCCACCGTGGCTACCGTTGATTTAAAATATATTATTGTATATAAATTTAGTGTGTTTCTTTTAACTAGCTCGTCCAGAATCACCTTGAGAGAAAGATGTACAACATTGCGTTTTAGTTTGGGAGCAAGTGGATATTATTTTTTTATTTTATTTAGGTACTACCCCATATGCAAACGACTGACTGGAGATACTAACTACACTGAGGGTACTTTGAGTGCACTCCAGTAGCACTTGAAGGTCCAGAGCAAACTGCGTAATCAAAACTGGCGTCCGGGCAACTCTTGTGCTAAATAACAGCCTGGCGCCATCAACGACCTTCAAATCACACAAGTGACAAGTGATAATAGAAGACGTGTCACAATAGCATCCATAGCGCGCGAACGTAACTTACTCTCAGTTCATAGTTGAGAACAAGTTCAGAGCGGACCAGCGGAATACTTAACAAAAGCTCGCCAGATCATATTCATCTCTTAGCTGGGTCGCTTCGGGACGGTCTGTACACCGCTTGGGCCGCCGCACTCATCGTCTCACTTCCCCGCGGCTCTCTAAAAAATAACGCCAAGACACGTAATGTTTGAGCTGCATTTTTGCAAGATAGAGGAGCTTTGTTTATAGTCTGTCGCATATTTGATGTGATTCGATTTTGTAGGGACCAACAATATTATTGCCCAAAATCCCAACCCATACATTCAACTTTTCTGGATATTTTGAATGCTGTTCTCTCATAATTCGTGGATTCAAATCACTCCAGTATCTGCAATTATGTCTGTTGACATGGTTTATAAAATTCTCTGAAGACTACTAAGTGAAATTCTTGAAGTTGTTGCTACTTTTCTGGTGCTTGAAGTTGGGATCCAGTTAAACATGACCCAAAATTGCAACCTGTACAGCCTCGTTGATATCAGTGTGTTGCCTTTCATGTTTTTTATTAGCGCCGGATTCGTTTTCCATGAATTTAGTTGTTAAATTTACTACGTAGGGCTGAGGTTTTTACCAGGATCTTTCATTTCTTGCAATTTCCCGGGCCCTTTAATTGTTGCTAAAATAAAATAACAATTTGAATTCGTTCTGCTGTGGTATAAACCATGATTTGGATCGTTTGCTTCAAGATAGCGAATACTAATGAATAAGCGAATTTCTCTACACCAGTGATTTCTAATCGACTAGAGGAGACCCCTTTTCCAAAGCGAACTGATACCTCAGACCCCCATAGCCAAATTATTTTAAAAATACTATCTCTCGTTTTTCCTATTAATACAAAATACCAATTTAAAAACTTTAATTGCAAAAGACACCAAAAAAATAAAAAATTCAGTGTGATGGATGAACCTGGCGACTTTCTACCAATCTAGCTAAATCTAGTTCAATATTGGTGGGTTGCAGCCTTAAATCTCCGCGTTCGTTGATTTTCAGTTTCTTTGTTTTGTCAAAATGTTTGTAACTACACTGAAGCCTTTTTACTTTCCTATCTGTATACAGATATAAGAAAAGTATAGGAATCATGATTTTTTTCGACCTCGAATTTTCGACGGATTTTTACGTTTTAAGGTCCCCTGAATCCGTTTTGACTATTTTTGCGATGATGTCTGTGTGTGTGTGTCTGTATCCACCATAATTCATGAACCGATACACAGAAAAACACCAAATTTAAAACTTAAGCTTTATTCCAGCGTCCAATGAACTGATTAGATTTTGGGCAGAGTCGGAACATCTGGGGGGTACTTTATAGGTGGTCATTTTTATATTTTATGAAATATATGTTATTTACGTTTGGAGAAGAAAATTCTTCAAATAAAAGTTAATTCTAATCTTATTATCTACAATTTTTGTTCTATACAAAATTTTCCTAAAATGGTCCGTATTCGAGAAATTTGAGAAAATGTAAAACAAATAATTTTTTATAAAAATTGTTTGCAATATAATTCTCTATAATTTTTATCCTATACATAATTTCTCTAAAATGGACCGTATCCGAGATATTTGAGAAAATGTGTAAATTTAGAATTTTGAAGAAAACTCAAAAACGGATAAAGAAAAAAAAACATGAAATTTTAAACTTAAGTTTTATTTCGTCCTGACGTGAAATGATTAGATTTTGGACAAAGTCGGAACATCTGGGGGGTACTTTATGGGAGGCCGTTTTTATATTTTATGGAATATATGTTATTTATGTTTGGAGAAGAAAATTGTTCAAATAAAAGTTACTTCTAATATTATTATCTATTTTTGCTTTATGTCAAAATTTCCTGAAATGGTCCGTGTTCGAGAAATTTGACAAAATGTGCAAAATTCTGATTTTTATGAAAATTGTTGAACTAAAAGTTGTTTGCGATATCGATCTCTATAATTTTTGTTTATACATGATTTTTATAAAATGGACCGTAATGGAAAAATTGTAGGAAAAGTGCTAAATTTAAATTTTTCAGTATTTTCGTTTTCAATTAATATCTATAGAAAAATGTTTCGAGGTAGATGTATGTGGAAAATGTATATATTTAATTTATCCTCTAAACATTTATAGAGGTGCTGCAATAGGTTGTACAAAATAACCGAAAAAAGCCTATAATAACTAGATAGGAAAGTCATGTCTTGGACACATCAGATTTTTCGACTAGGTATGATGATGGAAAAGCGTTAAGGTATTTTTCAGCAATGTTGAAATATCTTCTTTTTCCATCTTATTGTAGGTAGTGACTCCTTTAATCGACTGGGTGGAATTTTTTTATAATGTTCTGAAACCAATTTTCAAACATAGGGCCATCAATTTCTTCATGGTAGTCTTTTGTTTTCTTTGACCCGAACAGTAATGAACCATCTTGCCAAATTCTTGTTACTGTATGTCGTCCAGCATTAACCCATATTTCATCTAAATAAATTACCTGTTTATGCTGATTCCTTGCATCCACTATTTTCCTTAAATAATCATGTCTCCACGCAATGATAAAAAGCTATTTCTGTCACGTTTTTTGAACAAAAAATTATTTAATGTAAAATTTTTTGCAGATGAAAATATGATATATTTGGAAGAGTGGGGCTATTTTCTATTTCTGAGTGTAATTTTTTAAATGTAGGAATTTCATTTCGAAAGAAAAAAGAATGTACCATTTGCCTTATTACATTCTTCAACAAAGTTTCAATAAAAGACTTGTTTTTTCTTGGGGGCTTTTTCGGATGTGAGACTTCTCCAATAACTGTATCTCCTTTAATATTATACGTTGAGCACTTAGGTACTCCAGTATAGGTCTCATATTTAGTGGCTATTTCCTCCCCAGAAAGTGAAACAGTCTTCTAAGATTATTAAATATATTAAGTACGATATTTTTTTCTTCTAAAGATAACGCTTTATGTTCACTAGGTCGTTTACGCGTAATTGTGCTTGCAATATTTTCTAATGCACTCGATATTCCGAATCAATTAAAATACATACGGCTATGAATAAATAAAGTCTGATTTATCTGTTAAAAGAATAGGTTTATTACAGTAAAAACCATGAAACATGATTAAATCTAAACGAAAACTTGTAATAGGCCGATCAGATGTTTTAAAATGTTCATTTTAACTACAAATAAGCATTGAAGGATGACATAAAATGCCTACCTCTTGAACCTGTACTACGTTTTGCAAATTAAATTACTACACTTCTTTCTTCTCTAGACTATAGACTCACTAGACAATAACTATTGTGATTAGTGTAAAATCAGAATACAACTACCTGTAAAACCGTAAAAATAAATCAGTCACATTATCAAGGCTTCGCTGATAAAAACTTAATGCTTCGCAGTTGAGTTGTTCGATATTATTTTTTATCGGTTTATTTCACTTACACTCCCAACAGGTGTTTTACATTAATTTTAACACAGAACAAAAAAAACGTCAGCATGTTTGAAAAGAGAATTGAAATGCCACTTGCCCCCTCGTGCCATTTAGTATTCTTGAAGCGGTTGCCACCCCGTTCAGGGAGATGAATTGAAAATCAAAAAGTCCCCCTTGAAATCAAAATCGACCGGTCTCGGGGATTTCCCAAAAAAAATCTCCTATGAAAATATTTCAGGTGGACTGTTTTAGTTGGGCCACCCTGTATATAAGTTTCTTTTGAAACTCTTTTTAAACACGCCAGTCAAGAATATATCTTTTCTGTCAGTCATAAGTCTGGAAAAATTGTGAAGGTATTTTTTTTTGATTTAGAATAATTAATCTTTTGATTTGAAAAATAATTTGTAATGTCAAAAACAGTTTACGAGGATATCAATTTATGTCACTAACTAAATGTTGACTACCTTGTCGCGAGAAGGAATTTATGCTAGGGATTAACTAACTCGGGAAGGAATTCGTGATTGTTTTTGAACGCGGGAAGGAATTCAAGCACAAAGTATTTTTGGTTTATTTTCAAGTTTTTGTTGTTTCACAAAATTCACCTCCTCCACCAAATTATATGACCCGTGGCACCGCTGGATACGTTAATACTCCAACAAAAACCCAAGCTAAGGTGTAAGGCAACGCGCTGAAGGCTGAATGGCCGCTGGGAAAGCGGTTGCGAACGTTCCTCTGGGAAAGCGGTTGCGAACGTTCCTCTGGGGACACCTGGCGAAACCTCCTTGTATCTAGCCTTACCCGGTTATGCGGGGCTCTGACCGGGTGCACATTTATTTCCCTAGCTACTCGTGGGACCAATATGGATCAAACAAACTCAACAACAACAACAACAACAACAACAACAACAACAACCGTGGACAGAGAACTCCCAGAAGGAGAAAACCTTCGACACCAACAAACAACAGAGGCAATGGAAACCAAAGCGATTTCAGAAGAATTAACTTCGTCTCCATCAACCTCTGCACAACGCCCTAAGGCGGAACAACCTTCGGAGGCAAGTGGCAGTTCCACAAACCACAAGGAAGAAACTAGCCTGAAACGAGTTGCCTCAAAACAACAGGACTCACCTGGAGCCGCCTGACTCTCAGGCGCCCAAAAGAGGAAATTGGCAATTCAGAAGGCTAAGGCTGAAGGAAAACCAATCAGACCCAGAACTGAGAGAAGGACGGAGAAGAAAGAAGCCAACCGAACTCAAAATCAAACTGGGCCGCCTCCAAAGTGACAGTCCGTCTTCAATTGAAGCCACGGTAAGAGGTCAACCCAAGAAGCCTAAAACTGGGTCTGATAGAGCAAGGACAACCGCATCTGCAACGCAAGCGGTAGAAGGTGGCTTGTCCTATAAAGACTGAGAAGCAAGCGAATCAGACTCAGGAAAAACTGATGGGAGAAATTTTGAAGAGTGGGTAGGGATCAAGGCCACAGTTCAAGAAGGGATATTTCCATAACGGAGCTCTCTTCTTGATCTGTGCCAATGATACCGCTAAAACCTGACTCTCCGAAATAATCCCCCAGCTTTAACCATGGCAGGGAGCACAACTTATGGTGGGACCTTATAGCGAGATCGTCCGAACCAACAAAGTTGTGGCCTGGATACCTAAACCCATGTAGAACATGGAAACTGCAAAAGTACTTGCGTTCCTCAAAACCCAAAACCAACGGCTCCAAACGGAACAGTGGCAAGTCATTCACATGCAAGTGGAAGACATCGGTCAAACCATTGTACTGCTGATTGACGACGACTCTCTGAAGGCTTTAGAAAACCTGCAGTTAAAACCATATCTGGGCCTAACTCAGGCAATCTTCAGAGTGCAAAGGGAGAGGAAGGAAGAACCTTCAGATGCTCAGAATAGTGCAAGCTAATCTGAGACACTGGAAGGCCGCCTCCGCAACCCTTGCACGTACCATTATCAGGATGGACATAGTCGTAGCCCTTATACAAGAAACCCTGGATCTACAAAGGGCATGTGATGGGGCTCGGACAAACAAAAGGTAAATTAATATACAATACCCATTGTGGAAACACTAGGGCTTGTATATACATATTATACATACGTAATGGTATAGACATCCTCAACTTATAAGATTTCTGTTTTAGAGACCTAGTAGCAGTCAGGAAGGAAATAAACATAGCAGGCAACAAGAGGCCACTCATTTTAACCTCTGCATACCTTCCCTATGACTCTCCCAGCCCTCCGCCAACAGATGAGCTGAGGGATCTAGTAGATACCTGTCGGGCCGAAAACCTGCAGGCACTCATTGCTGCTGACGCAAATTCACACCATATAACATGGGGCAGCAAGGACAACAACAAAAGAGATGAGTCTTTACTTGAATTCGTTCTAACCACTAACCTGGAAACATTGAATAGTGGAAATAAACCTACTTTTGTAACCAGTAGACGGAGCGAGGTTATTGATATTACCCTTGGTTCTTCCTTCGTTTCAAATCACATTGGCAAGTGGTACGTGTCTAGAGAGCCTTCGCTCTCAGATCATCGGCATATTCTCATGGAAATCGACAACGTCGATAAAA
This sequence comes from Psylliodes chrysocephalus, assembly GCA_927349885.1. NCBI lineage: Eukaryota > Metazoa > Arthropoda > Insecta > Coleoptera > Chrysomelidae > Psylliodes > Psylliodes chrysocephalus. The sequence goes on from OV651826.1 coordinate 1,467,342, forward strand.
CAGATGTATTATACACATAAAACCACATCCCCAACTAGCCATTCATAAAAGTGTATTTGTTGTGAAGTTCCCATCATCATCTATTGTATAGTCCAGGAGACAGTGACGATTTTCGGTATTTATTTTCCCAGTCAGCAAGCACGAATAGAGAATTGTAGGATTAGCAATTCTAAGCAAAATTCATATATATTTAGAGGGGGGATCCGATGGGCTGAGGCCGAAAATGCGTCAAAACATACGAGAACACGGCCCTTTTTTTCCATTGATAAAAATAGTTTTAGTAGTAAGAGATGTACTGAAGTTAAGTAAAAAAATAGTCTGATTAATCTGTATGGATAATATATTTGGCAAGTGCATAGAATACACTGTCAAACGAGTTATGTACACAATTATTTCTACGACCACAATTATTTCTACGACCACAATTATTTAAAGAATGTTTTGTATATTAAAGTGTACGCATAGGACACATAAATAAAATCTTATATCACAATGTTTCACCTAACCAGTTGGTTTATTTATAGAAATTAAACATAATAATTGAAGATATTACAGAAGAAAATAGGGAAATAAATTACATTTCCTTTTACACTTTTATATAATAATTGTTTTATTTAGAATTCACGAATCACTTATTACTCTACATTAATTATAATTATTGTTAGTTTCGTTATGTCAAATCATTTATACTAGAGGTGTGAGGAAAATACAGTGAACTGTGGATCGCCAATATCGTTGGATGCGCGTGGTAGAAATGGTTCTATAATACTGCTAAAAACATAGCTAAATTTTCATGGAAACACTGTACTTTTGACATTTGCGATACCCCGACGCATATACATTATTGATGTAATCTCATGATTTTACAGTAATAGTTTTTGCAATTTTAGTGTGATTTTTAGGTTATTATGGTTATTCATTTTATTTGGTTCTGATCTTTTGCGCTTTTAGAGTATTTGTCTTTTATATAGTTTTTAATTTGAATTTTAATATTGTGGTCTATTTATATTTAAATGCTGCTTTTCGACTAGTGCTTTATTCTTTTTGTGTTAAAATAAGCTTTATAACCATTAAGTACATGCTTCTAGTTGATATCTACCTAATCGTCAACGGGAAAAGTGGGAAAAAGTGTATGGTTTTTTTGGTGTAAAGTTAGACGCCTTCATTTTTCAGGTAAGTTATTTGTAGTTATTTTTTACTTAAAAGGATAGCAATACGTCCTGGTTCGGGGTGTGACTTTTGGGTTTTAGCTATCTGAGCCAAATTGTCGGCTAAGTGTCCTCTTTTAGGGCACCCAGAACCGAAAACTATATAGGTATATAATATGTTTTTCTTTAAATTATTTTTTAATATGTATGCAGCTTGGATGAGGGCTTTAGGAAGTGATCCTAAGACTGAACACTGACTGCTATAAATGCCGTTTTTAGAGCACATTTCATAGTAAGTGATTTCATTCTAGCAGCAATGAGGAAACGTTTAAAAAACATGCTGTACCAGCTATTACTTTAAGACCTCGTCTCTTTAAGTTATTATTACTTCATTCTTATGCATATATTAAAATGGTTTTTATGTCCTTATGATTAAAAGATGTAGGTATTTTAGTTATGTTATAATAGAAATATATGATACTTTGTATTGACTGACCTACTGGCCACTGGTCATTCCACTTTTACTCCCTTTTTTCATAAATTATCAAATTATTTAAAAACTAATACATACCTAGCTATTTTCTGTAAATTACATTAACATTTTAGTATTAATACTTTACTAATAAAACTTCAGTTAATTTATCTTATATATATACACAACGGAAGAGTTAATTGGATTTTCTTCTTGTTGAGTTTCAAAAATAGTAATTTAACATGATTTAAAAACAAATACATGAAATGGGCAAAATAGGCCTGCAAAGGCACTTTGTAAACAATCTCACTTGTATCGATGTGACGTAATGCGCGAATTCAATCTGGCTTACTTTTGTTAATAGATTGGCGTTCCATTTTAAATATACAGTTCAACGGGAATAGATTATTTAAATATACACGGACCGGGAAAACAAGTACGAAAAAATTCACTGGCTCCTGGACTAGTACTGTATCGAGGGAATTTTTATGAATGAAACAATATACGACCCTCCACAATTGCGGTCTACCCAACTTCCGCTGTTGTCAGACATTATTTTTTTTTGGACAATTTAAAGACCTAACAGTAATTCAAGCAAACGCAACAACATTACTACAGTTAAAAACATCGCAAACTTGGCATCAATATTTTAATTTTATCCAAATATTGTATTTCTGTCGAGGATCATCCGCGTTAACTTCAGAAATTGTGTAATCTGTATTGGTTATATATATCTATAGTTAAAAGCACGTAAACTTGGCATCAATGTTCAATCCGATTATTGAGTTTCTACCGCGGACACCACCGTTCATTCTTCAAAAATTTTGTAAATAATCCTATCTGTCTTGGTTATATATCTATGCATAAAGCCGATTGGTTCGGATACGGGGTTGAGCTGGGGCAGCGTTAAAAACCGTTAAAATAACTCTTAATACTAAAAATGATATAGATACAGTTGCAGAATAACTACAGGACGCAATCATAACATATCACAATAACTGCTCGTTAAAGAACAGGAAAACTTCTAGGGAGGTGAGCTGGTGGGACACCGAACTCGCCAAACTCAGAAGGAAAACACGTTAACTTTCTAATAAGGCTAAAAAGACGAATGAGTGGGGGGAATACACCGAAACACTCACAGAGTATAACAAAACTCTTAAGAAATCTAAGAGGGATTCATGGAGAACATTCTGTCAGGAAATTGAAAATACAACCGCATTCTAGCAAAAGATCCAATACACCCTGTGGGGACTTTAAAAACCCAAACAGGGGAATACACTAAAACTGGAATGGAAACATTAGTACTACTTCTTAAAACTCATTTATCTGATTGCACAACAAACTCGAATGCAGCAAACCAAATACACACGAACTGGAACTCTCAAAAAGGAGTATCTAGCCAAGAGTGGGAAACTACTGAACGGGTAGTCACAACAGAGAAAGTAACATGGGAAATACGCATCTTCAATCCATACAAATCACCAGGACCAGATGGGGTACTGCCTGTGCGTTTGCAACAGGCAATAGAAACGCTGGCCCCGCATATTTGTAGGCTCTACAGGGCAAGTTTGGTGCTTAAACATGTACCAAATACCTGGAAATAAAGCAGAGTTGTTTTTATACTGCCGTGGCAAAGGCCTATAGACCAATAACTTTGACGTCATTCCTATTGAAAGGATTGGAAAAACTGATTAATCAGCATGTCCGGCAAACCACTCTGGAAGAAAGGATATTTCATACAAACACGCCTATCAATCAGGAAAATCTTGTGCGTCTGCTAACCAAGATAGAGGGGACTCAGTAGCCAAGAAATAGTCCTAGGAGCATTTCTTGACATAGAAGGAGCTTCTGATAATACCTCCTTTAAATCAATGGTAGCTGCCGCTGGCAAACATGGAATAGAAGACACCATCTGCTGGTGGATAGAAGACATGTTACGCGGACGGCAAGTATAGGCACAAATGTTCAGTGAAACCATGCAGGTAAATATCCACAGGGGATGCCCACTGTGGAACCGGGTGGCATATGCACTGCTGAAAACACTAAACAATCAAGGAATGTACTCCCAAGGATATGCCGATGACATAGTCATCCTTGTCCGAGGGAAACACCAAACCACAGTCTTTGAACTCACGCAAAGAGCTCTTAGGCTGACAGAAATGTGGTGCATTAGGCAAAACCTCTTAGTAAACCCCGACAAGGCACGACTCATAACCTTTACTCGGAAAACAAGGTTGGAGGTTTTAGAAACTCTGACTCTGTTTGGAGGAAAGCTAAACAAAACGAACCAAGTAAAATATCTTGATCTAATCCTAGATATCAAACTTACTTGAAACCAACACTTAGAAAAAGTGACCAACAAATGTAAAATGTCTCTCATTGTAGGGAGACAGGCATTTGGAAAAACATGGGGATTAAAACCAAAAATGGTCAACTGGCTATATTTGGCAATAACAAGACCCATGATAACTTATGAAGCGGTTGTTTGGTGACCAAAAGTAAACCAGAAAACAGCCCTCAATACCCTCTCAGGAGTTCAGAGGCTGGTATGCCTTTGTATTACAGGAACACTGAGAAGTACACCGACAGCTTCTATGGAAATTATTCTAAACCTCCCACCCCTTGACCTAGTCATAAAGGGGAGGCCAGAATGAGTGCATACAGACTGGAAATCTCCAACAACTGGAACCCACTGGGACATATAAAACATACCAGAATAACACATGAAGTAAATTATTCCATATTAAACATGGGATCAGATCACATGACACCCCTCCTAACCTTCAGCAGACTCTTCCAGGTCAACTGTAACTGGAACGAGGTAAATAAGGAGATAGATAAATACTTGCTTAGCGGTCTCGTATGGCATACGGATGGATCTAAAATTAACAAGGGAACAGGCTCTGGCGTACATGGAATTAAAGCCAAATGCGGCGTCATCGTCTCACTGGGAAAACATACCACTGTATATCAGGTTGAAATACATGCAATCGAATTGTGTGTACGAGAGAATTTAAGAAGGAAGTACAAAAAACAAACCATCCTAATTCTCTCAGATAGCCAAGCAGTCTTAAAGGCTCTTGATTCAAACAGAATCAAGTCAAAGCCTTGGAATGATCTGGCAACCCACAACAAGGTAAAACTAGCGTGGGTACCATGGGCACAAAGGTATCCAAGGAAATGAAAAGGCTGATGAACTTGCCAAAGAGGGATCAGATCTACCATTCACAGGACCCGAACCTGTATTTGGGATAAGCAAAACCTTTGCTCGACAGACAGTGAACAGGTGGATAACCATAAAACACCAAATTCACTGGTAACAGATAAGAGGGCACAGAATCAGTAAGCTCATGCTAAACCGACGCATGACTACTGAGGCACTACAACTCGCAAGGCCTCAGATATCCATCATTGTGGGATTACTAACGGGGCACTGCTTGCTGAAACACCTTCATGTGATGGGATTACACAATGACCCCACTACGTGCAGACTCTGCATGGAAGAGGAAGAAACTTCATACCATATGATCTTTGAATGCGAAGCTCTTACTAGGGGACGATTCATCCTTTTCGGCCTAGATCCGAAAATAATGCCCCAGGCACACCTGGTAGGGAATTTATTAAAACTAACCAAAGACACAGGACTATTCCAAAGATAGTACCTGAATACGGGGAAAGCAGGGGAATACCCAAGACGCCGCAATGTTCTGGGCCAAATCTAACCATACCTGCTTATAACCGACAAAGATAAAGATAAAGAAAAAACCAAAGCAAGATAAAAATGATACCATTTCACTGAATTAAAAATATTGGGCCGTTTTTCGTGTCCAACGAAACAAAGAATAAAAAAAATATTGCTTTAAATATAAAAACGCAACAACTTGACAAAGTATTTGTCTAAATGCATGAAAATAATCCATCAGGGGTTTTTGAGGTCGCTGAAAACGAATTTTATTATTTACCGATTCTACTTTTGCATCATTACGTAATATTCAATATAATGGTTTATAAATGCTAAGTTGACAGTGTCATATGAAAATATTGGTTTGATTATGCGTTTTTAACATTTTTCAATAAAAATGATTAGTAAACATTTTCAAGTTCGTTATCGGCGTCCTCAAAAAATCTTATGAAAGAAAAATACTTTGTCAAGTTATCGTGTTTATATAAGACCAAGCATTATTAATTTTTTTTAACTCTAACAGCCCAATATTTTTATCAGACACTAATTCAGTGAAAAGCTATTATTTTTATCTTTCTGTACAAGCGTCCAATTTTGAAATTAAGTTACACGCATGCCTACTTACGCACCACTTTAAAAAGTTGGAGAAAAAATGGCCCAGCGAAATTGGTGAATTTTGTGAAACACAACAAAAACTTTAAAATAAACCAAAAATCAGCCATAAGAAAATAAGTCACACGCATGCCCACTCAAATATTTAAAACGTTTGAGAAAAAAAAATTACCCAGCGAAATTGGTGGAGAGTTTAATTTCTTGAAGGTGAGCACTTATAGTTGGCTCTAGAACTATACGGTAATGTCTCCCTGTTAAAGCTTGTCTGTGCAACATATGGAACAAAAATGATTCAAGTTTATAAAATACCTGCAAGGTATAAGTCATCGAACTTCTAATGTAAACAGCAAATTTATGATAATTTATGTCAATCTGTTACTGTGCATTCACATCAAGTAATAGATAATTATTGATAAAAGCCCAAAAAAAACTTTTTGCTATAAGAAATGCAAAGGTGTGTACCTAAACATTTTAAAATATAATTATTATTCCAATTAGTGTTTAAGGAGGTCCTTTCGTCACCCCTTTCGCCACCAATGTTAAATAAAAAATATTAGATTATGACTAAAATTTATTTTTTTTCTAATAGTTGAAGTCCTTATTTATCTAATAGTGAACTTTTAACTATACCTTACCGTGCAAATTTTTGAGATTTTTTTTTTTAAAATGTGAGTTTTTGTACAGTGTCTTACGAGAAAGTAAGACCTCAACAACAATTCTCGAATTATACTATTATTTATTGATTAGATGGAGTAGAAAAAAACTAAAAATAAGGGTTTTGAAATATTTAGGTTTTGTTTTTTACAATAAAATATATAGGTTACCGTGGAATTTATTGAGAAATTAATATTAAAAAAAATTCAAGTAACCTAGTTGAAATTTTTTTGTTATTTTTTAATATTTCTCAATAAATTCCACGGTAACCTATATATTTTATTGTAAAAAACAAAACCTAAATATTTCAAAAACCTTATTTTTAGTTTTTTTTTACTCTGTCTAATCAATAAATAATAGTATACTTAATTATAATTCGAAAATTGTTGTTGAAGTCTTACTTCCTCGTAAGACACTGTACAAATACTCACATTTAAAAAAAAATTCTCAAAAATTTGCACGGTAAGGTATAGTTAAAAGTTCACTATTAGATAAATAAGGACTTCAACTATTAGAAAAAAATTAATTTTAGTCATAATCTAATATTTTTTATTTAACATTGGTGGCGAAAGGACCTCCTTAAATCTTGACCAAGTGTCCAGTGTTTGACGATTTTTTTGGCTCTGAATTCTTTCGAACTAAGCCGATTGACGTGAAATTTGGATAGTAGACCATTTATGGCGTTTTACATTGGTACTGGATGTATTGTACTGAGTATATTTGTGTCCTTATTTGTCGATATGAAAAAGTAGAAAGTGAGAATACACTTAAAACGCACTGAGCATGCTAATGGAAAACGCCATTAATTAGGACTGTGGACCATGTATGTGGCCTCCCACACCTCGATATTTTCAGATCTATTGTGGATATCCTTTAATCGTTGTTTAGAGTATATTGTCTAGTTCGGTCTTTTGAAGTCTACTCCACAGACTAGGAAGTAGTTATCAGCGTAGCTAGTTGGTTTTTCTTTTCCAAGTGTAAGGAATCTTAGCCTTGATAGATCTTCGCAGTAGCACAATACGTGTACTGCAGTTTCCTACTCTTTGTGACAGAATCGGCATAAAGTCTCTTCTGTCAGACCGATGATATACATTCGCTGGTCCAGAACAAGATTGGTCAAACTCATAAAAATGCTATTTTGAGTTTTTCGCACGAATTATCTTCAAATTGCCTCTACTATCTCTGTGAAAGACCGTGTCTTAAACAACCCCTAGATATAGCGCGGGAAACTGAGTCACCTTGGATTTGTGGAAAGGGGACCGTGCAAGAGTGAATCATCTCAGTTGAGCCTTGTCGCACATTGTGTGATAAACAGTAACTTTTTCATATCATTCTGTAGTGCAAAACTGAACTATTATGATAATGGTTCTATTTTAAACGGTAAATTAAATTATTTCCTAGTAAATTATTTTTTTCGAAAAAGAGCAAATTGTGATAGCCCTCTTTAGCTCTGAAAATTACTGTAATTATCTACCTAAGATAGCCCTCTTTGGCACTGAAATTTCCAGTAATATATTGTTCTTTGTAAGTATTCTATAATGGAAATATATCTCTTTTCGTATAGAGCATACGAAGAAAAAGAGATGGCACGCTCAAGAATGGATGCAAATAAAGGAACAGATAAAATTGTGATCGTTTTTGACCAACAAGCTTCTCTGTCTTGCTCTCAAGAATCATCAGCCTTTTATTACATGTCCAAATTGAACATGTATAACTTCACTATATACGAACTAAATTCCAAGAAGACGTATTGCCTCATGTGGTATGAAGGCCAAGCAAAACGGGATTGGAAGTTGCATCTGTTTGTACTTTGAAAACCTGAACATAACCATCTATACTCCAGTCGATGTCGTCTTTTACAACGGAGGTCAGCAAAAAACCGGTTTGTTTTTGTCCTGTTCATGTTCATATCAGATCTATAGCCCACACATTCTTAGTAACCGGACACACTCAAAACGTACACCCTATGATAGAACAGGCTATAAAGAAATACACCCATCTACGTCCCAGAAAATTATGTCTCCATCATTTCACAAGCAAAGAAGACACATCCAATTTACGCTGTCAATCAAATAGATTTCTGCGAAAAAGTTTATAGCTGACAGTTGACTTGAAAATATAGAATGCTTTATTCAATGAAGAGGTTGAGAATCCCCGATATCTGTGTGATTGAGACCCACAAAGATGAGCCCGGATTTTTTCGATATAAAACATCATTCCCTCAGCAAATTTATTAACATAGCGAACCAGAACAAAAAACGTCGAAGCAGTTCCCCTGCATATTGCAGTTTCATTTCAACAGTAGCACTCTCCAAGGCATATACAAGAAAGTCAAACATCACTGAAAAAAAAAAGCTCTGCCTTTTCTTTTTCAGAAAAAGGCAATGTTGTAGCTGTCGTGCCCGTGTTACAAAGGTATCATCTGACCACTTTCCTGGGTTTCCCACAAGCACTGTAATTTGATATTTTTATTTTTCATATTTTTTACTGGCACATGAAACAGAAGAGAACATTAATCATATGACAAAACTTTTTAAACAACATAATGAATTCGAGAGACGCTAAAATGGTGGTTCCCACCTTATCGAGACTGAGGCCTACAAGGGTAAACTCGTAACAAAAACAAGAAATTATTTAACTTGGAACGAAATATAAAAAGCCGATAGTAGTATTAGCACGTTGAATTTTTTGGTTTGTGAAGCATTGGCATTACTTAGGTTAAACCATGTGATGATTTTCACAAGCCTTGATTTTTAAAACCATTCTATATCGCCTTTTGATTAGGGTTTAAAAACTTGTTTGAGCAATTTATCGAATAATAATTGGCCCCTTTACCTCTTAAGCCTTCTCATGTAAAATGTTTGGGCTTCTTACTTCGCCTATTTATATTTTATTAATAAAGGACAGAAGGATGAGTATTGCAGCTATGTTAAAAGAAATAAATTGGCTTTTAATTCAGAATTATGTCCAGTTCATGACTGATATTTATTTATAAAATAAAAATGACAGCACCATCGCATCAGATCTATTAGAAAAAATTCAATATAATTCGCAATATCACAACTATAATACAAGAGACCAATCTGACTTTCATGTACGGCAAGCCATCACTAAAAGTTCCTAAAATACAATTTTTATTAAAGGTTTAAAAAATTTAATAGACTGCCTACAGAAATTAAAAAAAAAAAAAAAAAAAAAAAAAAAAAAAAAAAAAAAAAAAAAAAAAACAATAAATGTATTCAAAAGTAACCTCAAACAATACTTAATAAATAAACAGAACGGATATACTTTCTTGTGATAATACTCTTTAAACCTGCCCTTTTTAAGTATTTCCCTTAATTTATTGTTATTTTACCCCTCGTTTTATCCGCATTTATTATAGATTATTTGTTTTGAGATGAACTTTATTTTAAAAAATTACTTGTTTAAAAAAATTACTTGATGTTATATTAATACCACTTGCTATGTTTAAATTATTAATAGTTTTGTGAAGATAGGTTATAGCAACTTATAGAAACAAAACTATTTTTGTGTTAAAGTAGATCCATAGAGAGCAATGGCCTTCTTTCAACATACAAATAAATTAAAACTTTATAATTAAAATGAAATACACAACAAAATACCTTGGTATCATAAATGATCCAAATTTGAAATGGGCATTATATCCTACCTCTCTTTTATATAATAAAAAAGTGCTTTGTAATGGGTCTACCAATAAGAATGATATAACTTGAAAGTGCTATAAAATAAAAACAAACTAATATATTTCTATGATTTTTTTTTTATTTTGTAGCCAACTATATGACATTATGTTTTGAATAAGACATCATTAAGATGGCCGCCTCGGCTGCGGCGACAGACGTGTGGACGGTGAATCCAATTTTCGATAACTTTTTCCAATAAGTTGGGCTGTATTTCGTGAATAACTCGGATGATATTAGCTTTCAAGTCGTCGCTAGTTTGGGGATTGTTAGTGTATACCAAAGACTTTACATATCCCCAGAGGAAAAAGTCGAGAGGTGTAAGATCACAAGATCTTGGTGGCCAGTTGATTCGAGCATGTCGGGAAATTATTCGCCCCTCAAAACGCTCCCTCAATAAATTTATTGTGTCTCGGGCAGTGTGCGATGTTGCACCGTCCTGTTGAAACCACTTCTCTTCCATGTCTCCAGCATTAAGTGCAGGCCAAAGAAAGTCCGTTAGCATGGCACGATAGCGCTCTGCATTCACTGTTACAGTATGCCCATCCGCATCCTCAAAATAGTAGGGACCGATAATTCCGCCAGCATGCAAACCACACCAGACAGTAACTTTCACGGGGTGTAATGGCCTCTCCACTAGTTGTTGGGGATTGTTCTCACACCAGAAGCGACAATTTTGCGTATTCACAAAGCCATTAAGCCAAAAATGGGCTTCATCTGAAAAGATGATTTGTTTACCAAAATCAGCATTTTCTTCTAACTGCTAAAGTGCCCAATCGGTAAACATTCTCCGCAAAGCATGGTCGGCAGGCTGCAGTTCTTGAGTTATAACCATCTTATATGGATGTAGACCCAAATCTTTCTTCAAAATACACCATGTTGACATTGCTGAAATGCCTAGTTGCTGAGAACGGCGCACAACGGATACATTTGCATTTGCGTTCACGCTTTCCCTTACCGCAGCGATATTTTCAGCACTCCTTGCAGTTCTTCGTCTTGTCGGTGGCTTACTATCCAAGAGAGTGTAATCCCGTTCAAACTTGGCAATTGTGCGCCTTATAGCGAGCTCAGAAGGTCGCCAATATCTTCACAAAGAGCACGATAACAAGCTCTAACCGATCGCCCATTTTCATAATACCTCTGTACGATAACTAAACGTTACTCTTTACTTAGTCGATTCACGGTGAAATGTCGAAGTATACTGAACACAAACCACGCTTGCTTCTTGTTATAACAATCAACATTGTACGCATATGAGCTTCGAAAATTCTATCACTCCTATTGGTAGACCCTTTATAAGAACATTATATTATCTGTCTTGCTGTATTTTTATTTATGGAAAGCCTGAATTAAGATATCTATTATTTGCAATAAATATCAAAAGAAGTATACATTTTTAAATAATTTGACATTTAAGAGCCATTCACATATCACAGTTGACATCTTGATACTTGACAGGCACACCCAAGCATTATTTTGATTTTTGCCAAATAAAATGGCCGGTTAATTATTCTATGGGGTTGCGACAGAGAAATTTGATGAAGTTGTTATTGTGGCTAGGGGCGAAATAATAGTACGCTTAATAGCACCACCATAAAAAGTCATTTTTAAGATACTGCTTACATATTTTTCATAAATTGGCAGGCTTGGCGACTAATTTCGAATGAAAATAGTCTCCAAAATGGCTATATGGTTGCAAATATGAAGGCCGCAACCCGCCTTAGAAAGGACCCCGCAATAATCTTATGGAAATTGGGTTCCTGTCAATTTGTCTGAATTTTTAATATGTTGTAGATTTTGTCATCCTGAACAAAAGTCTCCATGGGCACAAAGTGCCAAAATAAATATTTTGGCAGCTACGGAGCTGCCAAAGCTCCCCTGACCCGTTGCAAAACTATTCATTTTCAATACTATTTACAGATGTCGAAAGCATATTTTAATTATTCTAATATATATAATGTTTTTGAGGTCACTGGATTTAACCCTCATGTCAGATTGGACAAATTGACCGTTGACAGCTGTCAATTCACTGTCAACGAGGAATATAAAAGTAAATATCCTCTTTTCACAATGAGAGTTTGGGTTTTTGAGGTCGCTGAATTTAATTCTCATATCAGATTGGACAAATTAACAGTTGACAGCTGTCAATTGACTGTCAACGAGGAATATAAAAGTAAATATCCTCTTTTCACATTGAGAATTTGGGTTTTTGAGGTCGCTGAATTCAATTCTCATGTCAGATTGGACAAATTGACCGTTGACAGCTATCAATTCACTGTCAACGAGGAATATAAAAGTAAATATCCTCTTTTCACAATGAGAGTTTGGGTTTTTGAGGTCGCTGAATTTAATTCTCATATCAAATTGGACAAATTAACAGTTGACAGCTGTCAATTGACTGTCAACGAGGAATATAAAAGTAAATATCCTCTTTTCACATTGAGAATTTGGGTTTTTGAGGTCGCTGAATTCAATTCTCATGTCAGATTGGACAAATTGACCGTTGACAGCTGTCAATTCACGGTCAACGAGGAATATAAAAGTAAATATCCTCTTTTCACTGTCAACTGTCAATTTGTCCAATCTGACATGAGAATTAAATTCAGCGACCTCAAAAACCCAAACTCTCAATGTGAAAAGAGGATATTTACTTTTATTTTCCTCATTGACTGTGAATTGACAGCTGTCAACGGTCAATTTGTCCAATCTGAAATGAGGGTTAAATCCAGTTACCTCAAAAACATTACCCTATATATTAGAATAATTAAAATATGCTTCTGACATCTGTAAATAGTATTGAAAATGAATAGTTTTGCAACGGGTCAGGGGAGCTTTGGCAGCTCCGTAGCTGCCAAAATATTCATTTTGGCACTTTGTGCCCATGGAGACTTTTGTTCAGGATGACAAAATCTACAACATATCAAAAATTCAGACAATTTGACAGAAACCCAATGTCCATAAGATTATTGCGGGGTCCTTTCACCTTTACTATCAATAGCTGTTGTTTGACAGGTCGTTAGAGAATGTTTGCAATTTATGGAATGTGAAGAATGTTAGGAATTTTGACGTTAGAAATAATTGAAATTCCTAAAATTTTCACATAAGGAATGCATAGGCGGATTTAAAAAAAAATTGTTATTAAAGTAGTTAGGATGAACCGAAATTTCTAAAAATCAATAGGGTTTTAAGTTAGAAAATCACAACCGCATGTCAATCAGAACTTTCGTTCTAGAGTTATCGTGCCGGCATACATACATACAGACGACCAGACGAAACATTTTTTTGGATTTTCGGATTCAGAATGATCAGAAACATGAAAAAAAGTTTTAAAAAATGGGGGTCAGAAAATTTTTTCGTCTGCACGAATGCAATACTGAGGCCTCATAGGAAGGGCCTCAATAAAAATGGAAAGAAACATCATCTATTGTAACTGATAGGGATTTTATATAATTGAACTAGAATGCCCAATTAATATTATGCTTATTTCATACATTAAAGGCCTTTAGAACCAATATTACTTCTTGTGAAAAGATGCAGATAAACTCTACTTAGAGGAAATTGCTTAGAAATTTTGCAAAAATTAGCGTATTCTAATAACAAATTTCAATATGATAAGAATTATGAAGCACTTCTAGGATTAAAGTTAGAAGTTTTATCCCTACAAATTACATCTGGTACAAGAACTTAACAAAGACGATTTTGATAGGCGATTACAATTTTGTGAAATTATGACTGAACGGGCAATAAATGATCAGCACTTTCTTTACAACGTGTTTTTCTGACGAATGCGCTTTTTCCTAACACATTCAAATCCAAGAATATTTCATGAAGTGCATACGCAACATCAGGAAAAACTGAATGTTTGTGCTGGCATTTTTGGTAACCGTATAATTGGCCCCATTTTTACCTGGAACTTTAACCGCAGAAATGTATCTGGAATTATTAGAAAATGCCATTTATCCAACATTACTAGAGTTGATCGAGAATGACGACCAGTACATAGCAAACAACATAATATTCCAGCAAGATGGTGCGCCACCACATTTTGCACTGACTATTCGTCAGTATTTGGATCAAACGTTTCCAGGTCAATGGATCGGAAGAGAGTGACCCTCACGGTCTCCGGATCTAACCCCATTAGATTTTTTTATGGGGCCACTTAAAAACTAAAATGTATGCCACCCAGTCAACATCACTGGACAATCTGCGAAAACAGATAATTGATGAATGTCATCAAATCACCCCACAGATGCTCAAAATGTCAGAGAGCGTTTTGAACAACACCTTTATTATTGCATGGAGTCCCAGGGTCAGTATTTCCAGCATTTACTTGAGTGACTGACAAGCATTTAAAGAAAATACAAATCGTTTAAAGGAAGACCATAGCGATTTAAAACTCAGTGATTATAATCTAAATAAAAATACTTTCAAAATAAGATATCATTCGACCCCGCTTTCCATTTAAAATGTTTCACCCTAAAATCTAAAATTGACGGGTGGGTCCGAGCAATTTTTCGTTAATGACCTGGAGTGCCCAAAATTGGCTCTGTTTCGTTATCAAATAGCCACCCTGACGATCTCTTGACAAATTCAAACGAAAAAATTACATCGATAACCACAGAGAATTGTACAAATCAAACAATGAAGATTTTACCTGTTGATTTTTATTTTGCTATAAAATGTACTTCCAGTGGTAGTGTAAAAAATGCAGTACTTTCCGCAAATGAAAAGTTCAAAACAAGCATGATAATATGTCAAGAAATAGCCCCTTGTATGTCGGAAATTGGTACAGAACAATTCAAAGTTCAGTTTGAAAAATTAAAACAATTTAAGACACTACTGACAGAACGAAAAGATTTTGTAATCGTCGAAATCTGTAAAACAAATAGTGAAAGACTGGAATTACCAATATCCAGAGAACCTCAAATGGTAGAGGAAATTGTGAGTGAAGGAGATGGAAATGTTATCGCACAACAAGAAGGAGAATAAATAGAAGTACATGTTACTACCAAACAAAAAAGGGGAGCTCAGGAAGAAGAAGTAAATATGGAACAAGAGTATATAGGTGAGAACATTAGCAAGTTAAAGCAAATTAATTTCAAAAATATAAAGTTAAAGCGAAATGGAAGACCAAAAGGTCCCAACATCACTTGTGTTATCGGTATCAAGAAAAGAAAACAAAGAAATCTTTAATAGAAAGCAATTAAAATTTTATTTATTTTTATTATATATCACAAACGCTTTACCTGCAATTGTTGGAGGGGTTTCCCGATGCTTAGTAATTTAACCTAAATAGCGAGGTACCCTGATGAATAGGTGATTTTTCTATTTAACGATGCGCCGAGATGAATAGGTAATTTTTCTGGTTTAAGGTGCGCCAGAATCAATAGGTATTTTTCCTATTTGACGGTGCGTCCCTTTACGTTTCTTGATATAAAAGTTATTTTTTAAAAACAATTTTTATTTGAATCTAAATACAATATGTGTTTTTATCTACAAGTCTACAATCATTCTGATGAAAATATTAATTATTAAATGAAACGTGTGACGTGCCGGCGATGTGGTCGATGTTTGATTCCATGTATGGTGATGTTTATGGATGGTTTCTGATAACGTTCGTAGTTCCTATAACATAACTGTCCCGATGAACATAGGCGCCGAATCCCCGGGGCTCGGGGTGCGCAAGCATCCAGAGCAGTTTTAAACTGGGTGCGGAGCACCTATAGTACAACGTAAATAAAAAGTGCCAATAAGTGAAATGTAGAAGCTGTCGTGGGCCAAGTTGGTAGAGCGACAGGATGCCTCGATGCGGTATCAGTGTTTGATTGGCTGTCAAGAGTTGTAAACTGTGACAATGCACGTAGCAATAATCCTAATGCTAATACAAAATAATAATGCTTTTTTCTTAACTCAACTTTTTTATTAGGTTAAAAAACGATTTTTTATTCGAAGACGTCATTTTAAATTTCTATCTCTTAATGTCAATACGATGAGTTTAATAAAATGTATGTCTCGAATTAGCACGGTTGCAAATTGGCGCCAACTCATTGACAGTACATTTTTAAATCTTAACACGAGTTTCTTTAAATAATTAGGGTAAAAATAAAAGAGTAACTTTTAAATACTACAAAAAATGGTGAAAAGTCCATAACTTTTAATTATTTGTTAAATATCACTTTATTAAAAGTAAAACACACTATAGCCTTTTCACCATTCTTTACCTTACTCTGAATCCATTTTTAAAAACAATTTCTGAAACTGTATTTTTTGTGATAAAAAAGTCGCCGTCACTTGTCATTGACAACGCGTTAAACTTAGACTTAAGGATTTATTATTCTTGGTGTAAAAAATCGTATGACGTCAAAAAAGAACGACCAATAACGGTCTACAACTATCAAGACAAGAGCTCTGTACATATGCTATCGAGCAAATGCTTGAGGGGAGAAGAGAGAAGATTTGGAAGTTGCTGCAGATCATCAAGCACCGTTAAAAAAGAACGTTCTGTAACGATTATTTAAATTAAAAATAGTTTATTTATAATTTATTTATAACGTACTAATTAATTTATTTAATACTTGGACACTATTATAACTCTTATTATTATTTGTTACAATTTATCTTTTCTATGCAGCACTTAAATTGGAACTTAGCTTCTATCGACCAACTCACGCTATTTATATAAAGCCAGCTCTGCACTAGAACATTCTCGCCTAGAAACTCTGGAATTTCGTCATCTATGATGCTTTCTCTAGTAGCTTCTCGAAGGAATGCGCTCGACTTTATATCGCGGGTAAGATAGTAAAATAACTCTCTAGTAGTGCTCGCAAGTAACCCAGGTCATTTACTAAAAAACACTCGTACCCATCAATTTTTGATTTTAGGGGGAAACATTTTTTTGCCAGTTTCACCCCTTGAATGGAAACTTTCTAGCGGGGGTGAGACTAACCCCTAAAATCTTAAATGGAAAGAAGAATATAACCCCCGAATTTTATTAATGTAATTGTAACATATTAAGTATATTAAAGGTAGATGTGAGAAAGGTATCAACACTTTAAAATGTATTACTAACAGAAATTGGGGCGCCGACCCTAAAGTTTCACTAATGTTTTACAGGTCCTATGTGCGGTCAATTTTGGATTATGGGTGTTGTTTATACGGATCAGCTAGTAACACTAACTTGAAAATTATAGACAGAATGCAATATAGATGTTTAAGAATCTGTCTAGGAGCAATGGTGACAACACCTACATATGCGTTATTAGCTGAATGTAATGAGATGCCTCTGAAATTTCGCAGGCAAATATTGGCACACCATTTTTTCATTAAAATAAATAGTCTTGGTTCAAACTTGATAGACGACCTAGCATCCCTCAATGTAGAAAATCTAACAAATTCCTTTTGGAGAAAGAAGAATTCTCCACCGCTCACAGAAGCTTTTACCAATGCTAATACTTACTCACACTTAATAGAATAAAATTGTTTACGACTATACCGTTTTCCTTACCGAGTGTTAATAAGTAAACAAAGTCATTCATAATCCCCTTATACTCAGACACAACGCAAATGAACTCAAATCTTTTAAAAACGATTTTAAGTAATTAAGCGGGACATACAGTTATATATACAGACGGTTCTAAAACCCAAAATGGAGTAGGATGTGCTATGTATGTTCAAACCACCAAGCAATATCAACAATTGAAATTGCCTAATATACGTAGTATTTTCACCGCAGAAATGGTGGCAATAGAAAATGCCTTGAAATTGCTTTCAACAAATTATATTCGCGAAGCAGTGATAATAGCAGATTCAAGATCAGCATTGGAAGCAATTAAAAATATACAACTTAATAACATAAAATTTAATACACTGTGTAATATTAAAATTTTTTAATTCAAAATCAAAATAACGTTTATTTGGGTTAAAAGCCACATATGTATTACAGGGAATGAAAAAGTTGATCGACTGGCTAAAGATTCAATCCTCAATGGAACTTTTTTAAATACAGTGTCTTATAGGAACGTATGCTCAGCTTTAAAACAAAATGTGATAAATTGCTGGAAAAACGAATGGACTGATATTGAATCCAATAATCTATATCACCAGTTATACCCTCAATTACCATCTCCACCAGAATATATTTTCGAGTACGTCTCTAAATACTACTCAGCATCAATGAACAATTAAAAACACAACACGGAAGATATCCCTATCATTTAGCTAAATTAGGAATTGTCAACTCAGCATTATGTATTTGTGATAATGTATCGATAGCAGACCTAAATCATATATTCTTTAATTGCAACAATCATAAAGCCAAGACCGAAAGCCTATATAATTCATTGATTCAGTTGAAATTGAAACCACCTTCAAGTATTCCTAACTTGTTGAGTCAGGACAGCAAAATCATTAATAACCTCCTAATTGAATTTCTTAAGCAAATTAAAATACATTTATGAGTATAACTACAAGATAGGTAGTCATTTTCTTTAAAAGTCTGTGGCTAACAGATTTAATTCTAAGCCAACTCTCTCTCTCACACACAATTGTAACAATTCTAGTTTTATTTATGTGGTCATCGAAAGTATATTTTGCAGTTAGTCCAAAAATTTTGGGAAACTGGGTCAGTAGCTAACAAAAAAACGTAAAATAGAAAATGCTGTAGTAAATGAAGCTACAGAGGTGACGATTTTAGGGTATGTTGTTTAAGAACCCACATTCAGTACAAGACAGTTGGCGATAACATCTGGTACTAAGAGAAGTAGCATTCAGAAGATATTGAAAAAAAAAACACAAGTTTCATCCTTACTAAATACATCTGGTACAAGAACTTAACGAAGATGATATTGATAGGCGATTACAATTTTGTGAAATTATGACTGAACGGGCAATAAATTCATGATAGTTAATAATTGTTTAAATTGTGTTTCTAATTATTTCATTGGTACTGTACTACCGCAACACCACTGATTACCAGTGGTGGCTGCACCGAGCATATAGGGTTGCCAGATATCTCGATTGAAGGGGGAGCCTCCAGCCTACCAATTGTTGATACTCCCGTCTGCTGCTTCAATCCTCAAAACTCCAGCAATTCGACCTTTGACCATACCTTTTTTAAAGAAAATTTTCATGAAATTAACGCTTTAAAATGGCTTCTATATAGTGCTTTTAAAAAACTGGTGGTGACCCTTAGTGGGGTGTGGAGGGGAAAGCCCCCATTTCCCGCATAGAAGCCGGGCACCCAAAGCAATTTTTGAGTTCCGGCGCCTATGCGCGATGAATAGGTAATTTTGACGGTGCGCCCCGATGACTAGTATATTTGGCTATCTGACGGGGCGCCCCGATGAATAGACACGACCATATAAATAACATCGAAAGTAATGTTGATATTTTGTAGTGGTTCTGTTGTAATACTTGAAGTAGTGACTAGAGTGAAAATTGAAAATAGTTCAGAGTTTAGTCCTGGAACAGTGGAGAGTGACGTCCAATAAACATCAACTATGACATGTGTGGGAACATCACTATACAGACTGTTTCAGAATGTAAAGTACATACGTTAACTGTAGGTGTGGAATTCTTGGATGATTCGAAATCATCCATTATTAATGGGTCTATCACATCTTATTACCTAGATACAGGGTGTTTTATGAATTTCACCTGAATTTGTTTTTAGCCAAAACTCAACAATCGCTCGGTATAAAACAATTAAAATTTGGCAGGTAGACGCATCTCAATATAACAAAAATAATGCCATAAAAATAATAATTAGAATCCAGGTATGGCTTAACAAAATTTGACCATTTCTTTTCGCTTCAAAAACAACACCCTGTTTAACCAATTTTGATATCTGATTAAATATCTTAAGGTAGTTCACTCGCGACAGTCGTACATAAAAATATCGCTTAATGGTGAATACCACTAGTTCGAGATTCTCAATGCTAATCAATTTTATTTTTGTATGAGACTGAACAAAACACATGTAAGCTTATATATATGAATTTTAATAAAATCCATCCGGCAACCTCATAAATACATGAATGGTTTGCTATAGAAATTTGTGACTTCCTCATATTAATTTTAAGGGTTTGTTTTGGTTCAAACAGAACCGCTGATTCCAGTTCTCAAATACAGTGGACGAATTAATTTTTCAAGAAAACGTCGCGAGGTTATAACATCCTCTTAGCTGATCGAGTGTTATGTTGGCACAACGCGTTGATTGCAGCGTATACAACGTTGCCAAGTTGTAATAATTTTACGGAACTACGCGTCGATTGCTTTAAAAATATTTTTATTTTAAAAATCTATCTTTTTACTAAGACGGTCAGAAAATTTAGCGTTTCTTTAGAAAATTTTATAACTTCTTGATTTACATTACATTAGTTTTTAAAAAATATGGTAAGAACCGTTTTCGAGATATCTTGAAATAAATGCATTACTTGTGTACATGAGAGGCTTCAAGAGTGTTAATTATGCACATTTTGATTGTTAATATCTCGTTTCACAAACGGTCAAAAAATTTAATTTTTTTTAATTACATAAAAGACACTTTCATTAACCTTATATTTCAATTTTATTGAATTCTTAAGAAAAGCCGGTTTACGAGTGAACTACCTTAAAAGAGCGGAAAAACAATTAAGGTAGGTCTTTTAAATTTGCGCATGTCGTTTTAGAAGCACTATTTTTTTTGATAAAAAATATGTTTAAAACTTTGTTACCTTCAGAATTTAAAAATGATTTTTTGATGAAAAAACACGGAAAATGTTACTTTTTCAAGTAATTACTTCTTTGATTTAATGTTAGAAATAAATTACAGGACCAATAATTTTTTAAATTTATTTTAAAATACCCTGTATAATGAAAAATAGGAAAATAAAGGATTAAAATTATTATTTCTACTTAACAAAAACAAGTTTAACAGCAAGATTTAATTTTAAACATAACTTCGTAATTATTACTCTGCATTTAACTTTTTATATTTAAATATTCTCAAGAAAAACCTAACTATTAAAACAACCTTGATCAACCTAATATTTGATCAAAATGACAACTATTTTATCAAATACCCCATTCGATAAATTCTTGGATTGCCAATCTTAGGATTATTTTTTATTTTTTCAAATGTATTATGAATTCTGTTTTATAAATAACTTTATCTAGAAGGCAAGAAAAAAGTTGACAGCTAATAAATAAGTTTAATACGACGATTCAATAAGGATTGTAAGCACTGTTGGTAAATAACCAAATCTAGAAATGCCTTATCAATTTTCCAACGAAGAATATTCCGATGTTTTGTTTGTATACGAATTTTGTAATAATAGTCGAGCCGCTGCTGTGAGGGAATATTAGAGAAGGTTTCCGGGACGCCGACTGCCTAACCATAAAATTTTTTCAAATCTTTTTAATTTTCTTAGACAGCACGGTCATTTTCCTACAGTCAAATTTAATGAACGGAATGGCAAACATTGCTGAAGAGGAGAATATTATCAACATAGCTGAAAATGATCCAAAAATTAGTACTCGCATAATAAGCAATATACATTAGATTACGTTACTATTTGGCGAACATCCATTCCATTCCACATTCAGCATGTACAGAGATTGGAGATGAAATACATAGGATACATTTTTCTAACTGGATTATTCAAAATCGTAATCGATGTCTCTTTTCCGTTGAATCACAATTCACTAGGGATGGTGTATACAACTCAAGGAATTTTCATTTTTGGACACAAGAAAATCCACACGTTATAAGACAGAGCCACTCGTAAAATAAATGGTCTGTGAATATTTGGTGTGGTTTGCTAAACAACTATATGATGCGCTTCCCAATCGACTAACAGCTGAAGCATACTTAGATTTTATTCAAACGCATTTGCCAGTACTGCTGAAAAATTAAAATATTGGGGGCATGTATTTCCAGCATGATGGTGCTGCGCCACATTTTAGAATACTCGTAAGAAACTTTCTAAATGAGAATTTTTCTAATATTTGGATAGGTCGGAGTTGACCTGGGCCGGCAAGATCGCCAGATTTCAATCCCGTCGATAATTACCTTTGGGGACATTTAAAATCATTACTTTATAGTGACGAAATTAATACACCCGATGAATTTCTTCAGAGAAAAAACAATGCCTGCGAAGAAATACGAAATAAACCTGAAAAATTTCGAGCGACAATCCAAGAAATTGTCGAAAGGGCAACAATATGTATTCAGCAGAATGGTTTTCATTTTAAACAATTAGGTTAGAATAGGTTATTTTATTAATTAGGTTTTAATTGTTTCAACAGTTTATTTGTGAAATATAATTAATCATTATTTTTTTTATAATTAATTTTTTTGTTACCTAAAAGAAAATCTCAAACTCAAAGCCTGTTAATGTTTGCTATTAATTCGAAATTACCTTTTTAATCTTTAGTTTCCTTATTTTTCATTATACACGGTATTTAAAAATAAATTAAAAAAATTATTGGATTAGCTAACTACGGTCCTGTAATTTATTTCTTAACATTAAATCCAAGACTAAAATAGTGTATGTCTCAATGCCTATAACGATCCTTCCAATCCTATTTTCTCAAGGAAGTGTAGGATTTGAAGTGGCTTCAAGTTAGGTAAATCTCCCTCTCTTATTTGATATCCTCCTAGATATAGTGCCCTTGGATTCTGGAGTGCGACACATTCAGTTAGGATGGGAATGGAGGTTTCGTCCTCCTCCTCCTCACAGAATCTGCACTCACTATCCTCTACTACTCTCAGTTTACTTAGGTGTCCTTTTAGTCGGCAATGCCCGGTAAGGATCCCTGTTACAATACGTAGCCTGTTCTTGCTCAGGTAGATGCAGGCTTCCGATCTTTTCTGGTTATATTCACCCAGAAGTATCTTGGCCTGTCTCAGCCCCAAGAGATTGTTCCAATTATCGGTTCTTCTACTGCCCAATTCTTTTTTAATCTCTCCTAATATTATGTTACTGCTGATACCGCAGAACGGCTCAGGTCCTACAAAGGGTGTTTGAGCCCCTTTCCTTACAAAACTGCAATCTCGTTACCCTGTACCCCGTTATGTCCCTGGGCCCAAGTGAGAGTTACTCTATTTTTCTCGACTAGCTCATTCAATTGTTCTAGGCATCTCCAGACCGTTTTTGAGCTGATTACGTAAGAGCTCAGCGCTTTGATGGCTGCTTGACTATCGGACATGATGATAATCTCTTGTCTATGATAGTTTCTCTCGATGTTAAACTGGATACACTTCTCGATGGCATGAATTTCCCCCTGGAAGATGTTTGGGTATTTTCCCAAGCTTTCGGAGTGCTTGGTTCTCGGCCCATACACTCCTATTCCAGTTACTTCTATGGTTTTTGAACCGTCCGTATACCACTGAATATCACGTCTTTCGGTTGCAAGCGCGATGGATTCTTGACTCCATTCTTTCTTGCAGCCTAGCTCTGTAGTTTTGAAGGTTTTCACAAAACTGTACTTCTTTAGCATTTCATCCTGGGGCATGTCCCAGGTATCTTTATTCCTGAAGCAAGTCGCCCCATAGTTTATAAACAAACATTTACGTTGTCTATTAACAAAGCATCCAATAAATTGTGTCATAAAATTTCTTAAAGCCTACCCTGTGTACGCACGCAACCGACTCGTGATCGAAGCAACGCTGAAGTGTGGAAACAGCCGGCCCGCGTCTCGAACAGCCAGCCCGCGTCTCGAATGTACAAGAATACGACGGAATGTCTGCCGCTGATGCACTGGAAGCAACTGGAACGGCGGGGGAGTGCCGATTAGTCATAGGGGTAGAATCTTCGCGAGTCTCTAGCATTTTCCAGTAGCGGAGTTGGACTAATATAAATAGCCGACGTATCAGCGCCGAGTTTAGTTTATTATAGAACGTTGTATTGAATAGTTAAAGTGTAAGAAATAAATTAGAATTGTTAGTTAGTGTCTAAATATTATATAAATTAAATAGTACGTCTGAAATAAATTGTAAACAGGGTGTTCTAATTTTGATAGGTTACAAATCCTTCAGACTAAGGCAATGCGGGAAATATTGGGATGTAATCGTTTTACTAGTTCACAGTTAATGTTGGAAGCTTTAAATTGGATGAAAATTGAACATCTACTTTATATTCAGACGATGATATTTATATATAAAATTGTTAACAACATGTTACCTGAATACTTAAACTGTCAGCTTGTACCAGTTGCAAATATTCACGGGCGTAACACTAGAACGGCAAATTCTATAAATTTTTATGTGAATTCAAGTAACAAAACCAGCTCCATGAAAAGTTTGTTTCATAAGGGTATAGTTCAGTTTAATATTCTGCCTGATGACGTCAAAGCAAGTTCAAGTGTAAATGTGTTCAAAAAAAAGATGAAGAATCATGTAAAGTTTATATAAACACAATTCGTTTTCTATGTTATGTTTTGTTTGTTTCGAAATAATAGTATTTAATTTAATATTCAAAAACCCACTGATTTTTCCTAACGAATTTTTTTTGTTTAATTTTTTTATTCATGTTTGGTTTTTAAATTGTTAATCTACTTTCTAACCTTATAATGTACCTACGTTACTTTCTGTACTTATTATCTTTTGATAAATAAACATTATTATTATTATTATTATTTTAAATAAATAAACTTTAAATAAATTAGACTTTCGTCACAATTGCTTACGCAACCCTATTTTATAAATACAAAGGCATGCATGTGAGGTCACATGGAGGGCAACCTGTTTTTACCAAGCAAGAAGCAATAATTCGGTCTGTAGTAACTTGCAGCGACTGGAATATTTCCGCTATGTATAGAAGATCTACAAATTCGTTCTTAGATAGGCAAGGACGACAGGTTATCCGTTTTAAAAATAATATTCCTGGTCGAGACTGGGTTTTTTCACTTATTAAAAGACATTAGGCTAGTTTGACACACCGCCTAGCGGCGAATATAAAACGTGCAAGTGCGAGTTTCTCCTGAAGTAAGTCAGAAATATTTTGAAAATTTGCTAATTAGCATTGACAACGTGTCCCCGTCAAATTTGTTCAATTACGATGAAGCAAACATGGCGGACGATCCTGGGAAAAAGAAGTGGCTATATCGCAGGGGAAAAACCCGGAAAATGTTATAAACCATTCAAAAACAGCAATTTCCATCATGTTTTGTAGGTCATCTTTAGCTGTTCTCCTATCTCCCTACGTAATTTACAATACGAGCATATGTGGGACCGTCGGACCCAGAATGGTCCCAAAGGAAATCTTGTTGTAAGGACCGTTGTTGTAGCTCGGGATCCAGATACAATAAAACGAAAAGTGGTTGGATTGAAGCCAGCTGCTTTACTGATTGGTTTAGGATTACGTTTTAAATAAAATTCCGAACTCTGATGATAATAGTGATCAATTTGGGACAAATTTTGGTAATAATTGTGTCCTATTTGAAAGAAAAACGTTACAACAGCACTCCTATTCGAAATTCGTCGCAGAAAAAGAAGCGGTTAACTGTGGAAGCTGGAAAGTGTTGCTTGCCCAACAAATGAATTAGACGAAAGTGCAGAAATAAATGGTATTTCGGAAGAACTATCCGATGAGCAGCATGAAGAAGCAAACTCGGACGTTGCTGATGAAGTAGATTATTTACCCACAGATCCTAAGAATCTTGTGCCTGGTACGATCATTCTAATAAAAGTGTTGTCTGGACACAGAAACTTTACCAAGTACAGATACGTTGCCAAGATTGAAGGGCAAGTAGACGAGAATGACTACAATGTCTTGGGGTTAAAAATAACTTTTAAAAATTGTTCATAACGACTCGTTTACAGTAAGCTTGGAGGACATCACAGCCTAGAACCTCCAGCAGAAACTTCTGCAGGGCGCGGAACAGGATATTTATTTTCGAAATAGGTTGATGTTTTTGAAAGTTAAATTTTGTTTAGTTAGGTTTTGTACCTTTTCTGTTCATTTATGTTATGTTTAAAGACTATAATTTTCATTTTGATATCAACTAAAGTTTATTAAAATTCAATTCTTATGACAAATGATAATTTATAACTTACCAATTGTCAAAAACGTTCCAAGCGCACATAACATTCATAAAAAATAGTTAATTGTATGCTTAGGCCGCGAAATACCTTTTTAACGTACCGAAAGAATAGTTATCGCCGAGGCCGCATGCGGCCGAGGCAAGATAATCTTGAGGTCGTTACAAGGTTTCGCGGCCATGGCATACACACTACTTTTCGTGCAATCGTTAAAATTATTAAACTAGATAATTGTAAATAAATATATTATTGCTCTAAAATCAACAGCAGTTCAATTTATTTAACAATGTCACCGTGTGCTATGGAAATGTTCAATACATACAAAATATTTTGACAGTTCTTGACAAAACACAAAATGTTTGATACTGATGGCAATATTTCAGTACTGATGGCAATATTTCAGTACCTTCCACTCCTCCTAAACTCAAGAGAGTTGTAAATTCGGCGATTTCCGCTTTAATACCCGAAAATAAGAAGCAAATTTCCAACTTAATTTCTGGCGTTATAGTATCTGGTTTGAATGTAGGCAATAAGCATTATTCAGAAACACTAGATGTAGTTGCTTCAACTTCTGGAGTAAATATAAGTAATAATACAAACTGTACAATTAATGTTAATATTCATCCTAAATAATATAAGTACTTATGTATTTGTTGGTATTCAATAAAAAATATTCCTTGTCTTTGTAATATTTTAGAAATGTCAAATTTGGAAGTAATATTCAAATTTGGAAGTGACGTTTGGTTTCGCAGCCGTTGCTATGGGTAACGCCGCGAAATTAAATTTCGCGGACTGTGCTGAGAACGCGAAATACTGACTTCGCGTGCGATTGCACGAAAAATATATTGAGAGTAAGGGAATATGGATTACATTGATAACTCTTAGATCCGAAGCATTCGCTGTAATGCAAAAACACAGTGCTTATCAAAGTTACCCCAATTTGAGTATGACTTTGACAATAAATTTATTATTATGTAGAGCAAAACCCTGGATGTCTTCATTAAGCATAGTGCGAATACATTATATTTTTTTGACGCAGCAAAACTGTGTAGTTTTAGTGTAATACAAGATTTATTTAAAAAAGCAATCAATCTCACCCCATTTGACGGTAACACATTTTTAACAATATATTTTTCATCAAAAAATTAGTACCTCTAAAACAACATGCGCAAATTTTAAGACACCTACCTAAATTGATTTTTTTGCCCTTTTGAGATATTTAATCAGATATGGTAAATTTGGTTATACAGGGTGTTGTATTTGAAGAGGAAAGAAATGATCAAATTTTGTTAAGCCGGACCTGGATTCTAATTATTATTTTTATGGCATTATTTTTGTTATATTGAGACGAGTCTACCTGCCCAATTTTATTTTTTTATACCGAGTGGTTGTTGAATTTTAGCTAAAAACAAATTCAGGTGAACTTCGTATCTAGGTAATGAGATGTGATAGATCCATTAATAATGGATGATTTCGAATCATCCAAGTGTCCCACACCTACAGTTAAGGTATATACATTACATTCTGAAACATCCTACACACAGAATCCTTCGTGAGCAAAAGTCGGTCTCCGCCAAAAGAACATCGAGGAGGTAAACAAAACATAACCTTCCAGAAATCGAAAGAACAATTAGACGAAAGGTAAATGAAATTTATTTTAAAAAAGAAATTTTAAATTCTATAAAGGAAGATTCCGATTTGTCCGACATAAAACGAACAGAACTTGGGCAAACTCTTAAAGAATTAAATTTTACATGGTTAAAAAAAAAAAATCGACGCTAATTGATAGTGACGAAATTATTTGTTGGAGAAGAAAATATAAAGCGATATCGTTCAGTGGGAAGACAAATTTTGCATTTAGATTAAACATGGGTAAATGAAGGACACAGTATCCAAAATGTTGCAAGATAATAGTATTCAAATATCTTTGAGGGATTATCGTCTGAAAACTCCTTTAGGTAAAGGAGGACGATTAATTAATTGTTGTACATGTTGGAAGTGACAAAGGTTTTTTGAACAAAGGCAGTCTCATTTTTGCATAAAAAAACTTGAGGTTACCATGAGTATATAAATTCAGGCAAATTGAAAAAATCCTACTTCGTCATGGAATAAACCTCAGATCATTGAGTGGATAATAAGTAAAAGCATTGGTTGTGAAGATCTCTCGGAAGATCAACTACTGTTCAATTAAACATACCTCCTATACGAAACGTTATTGATGAGCTTGCAGCAGTACAAGAAATTCATGTGTTGCGCCTCTCTCCTTGTCATTGTGAACTCAACCCAATTGAGCTATTATGGGCGCAAGTTAAAGGAGATGTAGCTCGGAAAATCAACTTTTAAATTGAGTGATGTTTGGGAACTGCTGGAAAACTCTATTAAACCAATGAGTGCTGAAAACTGGGCCATATTATGGAAGAGAGCATAAATCGTGAACACCTAAAATTTGTTGTTAATGGTACCGACTCAGATAGAGATGAAAGTCTTTCTGATTAACCCATCTTTTACCAAGGGTAAGAAAAAAGAAGGTAATTTCATAAAACTAGTTTTATTCGATAAATTAAAGCTTAATAAAGACAAAATTACAACAAAAATTTTCATAACTGAAACTATTAAAAAAACTGGTGCATATACGCACCACTGGCTAAATCCGTTACCAATGGTTGCGAAAAACAATTGGCATGCAAATTAACTTTGTACTTTTTGCACTTATACAGGGTGTTTATTAAGTACTTGTACAAACTTTAAATAGTGAATCTTTGACTAATTTTAAGGCAAAAAGTTCATATGAACACGTTTCCTAAACCTCTTAACTTTTGTGCTACAGGGTGGTAAAGTTTTCAGAAAAAAAATCTATTTTTTCCAATAACTGTGAGACTATTGTAGATATCTTTACGAAATTTGGTACACGTATGTATACTATGCATTAAGATGCATTTTTTGATGTACAAATTTATGTTTTCCACCAGTGGCGTCCATACCTACGGGGTTTGTATTGAATATTTTTGCAGAAAAAAATAATATGCCACTGCTTCATCTTAAAACAAAAATTATTTTTGAAATCCTCATCCTGAATCCTGATGGCGGGTGAGGTTTTCCTCACCTGTAAGTCAAATGGCACCATCAATGATCTTTAAGTCGCCCCGGAGCGCCACGGCAAATAATAATAGCCGTCCCTTCCCCTACACAAGTCGTTCAGTCGACTTCAGGGGTTGAAATTCACTCGTAAGGGGGTAAATTAGGGAGAGTATTATTATTATTATTATTATTATTATTATTATTATTAATTATTTTTATACAAATTTAATCTCTTGAGTTTTTTCGTTCGATGCATAGTTTACGCTTTAAAAAATAAAATCCGTTTTATTTCAGAGTCAAATTGCTAAAATGTACATACATGCATAGCAAGCCTTGCAAACAACCGAGATGTTTCCATGGTAGCGGAATCAGTCTAGTTTAAGTTTATTTAAAAAAAAGATCATGGTTTTTGTGATTTAAAAATGTATGTATGTAATAATTTATTGTCTATTATTGAGTTCAAAATGTACGAATATACCAATGCAGAAATGGCAGACATTCATTTCGTCTACGGAATGGCTCACGGTAATGCACAAGCTGCAAAAAGAATGTATCAAGCCCGATTTCCTCAACGAGAGGTTCCACATGTCCAAACTTTCATTAATATTCACGCAAGACTTTGTGAAACTGGCAGCTTTAAAAGAACAATTGATATCCCAGGAAGGCCTGCGACAGTTCGAACAGTTAAAATTGAAGAAGCTGTGTTAAATAGAATTGAAGAAGACCCGCAAACTAGTACAAGGAAAATTGCTCATGAATTGAATATTACGCATACAATTGTGTGGCAAATTTTAAAATCTCAACAACTTTATCCTTATCATATTCAACGTGTACAGGCATTACTACCTAGAGATTTTCCTCTCAGAGTAGATTTCGGCGTTTGGCTGCGAAATAAATTATTAACAACCCCGGATTTCTTAGGCCATGTACTTGTTACAGACGAAGCTTCTTTTTCTCGAAACGCCATCATGAACTTCCACAACAACCATATCTGGTCTGAGGATAATCCCAATGCTATCATAGAAAATAATTTCCAAGATCGTTTTTCTCTAAATATTTGGGTCGGAATTATCGGGGATCACCTTATTGGACCTTGCATTCTTCCACAAAGGCTAAATGGCGAAGAGTACAGAAGATTTTTGAAGCACGAGCTTCCTGAACATTTAGAAGAAATTGATTTGGCTACCAGAAACAGGATGTGGTTCATGCACGATGGCGCACCGGCACACTTTTGTTTGGCTGCACGTGAATTTCTGAACGAGAATTATCCTAATCGTTGGATAGGAAGAGCGGAACCGCAAGCCTGGCCTCCCAGATCACCAGATTTAAATCCTCTGGATTTTTTTCTGTGGGGTCACTTAAAGACACTAGTTTACAAAACATCCGTTCAAAATGAGCAAGATCTAAGAAACAGGATATTTGAATCGTGTGCCATTATTAATCAGACACCAGATATATTCGAAAGAGTACGTCAATCAATGTTAAGGCGAATTGACGCATGCGTTGCAGTAGGCGGCGGGCATTTTCAGCAATTGTTGTAAATGTTATTAACTTATTTGTAAAAGTAGTTTAGTCTTAGTCTGTAAATAATCTAAGTTTATCACATAACAATATTAATCAATAAAAGACACATTTTTCACTTGTTCCATGCAGAATACTATGCGTCGGACGAAAACTATGCGTCGGACGAAAACTATGCGTCGGACGAAAACTATGCGTCGGACGAAAACTATGCGTCGGACGAAAATTATGCGTCGGACGAAAACTATGCGTCGGAGAAAAAACTCATCAGACCAAATTTGCTCAAAACTAAATGAGGATTGCAAAAATATTTGTTATTTTAAGATGAAGGAGTGGCGTACTATTTTTTCGGCAAAAATATTTAATACGAAACCCGTACGGGCGCCACTGGTAGAAATAATAAAATTATTTGTACATTAAAAAATGCATCATAATGCGTAGGAGACGTGTACCAAATTTCGTAAAAATATCTGCAATATTCTTAGTTATTAGAAAGAAATAAAAATTCTGAAAACTTTACCACCCTGTAGCTCAAAAGTTAAGAGGTTTAGGACATGTGTTCATATGAACGTTTTGCCTTAAAATAAGTCAAAGATTCACCATTTAAAGTTTGTACATACTCTGCAACACCTATGCTTTTCTTGCTTAAAAATAACTTGATCTAGATTATCTGTGGGAATCTTATTAGGTTATTATAGGAAGAATACGAAAAATTCTAAGCAACCAACCAACCAACAAACAGAACTTTCACAACTCAATGGTGTTTTTAAAGGCTCTTCTCCACGGTCAATTTGTAACAAAGGGTTTATGTTCATCTTGGTAGGTGGGTTGGCCCACACCTTGGTGCTAGATCCCAAAGTCTTTTGGTGGGGTGTTAGTGGAATGATGGTTGTCGCGACCACACGTTATCCAAGCGATTAGTTCAGTTGCACCGATGCAAACTGAATGACCTTCCAACAATTCCAACGTGTGAACAACCATTGGCACATATATTGGCCAACATAAAGAGGGAACATAACAAAAATAACAAAAACCCCAAATTCCGATACCTTCAGATCCTTCAAGGTCAAAAACAATAACACTGATACTAAGGGGAATAGTTGTTTTATTACAGTGTACCAAAACTACATATTTAGCCCGTGGTGCGTTAATGCACCAGTTGTATTTAGAGTAATATTACAAAAAACATTGAATATATACAAATATATGTACAAATTATTTTTTAATATACTGTTTTATTTGGTATATAAGTGTTGTATTTTTTTATAAGTTATATGTAACTTCAGAAATCAGCTAAACTGATAGATACTTCAAAATATTTGATTGGTGATGTAAAAAAAAATTAAAACTGAACTGGTACATTAACGCACCAATGGTAAAAGATGGGTTAAGTGCTTTATATTTATTTACATGTTTTAGATAAAATTAGAAAGTTACAATAAACTAATTATTTTTTTTAACATTATTTACATTTATTGTATTTTAATTTAAACTTTAATTTTTGGAGTTAAACTTAAATGATTTCGTTATGTTTTATGAATGTAAATTCTTATAAATACAATTTTTAACTTTATTATATCCTACATGTATTATTTATTTAATATCCCAGAAGCACGACTATTCCCTTGCTGTATTAGCGACTGAAAGGCTCACAATAGATCTTTTAGGTTATATATCCCATAAATAAGAATTTTTATGAGTAAGTATTAATAATGGTATGCAGTAGTATCAATAATAAACAGTAAACAGTTCTCAGCTATAATTATAATACTGTTTACTGTCTTGACCATGTGTAGTGGTGCTAAACAATCATCAAAATCTGTTCAAAGTTAAAAAATCATTAAAAAAATTGTCACCCCATCAAACACAATTTCGGAGCCCTAAATTATATAATCGGAAACTTTTATAATATACATAATACATACTTTTACAGCCGAGCGCCGAGGTAGACGCGAGGCTAGAATGAGTTGCCCCGGGGTATGTATACGATTTTACTCACAATCTCCTATTAGTAATTTTACAAATATGGGGGCTAACGGAACAGATAAATAGAGAACACCACAGGCTCTGGTTGGAACTTCCTGGACTTAGACTATCCAAAATATTCATTTTTTTTTTAATCTTACCAGAAGCGAACTAGAGGCCGTAATAGGACTCTTTAAGTATATCTGATGACTCCCTATGTAGAATATGTAAAGAGGAGGGCGAAAACCTGTTCACATACTATGCCATTGCCGGAACCTTAAGTGGGAACGGGAATGGCAGACATATTCTTGAATTCGTCAAGAATATTAACCTGATGGGGAAGAAACTGTGAGAGGTACAATAAGACTAGATCTTCAGTACGAGTGGGTTTTGAACCACACCCTAATTCAGATAGATAGATAGATACAAATATGACTAACAGTTGGTCCATCACGACCAGACTACCGTATGGTGGTGTCACGAGTTGGATCACCTCAGGAAGATAGCAAGAATGCAAGTAGCTCTCAAAATTATAGAACAGTGGTGCAAGGACCATTCACTGTCTATCAATCCCAAGAAGACAGAAAAGTTCCTTTTTGCAAGGAAAAGGACGAAATTGGAATTAAAACCTCCATAAATCCTATACACAAAGCTACACTTTGCAATAGAGGTGAAGTACCTAGGTCTCACCTTTGACAGCAAGTTAACATGGAACTCACACTTAGAAAACAAGTTGTTTATGAACAATGCAGCCCAACTGTGAGGCGCACCTCCAGAGTCGTCACATGGACTTACATGACCATCATAAGACCTATACGAACATACGGTGCAGTTGTCTGGGTACCGAAAACCCAAAAATTGGCAGCTATCCGCAAACTAGAACAAATTCAAACAGCATGTCTCAACATAACAGGAGCCATGAAAACCACACCGACCAGAGCCATGGAAGTCATTCTTAGTCTCACTTCCCTTGATATTTACATCAAGTAGGTTGCTCTGATTACAATGACACGCCTGTGCATGGTTGGAATAGAACCTGATGTAGTATCTGGTGAGGCGAGATGTCGCTTTTGGCAGGAAGAGCTCGATACGATTCCACTGCTTCAAGCGAACATGGACTCCATCTAACCGAGATATATCTTCCATATAAAGTAATAACAGAACAAATAGAAGAGCCGGAAGTGGCAGGTACAATTAATAAAATGGGCTGTGAACAGTAGTGCCAGTGTAGTTCAAACCGAGCTCACGGGATTCTCATAGCAGCAAAATAAATCACCAGAAATAATATCACTGGAGGAAACACGCTCATCTATACAGACAAGCACTACTCACCCTGGACATACCACGAATTTATTCAGGGTTAGTACTAGAATGTCACAAAACTTTCGCCGAAGTATCCATCAACAATGTGGTCAATTTAAGATGGATCAAACGTCACGCCACATCGAAAGGTAACCGCCTTGTCAAGAAGGCCGAATTAAGAAACATTCCCTTGTGAAATTCAAGGAAAAATGGGATGAAACAAGAAGCTGCAGACTTGCCAGGGAGCTTTTAAATAATCCTGACAATACTACAGCGAACAAATACTTGACTATGCCTAAACAGAATCTGCACCTGATCACAGGTATTCTGACTGGACATTGCCAATTACAGAAGCATCTCCATATCATGAGGCTGTCAGAATCTACAATCTGTAGGGGGTACAAGAAGATGAGACCATCGAGCATATCCTCTACGTTTGCCAGACGTTCTCATTTATTAGAAGATTTGTGTTCGGCGATATAAGAAAAGCACCTCTTGGCGACGTTGTCAATTACATTAAATCTGTAGGCTCACGAGCTAAGAGGTGCCTATCTACTTAGTAGGATGCACAATAGGCATAGTGAGGCCTCCAGACAGTTAATTTGAATGAACTCCACCTGAACTATGAGTAGCTGCAGAAAAAGCTACATGATTCCGGAAAAAAGCAGCGAGGGATACGAAAACACTTACGAAGCATATAGTAAGTGAAATTTGCGGGGAAGGGAGTGACACATGCTCCAGACTGTTACTGTTACCCGACATATTACTAATAAATTGTGAGCAAAATTATTTATCACGCTTAATCTATGGTAAAATAAAACTTAGAAACAATACTTAACAGTACTGATTCAAAGTATTTTTACAAAAACGATAAAAACAACCCTCAATTACAGAGACTCTAATAAATAAAAACTTTGAAAAAGAAAAATTTTATTAATTTGTGAATTTAGTGTTTAAAGCAAATATAGGAAATCACTAAATTGAACTGTTATAGTCACTGTTGTTGTAATTACATTCTTAACCTTATTTAAGTATAGGTCACTCCTACCCTGGAAAAACGTCATAACGGGGCAAGTGTGAACCTGTTATACAGTGTGTCTACTTAAGTTGGAACCATATGGAAAACTTTTTTATTATTGGTTTTGTGAAAAAATGTATTTCTGATAAAAAGTTCTGCATGGTCCAAAACTTAAAATGCAACCATCAGATATCAATTTTTTTAAGCTGTATACAAGGTTTGCCAAAATATATGAATTTTACTCAAGAGTAAAGTACCTTTGTTTTACAATATAGAAGAATGTTATGAAGTAAAGTTATTTTTAAATTAAAAGTTATATTCAAATTTGCAATAACAGCTATTTAGCATTAAAATTCAGGTTTGGCGATTAATTAATTTATAACTACAAATAATTTATAATGTAAAATGTAAATAATCACCTAACCTGAATTTTCCTTAGTCTAATGCCATTCTCTCTCTCACACTCACTCTCTCACACAACCTGAATTTTCATGCTAAATGACTGTAATTGCATATTTGAATATAACTTTTAATTCAAAATAACTTTATAATGTTCTTCTATATTGTAAAAAATAAAGGTACTTTACTCTTGAGTAAAATTCATATTTTTAGACAAACCTCGTATACAGCTTAAATTGATATCCGATGGTTGTAGACCATGCAGAACTTTTTATCAAGAATACATTTTTTCACAAAACCAATAATAAAAAAGTTTTCCATATGGTTCCAACTTAAGTAGACACACTGTATATTAGGCTAGCTATTTTTTTTTTAATTTTAACTTACCTTACATCACTTGCGCAAAAGTGAATTATTTCCACGAATAGGTTTAATAATGGTAATTGTACTTGATCATTAAAATATACAGAATATGGAGTACTATATGGTCCATGATAGGTTCAAATTTATTTGCTTTATGTAGAAAAAATATAGGTAATTTCATTATAAAAAATTTGTTTAGTTGTGGATGATACAAAAGTTCTTAAAATAGCAATCTGATATATTCTTATTCTAAATGTAAATTAACGAAATGAATAATAATGCACTACATCATGAGTGAACTCCTAAAATCAGAGCAGAGAAATTAGCTCAGGGAGTTCATTTATATAGATAGTAGACAATATGAGGCTAGTATTGACCCCTGACGTACCCCCACATTGTTAATCAGTTTCTGCAAGAAAAAGTGATTGCCTGAGTAATTAATTTAAACTGATTGGAACCGATCTTCAATATAGGATTGAAACCATTTATTTTGAATGCCTCTTAGTCCATAGGAGTAGAGTTTATGCAGATCATGTTGAACACAGTCGAAAGCCCTGTTGGGATCACAGAATATTCCTGCAGAGCTGTTGCCATGTTCAAGTACCTTCTCATAAAAGGATTCCATTATAATTTTATTTAAACTGAGATAATGCATCAGTTGAATTAATATAATGTATTCAAATTTTTAGAGAATGTTGAAATTACCGAAATTGGTCAATAATTGGACACTCATGTGGAGTCCCTTTTTTAAGATAGGCAAAACTACTGAAATTTTAAGCCTTTCGGGAAATAAGCCTTCTTCTAACGATTTATTAATTATATGTGTTACGGGCGATAATATGTTTGGTGCAATTTCTTTTATAAGTTTTCCAGAAAACTCATCAGAGCCGCTAGATGGTTTATTTTTAATTTTGTTTTATCAGACACCTGATTCAGATACATGTCTAACAAAGAAACTTTTTAAAGGTGACCTGTCATAGGAATATTTAACATTTGTTTTTGGTGTGTGATAAAAAAACTGGAAACTCCAATCCACATTCATCGACACAATAGCCCACTGGGATTGAAATAAAACTGAAAGCAGAATAAATAAAATACACAGCGTTCTTTCTCTATTTAATTCCAGTAACTGAATACTTTTGAATGTTCATTAGGAAAGATAAAATATACCTAAATGATCCATCTCTAGCTATATTTGTTTAACCACATACGATTCATATTAACCTCTCTTTATTAATATTTGAAAAAAAAAAAAAAAAATTTATTTTATCAACATTTGTCCATCTTTTTTAAAATAATTTAGCCATGATGTCTTCAGATAAACTTGCAGTCAGTTGTAAGAACATTAATTATAATTTGTAAACCTAATAAACTTTGATAATGACTATGAATAATTTAAAGCTCATGTCTTTGAGACAAATCAAATTCTCAAGCTATGTTAACATGTATCTTGCAACTGGCTCTTGGTCTATTAGTGTTATTAAGTATGTACCTGTTCCTTGACACATGTAATTTTCATATTAAGTACCATATACCTATGTTTCCTATGTGTCATATTTTGGTTATTTTTCGTTAAGATTCGACATCTTAGAAACCTACATCAATATTAGTTTAATAACAGTAAGGTGTATTTTTACTTTGGTCGAATGCTATTCACCTCCCTTTATTTTTCCAAATGCGTTTTTTGTCATTGTACCTATCATGATATACAGAAATTTATTTTCAAAACTGTTATAAGGCATGCACAGCATAAAAAGGCAATAAATAATATGCACAAAAGACAATGAAAGGTTTTTTCTTTGCAAAGGGCAACATTTTTTAAAATTTGTATTAACAATGGTATACAATAGTAAACAATTCCAAGCTATACTATATTACTGTTTACTGTATTGACAATGTATAGTGGTGCCAAATTATTATTAAAATCTGTTCAAAAAGCATTAAACAA
Source organism: Psylliodes chrysocephalus (assembly GCA_927349885.1). NCBI lineage: Eukaryota > Metazoa > Arthropoda > Insecta > Coleoptera > Chrysomelidae > Psylliodes > Psylliodes chrysocephalus. Next base: position 1,505,226 of record OV651826.1, read on the forward strand.
TTCGTTTCCATAACAAACATAATTTCAGAGTCATAAATTATGTGAACAGACACTTTTAAATTACTGGAGCTTGTATGTATTGTAAAAGAAAACTTAAAAGCAATTATACGAGATTTCTACAAAAAAAAGTATATATATGTATAATTCAATAGCATAGATTCCCAAAAAAATACAAATATAAAAAATGGAAAAAAGGAAATAAACAACAAGTACCTAGGTTTTAAGTTTTCAAAATAAATCAAAAATGTTTAGGATCAAACAAGATGCTATGCTTTAAAATAAACTAAATCTCTAGACCTGGCTACCATGTTAGGTCATAATTTTTTGTTTTAGGCAGAAGGGTTGTAGTTAATTTAATTTTTAAATGCGTTGCAGCCAACACATTCCTATGTAAGTTCATCAAGAGCAAACTGAACCTCTGGCGACAGCAAAAATGTTTTAAAAATTTTCCAATATAAAAATGTATTTATATGCACGCCACTGGGAATACTTATATTATGTGCCATGAGAATATTGATAGCATTAAATTTGTGCAATGATAAGGCAGAGAAGAAAAAAAAGATGGGAACTCCTCCCATTTAAAAACTACTAGATATTTATTAAAACAAAAGGTAGCAAATTTTAATAGATTTAATACAGAATGGTGAGTGACGTTTTTTTAACTTCTTTTAAACATTTTCAAAATAAATACTTTTCGAAGGTTTACAAAAAACCTAAAATTAAAAATTCTGCAATTTTAGATTTTTTTAAGATAAATATTAAGAATTCACAATTCTACTCTGTAATTAACTCTCGGGTGAAAGTGTTCAAAATGGGTGTTTGTAAAAACAAATGCAAAAAGTTCATCAAAGATTATACCACTTCTTGATATATATATTAATAATAGTGACAAAAAAATGCCATTTATGTATTTATCAGTTCTTAGTTTTTTCTATTTTGCTTGTATTTTTTGTATAACTTTATTAATAACTTTTGACATGAACTAAAAACCTTAAAAAATCCAAATAACCTAAAAACCTACTTATTTTTTTTTTTTTATTTTTAACCAACCCTGATTACTATCATCTGTAACAAAAATAATATGGCCTTACAATATTATTGATAGCCTACAATGATAACATTCAAGCACAGACTGTTAATAATTAGTAAAATAAGTTGATGCATTTTAGATAATATTCAATTGGAGAATATGTGGGACATGTTTCACCTAGAAGTTTTGATAGGTAAAGATGTGATTTTAATAATGTTGACATTATCTCAGTTATATTCAGGTAAAATATGACTTACAGATAGTATTGCATTCATCACTATTAGCAAGGTATTAAAAGGATAAGGATGAGTAGGGCCCTATTACAATAAGGACACAGCTCCATCATCAATTAGCAAAGTAATTATTTAAATAATTCCACCTACTGAAGGTTTAGTGGAGCGTTAATATTATAAAAATATTGGAACTAATTTTTTTATACTCAACAACTTACCTAATCTATATTTATTGATAGTTATAGATAATATAAGGTTTGTTCCAACATAAACCAAATCAGTTTGTGTACTGTCGGGATTCTGCGCAGTCTAGAATTTGTGTTCCAACAAACCCTAGACTCGAAACTGTACAAAAACATAGTGTTCCAACACAACCAAAATTAATCACAAACCGATTTGTGTACTGTCAAATCAGTTCCTGGGTCTGAATAGGAACGAATTGTCAAGACATGCGCTAAGCCGCAATAAACTGAACATTTCGTGATTGTAATAATATTATTTGTATCTATTGTCTCTGACAGTTCTGATTTGTATTTGTTAATCGAGATTGGTCTTCATAGTTTTTGTTCATGATCATTATTGTAACAATGCGTCTGTTGAATTTAAAAAATGTGTTCCAACATAATTGAGTTCTGAGTTGAGTCCCAATCCCCGACCAGTACCTGACAAGTTGTCACTTACTAGTCATCGACAGATTGTCAACAATAAGTTTTGGACTGGTTTATGTATTGTTCCAAGATCGTTGTTGGAACAAACCTATATATTTGAAATTCGAAATAATGGTTATGACGTAGCAATGTTCTTCTTATTGTAATCATATTCTATACAGTAAAACAGCTATGTAATTTGCAGCTAGTGTAATGTGCTCTGCTGCTGCAATTATGATAAATATTATTACTCAGTATTTCCTATTTCTAAGTTAATATATAAGTAAACAATAATTTTTAGGTGGATATTTGATATATTAATTTTAATAACTGATAGCCAAAAACGATACCTATGTATTACCTACTTAAATATTGAAGGGTTTAAAAATAAAAATATGTAAACACTTAATAACAAAATATGTCACTTACCTTTGTTGATTAGCAGTATTAGGAGAGTTATTCTCTTCATTCATAAATGCTTCAAGACATTCTTCCATTAATGCTTCTTCTTCCAATCTTTGCATGACCTATAAAAATTATTTTCCAAAAAAAAATACTTTCAAAAATGTGCCTATTTTTACCTCTTTATCAAACTCTTCCTCGTGTTCCATCCACAGGTATTCGGAAAAATCAGTTTCAGGGGCCGTATTGAAGTCTTCCACCACATTGTTCTCGATTCCTTCTGAAAAGTAGGAATTATCCTCATAATCATATAAACCGTTGTCAGCAGTTTGATTACCAGGCATTTTCATAGTCTAAAATAAAAAAATATTGGTTTTTGTTTTATTCAGGACAATCTCCTCCATTTTATAGAAGTTGAACTAAAAATAAAAAACACTTACCAAGGATTGAAATGCCTTAGCAGTAGACTTTTAGAAAGGGTTTTTTATTATTCTATATAGTTCGACTAAAAATTCGATATATATTCTAAAGTAAATTTGGTGATACTTTATTTATAATTTTTCGAGACTCACTCGCTTCTCCTATATTGTGTTGTCAAACAAGAAACAAGATGAAGAAAGTAAAATACGAACAAAATACGAATACGCACAGCGCACACAGCAGCGTTGCCGTTGTACTAGAGAAGGCAGAAAATGTACTGACCATGACACGTGAAAAGTTAGAAAAAATCATAGAATTATATTGCAATTGGAAATATAAAATTTAATGATCCCAGGAGATAATTTTACATAATTGCATTTATCGGCATTATTAGGTATTCCAAACAAAATGGTTGCTGTGTGCATTAATATGGCAACCCTGTGGGTCTGGCAAAATTTGACACTTTGACAGAGCCAATGCTATAGATAGTTATATAGATTGATCAGCTGTTTTTTAAAATAAACATAAAATAAAGGTATTTTTCGCGGCATAAACCAACATAAACTTTTATGATAGATTATGTTATTAAGGGCCGATTCCACCGTTGTGTTAAACTGAGATTAAAATGGCATTGTTAATGTAAAAATGTCATTTTAAACTTCGTTTAACACAACGGTGGAATCCACAAAGCATGTATCTTCTAGAGACCCCACGCCAATGTTAAACTTTTAAACCAAATTAGCGCCACCTTGTGTTTGGAGCTGGAACTAAAATGACAATTGACAGATGGCGGTAAATTCAAATTTTAATTTTTAGGAGTAGGTAGTAGTTTTAAATTAAATTTTAAATGATTTCCACATAAATTATTTTATAAAATAAAGTATGGAACTAGTAAGTTCGAAACTTTTATTTTACAAAATAATTTAGGTCAATTATACCAAATTTGAAGAATTAATTTGTTATAAGGGGTCTAATGTGGAGAGTTGGTTCTGCATATTTTTATTAAATAAATATAAGATATATCAATAAATAATAAAATAGAACATTCTTAAAATATGTTTATTAATAACTTAAATAAATATTATTAGATGAAAATAAATACAAATAATAATACATATTTAACAAATACTTACTTGGAGCAAATAGATATATAATCTCAAATCTTTAAAATACCTATCAATAATTTAAATGTGAAGTAGAGACTAGGATATTACATTTTATTAACACTAAAGTTATATATTTTATAAATGTCTTTTTAACTGAGGACAAATGTAATATAGGTATTGTATTAAAAGGTGAATCCTTTTAACTATTCATTCAATGATAAATAGGTATTTTCCTTCCAAATACAGATGGTGGTATTACTCTCTTATGTGAAAAATGATTTCGGAATCCAGTCCAGTGATAAATTGATTATCAATTAGTTGTTGTCCCCGTTTGTCTTTTTATGATGCAGATGCATGGTGAATATATGGTGAATCAATGAAGTTTTTCTCGAAGTTTTCAACGTAGCACCAAAATTATTGCAAAACACAGTAGGAAATAAAAAAGCGAAACATCACAATTTTGCAAATAACTAAGACGAAACTATAAACAGAAACCAAAAGCCAAAGCAACAAAAAATCACTAAAATCAGACGGAAAAATGAAACTAACCAAGAACATAAATAAATACACGTCACATCTTTGGAGTCTTTGGTTAGTTTTTTTCTCCCATAAGGCTTAAAAATGGAGTAAGAAATCATAATTTCACCAGTAGCCCCATCTAGAGTTTGGAGCAAATAGCATAAAAAATGTCAGTTGTCGGTTTTGACCTTGGTCATTCACGTGGAACCTCTATGTGCTTTGTGGTGGAATCGGTCCTTAGACGTCTATAGACGTATATATGCCGCGTTTGAAAATTCACATCCGATGCATTTTTTACATCTCGAGCGTTTTTTTTATCCACATCGGACACATCTACTACATACTACATCTACATCTGCGTTTGTTTATCCCAGATGTACCTGTTCAGATTACATTTTTACATCTCGATTTGAAATGAGATGTGAATCAGATGTTCGTTCCATGCCAGAAAGTAAGTGTTCTATTGCCGCGTTTGAGAATCCACATCGGATGCATCTGAGATGTTGTGAATTTTTTATCACGTGATAATGAATTAGATCTGAATGTAGATGTAATAAAAAAACGCTCTAGACATTATTGGTCACGTGATAAAATGTCAATGACAAGTTAGAAGTTTATTCAGTTTAAATTTGACTTATGAGACTACAAATCAACCTAAATTTGAAATCTAAACACTTTTATATTCATGCTAGCATAAACAAAGGATAATTTGACAAACTTGGCTTCACAGAACACTTACTTTCTGGCATGGAACGAACATTTCATTCACATCTCATTTGAAATTGAGATGTAAAAAATGTAATCTGAACAGGTACATCTGGGATAAACAAACGCAGATGTAGATGTAGTAGATGTATCCGATGTGGATAAAAAAACGCTCGAGATGTAAAAAATGCATCCGATGTGGATTCTCAAACGCGGCATATGAAGCCAAGTATGTCAATTTATCCTTTGTTTATGCTAGCGTGAATTTAAAAGTGATTAGTTTGTTTAATTTTTGTTTAGATTTCAAATTTAGGTTGATTTGTAGTCTCAAAAGTCAAATTTAAAAAGTATAAACTTCACTTGTCATTGACATTTTATCACGTGATCAATAAAGTCTAGAGCGTTTGTTTATTGCATCTACATTCAGATCTAATTCTCTATCACGTGATAAAAAAATTCACAACATCTCGGATGCATCCGATGTGGATTCTCAAACGCGGCAATAGTACTCCGGTAGTCACCGCAAATACGAACTTCGTCTTTGTTTTTCGGAACAACAACAACAACAACAACAATAATAGGAGTACACCATTTTGGATATGTTACAGGTTCGAGCACACCCTGTTCTATTAATCTTTCTAATTCTGGCTATATCAAGCTAGCGGGCACTCTGTGGCGGCACCATACAAGACCTGGTGGGTATTTTGCTTCCTCCATGGTATTTTGTAGCTTTTTCGTAACTTTTTTGTTACGCTATTTGCGAATTTGTAGCTTAGCCCAGGTCCGAAAAAACTGCGGATCTGCTAGCTTGAATTTCCATAGTAGCGGCACAGATTCAGACACAGCTGGTTTTTCGTAAGTTTTTTGTAGCTTTTTTGTTACTACGCCAGTCTCCTTTTTGTAGCTTGTACTGAACCTGAAAAAAAGCGCGGATCCGCTAGCTTAGCGGATATTTGTAGCGGCACCAGCTGGGACCCTGCTCATTTTTTGTAGCTTTTTTGTTACGCCTGTCTCGATTTCATTGCGAGGCCTGAACGTGAGTAATAATCGTTCCTCCATGAGCGTGGAGAAATGTGCGTTAATTTTAAATCAATTTTCGGCCTCTACAAGTAATAGGCACAACTCGATAGTGTGACTATCTGTTGATAGATGGCACCAGTATTGCATTTCACGAATTATGGCCATCTTCCGTCTAATATATTTTTGAAAAATTTAGATATAATCTCAAAATCGGACATTTTACATTAATATCGGACAAATAATTAATATACATACTGTTGAAAATTACCCTTAAAATTGATAAAAATATTTATCCTATGAAGGAAGGAAATCAGATCCCAATTTAATTTTACATTTAAAAAATCATAAATACGCTATAGGTAAACATTTCTTCGGGTCCGTTGAACAGGGTAAAATTACCCCATAAAATTCATAAATTAATTATCCTGTGAAGTGTTTAATATTTAAAAAATCAATAGTAGACTTACTAACATACAGTTTAAGCACAAATCCTTTGGACTCGTAAAATAAACCAATAAAATTATTACCCTATGAATGCGATACATTTTCTACTTACTTTTACATTAAAAAATAATAAACCAATGGGCCCGTTCACTTTTATTTTTGAATGTGAATTATTTATATATTTATAAAGATATTAAACTCTTTTGTCTGGTGGTACTGTTCCCGTTAAGATATTTTTGCTAGAAGTAAGGGAATTCCCATAAAATTCTTTCAGTGACTCATTGCGTCAGAAAACCCCTAATTCCCTTCAGGTCTCGTATCGGTTAATAGTTAAAAGGGCGCAGTTGTCGGATGTATGATTGCACCACCATTCCTCTTCTGCATTTATTAAAGAAATTTACATGATAAAAATATATTATTTTTAAAAAATAATGTGTTTATATTTTCAGATAAAGCTGAAAGCCTTACCTTTTTTAAATTTTAATAAAAACAATTAGTATTACTCAAACTGAATATTACCAGATCGAAATTTTATTTGAGAAAATGTATCTGGTAAACGTGACAACGTTGTTAAGTACTTCTAAATAGTGTTGTCTACACACACTTCTAGAAATAAATGCAAAGTTGCCACGTTTACCAGATAAATATTGCAAATCAAATTTCTACTTTTTGATTATGGTCTGGTTAATTTTCAGCCTGAGTAATAATAATTGTTTTAATTAAAAAGTAAAAAATAAGATCCCAGCTTTAAATCTGAAAATATTAGTTCATGATTTTTAGAAAAATAATGGAATTTTACTATTTAAATTACATATAAATGCAGAAATGCTATATTAGGGATACTTCCGACAACCTCGCCGTCTTTGAGCATAACCGATACGAGACGTGAACGGAATTAGGGATTTTCTGACGCAATGAGTCACTGAAAGAATTTTATGGGAATTCCCTTACTTCTAGCAAACATATCTTAACGGGAAAAGTACCACCAGACAAAAGAGTTTAATATCTTTATAAATATATAATCAATTCACATTCAAAAATGAAAGTGAACGGGCCCATTAAACAATAAAGGATGAAAGCAAAAATCCCTTCGGACTCGTCTAACAAGATGAAATTAACTTTTAAAATTAAAAATAAATACTTATCTAGGATGGGTATCAAATTTCAACTTTAATGCTTACAATCATAAAATAAAAAATATACTAACATAAACAGTAAAAAAAATCCCTTCGGGTCCGTCAAACAGGGAGTGATACTTATAATTAAAAATAAATATTTACCCCATGAAGTGAAAATCCCTTCGGACCAACTTTCTTTCACAATCAAACAAATAAATTTAATATAACACACTGTAAGCGAAAATCCCGTTGGACACGTCGAAGAAGGCGAAATTAACCCTTAAAAATCCCAAAAAATAACTTTCCTATGTAGCCGATCAAATTCATTCGTGCTTTTGCAATCAAAAAATCATAAATACATTCACCAAAGTACATTATAAACTAAAACCCCTTCGGACCAGTCAAACATAAGGCGAAATTACCCCTTTAACTTCAAAATAAATAATTACCCAAGAAAGACTATTAGATTCCAACTTGGTTTTACATTTAAAAAATCATAAATATCCTCACCAAAGTACCCTGTAAACTAAAATCCCTTAGGACCCATGGAACAGGGTGAAATTAACCCCTAAAATTCAAAATAAATAATAATCCTATGAAAACGATCAGTTCCCAACTTGGTTTTACATTTCAAATGAGCTATATCAAGCTAGCGGGCACTCTGTGGCGGCACCATTCAAGACCTGGCGGGTTTTTTGTAACTTTTTTGTAGCTTTTTTGTTACGCTAGTCTCCCTTTTGTAGCTTGTACTGAACCAGAGAAAAGCGCGGATCCGCTAGCTTAGCGGATATTTGTAGCGGCACCAGCTCGGACCCGGCTCATTTTTTGTAACCTTTTTGTAGCTTTTTTGTTACGCCTGTCTCGATTTCGTTGCGAGGCCTAAACGTGAGTAATAATCGTTCCTCCACGAGCGTGAGATAAATGTGCGATAATTTAAAATCAATTTTCGGCCTCTACAAGTAATAGGTGCAACTCGATAGTGTGACTATCTGTTGATAGATGGCACCAGTATTGCATTTCACGAATTATGACCATCAGGTGGGAAACTGGTATGCGCAGGCCTGGGATCAATCAACCACGTCCGCGTGGCGCTGCAGTCGGGTGGTGGGGTAGGTGGTGGGAGTGTAAATGACAGGTGAATATTGATTTTTGTGGCGTCTTGGCTTAAACCAAACGTGAACTTTGTTTATTTATATTGGTGACTGTTGTATACAGTTGTTTTCATTTCCAATTTGCTTAATTGATTTAGTTGACCACTGTTAATAAGCTTGTTTTTCCATTATAAATTTGTGCTTTTTCCGCTGTTATTTTGTGGTTTTTCATAAAGATGCGTAATTATAGAAAATGTTGTGTACCGAATTGCCTTGTTGTGGACAACAAGATGCATCGCCTGCCTCACCCTACGAATTCACCCGATTTATTTGATATTTGTGCACTTGCTGTTCGTTGTCCAAGATTTAATAATAAAACAAGACTACAAATTTATTCCACCTTTGTAGTATGTCATAAACATTTTGAAGAGAAGTATAAAGTAGTTGGCTCTCGTCGAGGTCTAACACCTGACGCATTTCCAACGCTATTCCTACCAGCAGTTCCTGGAAGAGTAGCGGATGGACTTTCCTAAAATAACGTAGAAATTGAATATGTTGATCAAACACCTTCTACTTCAAGTAAAGGTTCGAAGAAGAAGCAGACTAATAATATATGTTGGACTTCTTTTCGAGAAGGAAAGTTAGTAATCTACTCATTTATTTTATACTTATACTGTATATTTTCTGTTTCATGACATTTGGGGTTGCAAAGCTGTATCGTAGAAGAAGAAGCAGACTAATAATATATGTTGGACTTCTTTTCGAGAAGGAAAGTTAGTACTTATTTATTTTATACTTATTGCTGTGTTTGAGAATCCACATCAGATGCATTTTTTACATCTCAAGCGTTTTTTTATCCACATACCTATAAAACGTTTATTTAGTCAAAAAAACTATTTTTTACATGTCAATACATCTTCACGTTTAAAATATAAAAAATACATAAATATAGAATCAACATACATTTAGAATGCAATAAAAAATACATAAGATACAGTACACTTACATGTCAACTATACAAAACAATAAAAGAACAAGAAAGAGAAAAAAAACGTCAATAGGTGAACAGGTATTCATGCAGTTTTATTTTAAATATTGCCACATTTGAAGAACATTTAATATCCTCAGGCAAATTATTAAAAGCCTGTACACCTTTAAAAAACACTGAATTTTGTGTACATTTTTCTTGTTACCTGTTTAGGTTCATGAACATCCTGATTATAACTTAAAATATTTTGTAAATATACTCGGGATAGTCCTGATTTAATTTTAAATATAAATAGCAAATATTGTTTAACAGTCAACCACTGAAGCACATTCAACTTGGAATTGATTGGTTCCAATCTCGAACAGCTCAGTATTATCCTCAGACCTCTATTCTGCAACTTTTGCAATCATTGCAACTCATTCTGGTTGAGCAAATACAGTATAGTGGCACAATAATTAAAATAAGGTAATATTAAGAGTATTATAAATTATTATTTTAGTCCATTTGCCGAGATGTGGAGAACAGCGCCTCAAATAGTTTATTTTAAATCGGACACATCTGTCCCATTACATTTACGTAAACTGAATCACGTGATCAAAGATTTACTACATCTCAGTTGCATCCGATGTGGATTCTTAAACGCGGCATATACTGTGAAATTTGTGTTTCATGACGTTTGGGGTTGCAAAGCTGTATCGTAGATGTTGGACTTATTAAAAAATAAAGTATTCCTCGGACTTATAATTTTTTATTAATACATTTATTTTAATGAGATTGTACTTATACTGTCTTTCTTTTTTCACAGCTAAAGTTCTTCACAAAATGATGGACAGTGTTGTATCCTGGAATATGTAGCAGCCATCCAGCTACTTCATACATAATACAATTTTCATATACATTACATTTTTTAAATATTGGATTTGTATTATATATATTCTTTAATAAATTTATTTTTTGAATATTCTTGTTTTTTTATCTAAAAACTGTTAGCCAAATTAATAATAAAGCAAAAATGCAATTTGTGTGAACAAATCTTAATTTGGCTAACAGTTTTTAATGCGGATAATTTTCACTGTCAAATTTGAATAGCCCCGCGCTTTTCTTCTCTTCTTCTTTTTATTATTTTCTCTTCTTTCATATGGCCTCTTACCAGACAAGGACTTAATTGAAAAAAATCAACCACGTCCACCAGGTGCCGCTAAAAACTCTATCATCCTTTTTTAACATGGGAGATACCGTTCTAAGAGTAAGTGTTCTGTGATGACCATCTTCCATCCAATTTTTGGGAAATTTAGATATAATCTCAGAATCGGACATTTGTTTTTAAATGTTTGTTTATGTATTTATACTTTTGTTGACTCAAGGATATTTTTATATCATTTTTTAATGATTTCCTTAACCAATTGTTTGGCAGTATTTATGGACCAGTGTTTAATTCTGTCCAATCACAACATTATTGTAGTGAAAATAACTGCTTGGTAGCTATCACCTAGCAACAAGTTTTTGAACAAATGTGTCGAATTGTTTTCAATTTATTCTCATTCTTGAGAATATCAAGGGTTCTTATAATATAATTAATATATATTTTATACTCAAACCATTAATTTTGTATCCCAAATAAATAAGATACAGATCGGTTCATTTTATGTTAGGTATGTATAAAGGTACAATCTGTCTTTGCTTTGTTTATCTAACTTACTAAAATCTATGAGTATATTTGCCTCACTTACTCATTAATATCCATAGTGACCAACATCGGTTTTAATGGAAGATTATATAGATATATCAAATCCCTTTACCTCTGACAGAAAATTAACCGATATCGTGCTTTTCTGATACTGAGCTCTTAATAATGGGGCATGTTCAAAAATTTTGCATTTATTTTTTATGAATAATAGAGTTCAAAATAAAGCTGCATTTAATTTTTTTTTTATCTATTCATTTGCCTGAGTAATTCATTTTTTAAAATTTGTGACGTCACCGGGAATAGACCAATAGGAAAAAATATTTTTTTTATAGCCACGCTTATATTAAAGTGTACTAAAAAGTAAAGAATAATGCTTTGGCCAAAAATAAAACGTGAGTGCCTGCGGTACCTATTGATACACATTACGGAATTGTTATTTTTAGCCAAAAATTGATTTTAAATTAAGAGTCACACACTTCTCTCTTGCTCGGGCGCCGCAACGAAGGCGAGACCGGCGTAATAAAAAAGCTACTAAAAAGTTACACAAAATGAGCCGGGCTCGAGGTAGTGCCGCTACATATGTCCACTAAGTTAGCGGATCCGCGCTTTTCTCAGGCTCAATACTAGGAGACTGGCGTAACAAAAAAGCTACAAAAAAGTTACAAAAAAACCAACTGGATCTGAGTCTGTGCCGCTACTATAGAAATTCAAGCTAGCGGATCTGCTGTTTTTTCGGACCCGGGTCAAGCTACAAATTCGTAAATAGCGTAACAAAAAAGCTACAAAAAAAAACACTTGGTCTTGTATGGTGCCGCCACAGAGTGCCTTCTAGCTTGATATAGCTGAATTAAACACTGATGGTCCATAAATACTGCCAAACGATTGGTTAAGGAAATCATTCAAAAAAGATGAAAGAATATTCTTGATTCAACAAAAGTATAAATACATAAACAACAATGAAAAACATTTAAAAACAAATGTCCGATTCTGAGATTATATCTAAATTTCCCAAAAATTGGATGGAAGATGGCCATAAGTCGTGAAATGCAATACTGGTGCCATCTATCAACAGATAGTCACACTATCGAGTTGCACCTATTACTTGTAGAGGCCGAAAATTGATTTTAAATTAACGAACATTTCTCTCACGCTCGTGGAGGAACGATTATTACTCACGTTCAGGCCTCGCAACGAAATCGAGACAGGCGTAACAAAAAAGTTACAAAAAATGATCCGGGTCCGAGCTGGTGCCGCTACAAATATCCGCTAAGCTAGCGGATCCGCGCTTTTCTCAGGTTCAGTACAAGCTACAAAAGGGAGACTAGCGTAACAAAAAAGCTACAAAAAAGTTACGAAAAACCAGCTGGGTCTGAATCTGTGCCGCTACTATGGAAATTCAAGCTAGTGGATCCGCTGTTTTTTCGGACCTGGGCTAAGCTACAAATGCGCAAATAGCGTAACAAAAAAGCTACAAAAATCCACCAGGAGCTCGATTCTCGAGATCATTGGAAAATTTTCCCATGGGAAAATATTCCACTACTTATATTCCCATAGTAATAGGTTATGCAATTCTCGAACGTGTCAGAATAGACATTCCCATGGAAATAGTAGTTTCACGTATGTCTGATATTAAGTCCACGAATATTTCGAAACAACCAATAACATTAAAGATATTTTAAAATTTGCTGTTGGTATTATTTGTATTTGTTGTGGTTTTTGGGTATCCGATTACCTGCCGAGAGTGCCGAGCCTCCGCGCTGGAGCAGGTGCCGTGCCGAGCAATCGCTATCATGATCGAGAAACAAGTGAAAATATTCGATTACGTATAATAATTAAAACTTGTCAAGTTATTCTTAGTTTTTCTTTTCTCATGTTGAAAAAAGAAAAGATAGCTTTTGTATGGAAGAGCAACGAAAGTTTTGAGAACCTAAGAAATTCTTTCATTAACGAAAATAATAAAATTTTCGAAAAGGTCTTATTAAATTTACTACACTCAATTTGTGTTATTTGCCAGTCCCTTATAGCAGCTCCCACAATTTCTAAATGATTTAGGAAAATCAGTTTATACAGAATTAAAAATAATATACCTACATAAATAAAATAATAGCAATCTATAAATACGCCAAAAAAATGTTTTAACTACAATTTCACAAATCCAAGATATCCAATAATCTTTGGTTATGTCTTAGACTTTCGCGTGGTCTTTCGTCAAATTTTCGACTTTAATGCGCAAACTCTAGTACAATTCCCATTGGAAAACACAATTTCCAATGCTTGTAAGCAGGGGAATATTTTCCCATACTTCTCATTGGAAAATATTCCACCGCTTATGTCGAGAATACGAAAACTGAATTCCCATGGGAAAATTTTATTTTCCCATGGGAATAAAAGTCGAGAATTGATCCCCTGCTCTTGTATGGTGCCGCCACAGAGTGCCCGCTGGCTTGATATAGCCTCTAATTCTCTATCTACCTTGTCTTTAAGTGCAAAAGGTATATTTCGAGCTTTTAATGTGATCGGTTTTACTGTAGAGTCTATGTCAAACGTAACAGGTGGATCTTTGTATTGTCCCAAATTTTCGTTGAACACTTCCGGGTATTCTTTGATATAGTTAGTAAAATTTGAAATTTGACTTACCCCAGTGATGGACAAACCTAACTCTGAAAACCAATTTCTACCTAAGAGACTGGCTCTGTCGGCGTCAACAATGATGAGTGGCAAAATAGCACTTTTGCTTCCATATTTCACAAGAACATCGCACTCGCCTATTATCGATATGATCTTGTGTTGATAATCCAGTAAAATTTTATTCGAAAAGCGAATAACAGGCGGGTTATTTCCTACAAAAAATGTTCTGAAAAGTCGACTTTCCCATTACTGTAAACGCGGCACCCGAATTAACCTCCATACTTTCGTTTTTTTCATTAATTCTAACGTTAATTAATATTTTACCCGTAATTTTATCCGTCTGAATTTTATTCATTAAGAACTTCATTTGATTGTGAATGTTATTAACTTCATCGTCCGACGATGATTGTCCATCTATGTTATGAACATTTCTTCTTGATATTTGCTTTTTCTTTGAGAAACAAGCTTTTTCAATATGTCCCTCTTTATTACAAAAACGACACTTTAAGTTTTTAAAACCTCACGTGTCAAGTGAATGTTCAGCATAACAGCGGAAACATGTATTTTTACGTCCCGCAAAATCAACAGCTGATGATCTTGACCCACTTTCGCGCGGTTGTTATTGTGGGAATTACCGACTTTGTTTACAGAGGCTGTCGATGACGTTGCTACCGAATTATATGAATTCGATGTTTCGCGTATCGCTGCTACTCATTGCGTTCGGTCTGCCAAGTTCCTTTAACTCCTTTAACACTTTTAACTCCAAACGACTCTTTTAGCGTTAGGTTTAGTCCGATTAGTGACAGTTTAACACGCTTAAATGTCATTTAAAAGCACCCTAAAATTTGTCCCGCTCCAGCCCCTGACTGATCGAACTCGCCTACTGTATGCTGCCCCCCTCGTGGGCGAGGCATAAATTTTGAGTTTTTTGGAACGTGATTTTATCCTCAGCTAATAGATGGCGTTGTAGGTTTTCGTCGCGAACTCCACAAACGACCCTATCACGAAGCATGTTTTCTAAGTTTTCGAACCTGCATTTTTCAGCTAAATGACGCAATTCCTTTAAATACACGGAAAATGTTTCCCCGGGCTGTTGGTCCCGTCTATAGAATCGAAATCGGTAGACGATCTCCGAAGTACGCGGCGTAAAATGTTGTAACACTGTCACTATTTCTTCAAACGACTTGTTTATCACCTTGGTCGGTGCTATTAGCGAACGTAAAATTTTGTATGTGGATGGCCCACAAACACTAAGAAAAACCGCTGTTTTCTTATTTGCGTCCGTGATTCCGTTAGCTGCCAAAAAGAATTCGATTCTTTCTTGGTATGATTCCCATCCGGTAGGATCATTTGCGTTAAATTGTTCGATGTTACCAAGCATCGCCATTTTGATCGTACTATTATTACACTAGTTTATTTAAATCACTAATTTTACACATTTAATGAAATCCGCGGGATCCCATCCTCGTAGCCAGAAAATGTAAGGTCTTGTACCTTAATTTTACCTGGAATTAAAACAATCATCGAGATTAACACACTTTAATTCCTGTAAAGTACAGAACAACTGAGTAACAAAATACAGACTGAAAAAAACATGAAAATGACTGCTGTCAAAAGTCAAAAGCGCTAAAACAAATACATGGTTGCCAGATTTCCAGCTAATACGTAACAGTTTTACGTTTTACATTAAAAAAAGCATAAATACACTCATCAAAGTACTCTGTAAGCGAAAATTTTTTATTTTGAAGTTTAAGGGTTAATTTCAACCCGAGTTTCACCCTGTTTGACGGGTCCGAAGGGATTGTCTCTTATAGCGTATTATAGTGTATTTATGATTTTTGAAATGTAAAACCAAGTTGGGAACTGATCGTTTTCATAGGATTATTATTTATTTTGAATTTTAGGGGTTAATTTCACCCTGTTCCACGGGTCCTAAGGGATTTTAGTTTACAGGGTATTTTGGTGAGGGTATTTATGATTTTTTAAATGTAAAATACCAAGTTGAAATCTCTAATCGTCTTCATTGGGTAATTATTTATTTTGAAATTAAAGGGGTAATTTCACCTTGTTTGACTGGTCTGAAGGAATTTTAGTTTATAATGTACTTTGGTGAATGTATTTATAATTTTTTGAATGCAAAAGCTAGTATGCATTTGATCGGCTTCATAGGATAATTATTTTTTGGGGTTTTTAAGGGTTAATTTCGCCCTCTTCGACAGGTCCAACGGGATTTTCGCTTACAGTGTGTTATTTTAAATTTATTTGTTTGATTGTGAAAGAAAGTTGGTCCGAAGGGATTTTCACTTCATGGGGGTAAATAGTTATTTTTAACTATAAGTGTCACCCTGTTTGATGGACCCGAAGGGATTTTTTTACTGTTTATGTTAGTATATTTTTTTATTTTATGAATATAAGATTAAGTTGAAATTTGATAAACATCCTAGGTTAAGTATTTATTTTTAATTTTAAAAGTTAATTTCACCTTGTTAGATGAGTCCGAAGGGATTTTTGCTTTCATCCTTTATTGTTTAGTTCATTTAGGACCAATTCCACCGTTGTGTTAAACGAAGTTTAAAATGACATTTTTACATTAAAAACGCCATTTTATTCTCCGTTTAATACAACGGTGGAATCGGTCCTTATTATTTTTAATATAAAAGTATATGTATATTAATTATTTGTCTGATATTTAATGTAAAATGCATATTGACAAGATTATTAAAATGGTTGTATGCCGGACGCCACTGTTTTCCCGATCGGGTGTTTTCGGTTATTTTTACTGCTAAAACTTATTGCTAACTTCACACCGGTGGTAATAGCTACCAATCAAAAGGTCTTTTCCTTTGCATTGAAGGTGTAGCAATGAGCTACACCACTTCTGAAAATATCGTTCCATCCATACAATTTGTATAAATGGAACGATATTTTCAGAAGTGGTGTAGATCAGTGCTACACTTTCAATGCAAAGGAAAAGACCTAATTATTCTCACTATAAATAGTTGTGATCGGACTTAGTTAAATAAAGGTGGTGTAGCTGGTGTAATTTACACTGGTGGACACTGCACCAACAGCAAACGAAAGAACCTAGAGGTTCCACCAATGAACTGGAGTAGGGTAGGCTTGAGATGCGAGACTCTATGGGCGAAGACAGGTTATTTTCCATCTCACTCGGGAGTATTTATAACAACCATTTTCTATTTCACATTGTTATTGTCTGATCCACCAGCATGTGGATTCAACAATAACAATGTGAAACCCAACCGGATTATTTTTGTTGGTATATCCAATAATCCTGTTGGTTAGGTTTGGAAAATATAAGTAATTTTTATGAATAATTCTTGGTATAGGTAGGTAGATTGATTTGATTATTCTCAGGTGGTTCTTTACCATTTTATTTAAGTCCAAGCTAAAAATTTTTTTCTTTAAATAATATAACTTAAACTAATTTTAAATTATTTTTTTAATTTCTTTATAATATTTAATATTATTTCTACTTTTTCTAACAATAATCAATTTAAGATATCTACTTTGATTGAGCCAAAATATTTAGTAAGGGAAGTTTTTAATATTATATAAACATACTGTGTGTGAATTTGGCTAAGCAGTAACCTTTATTTCTAAAAACAGGAGGACAATGTTACTTAAAAAATGTATATTTAGAATTAATATTTACCACCATCAAATCCCAGACATGGACACAATTTTTTTTTTTAGCAATACGAGAGAAGCAGAAGTGATATTTTTACAAATGAAATTAATTTCAACAAATTTATTTGAGATCATGTATAAAATTATTCATTATTAAAGACACCTTTTATAACCACTATTGCATATTCATTCAAAAAAAGCTTTAAATAAAAGTTTGTGGATATGACTGACTTTTTTAAATATACCATATAAAAACATGTATTCAGATTTCACGGAATACAACACAAATAAACTTTTTTAAATGGAATAGGTACCCTCTATGTTATTAAATTTCTGAGAGATATTTTTTTTTCTAATTTCACAAATGTATATTATTGATAACCCTATCTTATACCGTCTGTTTTCGAGTAATTTAACGTTGATAATGTAAATATAAAAAAGTAAAAGATATGAAAATCACAACTATATATATATATATATATATATATATATATATATATATATATATATATATATATGTATGCTATCCCTATTAAAAAATATTCATGTTAAATCCTGTGAAATATGCACGCCACTGATATGGTCATTTGATGACATTTTTACAGAATTCGGTCAATGTAAACATTATACAATAATAATTATGGCATAAAGGGAGGGTAATTTATAATGAATAACCCTGTTAGGTACCTAATAATTTTCAGCAAAAAAAATTTTAATTCGCACTTTTTTACGTAGATTAAAGAAAAATGTAATTTCGTGTTTTCTTGGTGCAGACATTTTGCGAGACACTGTATATTCAAATCCAAAATGATGTATTTTCTTTTAACACATACCTAATACAAATTTATTAGCAACATTTAAATACTTGTTATTTTCGGTATATTTCTCCTTTGGACACACACATTTTTAGGTAGGTATTATTGATTTTAAAACAAAAAAAAATTGTTTTTATTTTATTTTTGAAACCAATTTCATTATGTTTAACACTTGCTGCGATTACTAAAAATGTCACTTTATATGTCAAAATGAGAAAAATATATTATTTATAGGTACTAAAACATTGATCTGGCAACCTAGGGATACGACATGCGTAAGCGAAAAGTGGGACCGGTCCGCCATTACTGTGAGTGCAAATTGTCAAATTTTATAGGTTATATTTTTAGTGTCATTTGTATAATTAAATTTGAATTTAATTTGTGTTTGAGCAAATTTTGAGTGTTACAAACTTATAAAGTATATAATGCCTTGCTGTGTTATACGTTCCTGCTCTAGCGATAGACGTTTTTGTGAAAAATCGACTGGAATAACGTTTCATAGGTTAGTATCAAAATTATAAATATTATACAGGACAGTATTATGACAGGTTTGTATAAAATGTGTAAAAGTATGCTTTTAAAAATGCAAAAAAATCATCTATCAACTTTTGGGCCTACCTATATTGGAATAATACTTTTTCATACGAAATAATATTTATAGATTTCCAAAAAATCCTATAAAACGTAGCGCGTGGATACAGTTTGTCAACAAGTATAATTGGTAACCTTCTAAATTCAGCAGTATATGTTTCAAGCATTTTCTTGAGAAGTACATTAATCGTACGCCATTTAATTTATAGGCATTTTATATTCTTATTTCTATTTAAATATAACCTACATTTGCTGGCCTGCCACCAATTTTATTTATTAGTTCTACAGCTGATTGAAAAGTAGAGCTTCATGTTTTGTGTATGCATGAGTATTGTTTGTTTTATTATAGTTAATTTAAAACAATATTAATATACCTTTTTAATTACCTATAATTTTTTTCAGATTAGTGCGTTTAAAGGAATTGGTGAAAATGAAGCGATTCGCCAACTTTAAAGATGTGCCAGAAAAGTGACATCAAAGTTATTCAACGGTTCCAGAATAAATCATTAAGGAACATCGTCAATGCACCCTGGTACTGCCACAATACTGACCTTCATAGGGACCTTAAAGTGGAGACTGTTGAAAATACAATACAAAAATTTGTAGTCACCAACAACAACTGTTCCAGCATGGAAACCTCGAGATTATCCAGCTCCTCAACAATGCCAAATCTAATAAGAAGACTCAAGAGACCAAGCCTTTTGAGTTAGTTCAGTGATGTTAAAGCATAGTATAGTGCAGTTAAGTGATTTAGACTCTAAGGTATACTAGATAGTAGAATATCAATTTGTGAAGTTTTTCATCCCTTGATAAGTTAGAATAAAATTTCTAATTGATTTTAATGATTAGATTGTAATAATCGTAAATGTTTCTTTACTTGGGGCATTTATTAAAAAAAATGTTGCAAGACGCACTATACAAACTTAAATATCACATTTTCAAAACTTTTGGTTTTTTATCAACAATAATTATAAACGTCAGTTGGTTACTCAGTACTACACTTGTCAACTACGTTTCCTTTTTATGATAAATTTAAATTAATAATATGCCAAAATAGTGTACCTTTAATGATTTTGTCATGAATATTCGCGAGCTGCTTGTATGGAGTATCAGTGACAATTTCCATACCGACAAGTTCTAAGGCACCAAACATTCAGTGCTGTGTTTCGACATATTCCAACACATGGCATACTATGTTAATATATTTTTTGATATTTAAACTCTTGTAGCTTGGTAACCATGTAGAATTGGATATTTGTTCATAGGTCATTTTATGCTTGAAATGAATTCAGGAATATGATATTTAAGTTTGTATAGTGCATATTATGAACATACTGTATATAAGTTCTTATAATAATAAATATTTAACATCAATACTCACTTAGTTTTTTTTTAATGAGACTAGCAACAAAACCATAACCGTTTGTCTAGTATTAAAAATAAATATCACTCATATATATGGATAAGAAAATATTAAAACTTTATTCCTTGTACACTTTTATTTAATCACAGTACACATTATTTGCATTTACAATATTTGCTTGTCATTCATATGCCCCAGTCTGTTTTGTTCACCCTTTCTAGTGGCTTTTTCTGCTAAACTTTAGTCCCTATTCTACCTTCACGTAGGTAATGAATTATTCAACCATTTAGTCAACAAAGGGGTTTTACTTGTTTTACAGTAATATACTTATCTTTAATGTTCAAGTTTTAGAATTTGAACTTGGATTAGGCCATTTTCGTCAATTTTGTTCTTAGAGCTTTTGGAAAAACACTTGGGAAGTACCCTTACAAATTTATTTCTTATTTTGCCTAGCGAAGAAATTGTGTATAAGGAAATATTCTGGTTTTTACCTCAGTGATCAAGAAAAGCGCTTACAGTGGATACTTTCCCTAACTCGATAAACTTTTATTACCTAGATGTTGGCCTCCCTTTATCACCAGCCTACAATTTCAACTCTTTTGCTGTTAACTTTAACTTCATCTGTGACTTTAACTATGATTGAGACTTCAACTTTATCTTCACATTCTTTGTCTGACTTTCAATCATACATGCATGATTATTGTGCACAGACCAATTAAATTGGACCGGCATGCTTGTGGTGCATGTTGTGTGTTACTACGGTAGGCCTTTACATAAGTAGCCATAATCTCTGCAGATGGTAAGAAGCCCAGCTCAAACCAACTACCATAATATCGTCGTTGGATCTATAGGTCTCAAGTAAGATCTCTTCATATTTTACATTTGTTAGAAGTGCCCCTGCACATCGCTGGTTGTGGCTTCGCTGATTTACTGAATGTCTTGCATGAAGATATACACCTTTCAGTCTGAATCTACAAAAGGACCAAGACCAAGTAAGATTAATCCACATTTTTATTTCCTGAATAGTGCATCTACCTACACAGAGATTGCTTATTAGCCATTTTCCGCGAGCCTTGCATTAAGTTTCGTATCTGATTATCGAGCTTTTAGTGTATGAACATTTGTTCTTAATTTCGAGAAAGCTGTTAATTAAAGTAAGGTTAGATTACTTAACATTTGCGACCTTGTACTTTCCGATTTAAAGACAGAAAGCATTGGGCTCATAGAAAAACGAAAAACTTAAGATTGGGCTAATTATGTGCCCTAGTGCAAACTTGTGACGACTGATCCAATAAATTGAACTCTGTTTACTTTTGTCGCTTATGTGAATCAAAAATGTACTATTTATTTTTTCTGTGAATGATTTCAACGCTTCAGGGTTAATTTCACCATTGTGTTAAAGTTTAAACTATTAATTGAAGATTAAAATTACATTTTATATAAAAATGTCATTTTAAACTTCGTTAAACCCAATGGTGGAATCGGCCCCAAGTTAGTTATATCATGGTCATTGATTAGTTGCAATTTTGCAAATAATACCTATATTCTCCAGCGCTTAATAGCCACTTGAGTGATAATTAAATCAGTTATATTTTATTTCTCTCATTTACTTTATTCAGCACCTCTCGGCTGAAAACCGGGCATATTTAAGCTTTTAAACCCCCTTCTTTTATAACCTCGGCCTTCCACCACCTTTTAAGTCAATGTCTATAAAAAGGAAATTCATTTTTTTATAATTCAAATAATGATACTTAACCAGAAATAGTACAATAAAAACTTGTAAATCCGGTTCTGCTCTTCCGCCATTTTAGTGAGTGCAAAAGCCACGCCTACTGGTCCCACTTTTGTATATCAAAAATAATACATATGACGTATCCTTACGTTGCCTTATCAATGTACTAAAAGCACTTGATATTCTCAAGAATATCTCACAAGAGTGAGAAAAAATTCAAAATAATTTGACACATTTGTTCAAATACTTGTTTTTAGTTAATAGTCACGACGCAACAGCCCGAAGGGCATTATTCTCACTAGGTATAATAAATAATAATGTGATTGGATAGAATTAAACATGTGTCCGTAAATACTGCCAAAGCTAAACTATTGGTTAAGGACATCATAAAAAAATTATATAAGTAAATGATACTAAAATATTCTTAATTCGATAAAAGTAAAAATTCAAAAACATCGTTAAAAAACACATGCATGATCGATATTGAGATATATCTAATTTTCTCAAAATTATATTAGATGGATGGCCACAATTCGTAAAATACAGTAGTGGCGCCATATATCAACAAATAGTTACACTATGGAGTTGTGCCTATTACGACATAGATGGCGGTACATGTGTGAAATAGATTATTCCTACTAAAAAAAAATCTGATGTGTCCAACACATGACTTTCCTATCTAGTTATTATAGGCTTTTTCCGGTTATTTTGTACAACCTATTGCAGCACCTCTATAAATGTTTAGAGGAGAAACTAAATATATACATTTTCCACATACATCTACCTCGAAACATTTTTCTATAGATATTCATTGAAAACGAAAATACTAAAAAATTTA
This sequence comes from Psylliodes chrysocephalus, assembly GCA_927349885.1. Classification (NCBI taxonomy): domain Eukaryota; kingdom Metazoa; phylum Arthropoda; class Insecta; order Coleoptera; family Chrysomelidae; genus Psylliodes; species Psylliodes chrysocephalus. The sequence continues at coordinate 1,528,251 of OV651826.1, forward strand.
GATTTAGCACTTTTCCTACAATTTTTCCATTACGGTCCATTTTAGAAAAATCATGTATAAACAAAAATTATAGAGATCGATATCGCAAACAACTTTTAGTTCAACAATTTTCATAAAAATCAGAATTTTGCACATTTTGTCAAATTTCTCGAACACGGACCATTTCAGGAAATTTTGACATAGAGCAAAAATTATAGATAATAATATTAGAAGTAACTTTTATTTGAACAATTTTCTTCTCCAAACATAAATAACATATATTCCATAAAATATAAAAACGGCCTCCCATAAAGTACCCCCCAGATGTTCCGACTTTGTCCAAAATCTAATCATTTCACGTCAGGACGAAATAAAACTTAAGTTTAAAATTTAATGTTTTTTTCTTTATCCGTTTTTGAGTTTTCTTCAAAATTCTAAATTTACACATTTTCTCAAATATCTCGAATACAGTCCATTTTAGAAAAATTGTGTATAGGATAAAAATTATAGAGAATGATATTACAAATAACTTTTATTTTAACAATTTTTATAAAAAAATATTTTTTTTACATTTTGTCAAATTTCTCGAATAAAGACCATTTTAGGAAAATTTTGTATAAAACAAAAATTATAGATAATAATATTAGAAGTAACTTTTATTTGAAGAATTTTCTTCTCCAAACGTAAATAACAGATATATTCCATAAAATATAAAAATGACCACCCATAAAGTACCCCCCCAGATGTTCCGACTCTGCCCAAAATCTAATCAGTTCATTGGACGCTGGAATAAAGCTTAAGTTTAAAATTTGATGTTTTTCTGTTTATCGTTTCATGAGTTATGGTGGATACAGACACACACACACACACACACACACACACACACACACACACACACACACACACACACACACACACACACACACACACACACACACACACACACACACACACACACACACACACACACACACACACACACACACACACACACACACACACACACACACACACACACACACACACACACACACACACACACACACACACACACACACACACACACACACACACACACACACACACACACACACACACACACACACACACACACACACACACACACACACACACACACACACACACACACACACACACACACACACACACACACACACACACACACACACACACACACACACACACACACACACACACACACACACACACACACACACACACACACACACACACACACACACACACACACACACACACACACACACACACACACACACACACACACACACACACACACACACACACACACACACACACACACACACACACACACACACACACACACACACACACACACACACACACACACACACACACACACACACACACACACACACACACACACACACACACACACACACACACACACACACACACACACACACACACACACACACACACACACACACACACACACACACACACACACACACACACACACACACACACACACACACACACACACACACACACACACACACACACACACACACACACACACACACACACACACACACACACACACACACACACACACACACACACACACACACACACACACACACACACACACACACACACACACACACACACACACACACACACACACACACACACACACACACACACACACACACACACACACACACACACACACACACACACACACACACACACACACACACACACACACACACACACACACACACACACACACACACACACACACACACACACACACACACACACACACACACACACACACACACACACACACACACACACACACACACACACACACACACACACACACACACACACACACACACACACACACACACACACACACACACACACACACACACACACACACACACACACACACACACACACACACACACACACACACACACACACACACACACACACACACACACACACACACACACACACACACACACACACACACACACACACACACACACACACACACACACACACACACACACACACACACACACACACACACACACACACACACACACACACACACACACACACACACACACACACACACACACACACACACACACACACACACACACACACACACACACACACACACACACACACACACACACACACACACACACACACACACACACACACACACACACACACACACACACACACACACACACACACTTAATAATAACCTTACTGCTTTATGGCGACCAAAGAATGTCATCTGATAACAATAATTGAAGGCCACAGGAATAAAACTAGAATTGTTACAAAAAATTTATTTTTAATAACAATGTAAAAATTATGTTAAAGCGGTTTTGTACTTTTGTAGCGATGTAAAACTCAGGGATTATAATCTAGGTAAAAATACCTAGATATCATTCGACCCCTTTTTCCTTTAAGATTTTAGGGTGAGTCTCACCCCCGTTAGAGGGTTTCCATTCAGGTGGTTCAGGAAGTAAATGACTTGGGTTACTCACGAGCACTACTAGAGAGCTGTTTCTGACTCTAAATGAACCTTCTTTTTTAACGGTGCTTGATGATCTGGAGCAACTTCTACATGTTATCTCTTTTCCACTTAAGCATTTGTTTGATAGCATATATATGTACATGTGTACAGAGCTGTTGTCTTAAGGAGCTCCTTTCGCCACCAATGTTAAATAAAAAATATTAGATTATGACTAAAATTAATTTTTTCTAATAGTTGGAAGTCCTTATTTATCTAATAGTGAACTTTTAACTATACCTTACCGTGGAAATTTTTGACAATTTTTTTTTTAAAAATGTGAGTATTTGTACAGTGTCTTACGAGAAAGTAAGACCTCACCAAGAATTCTCGAATTATACTATTATTTATTGATTAGATGGAGTAGAAAAAAACTTAAAAATAAGGTTTTTAAAACATTTAGGTTTTGTTTTTACAATAAAATATAAGTTACCGTGGAATTTATTGGAAAATTAATATTAAAAAATCACAAAAAAATTTTCAAGTAACTTAGCTTAAAATGGAGTCAAAACATTTGGCAACGTTGCGTAGCGCGCGAACTTCAGACCATTGAATACATTCAATGTAAACTTTAACGCAATTATGTTTTTCATTTATATTTATTAATTTATTTATTTTTACCAAATTTTTTTATTTTATAATTGAAAATATCACAATAAATGAAAAATATCATCTTATTAGAGTACTATCTAATTATTTATTTATTTATCATAATGAGATATACTTACACATTATTTATTATAATTTTTTTTATTATCTAAATAAAATTACGACACAAATGAGTAAATTGAAAACAATTGTTTTATGAATAGTGTAAATTTAATTATTTAGTCATAATCTAATATTTTTTATTTAACACTGTGGCAAAAGGACCTCCTTAATAATTGTAGACTGGTATTAGTCGTTCTTTTTTGACGTCATAGGGTTTTATACACCAAGAATAATAAACTCTTAAGTCCAAGTTCAACGAGTTGTCAATGACAAGTGACAGTGACTTTTTTATCACAAAAAATGCAGCTCCGAACGATACTATTTTCAAAAATTGTTCTTAAAAATGGATTCAGAGTACGGTAAAGAATGGTGGAAAGTCTATAGTTTGTTTTACTTTTAATGCATAATATTTTAATTAGTGATATTTAACAAATATTTAAAAGTTGGACTTTCCACTATTTTTTATAGTATTTAAAAGCTAAAACGCTACTGTACTAATTCGAGACATACGTTTTAATAAACTCATCGTGTTACGAATTTCTGACATTAGAAGATTTAAAGTGAGGTCTTGCATCACTTCGAATGAAAAATCGTTTTCTAACCTAAGAAAAGAGTTGAGTTGGGTCTTAAGAAGAAAGATTTAATATTTTGCATTAGCATTAGGATTATCGGTCACAGCTCACAACTCTGACAGCCAATGAAAAACTGATGCCACATCGAGGCATTCTGTCGCTCTACCAACTTGGGCCACGACATCTTCATTTCACTTATTGGCATTTTTTGTCCATATTGTGCTATGGGTGCTCCGCACCCTGTTTAAAATTGCTCTGGGTGCTTGCGCACCCAGAGCGACGCACAGTGGGGCCAAATCCCAAAATCCTGGCCAAAACCTCAAATAAACTTTGATCAAAATGAAAATTGGTATACAGCGGTTTCAAAGGCCACTGATTATGAATCCGAAGTCTAAATTATTATTAACAAAATGGTCGATCCAATATGGCGGCCATACAAGTGAAAAAGGTTCCAGATCTTGTCGAAAATTGGTATATTAGAGTTTTCAAGGTCACTGATTACGAATCCGAAGTCCAATTTATTATTGACAAAATGGCCGATGCAATATGGCGGTCATGTAAGTGAAAAACTTGCCAGATCTTGTCAAAAATGAGTATAATTGAGATTTTAAGTTCGCTGATTACGTTTTCGAAGTCGAAATTGTTATAAGCAAAATAGCCGATGAAAATACCCCGAAATAGACCCTTAAAAGTACCTAAAGAAACCTAACAAGAACTTATTATTGTTATTCGCGCAGGTAAGCAAATATCCAATTTATAGTGACAACATTTATTCAATATTAAAATTATTCTGAATGTTTTATTATTATTATTATTATTATTATTATTTATTATTATTATTATTATTATTATTATTATTATTATTATTATTATTATTATTATTATTATTATTATTATTATTATTATTATTATTATTATTATTATTATTATTATTATTATTATTATTATTATTATTATTATTTTTTTTTTTTTTTTTCTCCTTCTCAGGGTTGTTGATAAATTGGGATTCTTACGGAATCAGTCAATTAATCAGGCTTTAAATTTTTTCAAGTGTGAGTTGTGCGACTTTTATTCATTGGCAGGTAAGTTCAGAGTTTTTCTCACAATACGACAAGTTTCTAGTAAAACTGACTTTTGCATTGTTGTGAAGATATTTTTGTCAGTGATGTTTATTTGTTTTAGGTACGACTCCAACTTCTTCGAAACCAGACCAGTAGCTGAAATTACTATGGGAATTATGGTAATACTTTTTAGTTTATGTATACTTTTATATTCTTCGGCCAATTCGAAGTATTTATTATTTTTTTCCTTTTCTGCTTTTTCTAGATTATGATCGTTGGGGTGCGTGATGTCGATGAAGAAGCCCACTTTCTCCTTTTTTCTTACAAAGACGATGTCAGGTCTATTGCTGGATACTGGTTTGTCGGTCTGTATTGGCGTATCCCAGTACAGAAGGTATGTATCACTTTCTAGGACCGGGAATGGAACATACTTAAAATATTGTTCAGCTTTTTCTTGAAAATTGCACATAACTGCCAGATGCTGATGAACTATGTTGGCCGTTAAGTTATGACGCTTTAGGTATTCAGTAGGCGCTAATACCGTGCATCCCGATACTATGTGCTCTATTGTTTCTGAGTGGCGACGACACATTCTGCACAAGTCGTTATCGAGTCGAACTCCGTGGATAATTTGGATATGATTTCGTGTTGCGATAACGTTGTCTTGAATCGCCACCAAAAATCCCTCAGTTTCCCCGAACAAGTATCCCTTTCTCAACCATTCAGTTGAGAATTCAATTTATGATTGCAGAAGTTGATTGGGATACTTTCCATGAAGGGGCTTCGACAGCCATTCACTTGTTCGTATGTTGAGATCAGGAAGTGCTGAGCTTCCTTCTTTGAGTTTAACTGGAGAGTAGTTATCCAGCTGAGTAACGACTCGGTGAAGTGTAGAAGTTAAGGATTTATCTCGAAAGTATTTTTTTTGTTTATTTATTTGCTTTTGATAAAGTAACTTTATATCTAATAGTCGCCTCCCATTTTCCGTGGAATATAGAGCCTTTCTGTACAAGCTTTTGGATGGTGAATTAAATATTTTGTCATTTGCACACGGATCGATCGATTATTATTATTATTATTATTATTATTATTATTATTATTATTATTATTATTATTATTATTATTATTATTATTATTATTATTATTATTATTATTATTATTATTATTATTATTATTATTATTATTATTATTATTATTATTATTATTATTATTATTATTATTATTATTATTATTATTATTATTATTATTATTATTATTATTATTATTATTATTATTATTATTATTATTATTATTATTATTATTATTATTATTATTATTATTATTATTATTATTATTATTATTATTATTATTATTATTATTATTATTATTATTATTATTATTATTATTATTATTATTATTATTATTATTATTATTATTATTATTATTATTATTATTATTATTATTATTATTATTATTATTATTATTATTATTATTATTATTATTATTATTATTATTATTATTATTATTATTATTATTATTATTATTATTATTATTATTATTATTATTATTATTATTATTATTATTATTATTATTATTATTATTATTATTATTATTATTATTATTATTATTATTATTATTATTATTATTATTATTATTATTATTATTATTATTATTATTATTATTATTATTATTATTATTATTATTATTATTATTATTATTATTATTATTATTATTATTATTATTATTATTATTATTATTATTATTATTATTATTATTATTATTATTATTATTATTATTATTATTATTATTATTATTATTATTATTATTATTATTATTATTATTATTATTATTATTATTATTATTATTATTATTATTATTATTATTATTATTATTATTATTATTATTATTATTATTATTATTATTATTATTATTATTATTATTATTATTATTATTATTATTATTATTATTATTATTATTATTATTATTATTATTATTATTATTATTATTATTATTATTATTATTATTGTTTTGGTATCACTATCTCTAGGATAGGTGGGACAAATGCAAGATCGGCCATGGCAAGATTCTTGCATTTTAATTATATAGAAACGTTTAGGAATGTGCGTACAATAGAGGTAGTGGATAGTATCACTGCCTTTTGGATAATCGCTAATTTATTGGCAATTTCCAGCATCCTCAGATTGTTAGTGAGTGACTTTGGTACTACACCGGTGGAAGATATAATCAACGGGACTACAGACACACTCTCCTGGCGCCACATTTGTTGAATTTCCTGCCCAAGTCTCTGGTACTTTGCTTCCTTCTCAGCGTAGTAAGTCAAGATGTTGTGACCATTTGGGATTCCTATGTCAATTAACAAAACTCGTTTTCTTGATTTATCAACGATGATGATGTCTGGCCTATTGTGGACTATAGTACGGTCTGTTAGTACCGACCTATCCCAGTACAACTTATGCGTAGAGTTTTCCAAGACAGGACTAGGCTCGTACTTGTAATATGGTATCTCTTCGCTCAGGAGGCCATGTAAGCAAGCCAAACTTTGATGGACAATCCTAGCTACCTGATTGTGTCTCGAGAGATATTCCCTTGGCACTAGTATTGGGCAAGCGCTTGTTATGTGTTGGATGGTCTCGGATTGTTGATGACATTTTCTGCACAAGTCATTTTCCACTTGAGCCCTTATTATGTACTTAAGGTAGTTTTTGGTGGCAATAACTTGGTCTTGGATCGCTATCATGAATCCCTCTGTCTCTGCAAATATGTCGGCTCGTCCTAACCATCCATTCGAGGCCTTAGAGTCGACATAGGGTTGGCTGAGGAGGCTTGCATGACGACCATGTAGAGGTTTGTTTATTATTATTATTATTATTATTATTATTATTATTATTATTATTATTATTATTATTAATATTATTATTATTATTATTATTATTATTATTATTATTATTATTATTATTATTATTATTATTATTATTATTATTATTATTATTATTATTATTATTATTATTATTATTATTATTATTATTATTATTATTATTATTATTATTATTATTATTTATTATTATTATTATTATTATTATTATTATTATTATTATTATTATTATTATTATTATTATTATTATTATTATTATTATTATTATTATTATTATTATTATTATTATTATTATTATTATTATTATTATTATTATTATTATTATTATTATTATTATTATTATTATTATTATTATTATCTCTAAATTTTAGCTTTTAAGTTTAAGTTTAAGCTTCTTCATGTGTATATGGACTCCAAATACTGTATTATGTATCAAACGGGTCAATAAATGTATTGTATTATTATTATTATTATTATTATTATTATTATTATTATTATTATTATTATTATTATTATTATTATTATTATTATTATTATTATTATTATTATTATTATTATTATTATTATTATTATTATTATTATTATTATTATTATTATTATTATTATTATTATTATTATTATTATTATTATTATTATTATTATTATTATTATTATTATTATTATTATTATTATTATTATTATTATTATTATTATTATTATTATTATTATTATTATTGTTTTTGGTGCTGTTGTTATTGTGGTTGTTGTTGTTGTTAGTCTGAATATATATCAGACCCAAAGTCTGAATCATTTTCTGAGTTTGCCTCATTCGTCTGATCAGATTCGGTATCGATCCCAGAGCAAAATGTGTCTGCTGCAGCGGTAACTTTCGGAGGGAGTAACATTTCTACAGCTTCAGGCGACAAACTTTTTAATTTTTTTGTGGCAGCTTACGGATACTTGAAATATATGGATCCGAAGTCACTAGGAGACGATTGAAAACATCTTCCATTGTTTTTACCCTGGAGTACTTTCGTTAGACGTCTTCTCGATATCTTTCTGAGTATCTTCGGATAATTGGCCAATCGGTAACAATGCATGAGCTATTATGAGCGGCCCGTGAATTAACAGCTTGTGTGCCGAAGTAGGCATGTAATACCATGGGTATAATTCAACACTCTTCCTTGCCGTTTCAATCGCATATTTTTTAAATTTATCCAAATCTATCTCGTAGCCACACGGAATAACTTGCAGGTATGCAGGTGTGGGGGTATGATGTTTCTTATCCCACAAATATCTTCGTTTGAATATTGATATTATTAATTGATGGACGTACAAATTAATATTTTTTTATTTTGACAATATTCTAATCTTTCAAAATTATTTTTTTTTGAATCTATAGTTACCACATATGACTAAACTCTAACTATACATTGTACCTAAAACTCTTATAAGTCTAACATGCTACATATTAACCCCCTCTTCAGTGACAACAAAAAAAAAATTTAGTTAATGGAAAAGGTTACGGAATTGTTTAGGTTCTGTTTCTTAGTTTCTTTATTAGGTGAGTCTAAATAAGCAGGTTTAACTCTGTCTATAGAGATGGCCTGTTCTTTGCCATATTTTTCAATCAAAAAGGTTTTTCCTGAACGTCGTAGGACTTTGAAAGGTCCTTCGTATGGTTGTTGCAAACTAGAAGTTTTTCTTGGAACTTCCATGAATACGTACTCGCAACTTTTTACTAGGTATGAAACATTCTCCTGGAATACGTAGAGCTTGTCCGTAGACAAGTTCTGCAGAAGAACATTTCAGATCCTCTTTGAGAGCAGTTCTCAAACCTAATAAAATTATTGGGAGTTCCTTGCTCCAATGTTTACTGTTTTGTCGAGCCATTAAAGATACTTTTAACTAACGGTGAAATCTTTCAACTAACCCATTACTTTGTGGATGGTAAGTATTTGTATGAATTTTATGACTGCCTAATAATTTGGTTAGTTCTGTAAATAATTTTGATTCGAATTGTGTTCCTTGATCTGTAGTGACTTTTAAAGGAATACCGAAACGAGGTATGTATTCATTAAAAAAGGTTTCGGCTACCGTAGTTGCAAATATATTTTTTAATGAATATGCTTCTGGCCATCTAGAAAATCTGTCTACTATTGTTAGGATGTGAGTACATCCATTTGAATAAGGAAAGGGACCAACCAAATCCATATGGATATGCTCAAATTTTGAACTAGGTGCAATAAATTTTCCTAATTCAGATTTAGTTCGACGGTGTATTTTAGATTTTTGACAACTAATGCATGCTTTGGTCCAAAAATTTATATCTGAATTCATTCTAGGCCAAAAATATCTTGTGTTAATTAAATTTCGAGTTCCTCGTATGCCTGGATGAGAGGTACTGTGAAGTTTGTCGAATATCAACCTACGGTAATTTTTTGGAACGTATGGTCTAATTTTTTCGGAGGAAATATCACACCAAACTAAAGAGTTTGTAAATGGAATTTCCACTTCTTTAAGTTTGTCAATAAACTTGAAGTTATTTCGAAGATTTTTTAATTCTTCGTCAACTTTTTGTTCATCGGCTATAGACTTTATATCGATATATCGTTCACAACTGACTTCGGCTAATTCCTCGGGAATACGGGACAATATGTCGGCCACGACATTTAATTTTCCACTAATATGACGTATGTCAGAAGTAAATTGTGAAATATATTCTAAGTGTCGAGTTTGTCTAGGACTTTTTTCTGTTTTTGAAAATAATGCTCTAACTAGTGGTTTGTGATCTGTATATATAATGAAATCTCGTCCTTCTAGGAAACAACGAAAATGTTTAATTGACAAATAAATTGAGAGCGATTCTCTATCAAAAGTTGAGTATTTTGTTTCTGCATTGCTAAGTTTTTTAGAAAAAAAAATGCAATTGGTTCCCAAGATTTATTATTTTTATTAAATTGTTCTAAAACCGAACCAACACGTTGATGCGTCTACCGACAAACTATATGTAGGGTTTTCATAGGGATGTGTTAATAGAGTTGCTGTAGCTAGTGAATTTTTGACTGAATTAAATGCGATATCCATGTTCTTCACGCGAATCAAAATCTTTATTTCGTATTTTTTTGTTTTGCGAAAAATTAACTAAATCGTGCAATGGTTTTAAATGTGCGGCTAGTTTTGGAATAAAACGATGATAGTAATTTATCATTCCAATAAATCGTTGCAACTGTTTCACTAATTGAGGTCTTGGGAAATCTTTTATCACCTTAACTCTATCTTCAGAAGGTAAAATACCATCTTTAGATATATGGTGGCTAAGGAAATTTAAAGATTCAACACCGAATTCGCATTTTGTCGGTTTTATATTTAGGCCATATCGGTCCAATCTTTCGACTACAGCTTTAAGATGTTGTTCGTGTTCTGTTTGATTTTTACTAAAGATTAAGAGATCATCCAAGTACGAAAAAACAAAATCTAAACCAAATAGTATCTCATTAATAAAACGCTGAAACGTTTGAGCTGCGTTTCGGAGGCCAAAAGGCATGCGTGAAAATTCAAAGAGTCCAAATGGCGTTGTTATTGCAGTTTTGTGGATGTCTTCTTCAGCCATAGGAATTTGGTGATATGCTCGAATTAAGTCAATTTTTGAAAATATGGTGCAACCGCACACATTTAAATTGAAACTTTGAATGTGTGGTAGAGGGTATCTATCTGGAACTGTTATACTGTTAAGTCTCCTATAATCTCCACATGGCCTCCAATCGTGGCTATCTTTTTTAGGAACCATATGTAAAGGTGAAGTAACAGGCGATGAAGATGGGCGGCAAATTCCTAATTGTAACATATATTCGAACTCTGTCTTTGCAATGTTATGTTTCTGTGTATCTAATCGTCTTGGTTTACTAAGGATCGATTCCACCGTTGTGTTAAATGGAGATTAAAATGACATTGTTAATGTAAAAATGTCATTCTAAACTTCGTTTAACACAACGGTGAAATCGGTCCTAAAAGGTAGTTGTCCTTTGGTAATGATGTGGTGTTGCGTGTTGTGTTTGACAGGGAGTGTATAATCGGAAGGAGATGTGATTGATGGATAGAAATTGAGAATTGTTCTAAATTTATTATCATCAAAATCGTTAACAAATATTTTTGGAGAAGGTGAATTTAATTTGGTCAAACAACCATTAGTTGTCAACGATGTGGAACTGTCTAACAATTTTCTATTTTTAATATCTACTAATAAACTAAACTTATTAAGAAAATCAGCCCCTATAATAGGGCGAGAAACATTAGCTAAAACAAAGGGAAACGTGAAATCGCGCCTGAGGCCAAAATTTATTTTTAATAATTTACTACCAAAAGTGTTTATGGTTGTCCCATTGGCAGCAGTTAAAAACAAAGAATCATCAGGTGTATAAACTTTAAATAATTTATTTGGAAGAACTGAAACGTCAGCTCCAGTATCGATTAAAAATTCTAACTACGCATGTACCCGGGCTAAAAGTGAGTAAGTACGATATACCCACATAAGAGTAAGAGAGCAAAATATATGGGAACACTCCCATGGGAGTGCTCCCATGACTTAGTGAATAGCTATCCTGGTGTTGTCTGGACAGTGACAGGTACGGCAAAAACAACCGGCGCGCTGAGCCATTCTTCATTGTTCTTCAAAAAAGGTGCCTCAGTCCTACGAGCCGCTTGCCACTTTGTCCGCATTTTATTGAACAGCATTGTAAACGATGCTCTCGAGTCCTCAGGTACTTGAACTAAGCGTTTACTCTGTTCAGACAGTTTTTCTTCAAGAATTTTTGTAATTGATTTTGAATCTTCTTTCAGATACTGTTTGATGGTGATAAATATCTCTTTCCTCGTATACGATATTTCTTCATACGTGAATCCTGTAATTAAGACATACGAATAAAAAACCAATTAACATATAATAATTCGTAATATTTAACAGCTCAAAGAAATAACATACAAACTGACATGATCGACTAACTATATTAATTACAATCACCCGAAGGAATATTAAATTATTAAATCAACAAAATTATTTTTTCCCCGAAAAGTTTATAAAAACAATAGTTAAAAAATATAAACTGACTTTGTGGACTACAATATTAAGTACAATCGCTCGGAGGATACTTCCCTTTTGGTTGAATATTAAATTATTAAATTAACAAACATGTTTTCCCCAAAAATGTATAAAAACAATAGTTACAATATATGAACTGACTTTATGGACTTTATTAATTACATTAGTTGAAAATTGCATTGGCGTGTCCGGTCATGTTGAAAAAATTAAGTGCGTTTTCTCTATTGATTGATTATATAAGATATTGATTACAATCGCCCAAAGGATACTTTCGTCTTTTTTAATATTATTAATATTATTAATTTTATTAATAATATTAATAATATTAATAATATTAATAATATTATTAATATTATTAATATTATTAATATTATTAATATTATTAATATTATTAATATTATTAATATTATTAATATTATTAATATTATTAATATTATTAATATTATTAATATTATTAATATTATTATTATTATTAATATTATTAATATTATTAATATTATTAATATTATTAATATTATTAATATTATTAATATTATTAATATTATTAATATTATTAATATTATTAATATTATTAATATTATTAATATTATTAATATTATTAATATTATTAATATTATTAATATTATTAATATTATTAATATTATTAATATTATTAATATTATTAATATTATTAATATTATTAATATTATTAATATTATTAATATTATTAATATTATTAATATTATTAATATTATTAATATTATTAATATTATTAATATTATTAATATTATTAATATTATTAATATTATTAATATTATTAATATTATTAATATTATTAATATTATTAATATTATTAATATTATTAATATTATTAATATTATTAATATTATTAATATTATTAATATTATTAATATTATTAATATTATTAATAATATTAATAATAATTAATATTAATAATATTATTAATATTATTAAATCAACAAATTATTTTTTTTTACCCACAGTTTGTGAAACCAATATTTATATGTACATAAATATAAATATGCGCCGCGGTGTTATACTAATACTTCGAGCCGGATTTTACACTCTTATTGTATATGCGAGGCAGCAGCTGCGCGGTCGACAATCGCACGATGTGAAAAAAAATTATAATAATCGAGTAGGCACCTCTAGGCAGCTGGTTTTTGTTAATTTCGCAAGATAATAAAGTAAACTAAAAGCCGATACTTTGGATTTCGCGGAACCAGTCGGAACCGATAACTTTTCGACTAGTTGAAAATGTAAGTTTTCAAAATTCTTTAATTTTATTAATGCAAGAGTTTATACTACATTTCAATAATTTACACATTACGTTTGAGCTTAATCAATGTAAAAATATTTTCTGCATACCTCCAGAAATCGTATCAATGTCTCAGAATTAAAATTGAACACTTCACTTGAAAAATATTGATTTTAGAAGTCACCCTAGTTTTCGTTCCTTCAGCGCGCGATGCCTGTACTCTCCACAAAGGCTAACTTCAAACCACCTTCAAACTGAAGCAGCGACGAAGGTATACGGTCAAAAACGGTTACTCTTCTACAATGGATGCATCCGTTAGTCCTTTACCCGAATGACTGCTCAAAAGTATCCATTTAGAAAATTCATTTATTGAGGTTTTGGCCAGGATTTCGGGATTTGGCCCCACTGTGGCGACGTAACAAAAAAGCTACTAAAAAGTTACAAAAAATGAGCCGGGGCTGAGCTAGTGCCGCTACATATATCCACTAAGCTAGCGGATCTGCACTTTTTTCAGGCTTAGTACAAGCTACAAAAGGGAGACTGGCGTAACAAAAAAGCTACAAAAAATTTACGAAAAACCAGCTGGATCTGAATCTGTGCGGCTACTATAGAAATTCAAGCTAGCAGATCCGCTGTTTTTTCGTACCCGGGTCAAGCTACAAATTCGGAAATAGCGTAACAAAAAAGCTGCAAAAAACCCAAGTATTGTATGGTGCCGCCACAGAGTGCCCGCTAGCTTTCTATAGCCAGCATTAGCATTCATTTCATTATAAAAGTTAGTCCAACTGTAGATTTTTAAATCTACAGTTATCATAACTGACTGTCGCTAGAACTGTCACTTTTAATAAATGTTATGCAAAAAAATAGTTTGTCATTATGTGCTAGTTATAATTTTAAGTCTCACTGTATACCTAAATGGTTTTAGGCTCGCAACATTCAAATATAACCCTCTGTGTAACGGGATAAAAAAACTAATGTTGAAGGATTACTGTTACGCCAATTATCAGGAAAAGGAGCGATAATTGATATAAATGGAGCGTTGTATATTTTTACGTCTATCTAAACTGGTAGGGTGCACGCGTAACTTGATACAGTTTTCAATCATTGTATCTTTGTTTTCGTTGGATATAAATTGTCAGTGGGCGTTACTTATTCAAATTTTTTTATTTGATATTTGAGATCTACACTGTGTTAAAAAAATATAGGGACCGTGCGTCATGACTTTAACGCTAACTGGTGACAAAAATGTGAACTTTATGGGAGGTATTTATTAATGTTTTATGCGGCATTTATTGTTTAATAATTATTAATTAAATAAAGTCGAATTATTTTCGTAATATCATTATCGAAAAAACTTGTTGCATCCGTGGATGTACAAACACATCACTTTGGAAACCTGGATTTCATTCGATAGTAAAGAAATTTTATAAATTTCCACAGAGCACAACAATTAATCTCTCACACCCAATGATATACATAATTACAAAGATTGCTTACCCATATGTAAATCAGACGACAAAAAGCGTATTTCACTGGGCAAAGTTTTCTTTTTATCTAGCTTGTATCAATTTTGAGCACTTAGTTGTAAAGAAATCATTTACAGAACCGGTTTAGAAATTAGAATCTTTAGTGTTTTCTTGTCATTAAGATTTTTACATATTTAAATGAACATTTTATATAAATATAATTTTACAGATAATTAATGGTTTATTCTGTTGATCAAAACTAATGTAGAATGTTTATTATGAAATAAGAATGTCCAATTTGACAAAAATATCATGGCCCTCTTTACAATTTATTAACTATTTCTCATTTATTATTAAAATAAACAAATCATAAATAATACATTACAATTACTGTCAAAAGAGATTGCAACCAACTTTAAAATATTAAAAATCCAGTGGTTTTTTGTAAATTTTTTTAGTGACATTACCATTAAACATTATTCAGAATAATAGATAAGTGTCCAATTACAACTCTTACCAAAGTTGTTTATACCTCATCTCAAAGTTGTTTACATTACCTTTTCAAAATTGTATTACATATTGCAATTATGTATTTTATGTAGTATTATTTCTGAAATGAGAGTAGTCTAATAGTTGCATACAAGATTTTTTCTACGTTCATGCAAAAACCAAGAAATGTTTTATAGAACTGCAGTTGTATTATCCAAATCATAGTAGCCGTGATCGTGTACCTTTGTTTGAGGCATTTATTTACGTTTGTGTTCATAATTTGTAATGACATTTTTAATAAAATACTTTTTTTTTTAATTTAATTATTAAATGATTGAAAATAATATAAAATATGCAATTGTTTTTAAAACGTAACACAGAAAATGAAAATGGACTAAATATTTGGCGTTGATTTGAATATTTATGTTTGTCAAGATCATAAAACGCTGTAGTAAAATGACAGATGAGGGCAATAAAATTTTTATTGCACTAGTGCAATAAAGACCCAGATTTTTCACTAAATATAGTTCAATAAAGTTTTGTTTTTTGCATGAACGTAGAAAAAATTATTTATATCCATCTGCTATAAAATTTGTTTACATCTCTTAATATTATTTAACTACATGGAAACCCAACTTTCCATATACATAATAACATGTCTTGAAGTAAAACTTTTTCTAAAGATTAAAATGCTGAAATTTTATTTTAAAACACATTTGGGCTAGAACGGCTCTATTTAGTGAGCACTAGGAAAGGCACATTGCAACCCCCTTTTCATAATTTTTTTATAGATGGGTGAGCAATCTATAATATGTATCATTGGACATCTCATAAACGTCAGTGGATGAATGACATTTCGACTAACATAAAGCTAAAAAATTTATTATTATTATCAATCTTTTTTATTAATTTACATTTTTTAAATGTTATTGTAATACTTTTAAATTCAGTGTTACTAAATACCGATATTTTGACATTGGATACACTTGTTTAAGGTACAACTTTACTATTTATTGTCACTTAGCCATTTAAATCTGTTTGCTTAAAATGTATAGGTATGCATGTCCGGATTTTAATAATGTTTCACATTTTACGTCATTTTGACCATGTGCACGATTGTTTGGTACGGGCCGGTATCTGTTTTTAACTATATTTAATATTTTAAAAAATATCCTTTATTATTTACTTGCAATGTTTGCCCCATTTAATTCTAAAATTAAACACTAGTGAGGGCTAGTTTCGGCAGTAGTGCTGCCTCTATATTTCACGCACTGTCCCTATAAATGTTGAATTTTTATTTGTCTTTTGAAATTCTTCAATGAACTTTATTCAATTTATTAGCACCTTTTTTAGTATACCTAATATTCCAAATTTTAGGAAATTGTCGTGGTTAAAACAGACCAACTAATTTAATTAAAAACATAGGTATAGGTATTCACATTTTTTTTAATAGAGTAATTACAATATTTAAAGATCAATAAAATATGGACAAATTTGAGTAAATATAAATATTGTAATGAACTAGTCAATTTTGGGAATTGACTCAAAACGCATGCTCATTATGCACGCCATTTTATAGTTACCTATTACGCTATACGCCATTGAGTATAGTTATGCATAGAACTTTTCATCGTCTGTTTTTTAAGTGGTTCAATTTTAGTTTTATGTACCTAATTCTTTCGAGGCTTTACTAACTTGTTCAATTGTTATAACAAAAATTTCGAATAAAAATTGTTTTTAGAAAATAACTTTTTCTAATGTGACATATAGGTAAAGGGACATTTTTTGTAATTGCAGCAAGTGTAAAAATGATCTACTTTACGCAACTAGTTGCGCAATGTTGAAAATTATGAAACTGGTTTCGAAAAATTCATTATGTCACCAGCTGAGAAAAGAAAACTAATAAAAATAAACCTTTTTTTGGTTTTAAAACGAATAGTAGGTATACACGATAAAAAACCGACTTATTTGAAAAATAAATAACTTTAATAAGCCGTATAAACACACTACAAGTCGTTAAGAAAAAATAATTAATATTATGTTCTATTTGTCAATAAAATTATGAATGTGCAACTAACAATACAAGAAACAAGTAATATTGGTTGCCTAGATGTAAGTAATTGATGATGGTGGGTGAGGTTTTCCGGGTTTTCCTACCTGTAAGTCAAATGGCACCATCAATCATCTTTAAGTCGCCCCGGAGCGCCACGGCAAATAATAATAAATAGCCGTCCCTTCCCCTACACAAGTCGTTCAGTCGACTTCAGGGGTTGACATTCACTCATAAGGGGGTGAATTAGGGAGAGTATTATTATTATTATTATTATAATTTCTTACCAAAACACAATTTTATAAATAATCTAGTCAAAATTAGAAAAAATATTGCATGTAACTCGTTACGAAATGCCGTTTTTTTTAACTCGTTTATGTTGCGGAATCTCGTAATTAGTTTCATAAATATTTATTTAATATATAGAAACATAAAGTTCATATCTTGTTCAGTAGGATCCCGAAAGGACTTTACCACGAAAATAATCCTTTAGTATCTATACTGTAAAGTTTGTTAAATTTATTTATAGTTTATTTATTTAAAACACTATTTATAATTTATAGGTACTAATTAATTTATATAATACTTAGACATTATTCTAACGCACAATTCTAATTTATTTATTACAATTTGTCTTTACTATCCAACACTTAAATTCAATATTATCTTCTATCGACAAAATCGTGGCTATTTATATGAAAATGTAACGCTCTCGAAAGAACGAACTCTGACTAGAAGCTCAGTCTGGAATTTCTAGAAATTGTCCTACACGCGTAAGACTGCGATGGAAAACATTCGAATCGGTTTTTTTGTGTTTCGAGTTTCGAGATGAGTCTCGGTGTGGTCAGTGTATCTGCAACTGGACTCACTTTTACAATTTACATTCGTATGGAAGTAATAAGGGACTTTTTTTGCTGAAACCTGGACACTGGGCGAATGGCTACAGTCTAGTATTTGGACCTTAGAATTTATGAATTTAGCTGGCATGGCTAGTTTCTGTACATTGAACTCCAATACGTGCTCCCTCAGACTAAGTAATACTTCCCATACATCATGATAAGTGAATCGATCTCGGAAGGTGTTCTTCGTTACCAAATTGAAAGATAACACGATTTATCTTGAAGTTTCAATGTTCTTCCAGGGACTGATAACTGATCTTGAAGTTCTGGCAATTGATCAAACTTTTTCCGAAATACAGATGCCAGACCTCGAGCGTCGTAGATGTTGGTGGAAGTGCTACGGACCAGCGAGTAATCTTTAGGAACCGCGGACAGGTCTTGTTGTTGCTCAGTTGTAACACTATGTCTTGCTTTTCCGGTACCTCCATATACACCCATACATTCTTTAAAGACAAGGTCAGATGTTTGTTGGAGCTGGTTTACTTCTTCTTCTTCCTCGTCATGGTCAGCCTCAAATGGCACCAGCCGGTTTTGGTGCACTACCTTCGGTTTACCGTTCGGGATCTTACATATACGGTAAATGACATTGATTTTTTTCTTGATAAGATACGGACCTTTCCAAGACCGTTGAAGCTTCGGAGAATAACCCTTTTCTCTTTTTGGATTATGGAGCCAGACTTTGTCGCCCTCCTTAAAACATCCTTCTGTGGCTTGGGTATCGTATCGCTTCTTCATTCTGTCGCTGGCGATTTGAAGATGCGAGTGAACTGACTCATGCATGTCGTCCATTTTTCGTCGTGGTTGGATCACATAATCTTCACCGGCTATGTCTTCTCCAGGTCGGCATCCAAATTTCCAGGTCACACGGTAGTCTCATTTCCTGCTTGAACAGCACCTTTGCAGGTGTTTGGCCTGTAGATTTATTAATAGCGGATCTATATGTCATTGCGAAGAACGAAAGATACTCATCCCAATCTCGCTGATGGTTGGAAACTACTTTTGACGGGTATTTGGTAATGGTCATTCATTCGCTCTACCATTCCATCTAACTGTGGGTACAATGCCGTACTTCTGGTTCTTCTATTAGCCTGACAAAATCGGTAGTGATAGACCTAATTAAAGAACATCCTCTTGTGAAATTCCAGGAAAGATGGGATGAAACAAGAAACTGCAGAGTGGCCAGGGAGCTTTTAAGTTATCCTGAAAACACTACAGAAACCAAATACTTGACTATAACTAGACATAATCTGGGGTGCGTTCAAAAATCGAGAGCGTAAAATTTTCAATCGTCCGGACAAAATTTGTCGGAACGTTTATTTTTGCCCGATAAATACGAACGAAATGCAAGTATTGTTAAATCAATTTCTTGGTTATGTCTTTTCTGTTACCTGAGATTGTAGGAATTATCAAAAATTAGTAAATATGTGTAACATCATTGACGTCCACATAGACTTTTTTATGTAAAAATTCAATTCATTACCTTTTTTCCTGTGTCATAAAATTTTATCAATTTCTATAATGAAATTACCATCGTTTCCGACAACTAGACGCTAATTGATGGAATTAATTTTCTCATTCATACTCATATTTAAATATTTTTTACTCAAAAAGTAAAAATAGGAAATTAAATACTAGGTGGTTCTCTTAGGTTAATTGGGATTATGACATACTGCGCAAGTCGAGTAAAAGTTACCCAACTCAACACGATGGGTAAAATTTCTTCATCCCGACGTGTTTTTCTTTTAAATTGGAACGGCTGGGTTAATTCGTCCAGATAAAACGTTCCATATTTAGAAACGCTTTTTTGAATTTAGACAACGTCCGGACGCATTTACTCTACATTTCTGAACGCACCCCTGTGCTTGGTTGGCATTCTGACTGGTTATTGCCAAGTAGGAAGCATCTCCATATCGTAGGGTTGTCAGAATCTGCACTCTGCAGCGGGTGCGAACAAGAAGATGAGACCATCGAGAATATCCTCTACGACAAGATACCTTTCATAAAGAAAATTTACTAATTAGGTGAAACATGAAATTAAAGGTCTGTTTTGGTTCTCAAAATGAAAACAGTTTTGAAACTGTGCCTGACCGTGTGCGTTAAGGCAAAAAATTCCCGACTGTTTGAAATTGTCGGAAAACCAGAACACATAAAATTTAAATGGAATTGTACACTTGCGCGATGTCGTGTTTTGTTTATCGTTTACTATAATAATGCGTGACGTGCTTTACCCATAGCACAGATTACCTAGACCAGATATGAATGTACGCAGAGGCATCTTTACCGGCCCCCTAATTAATTTATTGTGATTACGAAAAAACGTTAGTTGGACCATTGGAATAGTTAAGAAATAAAACTACTAAGAAAAATTACTTTTTATTTATAAAGCAGTCAAAAATATGATGAAAAAAAATCAATAATATTTATAAATGGGACAAAATTTTTATTTTTCTTTTGGTTTTGTCTGACTTTTTCGAGGATTTCAAATCTCTGCATATTTAGGAGTATAAAAATACTTATAAATACTTATAAATAATTTAATGGTGTACATTTTCGCAAATTGGTGGCAATGTATTCGTTGGAAATTCCAGATTTAGTTGACAAACTATCAAATAGAGATATAAATATTTTTTCTAATTTGAAAATAATAAAAGAAAAATTTTTCGCTGGGAGATTTTAAATTGCCAAACACCTTTTCTTCAGAGTCGTATGCTTTAAAATGCGTTAACAAGTTAGAATTGTTAAGTAAATTGCATTCTTCTGAGAAATTTACGCAAATTTCACAAGTGTGGATATGTAATGATTTTTTGATTAAATAGCCACATATATAGTTAAATGCATTTTGAGTGGTCACATTTAGCTCCCTGTAGTCACATTCAGAAATCGTTATTGCCCCAACTAATTGTTTTGAAATATATTTAATTTTCATTAAGCGGAGAACTTGTTTTCCTAAGGGAAAAACGAATCCCGGGATTTCTTATTTCCAGTGTGTGTCCCACTGCCGCTAGTGCCCACGAGCCGCCACTGCATGTTCGAAAAGTAATTTAGAAGAACCTTGAAATGCCAAGCATTGTGTAGATAAATACTTAACAATCGCAATAATTCTTTCCAACACGTCGCACCAATATTTTTTTTCTGTTTCTAAAATCCGCAGGTGATGAGCATTAACAGTCGTAGATGTCTCCAACATTTTTTAAATTTACCCAAATGTTCATATAACTGTTGTGTAAAATTGACGTTTCGTGTCTCTTCATTAGCAAAGACAAGTGTTGCCAATCAGATACTCCATTTGTATCACAAAAAGTGTTAGGAGTTTTACAAAACAACTTACAACAAAAACAAAATACAGAATCTTTAGAAATAGAGTAAATAAGCCAAGTCCTTTCGACTTTTTCTCCATTTGCTAGACTTCTTACAAAGTATTTGTACGAAAACTTTCTCTTATCTTTATTACTAAGAAAGCTAAAACTGATGTCTATCAAGGGCGGACCACGTTTAACCAATATTCTAGCTATCTCATTGGTGATTCTTTCGGGCCACAAACCGGGGTCGGACGGAATTATATCGACACTAGCCTCATTTAAGCCTTCATCGAAAGTGTCACTTGCAGCAGGTATTTCGATAGCTGACATTACCGAACTTCTTACAGAAGCTGAATTACCTGAAGTGGATTGTTCAAGTGCTGTAGACGAGGATGGTGTCATCGCTTCATCGAACTCTGCATCAGTAGAAGCTATTTTAGATGGTCCACTCACGGTTACTGATATTACGGATTTATAATCTTGAGTTTCGGTCGCATCGATAGTCTCCGTGGAATCTTGATTGTATTGCAAGAAGTGCTTTAAAGATCCGGCCATTTTTTCCCTTTCTTGTAGTCTCAGTTTATTTTGCTCGCAAAACTTCGCACCTGAAGGTTT
Organism: Psylliodes chrysocephalus; assembly: GCA_927349885.1. Classification (NCBI taxonomy): domain Eukaryota; kingdom Metazoa; phylum Arthropoda; class Insecta; order Coleoptera; family Chrysomelidae; genus Psylliodes; species Psylliodes chrysocephalus. The sequence continues at coordinate 1,551,210 of OV651826.1, forward strand.
TTTTCTTTTATCCTGAAGAAACAAATAAATAATTACTACTGATTTGAATTAGGAATTAACTTCTAAAGTAAGCACAATAATAAGCACCAAGTTTGCATATTTGAATAAAAAGCAATTTGTTCGAGCCCTTTTAGCTTAAACCCTTTCAAAAATAAAGGCAGAAAAAATAATAAACTAATTTGATCTTATAGCCCTTAAAAAACCCTACAAAATGGTTTTTTAAAAAGATCGATAGCATAAAAACTAAGCGAGTTATGGATAACAAACCAATTACTTTTTTAAACTCGTACATATTTCAATTAATAAAAAGATATTTGGGCAAAAAAATTAATTATAACCAGTATCCTATAAAGGGTTAACGTTAATAATATAAAGTAGGGAACACTTACCATTTTATAAAAAATCAAACCGTTGAAATTGCAGTCAGCAGGTATTCAGATAAAAAAGTAGTAAACAAAATATTATACAGCACAACACTTGACAAAATAAAAATAACTTTAAATGTAAAAATTAATAGGATTACTTGTTTTTATGCACTTGTTGCACGGTCCAGTGAACTAACCGGTTCAAAAACGCCTCTGGCAATGCATCGCTTTTATAGCGCTCCAGGCATTATTCATGTCTGAACAGGAAATCTCAAGAAACTATCGCCTGACATGTTCTCGCAACATAGGAATCGGCAATAACTGCATGATATACTAATACCATTTCGTGTGTATTTATACCTAATCCTATTTAATTTCTCAACTTTTATTTTAAAATTAATTTTTGTTTTTTGTTTTTTTTTGCAAATTTTTTTGCAATTCTTTTTTATACCCTGGGTTTTGGCACCCCTAAAGGATGGCGCCCGTGTGCATTGCACACTTTGCACATATGGTAGCAGAAGCCCTGGAAAAACTGTTATGTAAAGGTAAAGCAAGTGTATAAGGTGTGTTTTAAAGTCCAAAGAAAAAAGCGTTATCGTGCAAAAATTTTAACTATTGCAAAATATATTAATTTAGTTGTTTTCTGTTTTAGGGAAGATGTCGAGTTGCTAGAAATCGTTTTTCAAACTAAGAACAAATATCGGCCAGTTCCTATAGATGAAATGCCATGTTTCAAAACGAAAGTAGTACATAGTAGTACTACAATTGGTGGTAATAAAGTTCGGAATTTCTTTTGTAATAAATGACCAGCAATTGCCAAACACAGGTTTGATGTGTATTTTGTAAAAGTGGACTAAATTATAACTATTTCAGCGATATAGTTTAATGTATTAGTGAGGTCACAATACAAGTTAGCCACAAAATATAACACTTCAACAAGAATGATGTTTTCCGTAGTGAGCAAAAGTGTTGAAATTTAATTTCTATCTGTGCTGTCTTTCCTTTGGATATAATTCAATACCTGTTGCGGTATTTGCCAAAGGAGTAGTTGTTTTCTGAAGGGAAACGGTCGCTCATATTTATGTGATATTGGCTTTTAGCTTTATTTATTTTATTTTACGTCTTGATCACATTTGAATTATTTTTCTTTTTTGTTAAAAATACTTTTTTTTTAACTTCAGCCAGCGCTCTATTTTTTCTCAACCATTAATTAACTAACTTTTCAAATGTATTTTTTTTTAGCAAACATTATCTTATAGTTGGTCATATGGTCATAGCCATTTTGTCTTGGCTTTTCAATAACGATGTTTTAAAAATTATTTTATTTGTTTTGTTAAATGTTGTTAGCTTTAACACACCTTCTTTTAATATCAATGCTTTTATCATTTGTGACGTTATGTTTAATTTATTTTAATCATGACTATAATACCAGTTGTATTCGCATCTTTTTACACAACAGTTTTTTATAACATGTTCGTCCTTTTCACCTTAATATTAGTGCACCCTCTAGTTTTATCCCCTAGTGGATTAAAGAATATGATGAGTTTTTCTATTTCTTATTTCTATTGTTTTCTTAATTTTTAAGTTGTTTATTTACAACTTATTTTAATTTTTTGTACTTTTTTAATATAACCTATGGTAACTTTTTCAACTATCATACGTCATGTTAATATATTAGTTTGTTATAAATAAAAAGTTTATTTGTTTATTCCTTGGTTTATTCGGTAAATAAAAAGATGGGGTTTCTATTATTTTAATTTTTTTTTAAACTATTTGTATTCGCCCCCATTTTTTTATTAATATATTGACTGCACCAGAAGATGGAAAAATCCGAAATATATGTAGTGCTTAAATTATAAAAAATAAAAACTATTCACCGAATAAATCAAGTAACTTTTTATTTATATAAAATTCTACTATGGTCAGAAAATTATGCTTATTAAATATATTAATTTGGTTAACTTTGTTAGTTTAAATAAATAACTATTAGTATTATTATTAGTATATCGGTGGGATTCTTCGGGTTTTCCTCATCTGTAAGTCAAATGGCGCTATATATCAATAATCTTTAAGTCACCCCGAAGCTCCGTCCCTTCCCCGACACAAGTCGGTCAGTCGACTTCAAGGGATAAAATTCACTCGTAACAGGGTGAATTAGGGAGAGTATTATTATTATTATTACTTTTGGTTTATCTCGTATTTTTAACGGTAGGTACTATCTTTACGGGTCGAACTAAGGTAAAGAAGCTTTGCTTGTTTTTTCTTTTTATTCCCCGAGCGAGAAATTTTCTGACCATGTTGCATGTACCAAGGACTACTGCCTTCTACATTTTAATGTATATTGATGATGGTACCTCTAACTTTTTCAGAGCTTCATGGAGATTGCGTGGTACTACTCCTGTAGCAGATATTATTATGGGCAAGATGTAGTCGTATACTGAATTAACCTGTCATATAGCTGTTTTACTCCATGAAGTAATTCGGCATATTTTCTAATTTTTTCAGCATATGCTGCTTGGATATTGCCTGTATATGGAATAGAAATGTCTATCAAGAACGCAGTATTATTATCTTTGTCAAAGATTGTTATATCTGGCCTATTGTGAGATACTGTTCTATCGGTTAAGAGTCCTCGTTCCCAATATATTCGAGCTGAACTATTTTCCCAAATGTTTGGAGTGTTTTTTTCTTTTAATTTATATTTTACAGACAACTGATCATGCGATATTTTCGCTACATTATACTTTATATTCCGTTTGTGCTAGTACTTGGCATCCGGAAATTATATGTTGAATATTTTCAACGGCAGATTTACATCTTCTACATGGGTCATCTTCGGTGCCATCCCTTATAACATGTTTTTTTGTAGTTTTTTGTACTTATCACTAGATCTTGGATGGCCATAATAAACCCTTCTGTTTCCAGGAATAGAGAACTGTAAGAAAGCCATGCGTTGGACACAATCTTGTCGACATGTGGTTGGTTTAGTATCTGTGCATGTTTTCCATGTAGCGCTTTTTGGAGCCAAGCTTGATGTTTCTCAGCGCTGCTTGTGATGAAAATTCACCATCTTTATACTTAAATTAAGCGATGAATAGTTATCGTCAATTGTTACAACGGCAAGATATCAATTAACCCTTCGTAACGTAAGCCGTTCAATGGAGGATTTTGGATGGAGGAATCTGGCATTTGTCAGTGATTTGTTTGTTATTCTTTGAAGTTCGTTTATGTCTGTTTGCGTCCAATGAATAACACGAAAGCTATAAGTAAGTATTGGGACTGCAAATGTTTTTATGGCTTTTATCATATGTTTTCCTGACAGTTTAGTTTTCGTTAGCATTTCCAGCCTTTTGACGTATTTTGCGGTAATATCTGTTCTTGTTTCTTTTTCTTCTATTAACCGGGATTGTTTTATGCCCAAGTATTTATACATATCTCCTTCTTGCATACATTCTATTGTTTCGTTATTTTCCAGTTTATGTTCTACAATCTCTCTTTTTCCATTTCGTATTCTTTGTGTTTTACATTTTTCCATCCCAAATCCCATTCCTATATTTGTGCTGAATATTTCGACGATGTTAAGAATTTGTTTGAGTTGATGTTCAGTACTACTATATAACTTAATATCGTCCATGTACATTAGATGTGATAGTTTGTAAGTTGCTCCTTGTGTTTTCGTTATAGTGTATCCCTTATTTCCACTGTTTAGCATATTTGAGAGCGGATTTAGAGCCAAGCAGAACCAGAGGGGGCTTAACGAATCTTCTTGGAATATACCTCTATTTATGGGGATTGGCTGGGTAGTAAACTTCGTATTTCCCACTTCTACTTTAAGTATTGTTTCCCAATGAGATGTAGTTTTCTGTAAAAAATTCATAAGTGTGGTATTTATTTTATATATTTTTAGAATTTCTAGCAGCCAGCTATGTGGGATGGAGTCAAATGCTTTGCGATAGTCAATATAACCTGTATAAATATTGCGGTTTTTTCTTATATGCTTGTTTCATGATTATTTCATCAATTAGCAGCTGCTCTTTACAACCTTGAGAGTCTTAGCGACATCCTTTTTGTTGTTCGACAAGTATGTGGTTAGTCTCGCAATGCTTGTATATAGCTTCACTTATGCAGGCTGTCAATAGTTTGTATATAGTAGGGAGACATGTTATTGGTCGATAATTTGCGGGATTCTCAATGTGCTCATTTTTGGGTAGTAAATATGTAATTCCTTGAGTCATAAATTTAGGCATTTTCTCTGGATTTTCAATAAAGATGTTTAGGTATTTGGTTAGTTCTTTGTGAATGTTTGTATCTTTTTTAGCCAGAAATTGTGTATTTTGTCATTTCCAGGCGCTTTCCAGTTATGTGTCACTGATATTTTTGCAGTTAACTCTTTTGTAGTGACGTAATCGCAATCCATGTTGTTGATCCTTTGCATTTTAATTTTATTATTATTATTATTAATTAATATTATTATTATTATGTTGTTACAGTTCCGACGTGACGTATCCTGTGGCTCCGACCCCACAGGGCGTTACGCGGATGGCCTATCGTGAAGACGATCACTCCTCGCGTCCGCTCGGTCAGTGATCGTCAGCCAAACTCATTTGCCTCAAAAGACGCATTGAACCGAGAACGACGGCTTTTTGCATGTTCATCACTAGATGTTCGAGCGATGCACGGCATGCCGGTGTTTTCCTCAGCTCTATTAAGATATTGTCCTTAGTCCCTCCAAGAACGCCAATTATAAGGACTACAAAATATACGGTGTACTCAGGATATAATCTGCGCAATTCGCCAAGCAGTTCTACATATTTGGCCCGCTTTTCCCTCTCCTTAAGTTCGATGTTTGTTTCTGCCGGAGCGGAAAACTCAATGACGTATATTGAGTTTTTCTGCTTGTCCAGCAAGACTATGTCTGGTTTATTCGCCTGAAGGCGTGTTGTAGTAGGAAAAGCGTAGTTCCAATAAATGCGGCAGTTATCATTTTCCACTACTCTCTCAATTTCCCCTGCAGCATAAGGTAGCACTGGTGTTTCATCCATACCGTAGAAATGTCGCAGGTGATAATATAGCACCCGAAGAGCCGCGTTGTGCCGGTAAATATAGCTAGAAACAGCATGCACAGGACAAGCTGACAATAAGTGCATAAGTGTTTCGGGATGCTGGCGACAGGTTCTACATCTTACGTCGACAACTTCAGAAAATTGACTACGGTATACCAGAGTATTAATTACCCCATCCTGGCAAGCAATTAGAAAGCCTTCAGTATCAGATTTTAGGCCAGCAGACTTTAGAAAGTTGAAAATCAGTCTTTTGGATAGCCTTAGATTTTGGATGTTTCTATAGAACAGTCCGTGTTGCGGCTTGTTGAGATGGTCTTCAAAGAGCCCTTGTTCTTCTGCTCTCTTAATTCGAGACTTTAGAGCCTCCGACTCCAGCCTAGTAAGCGACTGTTCGTTATCGGCATCTAACGTTAGTACTAGATTATTATTATTATTATTATTATTATTATTATTATTATTATTATTATTATTATTATTATTATTATTATTATTATTATTATTATTATTATTATTATTATTATTATTATTATTATTATTATTATTATTATTATTATTATTATTATTATTATTATTATTATTATTATTATTATTATTATTATTATTATTATTATTATTATTATTATTATTATTATTATTATTATTATTATTATTATTATTATTATTATTATTATTATTATTATTATTATTATTATTATTATTATTATTATTATTATTAATTATTATTATTATTATTATTATTATTATTATTATTATTATTATTAATTATTATTATTATTATTATTATTATTATTATTATTATTATTATCATTGTTAATTAATTAAATCATTGTTTTCTTGCATCTACCAATAGAATTTCACCATAGTTCTTTTCTCTCACCCACTAGGCGTGCCAGAAGATGAAGCTTTAGACTTCGAAACCAGTTGCTTTAAAAATAAATACATATCATTGTGAGAAATAAAAGACTTTTTCTTTCCTACCCTTCTTAATGTTTGAATTTCATTAAATAAATGAAAGCACACAAATAATTACATAATAAATCAAATTACTCTGTAAAAATCATAAAAAATGAAAGTTTAAGACTTGAGGGTTCTGACCCCAAACCCCCTGTGGCTACGCCACTGGTTTTGTGGATGAATAAAGAATTTGAAGTACGTACCATTTTCTGAACTCATGTTTTTTAAGGAAGTTGTTTTTACATTTGACATATTTTAAAAAGGAAAATAAAACCCTTAAAATATTTACAAGTCTTTATTGCGAATAATTTAAATATATATAGCCTATCTATCTATAAATTATACAAATTTATGATCCTACAATAATATCAGCTCTTTCTATAAATAGAACCTAAAAAACAAACAGAAATCGGTAATGTAAATATCTGATTGTAAACCAACTAAAATTATAATATATAAAACTCTTAAGGTGTAGGTAAAATGTATACAGAAAGAGGCCATCTGGCACATGCTGACTAAAATAGATATACACGGTTCAAGGAAATTATCTACTAATGAATTAACTTTAAGAATTTTAAGATAGATGTACACAGTTTCTTAAAAAAAATATATATAAATAAAAATTATATAATAATTATTTTTATTTAGTCATCGCTAGAATAAAAGATAATAAGCTGTAAATTTGTATAAAACTTTGTTTTGACATTTTATAAGTTGGAATAAAAATCTCATAGAATCTGGTGAATGTAAGTCAAGATATTCGAGGTCAAATATCGCTAAATCGGCTTTTTTTTTGTAAATATCTCGTTTCCTGCTTTAAATGACATCTGGATTTATTTGAAAAGTTACAGAACAAAAAATTCTCTATAACTTCTGATTCAAACAATATTTTATAGATTCAACCGTTCTTGAGCTAGAGCGCGAAGAGTGGTAGGCGCTAGTTGTACATATCATAACGAAAGGTCAACTATGGAATTAAAAAAAGTATGATTTATATTATTAATTATTTACTAACATTTATATTTCTTATTATTATTACAAAGAATTTTTAACTATTTACTATTTTATATAGAGGGAGGGAGGTGTCAAAATGGTACCATTATTTTTTTTCATTTACCAATCGATAAAGTAAAGCAAGTGAAGCAAAATCAGCTACAAACATTTTTTTCATCATTTTCTTAGGGGTCCTATTTACCCCCCCCCCCCCCCGTCCTTATTAAATGTATAGATATTATTTATAAATCAGACTAGGCTTAATAATATTTACTTACCTAATTTATATTAATAATAAAATGAAATAGTTTAAATACATTTTAATTATATTTTTATTTACCAATTATGTATCATTAATTTATTACAATTATTAAAATTTAAACGTAAGGGGGATTTTTTGTAATTTTTATTATTAATATCCTTCTTGTTCCTCATCCTCTGGTCGCTCTACTTGAATTTCGAATTAATTATCGTCATCCTCATTGTCAGTTACATTTTCTTCTTCGAGATCATTTGGTATGATGAAGCTTGTCCATTACACTGACCACAAGCTAAGGAGCACTGCAACTCTGATTTTCTGCATATACAACTCCCAACACAACTCCCAACACAACCTTTCTTGCAATTATTGCAAAATGTTGTATTGAGCAGTTCGTCTGTTGCTGGCGGTAATAATGTTGCTATTGGTTTCAGCATTTTATTTTGCAGTGTCCATCCCCATTCCTGGGGCTCTAACTTATTCCCTAACATAATTTGGATATGATAATAGACACGAGTGATATGCTGTCCATCTGCTGCACTTATAAGTGGAAGAGTTGATAACTGTACCGGTTTGTTAAGCCTTGTTCATTTTTTGATGAATTGCGTATATTTAAAATTGTCAATATTGTTTTCTGATTTTGAAGCATTATAAATTGCTAAAAAGACACGTGTACTCTATTTTTAAACAATATTTCTACAGATTAGTTTTCTTGATGGAATGCTTGAGCTAACTGATCCAAATTGTAAAGTTTTCTAATGTTTTAATAAATTATATTTTTCCTTTTATAAAAAGCGCAGAAGACGTGTCATATCCACTAAACGCATACAAAAATAAAATCTATTTTTTAGTAAATAATTCACAATATAAATCATATCATATTATTTGTTGAATTTCACAGTTTACCTTGCGTTATGATTTGAACAATTAAGCGCCACCCACTCTTCGAGCTCTAACTCAAGTATGGTCGAATGTATAAAATATTGTTTCAAACAATAGTATATTATTTAACGAGTGGTAATGCAGGTCATAACTCACGCAGATGAAGTTTGCAGCACGAGCCGCAGGCGAGTGCTGTAATTCATCAAAACTGATACACAGAAAAATACCAAATTTTAAAATTAAGCTTTGTTCCAGCGTCCAATGAACTGATTAGATTTTGAGCAGAGTCGGAACTTCTGGGGGGGTACTTTATAGGTGGTCATTTTTATATTTTATGGAATATATCTGTTATTTACGTTTGGGGACGAAAATTCTTCAAATAAAAGTTACTTCTTATATTAGTATCTATAATTTTTGTTTTATACAAAATTTTCCTAAAATGGTCCGTATTCGAGAAATTTGACAAAATGTAAAAAAATATTTTTTTATAAAAATTGTTTAAATAAAAGTTGTTTGTAATATAATTCTCTATAATTTTTATCCCATACATAATTTCTCTAAAATGGACCGTATTCGAAATTTTGAAATTTGAAGAAAACTCAAAAACGAATAAAAAAACATTAAATTTTAAACTTAAGTTTTATTTCGGCCTGACGTGAAATGATTAGATTTTGGACAAAGTCGGAACATCTGAGGGGGTACTTTATGGGAGGCCGTTTTTATATTTTATGGAATATATGTTATTTATGTTTGGAGAAAAAAATTGTTCAAATAAAAGTTACTTCTAATAATATTATCTATAATTTCTGCTTCATGTCAAATTTTCCTGAAATGGTGCGTATTCGAGAAATTTGACAAAATGTGCAAAATTCTGATTTTTATGAAAATTGTTGAACTAAAAGTTGTTTGCGATATCGATCTCTATAATTTTTATTTAAACATGATTTTTCTAAAATGGACCGTAATGAAAAAATTGCAGGAAATTTAAATTTTTCATTATTTTCGTTTTCAATGAATATCTATAGAAAAATGTTTCGAGGTAGATGTATGTGGACAATGTATATATTTAGTTTATCCTCTTAACATTTATACAGGTGCTGCAATAGGTTGTACAAAATAACCGGAAAAAGCCTATAATAACTAGATAGGAAAGTCATGTCTTGGACACATCAGATTTTTCAAACCGGTGTGAAGTTAGCAGGCAGTTCAACGGAAACACCCGAACGCCCAGTGGCGCCACAATGTATATTTTTATGAAGAGAACAGTGTATTGAAATGAAATTACTGACAAACAAAAGAGATTCAAGAGAGGATGAAGTGTAAAATGAAACAAAAATTAATTTTCCTGTAAAGAAAACGGAGTATTGAAATAAAATTGGGGCCCAATTGTTAGTGTATTGAAATAAAATTACTGCCAAACAAAAGAGCTTGTTAGAGAGAGGAAGGGTAAAATGAACAAAAAAACAAAAATGATTTTCCTATAAAGGAAACGGAGTATTGAAATAAAATTGGATCAGATTTTTAAATATTCTGTCCAGTTTAATGTTTAATCATAATACTAATAATAAAGGAGTGTAAATAGATCAGTAGAGAATATTCTGCTCTACAACTTTTCAAATAAATCCAAATGTCATTAATAGAGGAAACGAAATATTAAAAAAAAAACGATTTTAGGGACCTTTGACCTTGAATATTTTGACTAGCGTAAACGAGATTCTATGAGAGTTTTGAGCCAACTTATAAAATGTCAAAAAGATTTATACAATTTTACAGCTTATTATCTTTCATTTTGAGGTTACTTTGTTTGAACCTTATATTATTAAAACTGTATTATATTGCTTCTGCAAATACCCCAAAAATAATGAATTTTTTTGCCAATGTTATATTGAGAAGGTATAACTATTTTTCAATTTTTAGAGTATTTACATATACATTTTAATGTATAGGAAAAATTACATTTAATACTAGTAAATACCTATACATCCTTACATGCCTTTATTTGAGAATATTGGATAATAAAATATTCTTTGTTAGTTTACAGATTGCAGTTGTAAACCCTATCTAACAGACTCACCACCAAAATAATATTGTAAATAATATTTTCACCTTCTCTGAGTTATGAGCACCCTCTCGAAAATTTTAAATAAGAAAGGGGGTCGTGTAGCATCCTTCTTGAAATTTATTTTAAATCTCTCTTCAGAAATATAAAGCTTTTTAAATTTAGTGCAATCATAAATGCATTCTGAAAATATAAAATTATGATGACTCCATCATAAAACTTCACGTAGAATGAAACAAAGAATAAATAAAAGTTTTGTGATAGGGACATTATCAAAATTTTACAATTTCACAATTAATTTTCAGTTATCACTGCACCAAATTTAAAAAATTATATTGCTCAGGAGAGAATTAAAATTACTTTTAAACAATGTGCCACATGACTTCCTTTCTTGTTTAGTAATTTTGAGGGAGTGCTCATTTTTCAGAGGGGGTACAAGAAAGGGGTAATATTTTCTTAATATAAATTGTCAAATTAAAAATAGATATCAACCTGTTTCAGTTTTTTCTAAAATAACATAACGCTAAAAATGAATTTATTCCAATACACATGGATCGCACTGTATAATATATGTGTAACAGTGGCGGTCATACCTACGATGCCTATGTATGGTTTGAAAATTTGTATCCGAGATTTATTTTGATTACAAACAACTTTTTATTACAAACCTTTTGTTTTAAATAATAAATAATGATATTTCTTGAAATATTTTTGTTTTATCAATTTATGAACACCTGATCTAAGATTTTGATATGGTAATCGTATTTTTTCGTCAAGTAGAATTTTTAATAAAATATAATTTTTCTTCAAAAAAATTAATTAATACGAGAAGTCCATTCGTGGACACACTGTAAATACATAGTGGAAAATAAGTCTGAAAAGGCCTAATTTTCTTAAAAATGGGTTGTGCGTAATCTACAAACTTTAAGATTCGATGGTTTAAGTAAATGGCGATTACCTACTATTTTGTTCTTTACGCTTTTGTTAGATGGACCGTTTTTTCTATAATATTGGTTACTTTGGTATTTTAAATGCAACAGAATAAATTCCAAATGTGACATATCTTTGATCTATGATTGCAGAGAACAATCAGAAATGAAATAATATAGATGGTGTTGCATTTAAAAAAATCAGCGTTACAATCATTAGCGGAATAACGGCAATTATGGCAATAATGCAAATACAATTAGAATCGGCATATCTTCAACCCTCACATCCCCAATTTTGTAGATTTATGACAACCAGATTTTGAAAAAAATTAGACGTTTTGAGACTTATCTTCTACTCTATATTATCTCAAATGTCGCTGGTTCTAACCTACGTGAACAACAATATAAAACAAATATTTCATCATAATTTTCTCGAGACTGAAATTTAAAACTTTTAAGTAAACATTTATTCGCTACCCATCATTGAAAAAATTAAAAATCAGTAGAGTGAATAAATAATTAATTACCTACCTGTTATTTAAACTATCACATCTGAGCCTGATGGTAGCCCTTTCGCGAAGAGATATGACCGCCACTGATGGGTAAATATGGATTTTTTTTTGGTTTATGTAATATAAGAAAGTTTATTTGGATTGAAAAATCTATATAAGATTAGAGAAAAACAACACAACAATTTATTTTCCACCCAGAAAGTAAGAATTTCGATTTTTATTTTAAATTATATCCCTGAACTACCTAAATCCTAAAAAACCCCTTTTACATTCTAAAAAAACTAAATCTATTGGTACGAAGGTAGTGTAAAACGACGTTTAATCCAGACATAAAATAACACATGTTAGGATTTTTATCTAATAGGCAGAATCCCTTTGAAGGTCTGAGCGTCTGAGCATCTTGTTTCAGGTTAAAGGTCTTGTTCTTGTTTAAGTTCCAACGCCCACACGTGCTGCGGCCAACCTGTACGTCCTTTTGCCTTCCTCGAGTTGTTCAGGTCTTCCTGTTTAGAATAAAATGTATAAACAACTATTTTAGTTAACGACAAATTTGATGGTTTTCAAGAAAAAATGATGATCCTAATTTTTTTATTGAAACAGTGACACGTATTAAACAGCAACGCAAATTTTGAATTGTAGGTATCCCTTAAAATTTATTCAAAAAATATTCAAATCAAATATGTGTACGTACTTTGAAATTTTGTATTTTTTAAACGGAAGCAAGTAAAAACGACTTATTTCAAGCTTCAAGCAACTAAGTCTAATGTGCTTTTTCTTCAGTCGGATCAAGATATTCATGTTATACTATTAATCCACCTTGTGAACTGGTACAGAACAATATCATTTTGATACTAGTAATATAACTTTCATTTATCAGAAACTAGCAAGTTACCTCTGACAAGCGTTTTCTAGGTCTGTGATACCAGATACAATATTGCAAAAATTTGTGAAAGGATTGACCATCGTTTGGCCATTATTGCCCATGAAATACCTTTTTACTTTCCTATCTGTATACAGATATAAGGAAAGTATAGGAATCATGATTTTTTTCGACCTCGAGTTTTCGACGGATTTTTACGTTTTGAGGTCCCCTGAATCCGTTTTGACTATTTTCGCGATGATGTCTGTGTGTGTCTGTGTGTGTGTCTGTGTGTGTGTGTGTCTGTATAACGCATAACTCATGAACCGATACACAGAAAAACACCAAATTTTAAACTTAAGCTTTGTTTCAGCGTCCAATGAGCTGATTAGATTTTGGGCAGAGTCGGAACATCTGGGGGGGTACTTTATAGGTGGTCATTTTTATATTTTATGGAATATATCTGTTATTTACGTTTGGAGAAGAAAATTCTTCAAATAAAAGTTACTTCTTATATAATTATCTATAATTTTTGTTTTATGCAAAATTTTCCTAAAATGGTCCGTATTCGAGAAATTTGACAAAATGTAAAAAAAAATAATTTTTTATAAAAATTGTTCAAATAAAAGTTGTTTGTAATATAATTTTCTATAATTTTTGTCCTATACATAATTTCTCTAAAATGGACCGTATTCGAGATATTTGAGAAAATGTGTAAATTTCGAAATTTGAAGAAAACTCAAAAGCGGATAAAGGAAAAAACATTAAATTTTAAACTTAAGGTTTATTTCGGCCTGACGTGAAATGATTAGATTTTGGACAAAGTCGGAACATCTGGGGGGGTACTTTATGGGAGGCCGTTTTTATATTTTATGGAATATATCTGTTATTTATGTTTGGAGAAGAAAATTGTTCAAATAAAAGTTACTTCTAATATTATTATCTATAATTTTTGTTCTAGGTCAAAATTTCCTGAAATGGTCCGTATTCGAGAAATTTGACAAAATGTGCAAAATTCTGATTTTTATGAAAATTGTTGAACTAAAAGTTGTTTGTGATATCGATTTCTATAATTTTTGTTTATACATGATTTTTCTAAAATGGACCGTAATGGAAAAGTGCTAAATTTAAATTTTTCAGTATTTTCGTTTTCAATGAATATCTGTAGAAAAATGTTTCGAGGTAGATGTATGTGGAAAATGTATATATTTAGTTTATCCTCTAAACATTTATAGAGATGCTGCAATAGGTTGTACAAAATAACCGGAAAATGCCTATAATAACTAGATAGGAAAGTCATGTGTTGGACACATCAGATTTTTCTATAGATATTCATTGAAAACGAAAATACTGAAAAATTTTAATTTCCTACAATTTTTTCATTACGGTCGATTTTAGAAAAATCATGCATAAACAAAAATTATAGAGATCGATATCGCAAACAACTTTTATTTTAAAAACTTTCATAAAAATCAGAATTTTGCACATTTTGTCAAATTTCTCGAATACGGACCATTTCAGGAATTTTTTACAAAAAACAAAAATTATAGATAATAATATTAGAAGTAACTTTTATTTGAACAATTTTTTTCTCCAAATATTAATAACAGATATATTCCATAAAATATAAAAGTGGCCTCCCATAAAGTACCCCCCCAGATGTTCCGACTATGTCCAAAATCTAACCTTTTCACGTCAGGCCGAAATAAACCTTAAGTTTAAAATTTAATGTTTTTTTCTTTATCCGTTTTTGAGTTTTCTTCAAAATTCGAAATTTACACATTTTCTCAAATATCTCGAATACGGTCCATTTTAGAGAAATTATTTATAGAATAAAAATTATAGATAATTATATTACAAACAACTTTTATTTGAACAATTTTTATAAAAAATTATTTTTTTTACATTTTATCAAATTTCTCGAATACGGACCATTTTAGGAAAATTTTCGCGATGATGTATATGTGTGTGTGTGTGTGTGTGTGTGTGTGTGTGTGTGTGTGTGTGTGTGTGTGTGTGTGTGTGTGTGTGTGTGTGTGTGTGTGTGTGTGTGTGTGTGTGTGTGTGTGTGTGTGTGTGTGTGTGTGTGTGTGTGTGTGTGTGTGTGTGTGTGTGTGTGTGTGTGTGTGTGTGTGTGTGTGTGTGTGTGTGTGTGTGTGTGTGTGTGTGTGTGTGTGTGTGTGTGTGTGTGTGTGTGTGTGTGTGTGTGTGTGTGTGTGTGTGTGTGTGTGTGTGTGTGTGTGTGTGTGTGTGTGTGTGTGTGTGTGTGTGTGTGTGTGTGTGTGTGTGTGTGTGTGTGTGTGTGTGTGTGTGTGTGTGTGTGTGTGTGTGTGTGTGTGTGTGTGTGTGTGTGTGTGTGTGTGTGTGTGTGTGTGTGTGTGTGTGTGTGTGTGTGTGTGTGTGTGTGTGTGTGTGTGTGTGTGTGTGTGTGTGTGTGTGTGTGTGTGTGTGTGTGTGTGTGTGTGTGTGTGTGTGTGTGTGTGTGTGTGTGTGTGTGTGTGTGTGTGTGTGTGTGTGTGTGTGTGTGTGTGTGTGTGTGTGTGTGTGTGTGTGTGTGTGTGTGTGTGTGTGTGTGTGTGTGTGTGTGTGTGTGTGTGTGTGTGTGTGTGTGTGTGTGTGTGTGTGTGTGTGTGTGTGTGTGTGTGTGTGTGTGTGTGTGTGTGTGTGTGTGTGTGTGTGTGTGTGTGTGTGTGTGTGTGTGTGTGTGTGTGTGTGTGTGTGTGTGTGTGTGTGTGTGTGTGTGTGTGTGTGTGTGTGTGTGTGTGTGTGTGTGTGTGTGTGTGTGTGTGTGTGTGTGTGTGTGTGTGTGTGTGTGTGTGTGTGTGTGTGTGTGTGTATGTGTATGTATGTGTGTGTGTGTGTGTGTGTGTGTGTGTGTGTGTGTGTGTGTGTGTGTGTGTGTGTGTGTGTGTGTGTGTGTGTGTGTGTGTGTGTGTGTGTGTGTTTTGTCCGATTCGGCTTCTGAAAGAATGACCACACCAAGCACATCTCAATCGAATATAGAGATACCCAATCAGGACAACGCTCAACCTGGACCATCTGGAATGCCAAGAAAAATGTTGTCACCCTTTGATATTTCGCCAGTTCCGATATATAAAAAGGAAACAACTAATAGGGGTAGGAAAGCATCGCAAGCAGCAGTAATTACTTCCTCCTCCTATAAAGATGAATTATTGTTGAGCACTACCAATAAAAATAAGCAAAATGTTAAACAGGTGAAAAAAGTATTTTCTCAATCAGCCGAAAAGATCTCGATGTCCAAAGCATCAAAGAAGAATAAAAAGCAGCAGTCGATAGGTCTGAAGGTGAAGACGACGAAACACAGTTTACGCCAGCGGTGACGATTTAGATATATCTAGATGATATGCTTGGACAAAAGAAACCAGATTATTTAGATGCGGAATGCATATTCTGCGGAAGTAGATTTTCTGAAGACCGCAAAGGTGAACTCTGGGTTCAGTGTTTAATGTGCAGTTTATGGTGCCATGTGGACTGTGCCGGCGCTGACAGAGATGACTATGTTTGTGACTTTTGTCGCACTGATTAGTAGTGTGTTACTTTCGTAATTGCTCCTGTTTTTTCCAATTTAGCCTTTGAATAAAACGTTGTTCAAATACAATTTGAACACTCACGACATCAAACACCTCTACACATAAAAAACAGCGCCCATCTCTAACAAATATTCATTAAAGGCAAAACGGATAGGCTATCCACAATGCATGTCAATCTTTACAGGAACAAAGAATAGACTATTCACAATACACAACTAAGTAAAATGGGTTGCATACCGACCAGACCAATCAAATTCAAATAAAAGTCAGTTAGTAAATGGAGGGGGAATCATGTAACAAATATTTTTAGCGGTAAAAGAATGATCAGATAGCCACTAGCACTCAAGCTGTAACATCTCAAACATCTCAAATTTTAAATTCTTTAACTTTTATGTACATTCACCTTTATATGTCTTAACAAGTTTTTATTGTTGAAATAAACAAGTTGTGCTTATATTTGAAAGTGTTTTACTACAGTCAAGCTGCAGCACCTGGTAAGCTCTGCCCATTTTACGGAAAAGAAGTATTCATATGGTTAGCTCAAAATTCCAATAGCTAGGCCGCCAAACTAAAGAGGCGATAAGGTAAAGTAAAATACCCCCTCATCGCCCCGACAAACGTTTAGGTTAATATTTGTAGGTATTTTCTGTAGTAGCCCATATTTGTATCACTTTAAAAATGACTGCTATTATGTCACTCTTATTTGAACAAAATAAAATTTTAGAAAAGCTTCCGCAAAGAGAACAAAAATGGATCGCATAATGTTAATAAAAGGTTCTAGTTCACTTGTAAAAATAAAAAACGTAAATTTTACTAAAAATGTGTCAGATATGTCAATTAAACCAAATGGTAGCCCATATTTGTACCTTTTCTAATATTTAAAAATCGGAGGTTAACAGAAAAGGAGAGAGTTAGGCAAATATCAACATTTCAAAAGACGAAAATATGACCAATTGAATCATACTGGGGTGGTGAAGTGTCTAGAAATCAAAATTAAAGTGAAAAATCAGAATCTCCGGGGGTTGTGAATTTTGAAAATTGTCAGATTAGAATTTTAGATTGTCAGTGGGATTTTAGATGGCAAAATAGAAAATTTAAAAGTATTGAGATTATTATGTTGTATTGAATGGAGTTAAATGTTTATTACAAGATTACAATAAAGAGTTGAATAAAAATAAAAAAAAAATAATTTAAATTATAGTATTGAGACATAAAAAGGTGAAGACATAGCAGGAAGGAGAGTTAAGAAAAGGAACTGATAAGCAGATAAACATTTAGAAAGAAAAGTAGAGCTAAGACAGAGACACACGTACAGACGACAGAGTAAGCGGAGACAAGGAGCAAGTGGGAAATTGAGAAGGGAAGACTGAAGAATTTGAAAATTTATTTTTTTTTATTAATAAATTTTGTAAAAAATATATGTAAATTTGTAGAGCCGAACGACCCGGTTTTGGAATTGTATATCAAAATTATATTCCTGTATATCAATACTTATTTCACTGATAATGTTATTAAAAATTTGGTCACAGGCATTACTTAACTTACTTTATTAATTTAATAATATAAAATATTCATTCTTCGATGGATATTAGTAAAAGTAAGAAATATAAGTTTGTTCGTTAATTCACTGAATTTTTATTAAAAAATAATAGTGTTACCCATAACTTCTAACATTCGGATGATTAAAAAAAATGATATACAGGGTGTTACTATATCAGTATATTAGGTGCAAAACCTATTTCAAACAATATTTGTAAACACCCCCGTATACATTGTTATTGTAATTGTTTGTTTTTAATCATATTAAGCAATTACTGATGTCTTCTTTAAGCCCTGATAATGATATTTTAATCAAAAATGCCCAGTTTCACTAATTGGGACCAATGATAAAAATTGGCGAAATATGCTAAATTGTCACTATTATTAACCAACACTGTATAATAGGCGGCTTTTGTTTGTCTTAACGAATGACTGGCTGGCATGTCATCTGACTTCCATCAAATCAGCAATGCTATTTTTGTTACTAATCTAAAAAGTAATATTTTTTGATAAGTGAACCTTACTATGACATAGAAACTGATTTAAACTTGCACATGTAACTTCTAGTGACTTGTACAACAATATTCCAAAACATTAGCAAAACTGGCTAAGAGCCATTTTCACATGTATTTGGTGCTGGATTCTTTATTGTTTTTTTGAATCGAGTAAACCCAAGGTAGTTACTTTAAAATTAATATTTTTTAGGCTTGTAGTGCGAGCCCTGGTAAAATTACCTTTTAGATT
Organism: Psylliodes chrysocephalus; assembly: GCA_927349885.1. NCBI lineage: Eukaryota > Metazoa > Arthropoda > Insecta > Coleoptera > Chrysomelidae > Psylliodes > Psylliodes chrysocephalus. The sequence goes on from OV651826.1 coordinate 1,569,919, forward strand.
AGATCAGTCGCTTTAATACGCTGTAAAAGCTATATCCCAAAAGTATCTATCTAAATCTTCCATTATTTCAAAAAATTGATTTACTTTATATACACATATTAAATTACCATGTCTCATTCATTATATAATACTTTACATTTGCTGAAAAGATGATAGGTTAATAATTCAAACTCTGTTTTATAACTGAATTATTTACAAGATGTATGTCATCGACAAATCTTTTAATTTTCAACAACGTTCCATAACATACTAATATCGTAACTTTTAATGGGTTTTTAAACGGGCATAATACGACTAAATCTATCGACAGAAGTTACAAATAATTTTAACTGCTTCATTGCTACCATAAACTTCAACTTTGATGTTTTATCTTTGTTTAGAGACGAACATCAAAAATCTTATAATTTTATAAGTCATAATTCCAATATAGACATTATTTAATGATTATAAATACACAAACAAGAACTAAAAAACAAGATTAAATAAAGTAAGAAATATCTGTCGTTAATTCACCTTGGAATAGAGATATAACCATTCAATAGAGGATGTAGAAATATTTAACACTATGACAATATTACAATTTGTCATTTAAATAATTATATTGTTTAGTTTACGAGTAAAATACTTTTAATTTTCAATATACAGCAAAATATTAATTAAATTGCTAATAGAAATTAAAAAATATGCTTAAGTTAAAATCATTGCACTTGTTTTTAAGTGTTTTAGATTTACCTTATTCAATTAATAATACAAAACCAATACTAAAGAGTGTATAATTCTTTTTTATTTTACAAATTTCATGCTTGATTATGGATTTTCAAGTGATGCAGAAGTTTTTATCAATTTTTTTGTGAAATGTAAGATATTTTTTCCCATTTGTACAACACTTTTTGAGACACACTGGGTACGAAAATTTTTTGATTTAATTAAATTCAATTATTACGATTCATTTGAAATCGGGTACCCTCGGTTTTCTAACTTTTGGCGACTGCTGACTGGACAAGTCCTGTTAGATTGAGGTCTGACTGACATTTTTATTAATAACATATTATAAATAAATATCTTAGTAAGTTTCAGGTTTAGTAAAATACTTATACTGACTTAATTATTACATGCAGACGCGTTCAGAATTTCCTTGTTCAAACAAAGAATTCCGTGTACGAACAAGGAATTCCTTGTTCGAACATAATTTAAAATAAAATTGTTCAAGTAGAGTATTTGGGACCAAATTATGAGGATTTTCAGAGCATACGTATTTCCCCCCTCCCCCATCCCAAATTTCCCAAGTCGTCCAAGAACATCTTGTAAATATGCCATTAAAAAATATAGCTCGAATATAGAATTCTGTGTTTGAACCAAAGAGGTTAGAAAGGGTAGAGGTAACATAGGAAGCATTTGTCACTGCGCGAATTTTGCCAAAACCGAAAAACTGGGTGGAAGGAGTAGGGAGATGTTCTGGGCCGGACTTAAATATTTGTATTGTAGTACCTAATTTTGGTAGGTAACTAAAAGATGAAAAATTATAACACGTTTTTTTGACTTTATTTGTCAGCACGATTCATTTATGATGAGGGCAATAACACTTTATCAATATATAACTAGCTAAGGGGCGATTCCACCGTTGTGTCAAACGAAGTTTAAATTACTAAGTGAAGATTAAAACGACATTGTTAATGTAAAAATGTCATTTTAAACTCCATTTAGTAATTTAAACTTTATTTTTGTTAATATAAAAATGTCATTTTAATCTTCGTTTAGTATTTTAAACTTCGTTTAACAAAACCGTGAAATCGACCCTAAGTAGAAGTTTATAAAATTATTGTAACAAAATATCTGTTGAGACAAAAAGTTATCGAAACAGCCAAAGTACTTTTTTCCGAATTACTCACAAGATTTTTTCTACGATCACACCAAAATAAAACAAATAATTAAATTTTATTAGAAATGGGTTACCTTTTCGTTCGTTATATTTTAAGTTTATTTGACATAAGCCTATTCTTCGAAGAAAAAAAAAATGTTTTGGTACTTATATACCGGTAATTATTTATGATTTAATTATTTACGGAAAATACCGTTCAATGATTTAAAATATTAGGAAGTCAATTAATAGCTATTTATGTAACCAGTTACGAAATGCCTTATTTTGTGTATCGAGTAAATATTTGGTCCTGCAAAATGAACGAGTTACACAAAACGGCATTTGGTAACGTGTTTACATACAAGTTTTTTTTTAATTTTTGTCTTGATTATTTATAAAATTGTGTTGAAAAATAATTCACCAGCATTCTTTTGTAGGTACTTCCAATCAAATATTTCAGAAAATTGTTGTATTTGATTGCCCTACGACGTTTTTTTTTTTTCAATAATAATAAAAATAAGGAACATGTGCAGTGTTGTAGATCTGATTTTTGACATTACCCACGAGAAATTTAAAAAAAAACATTTTTATCCATTATCCTTAAAGGAGTACGTCAAAATTTTACCCCCAACATTTCTGGGCAGTTTTCAATAACGGTGTTCGGCCTTTTTTTCGATATTTGGTTTTTTCGATTTTTGGTTTTTTGGATTTTTCGATTTTTTATTTTTCGATTTTTAGATTTTTCGATTACTCGATTTCTCGACTTTTCGACTTAAAAACCAAAAAAGAGGCAGTTTTATTTATTTTCATTTCGTAACTGGTGACATAATCAACTTTTCGTAATCAGTTGCATAATGTTCTACTTTATAAAATATATTACTTTATATGTCAAAATTAGAGAAAATAAAATGTAATTAAATGGATAAATCCCATATTATTATAGAGCAGTGTTTCTCAAACTTTTTTGGGGACGGAACCTTTTTGAAAAGCGAAATATTTGACGGGGCCCTCAACAAATTAAACACATAATTTAAAAAATATTTTTCAAATTTTTTTCTTCAATTTGACTCTCATTTTGGCTTTCAAGGTAAACGTGATAAAAAATCGGCTTCATATTATGCTCCGATTTTACATATTATTCAATTTTATAATTGTAATTTGACAATATTACTGCCCATCTACGTAGTCTGTTGGCTGAAAATTGGGGTTTAAAATAGTTACCAGGATCCGTAACTAGGGTAAAGAAATATCCATATAAATATTCATTTAATTTAATTAATCCAAAAATTATTGCGAGGCCCTCTTTTTCAATTTTTGAATATTTTTGTTCGGACTTTGATAAGGTACGCGAAGCAGAAGCTGTAGGTTTCTCAATATTTTTTTCAAAAACATATGACATATCATGGCCCTTATTCCCACATTTGATGCATTTACGATTAATTTAATTGGCAACTCAGGCTGAAAATGCATAAGAACATAATTTGTTGTTAATTTATTTTTGATTAATTCCAAAGATTCCTTGCAAGAATTATCCCAAATCCATTTCACCCATAAAAATAAAATAAAAGTCCTAAAGCAAAATCATATCCTCCTTTCTCTTAGTGACTTAAAAAAATTACTTCTCAAAAAAAAAGGTCCTCAAGCCAGGTCCCTCCATTTTGTGGCGATAGTACTGTTTTTTTTTATTATTATGATTATTTTCTTCGCGGAGTCCTCACAAAGGCTTTGCGGAGCCCCAGGGCTCCACGGAGCACACTTTGAGTAACCCTGTTATAGAGATATACTAAATAAATAGTTTTGAAAAAACTATTGAAACCAGTTGTGAAGTTTGAAACGAATAAATTGGCAATGAAATTGATATTTTTGTATTTGATTGTATTTTTCTCTTTCCACTTCCTGAAAACAGATTCACCATGAAACAAGAAATAGTAAACAGTTTGTAAAAATAACCTTTATTTGCTACTTATAACATGTACCAATGACCAAGTCCGATTCTGTTTATTTTTAAATCAACAAATATGGACGTCGACAGAATCTTTAAAAATTAAATATCTCACCGAAATAAATATAAGTTTCTTTTATCTCCGTCACATTTTGCACTTTTATTATAAATAAAGCTTTCTACAACACATCTTGGCATTTTAAACGTTAATTTTCAAAATTTAAGTCACTAAAATACCAAATTAATTCTCGTTGACACATTAAATTTGGATGGACAACGCTCTGACATGTGATGTTCTCAACTGTGATTGGTGGGTGTGAATAATTTCGAAATGGGATTATGCGCAGTGTCTTATGTTCCATCTAAGGTTTGTATAATCTAAGGTTTGAACACGGAATTACTAATTTCCGTGATTGAATACGGAATTCCCTGTACGAAGAGGGAAATATGTAATTCCGTGTTAAAACACGGAAATTCCTTGTTCATACACGTAATTCCGTATTCAAACACGGAATTCCGCATTTAAACGCGAAAGTACGTAATCAAACATGGAAATTCTTGTTCGTACACGGAATTTTTTATTTGAACACGGAAATTCCGTGTTCGGACACGGCATTTTAGATTTCCGTGTTTAAACAAGGAACTCAGTGTTTTAATATGGAATTCCGTGTTTAACCAGGGAATTCTGTGTACGAACAAGGAATTACAGGTTCGAACACGGAATTAAAAAAAAAAAAAATGTGGCCCTTTTACGCTGTCATAGATCGGAGTATATTTTACAGCTTCTCTTTACCTCTTTACTAAATTCCTTATTTATTATAACATAATGATTTGAGTAAACATGACCTCTTTTACTTGAATTTAGCTAATCACAGCAATAGTTCAGCGTAATTGAAAAATCCCTATGATTTGACGTTGTTATTTCAATCTAAGTGAGAATACTCGGTAATTTTTGTAACGTGAAGAGATCAGTATTTTAACTTTTTTAAGAAAAGAAAACTCAAACCACAATTTTAATCATTAAGCAGCGACTAGTTTCGGCCTCTTTGGGCCATAATCAGACCTAAAAATGTGAGTTACAAAGCTAGAGTTTAATATGTTTGCTACTTTAGTGAAAATGAATGATTTACTATACGTTTAACTTTTTGACAAACGTTTTGAATTTCTTTTGCAACAAAATTGGTTTCTATTTCTTGGAATTTATTTTCACAGAAACTAATTTTTTATTTCTACATAATATTTTGTTATTATTTTCGTAAAAAGCTGTAAAGATGTAAAAATATCGAAATTTGCACTAAAACTGAGAATAATTTGAATCCACCCCTTATTTACCATTTGCCAGAATGAACCGCAGACGATGACAAATAATTATCTGATGAGCTAGCGAAGGGACTGGAATTGTTCGAAGAGAGTGTTGCTGGTTTGCTCCCAACCATTATTCTTTTAGGTAATTCAATTATTCTATACTTAGCGTCGACTGTTTTGACTTTCCAAATTTAATTTCACCCAAATTTTCGACTATTAAGGAAATTAAATTTAGTTAATCTCGATGAAGGAATCAGCACGTGTCTATATGTTTTTAGAAGGACATAGATAAAATGTAATTGAAATAATTACGAATGCGTGTTCGGTACAGTGTATCTAAAAATAATAAGAAGAAACTGGATTACTACGAGTATAATAATTCAATTTTATGCAAGAGTTAATTATATATTCTATAAGGGTTAAATAAAAACAATATGAGCTCTTCATTTACTTTCAATATTAACATGCATACCTACATTTATACTAAACTCCTTGTTAATCATTTACCGACGTATTGGGGAAATCAAGAGAAAACAAAACCTAAATACTATTTTTTTCTTTAAAGTCCAAAGTAACAACAAAAAATGTTTTAAATTGCATTATCTTTGGATCAAAAATTTAGGGAATATGAGTAATCACAACCTAGAAAGAAAAGACAATATTAGATCAAAAATATTAAAAATGATCTAAAGAAAGAAGCAGAACACACAAACTTGGAGAAGAAGAAAGTGCTACACTATATATTCAAAAACATAAATAAAATATATAAAAAATATGAAACCAAAAAATCTATGAAAAAGTGTCAAAAATATTGTTAGGCAGGTTTTTGATATCTCAATTTATTCCAACACAACTTTTACAATAACTACCCACTGATAATATTAACTTATAACGTCTATCATAAAACTGAAAACTGACATCAGGATCATCGACTTATATAGCTTGCTTTCACCTTCTCGAACTGTCCAGGAATAACATTTCTCGAATATTCGCTCTTCTTTATTTACTCGTACCTTTACTTATAACGACCGCAGCCCGCTGCAGGGTGCTGCGTAACATTGCTCCTTACTCTCTAGCTTCTGCTTTATCGCTGTTGGCCAGAGGTGGGAAACTGGTATGCGCAGGCCTGGGATAGAGCAAAAATCAACCACGTCCGCGTGGCGCTGCAGTCGTGTGGTGGGGTGGGTGGTGGGAATGTAAATGACAGGTGAATATTGATTTTTGTGGGGGGTATCATGGCGTCTTGGCTTAAATATTGTTAGATATACTGGGCTTAAACCAAACGAGAGCGTTGTTAATTTATATTGGTGACTTGGTTGTATTCAGTTGTGTTTTCATTTCCAATGTGCTTAATTGATTTAGTTGATAACAGTTCGTTAGCTTGTTTTTCCATTATAAATTTGTGCTTTTTGAGCTGTTATCTTGTGTTTTTTCCGCTCTTATTTTGTGCTTTTCAATAAAGATGCGTAATTATAGAAAATGTTGTGTACCGAATTGCCTTGATGTGGACAACAAGATGCATCGCCTGTCCCATCCTACGAATTCACCCGATTTATTTGATATTTGGGCACTTGCTGTTCGTTGTCCAAGATTTAATAATAAAACAAGACTACAAATTTATTCCACCTTTGTAGTATGTCATAAACATTTTGAAGAGAAGTATAAAGGGCTCTCGTCGAGGTCTAACACCTGAAGCATTTCCAACGCTATTCCTCCCTGCAGTTCCTGGAAGAGTAGCGGATGGACTTTCCTCAAATAACGTAGAAATTGAATATGTTGATCAAACACCTTCTACTTCAAGTAAAGGTTTGAAGAGAAAATATTTAGCGAAAGACGAAAGTGTTAATCAAAGTAGTTTGATTACTCCTTTGTCTTCAACTAAACGCTTGAAGACAAAATGTGCTACTAGTGGTAAGTTTTAAAAAATGTTTGAATTACTACCAGAACCAGTTTGTTTCGAATTCTAGTACAGCGTTTTTTAAACTATGTTTCACGGATATAACTCAGGAATTCCATGAAACATGTTTTTTTTTCATAACATTCAAGAAAGTAACCTAAAAGTAAAAAAAATTGAATGTCATCTAATCCTCATTTTCACTTACTAATAATAGAAATAATATTTAAAATAGTTGTAATTTTTGTTGCAAGTAATCCCAGAATGTTGCATTAAAATCATACTATTAAAACAAACAGTAGGTTCAATTATAAAAGTTTGCATTAAGAGACTTATCGAAAAGGTTAAGAAACACTGTTCTAGCATATATTTATCCAATGAATTAGTTTTTCAGTTTATGTCTACGTGTTGAGTACTTATACTGTGTATTTTATGTTTCATGACGTTTGGGGTTGCCAAGCTGTATCGTCGAAGAAGAAGAAGAAGAAGAAGAAGAAGAAGAAGAAGAAGAAGAAGAAGAAAGTTAGTACTCTACTCATTTATTTTATACTTATTACCGCGTTTGAGAATCCACATCGGATGCATTTTTACATCTCGAGCGGTATTTTATCCACATCGGACACATCTATCCCATTACATTTACGTATGCTGAATCACGTGATCAAAGATTTACTACATCTCAGATGCATCCGATGTGGATTCTCAAACGCGCCATATACTGTGTATTTTCTGTTTCATGACGTTTGGGGTTGCAAAGCTGTATTGTAGATGTTGGACTTATTAAAAATAAAGTATTCCTCAGACTTATAATTTTTTATTAATACATTTATTTTAATGAGATTGTACTTATACTAATCTTTCTATTTTCACAGATAAAGTTCTTCACAAAACGATGGACAGTGTTGTATCCTGGAATATGTAGCAGCCATCCAGCTACTTCATACATAATACAATTTTCATATACATTACATTTTTTAAATATTGGATTTGTATTATATATATATATATTCTTTAATAAATTTATTTTTTGAATATGCTTATTTTTTTATCTAAAAACTGTTAGCCAAATTAAGATTTGTTCTCACAAACTGCATTTTGTGTGAACAAATCTTAATTTGGCTAACAGTTTTTAATGCGGATAATTTTTGCTGTCAAATTTGAATAGCGCCGCGCTTTTCTTCTCTTCTTCTTTTTATTTTCTCTTCTTTCATATGGCCTCTTACCAGACAAGGACTTAATTGAAAAAAAAAATCAACCGCGTCCACCAGGTGTCGCTGAAAATTCTATCACCGTTTTTTAACATGGGAGTTTCTGTTCTAAGAGTAAGTGTTCTGTGCTGTTGGCTTTCAGTCATTCCCGAGCGAATCCGTAAACTTTTGTCCTGCCATTGCAAACAACACATTTTTTACACCAGTCCGCTACATTCCGACGGCAAATGATCCAATAAAATATTTCCCGAAATCGTGCCAGTGTCCTATTTCCACCAAAATGTCCTCCCGAACGGCTACAATGAAGCCGGCTCGGTGTGGGTGAAAGGCTTCTTCGGTACGCAAAGCTGCTGTGACTATTTCTTGTTGGACTTCGTGACGGGCTTCGGAAGATTGATCTATGTGACTTTCCGGCCTCATTCTCAGATTCTCAATTTATAGAACGAGCCCTGCTTCTACAGGTTTTTTTAAGGTGCCCTGTTCTTCCACAATTGAAACATCTACTGCTTACATTTTGGCTGTTTTGTTGCATATTTTGCAGGTTATTTAAGATTTACGAGAGGGTGGGTTGGGGAATAGCATTAGTATTGGCCTCCTCACTTTCCTGGGAATTAAATTTTCTCACTTTTGCGCTAGAAGATCTGGATATGAGTTTTGCCGCTTTATATTCCTGGGCTGCAATCAGTTTCTCCCTCAGCGTCTTGTGATGTTGTAGACGAAGGGCTTGCTGAATTTCCACATCTTATTGTCCATCAATAAATGCCTGCATGGCGATTTGTTCTTGGAAATCTTTGGGCGCCTGAGATGAATCAATCGTTTTATATCGGCCTCAAATTCCTGTAGACTCTCATTATGTTTCTGACTGCTAACCTTTATCTGGCTTTGGAATACCCGTTTTAAATGCTGCTGGCCCCATATCTTCTCTCCAAAGATTGGAAGAGAGATAAATAACTGGGTTCTTCTTGAAAGACTAACTAACGGTTGCTGCCTGTCCTCGCAGCGACACTATCAATGCAGCCGTCATATCTTTTTCAGCCCAGCCATTGGCTCTAGCTGCAGCTTCAAATTGGAGAAACTGGGTTTTGAATATGGCTTGGTTCGATTACAGATGAGGACGAGGTAGTGTTTTCAGTTTCTTTGTTGCTTATCGAAGCTAGCCTACGAATTCCTTTTTTTCTAACTCAACTAGTTCAGTTCTAATTTGCCATTCGAACTCTACTCTAGCTTTTACCTGTTGTGTTAAATTCTCTCGTTGTTGTTCTAAATTAGTTTTTAAATGCTCTTGTTCTTGCTCTAAAAGATCTACTCTAATTTTAAGCTGACCATCCTCCTGCTTGAAGGTTTCCTGGATTTGTAGCAAAGCATTCATAATTTCTAGTTCAGCTTTATTACGCATCTCTTCCTTCTCTTTGTCTTCGTCTTTAATGCGCCTTTCTTTTTCCTCCTCTTCTTCCTTCCTGCGTCTTTCCTTTTCCTCCTCTTCTTCCTTCCTGCGTATTCCCTTCTCCTCTTCCAGCCATTCCTTTTCCTGTTCTTCTTTCCTGCGTCTTTCCTTTTCCTCCTCTTCTTCCTTTCTGCGTCTTTCCTTCTCCTCTTCCCACCTTTAATTTTCCTCCTCCATGCCTGTTTCGTACTCAGTGGATATAGTATTTACCATGAACTTCTATTTTGTATCCCACCGCTGTCACCAATATTACGCAGGTTTTTGGTATCTCAATTTATTCCAACATAACTTTTATCATAACTATTAACTGATAATATTAACGTATAACGTCTATCATAAAACTGAAAAATGACGTCAGGATCATAGACTTATATAGCTTGCTTTCACCTTCTCGAACCTTTTCGAACTATTCAGATTTTTCTTGACGTGGAATGACATTTCTCGAATATTCCCCCTTCTGCAGGGTGCAGGGTGCAGGGTGCTGCGTAACAATATAATAATAACAGTAACAGAAGAATGCTGTAGATTTAGTAGGTAAAATAAACAAATATGAAAACAAACGAAGTGGTAGAATGATAAAATAATAAAATTAAAGAAACCAAAAAAAAGCCTGAGAAATAAGAATCTTAATTTCTGTCCAAAAAATTTCCACTGGTCAATTGGGGTAAATTTTGCCAGTGTTCATATTTTTGAATAAATAATTTAACTGCTTGCTTAAATTATAGGACTTCCCGGGCCCATAACCTATTGAATTTATTGTGTAGTGTATTATTATGTACTATATATTATTTTAATTAAAGATTTATACTTCACAAGTTACTTTTTTAGTATTGTTAAACTTACATAATTATTACATAATTATACGTGTATATAATCTTAAAAGGAACAAAAATACTCATTGAACTTACTATTAATCAGATTGTAATGTTAGTAAACAACTAAAAATAATATTATTATTATTAATATTTTAAGTATAATAACAAAATTAAACCATTTTATTAATGTATGCATTTAAAAATGAACCATATGATCATGAAAACAACAAAACAAAATATAAAAAATGTATGTTTTTTTCTTTTACTTAAATTTACTTAAAATCGAAAGTTATTTTGAATACCTATCTTATTTATATACCTACATAGAAATAGATATTTTTCCAATCAAATTTATTGAGGTTTACAGTAAAATAAGTGTGAAATGTGTTAAATACATGCGGAATCAAATAAATAATTGGATTTAATCCTATTATCAGAATGAGTTAACACTGTTGGTAGCCTCCCCTTTCTATTTTGAAGATAATGATTATATCACATACGCCCTTTCAATATATTATCTAAGTAGGTTATTCTGTTATTATTCAGGACCGGATCAGTGTGGTGGTGATAACATTTTTACGAAATCCAGATTCGGTGCTATTAACAATTTTATTTGCAAAAACAGGTACGTTTGCTATTATTTCAAAAACAATGGATAAAAAAGGGAACATTGTTATCAGATGAATATCACTAAAGACCTGTGGAATATTGGACTTTTGGGAGTGGCTTCACGAGAGAAAATTTCCAAATGTCTAGGAAATGCCCGTTCTTTAAATAACAATTTACAATGTAAGTGCTGAAAGATGCTATCACATTTAAACAAAGTTTTAACATTTTAGAAGAAATATTATATTTTCCTAGCGCATTCGATTTTAAATCCATCATAATTTGAGGTATAAATAGATAAAAAATAGTTATCCAACAGGATTTCTTTGCAAGAGTTAGGTATCTGATATATTATAATCGTATTTATTTTTAATAGGTTTGTTCCAATAACAATCCGAAACCAATCATTGGCACCAGGATTCTGCGCAGTATATAATTGGGGTCCTAATAATCTACTGCGCAGAATCCTGGTGGCAATGACTGGTTTCTGATCGTTGTTGGAACAAACGTCATTATATTTAATGATTTGACAATTTTTCATATCTCTTTGGAATTTCGTAGGGCAAGACGGTGTGTTAAATAAGCCTAACTGCACTAGTCAGAGTATTTGTAATATCTTTATAATAAATAAAATCATAAAGATTTTTAGATGTTTTATATTTAGTTAGAGATTTATCTAAAATTTTCATAATTTCACGTATAGTGTCAACCATGGTGCAAATGGTTTCGTATTTTGAAATGAATATATGGTGCATGTTTGTCAAATAATATATGGCTGTGATATATTCGTTAAATAAAGTAATCTTTTTGTCTATTATATTGTCATTGATAATAATATAAAAATTAATCTCTATTAAAGTTATCACATGAAAATTGTTTCACCTCATACCAGTGATAGCTAGATTAATTTTACAGAACACTGCAAGATAATTGGATATTTAATGGTCAAATGTACCGGATTCAATTAAAAGGTCACTTTTATTTGTGAATATAACATGCATGGGCGAAGTTATGTCATCAGATCTGGGGGGGGGGGGGGGGGGGGCTAAAGCCCTAACCCTAGTCATATAATATATAATAGTTCTAGAGGTATACTGAAGTTAAGTAAAAAAATTCTGGCGAATCTATGAAAATTAATAAAATATCATATATAAGTGAAAAAACTGAATAATTTTCATCACAATAATTTTCATCACAAAAATTTCCCTAATTTTCGCAACAAGAGTAGATATGGACAATCCACTCGAGTTGTGCAGTATATTTTTTCTACTAACTACTAACGAAAATCTACAAATTTAAAAAATTATTTTAGTTTTAGACAAAATAAGCCATTTTAAAATAATTTATAAATTTTATTAATTTATAAAATAAAAAAATAAAAAAATAAAAAAATAAAAAAATAAAAAAAATTAGCCCCTATAGTCCAGATTCGAACCCAGGCTATTCGCGTGGAAGGCAAATGCTCTGTCCTCATCTCCACCGCCACTTTTAGGTTTTTAATTTTAATACTCTTAATTAAATTAGTTTCATACAATTTTATTAAAATTTACTTTATAAAGTGGCCCAAATAAAATTAAAATGTAATTTTTTATCGATTCTAAACAAAAATAACTAATTTTAACGTATATGTAATCTTAATGACTAAAAAATATACTGACAGTTTGTCAGAATTTAAAATTTTAAAAATAATAGTAGTTGGATGTCCAAAATATGAACTGGGATTTGTGGATTTCATTATTTTGCAGTTTTCTCGCTATGTTATGTTATGTTGGGAATGGGGTGTTAATACACTGCGACCTAAAATATCTATTGTGCCCCCTTCTGTTGCTAATGCAGCAATTAAATGTCTCAATGCCTATAACGACCCTTTCAATTATATCTTCTCAAGGAAGTGTAGGATTTGGAGTGACTTCAAGTTTCTATTTGATATGCTCCTAGGTATAGTGCCCTTGGATTCTGGAGTGCTACACATTCAGTTAGAATGTAAATGAAGGCTTCGTCCTTCTCCTCACAGAATCTTCACTCACTATTTTCTACTACTCTCAGTTTACTAAGGTGTCCGTTTAGTTGGCAATGCCCAGTAAGGATTCCTGTTACAAGTGTCCTCAGTACTAGAAAAATTTATATTATGATAACAGCTTAAAATGCAATCTGGCTAATGTGGAATACCCCGAAAGCCTTGCCAGACTTGTCTAATGATCGTCAGGCGCGCTAAATTCTGCACGTTCGATTACTATTCCTCTCCTCGTTTAACTACCTGGCTTGTCAGATCCGACCGAAATACGGTTTTATAACCGAAACCGAAACCCAATTTCGGCTCCTTTCTTAGTTTCGGTCGAAACCGAAACAGAAATAAGAACTTTCTTTTAAGGCAATCTCTTATTGAAATTTGCAATATCTTTGTTTAAGACTAATTAACTCGTATTATAAATTTTAGCTACATTTACTTATTACCTATTTATTTATGTGATCCAAAGAAGCCATTAATACATTTATTGACATTGTTTTTTTTATTACTTTTGAAACTAAAAAAAAAAAAAATAAGTGAATTACAAAGTAGCAATCATTTCTGCATCTGTCTCTAGATTTTTTGTAACAAAAAATAGTATTATGAAGGGAATTATATATAATGTAATTTTTATTAAAAAAAAAAACAAATTCAGATAATTAAATATGTTTGTTACTTATAATTAAATTAATATTCATAAGTAAACAGTCTAACGTTGTAGGCTAGAAATTATATTTTTTCCACGTTTCACCTAAAAAAATGCTCCTTTGATACGAATAAATTAGGCCAGGAGCACTGAAGACTGTTCACTTGAAACAAAGCAGAAAAGTATGTGCACTGTGTAGGAATGGCACCCGGCACAGTCGCCATTGTGCCGGACACAACCAAGTGTGATACGAAAACTTTTGAAAGTAGTTTCGTAGTTGGCTGCAGTTTCGGCCAGTTTTCCGCCGAAACCGAAACTGTAGTCGAAACTCTTATTTTAAGCCGAAGTTGGCCAAAACCGTAACCGAACCTTCGGCCGGACACTACTTGTGAGTCTGGCAGGCCTTCGTGATTTTAATTGTCAGCCAGACCTATATTTTCACTTAGAATACCACTAGTGCCTAAATTATTTCCGAATTTTTTTTTTTAAACTTACGAATATTTTGAAATTTATCCTGAGTCGAAGACGATTGATATTTTTCTTAAAATATGCGTGAGTGAGCAAAAGTTTACTGATAATAATTTAGGCACCAGTGGTAGGTATTGGGTAAGAAAATTTTACACCAAAATATCCAAATTTCAAAACTTGACAGACATACATTAAAACGACTAAAATCAAATTTTCAAAGAGCTTCTCAACTGCCAAAAAAATTTTCAGTATAATTTCGTTCAGGGTACCCACCAAAAGAAAAATTTTCGGAAATTTTTCATGGAAGCGTTTGAAAATAACGGTATTTGATCTGCTATAAAATAGAGCTGTAAAATTATAATATAATCTATCACATGACAAATTTTCAAACCCGGGAAAATAAAAGCAAAATAGAAAGCAAATATTATATTTTTTCTATTTTGAAGATATTACCAGACTCATTTGCCAATTTCGTAAATCAGCCAGACTTATTATTATTGACAGTTCATGATTGTATCAATTTATATGCTAAATTTTCTGCCACACTCACTTTCCACTATCTGAGATATTCCAAACTGCTATTTTTATAAGCTTTATGTTCTAGTTTAGTAAATGTAAAATATTTATGACTGGAAAAATAAGTGTCAGACTCAAAATGTTTGTTTTTTTGTCACTAAGAGAACAGTTTATTTTCATATACACCGGCACCGATTGGAAAAATGAGTACGAGTAAAATTCACTGCCTCCTGAACTAAATGTAAAATTTCAGAATCAATCAAATGGCACGATTTTTCTTTATTTATTAATTTCTGTTCTGAAATCTGAAATGTGTGGATAGATGTGCGATAAATGTTCGAATTATTTTTGGGGGAGCTAATTTGGTTTTTGGGGGGGCTTAGCCCCCCAAGCCCCCCCTAACTTCGCCCATGATAACATGAAGTTCTGTTATTAATTGGTTAAAATCATAGGATTCCAAACAATCAGTAATGAGATTTTCAATGAGCTGATCGAAATTTAAATAGTCGATTGCATGTACGGCACTTGCTTAAATTTTATAGTTTCGAGTTCTTATATCTGTTTTTTTTTTTTTCTACCTGACTACCTAATAATTATCTTGACTTCTCTACCCGGCACACTTAATTAGGTTAATTAATTATTTTGATGAAACCTCACTTGATGATTTTTGAATTTTGTGTAATTAAACTAGAGGGTCTCTATAAAAAAATTAAGTTATTTAATTAATTTACTTGCTAATTATTTATTTTTTAAAGAAAGTTTGGGGTCTCCTTCATATAAAAAAATTTGCGCTAAAGCAAATTGTCTGTCTATTAAAAAAATAGGTTTTTTTCGTTAAAAGTTTTATTCATTTCCTCGGAAACTTTTTACCCATGTTGGATCCACACTTTCAATAATTATGAAACTATATAATAGGCAGTGGTGGCTCGTTGCTTAGTCTTTCAAGAGTAGCCCCCCTACCCTTGAAAGGCGCGACACTTAAGTACTAAATTTAGAATACAAATAAAGTCATTGATTTATTAAATACATTTAGAACTTTAAATATTTTTTGCTACATTTTTCTGTCTGCTGCGTTACCAATTTTCAGTACTAAATTAAGTATACACGCATGCGTAATAGCGTAATCTCTCGTGAAATTAGACAAATGGTGTAGGTATTTTATATCATTAATTTGACATATTCAAGATAGGTTATTTTTTTTTAAATACTGTGTGAAAACACTTTTTGCTTTTTCTTATCTTCGCCTTACAACTGTTGGGTTGGCTACTATCATTAATCATATATACTTAGTAGGGAGTCAGTAAAACTTTTTGGTACAAGGCTAAATTATAAATATATCGTTAATCCTTAACCTGTAGAAGATGGAAATACTTTGTTGCAATCGAAATAGCGGTCAAATCCCTGTCAGCAAGCAAGAATAAGGTAATGTGAACCTAATTTCAATAAGGTGGAATCAAACATTTTTCTACTAACTTTTGATGTAAATAATATTTAAAAATTTTAAGTTTGCGCTTCTATGACAGGCAGCATTTTCCACACAGGCTTCTTTAAAACATGATCGTCGAGAACTCCATTGCAGCGCAGCAAACTATTTTCTTGTTCTACAAGGTAAGAATGAACGAAATATTTCTAATTTTACCTTTGGCAAATAACACACCTAAAAGTGTCACTAGCTACCCTGCCAATACTATCAAAAGCAAAAACAAAATGTCATTTGCGGATTTACGGATGTACCTATAATTGGAACTCAGTGTATGAAACATAACAACAATAAATTTTTATGATTTTAAGAAGTAGAATTTGCGTAATAGAGATCAGCAATAACGGGAAAAGTCTATTATTGTTAGGTACACGGTAAATTTCTCGTCTTATTTGAAGTTATAAATGTGACGATGTATGATAAACATTCAGATCACATTTGTGTATTAATTGGAATACATTTTAAAACCACAAAAATATTGTTCAAATAAGCAAATAAAACGCCTAGTTAATTAAATAAATTCAAAACGAAAAACACTGATTATAACTATAATAATAACAACAATAATACTAATTTGTAAAAACAGTTATTCTTTATTCTAGCAAAGATAACTTGTATTTCTTAAATTAAAATAGTAATGAGCTTTTGGCATTAAGCCATCTTCAGTGCTTAACTACAATAAGTTTGAGAGTAAAATTATATTATATAAAATGATTTGAAAATTACAGTTGTTAAAAAGATTACAAATTTTAAATAGAACCCCATTAGGAATACGAAGTGATTCTGTCTTAATCAGTGATATTAGCATGGGTTTTCTTTGTAATTGGAAATTAAAATAAATATGTATATTAAAAATTAAAAAAAAAAATTTATTTCTTTTTAAAAAATTCGTAATCTTTAAATCATGTTTTATATTTATTATAAATAAGCACTGAAGAGCTTAGAGCCGAAAGTGCTTTGCTTTGGCTATTACAAAAAAAATTGAACCACATATTTTCTTTGTTGATCAATATAACATTTTTTATTCCCTCTGATATCCAACCAATTCTCAAAAATACATTTTTCTTTCGATTTGATCGTAAATGATCACAAGACACCTAAAAATAACGATTTTAAAATATAATAAAAATACCAACAAAATGAATATAATATTTTTTATTTTCGCGTATACGTTAGCGTATACCTAGATACTCCGTTAAATTTTATGAGTTCTGTCAGATTAGTTGTAACATGTGTTGCACACATTTTGAATGCTTATAACGTATTCTTGAATACAATTGTGATATTATACTACATATATATTTTTAAGTAGTAAATGTGAGGGAATTAAAAGGTCCCTAAAATACAATAGATGAGATCGAAAATTGGCAACGCTGGCTAAGATAATAAACAGACTCCTGTCTAGATTGAGCATGGAACGAAGGAGGAGATGATTGTCGCAGCTATATTTCTTAGAAAAATTCCGTATCTGTGACCTCCGAGTGCGCGACCAACATCGCTTGATCTAACCGCTAGAACGCCTAAATTGAGGACCCAACGACTTTCGGCCCTTTCTTGTTTACAGACAGCTAGCAATGTCAGTGCTTATGATTATGATTATGATTATGATTATGATTATGATTATGATTATGATTATGATTATGATTATGATTATGATTATGATTATGATTATGATTATGATTATGATTATGATTATGATTATGATTATGATTATGATTATGATTATGATTATGATTATGATTATGATTATGATTATGATTATGATTATGATTATGATTATGATTATGATTATGATTATGATTATGATTATGATTATGATTATGATTATGATTATGATTATGATTATGATTATGATTATGATTATGATTATGATTATGATTATGATTATGATTATGATTATGATTATGATTATGATTATGATTATGATTATGATTATGATTATGATTATGATTATGATTATGATTATGATTATGATTATGATTATGATTATGATTATGATTATGATTATGATTATGATTATGATTATGATTATGATTATGATTATGATTATGATTATGATTATGATTATGATTATGATTATGATTATGATTATGATTATGATTATGATTATGATTATGATTATGATTATGATTATGATTATGATTATGATTATGATTATGATTATGATTATGATTATGATTATGATTATGATTATGATTATGATTATGATTATGATTATGATTATGATTATGATTATGATTATGATTATGATTATGATTATGATTATGATTATGATTATGATTATGATTATGATTATGATTATGATTATGATTATGATTATGATTATGATTATGATTATGATTATGATTATGATTATGATTATGATTATGATTATGATTATGATTATGATTATGATTATGATTATGATTATGATTATGATTATGATTATGATTATGATTATGATTATGATTATGATTATGATTATGATTATGATTATGATTATGATTATGATTATGATTATGATTATGATTATGATTATGATTATGATTATGATTATGATTATGATTATGATTATGATTATGATTATGATTATGATTATGATTATGATTATGATTATGATTATGATTATGATTATGATTATGATTATGATTATGATTATGATTATGATTATGATTATGATTATGATTATGATTATGATTATGATTATGATTATGATTATGATTATGATTATGATTATGATTATGATTATGATTATGATTATGATTATGATTATGATTATGATTATGATTATGATTATGATTATGATTATGATTATGATTATGATTATGATTATGATTATGATTATGATTATGATTATGATTATGATTATGATTATGATTATGATTATGATTATGATTATGATTATGATTATGATTATGATTATGATTATGATTATGATTATGATTATGATTATGATTATGATTATGATTATGATTATGATTATGATTATGATTATGATTATGATTATGATTATGATTATGATTATGATTATGATTATGATTATGATTATGATTATGATTATGATTATGATTATGATTATGATTATGATTATGATTATGATTATGATTATGATTATGATTATGATTATGATTATGATTATGATTATGATTATGATTATGATTATGATTATGATTATGATTATGATTATGATTATGATTATGATTATGATTATGATTATGATTATGATTATGATTATGATTATGATTATGATTATGATTATGATTATGATTATGATTATGATTATGATTATGATTATGATTATGATTATGATTATGATTATGATTATGATTATGATTATGATTATGATTATGATTATGATTATGATTATGATTATGATTATGATTATGATTATGATTATGATTATGATTATGATTATGATTATGATTATGATTATGATTATGATTATGATTATGATTATGATTATGATTATGATTATGATTATGATGATTATGATTATGATTATGATTATGATTATGATTATGATTATGATTTATGATTATGATTATGATTATGATTATGATTATGATTATGATTTATTTATGATTATGATTATGATTATGATTATGATTATGATTATGATTATGATTATGATTATGATTATGATTATGATTATGATTATGATTATGATTATGATTATGATTATGATTATGATTATGATTATGATTATGATTATGATTATGATTATGATATCACCTTAATACGTCTATAGCCTGGCAACACTGCAACCTGCGGCTTATTGTATCACCATTTGAAGATCCCACTTACTTTTCCCATGCACTAATTCACTCTCTTATTCATCGTAATTCAGTCCACGTCGTCGACTGTTAAACGATATTATGTTAAGTCCTATGGTGACACGGCCCTTGGTGGAACCTTCCAGTGGTCACCCATCGACGAGGTGACCGGAGAGATTACTGTTTAATTCTGGCGAGTATGTAGATGCACACTAATCTCCCGGCTAGCCTCTCCGGCAAGTGTACCGGTTAAAAAATATTCAAATGTTTTTTTTTGTAAATATCCAAAATTTTACACAAAATATAAAATTTTCTAAGATTATTTGTAAGGTAAATTAATTTCAAATATAATTTTACGGAACTCGCAAAGCCGGCCACCAGATGGTATTTTGGGATATATTTGCGCATATTTCTAAAGAATCATATTGTATGGTAGATGACACTTTGACTTAAACTAATTATACAAATTAAATTAAATATAAAATTTAAAGAAACTCGCAAATTTGGTCACCGTATTTATATTTTAAGGTATATTTGTGTTTAATTCTAAAGAATCATCTGGTGAGGTAGATAATTACCATCGGTGCTCGGAGTTTGGACTATTATCTATTAGGTAATGTACTATGAGGTTACATTTCTTCAAATCATTAACAAATTAAATATTTGATCATATTTTTTTGAAAATTGATTGAAGAATGTCAACTTACAGATATTTTTAAATATCAGAAATTAAATAACAGTTTGTGAAGTATCGCACAACTCTATTAGACATTCATTATAATTTATTAATAATATGCTACTAACAGATGATATGTTTAGAAATCGTTTGTGACTTAGACTGTCAGTATATTATTGGCAAGACCGCTAATATCACACTTCAATTGCTGTTTAATTAGAGTCACTGTCACGAAATCGATCTCTTAAAATAAATGCGCATGAAATTAAATTGAAAAACAAACAGCTTACCGAACTGACACTTTTCGGAGAGACTTGTCCGGCGGTGCAATCATTTACTTGTACGAGGTTGTTTGAAGATTTTCTAGAAATTGTACCAAGCTCTGCTTTGAAACCCCCCGCTGGATCATCCGTTTCTAGCGCTCTCGTCAAATATGCTATATACGAGGTGGCTAACCTCAATGTTTTTATCTGAAACAAAGCATAACATTCATAATTGCCTATCTTATTTCATCATAAAGTATTCAAATATTTAATTGGGAAACGAAAATGCCGTAAATAAGTCACCGAATTGGTTTTAAATGTGCTATAATATTTAATGGGTATTACCTATACATAATCTTTTTTATAAAATATATTTAAAAATTTTTATCACTTCTACTCATTTCTTTCTAGTGTCATAACTAATGAACCAACCAGTATTTTTTTTTATGTTTCACATGTTTCACATGTTTTTCTCCCAGTTCCCAAAGGAATAATGTACTAGCCAGTATTTCAGTTTCAAACAGCAGCAATCGCATCAATCAAAGAAATAAAGGTTATCCTTAATCACCCCCAGATTCGGTTTAAATTTTTCTTGGGTACTATAAAAACCAACATAAATAAGACTATAACAATATTAATATTAAAATAATGATACTGTCCCTAATTCACCGTCTTACGAGTGAAAACCCCACCCAGCATCATCGAAACGGTAACGCATGGCGATTTTTATAATCTGAATGTCATATCTTTAGAAATTAAATTTTTTTAAATCTTATAGAGAACCATGCAAATAAATTGACAGGATTCAAAGCAGGGTATCTCTCAATCACAAACTTGCTCGCATATTTTAGACACCTACGTCACCGATCCTTTGACTATTCATATGAAGCGAGAACAAGAGAGACAAAGCAGAAGAAGGGCGTTGGCAATCCTACTATTCTTCGCGACCATAGATTTAGGTAATATTTTGGTAATTATTTATTTTATTGTCTTGAAATTTGAAGGTGGTGTTTTGTAGTGACAAATTAGAATGTTATTATCAATTTTAAGATTAAATAAAGAGGGCGCCACTTACACCAAAACAGATGTACAAAACTATCCGTATTATTTTATTCTTGACGTGTTTATTTTTATCTAATCTTAGAATTGATAATAACATTATAATTTGTCACCACATAAACATCAGCCTACCAAATTTCAAATCAATACGTTGAATATTAACCAGAATATTGCAAAAAACAATAAATAAATTTTATTTTTAACACACTGGATCTCACTAGTAGGTGTAGGTGTTATTTAGCAAGATATTAATATTTTGTGGTCCTGAGTCTATAATAATATACTATTTAGTTTTTAAAAAGAAAAATGCATATACGAATAATTTAATTAATGTAAGATTAATCATCTTCTTCAACTGTATAGCATTTTAAATTAGGGTGTTCATAAACAATAAGGATTAAAGTATTTAAGTGATTATTGATTTCAAATAAAGGTTTTATAATTACCGGGATTATAGAAGAAGTACTAAGACTAAGATTAAGTAGGTACAGGTGTGTAACACATCAACCTCCTCTTGCTCTGTTTTATGAGTGTAGCCTTACAATTAATTAGTAATATTGAAAGATCAAGGTAGGCAACACATTTTTCACATCGTTTTGCGCGACCTTATCGCTATTTAGCCAGAAGGGGACCTAGCAAAAAGTTGTGCTTCGAGAAGGTCAGAGAATTATTTTCTTGCGCGCTTTGACCGATCATTTTAGACTAGATTTTCAACAAGTTGTTTCTTGGTTTTAATAAGTAATTTTGTTAATAAGCAAGATTAATTTGTGCCTGCAATTTAGGTAGGTAAAACCTATTTTTACTATTTATTATAATCTTATAACGGCTACGGTCGATATTAGGTCCAGTAATTTTGTCACTTTTTCCATAAAGATTAAGTAAAACCATAATATTTTTACACTTTTTAATCTTCTATAAGTGTGCACTAACCTAATTAAAGTAACAAATATTATTAAAACACATTTGTAAGCTAAAAAGTTGAGAATATGCGTTTATTCACTACATTCTCACGTAGCCATATTGTTTTTAATTTTTTCGATTTGACAGTCACACTAAGAGCGCCTGTGCGTGATTTTAGCGATGTTGCCAATTGCTTTTTGTTATTTGTTATAAATAAATATATTTATGGTAATACCGTTCTATATTATTTTTTATGAATAATATGACAACTGATATTTTTATTTCTATAAATGTGGAGTTGTCAAACATAGTAAAAGAACGTACATAACAGGAATGACAGTGGCTGTTTTTTCAATAGCTCCAAGCCAAATGATAAAACCAGAATATAAATGTGTTTATATGAGAATTTTCATTTCAATTATTCAATTTGAGCTGTGTCCAGGCCGTTGGAGTCTATGCCGGTCGGCGTAGCCAGGTATGGGTTGATGTTTTTAGGTGGCGGCGAAGCCGCCACTCTACGACTTATCGTAGGGTGGCGGCTTCGCCGCCACCCTACGATAAGTCGTTGCTTCGTTTTCTTGTTGCATATTTATGGATCGGTATGCGCAATCACAATTTTCCATTAACTACGAATTTGATCACAATCCGGCAACGTTGTAATTATATTTTCTAAATTTGACAGAAACCAACGAGTTTCCATGTTTACAGTCGTCAAAATGCTGATTTTTATAGAAATTAAATAATTTTTTTTGGCTTAAATAATGCATTTACCGCATAGAAATAATATAGAAGACCAATATAAATATAACATCCAAGCAGAAATTGAAACCTACTGTGCATAAAAACGCGTCTCTGCGCCTGACATCTCAAAATAGTGTGTCTAGAAGCTTGCGCAGTATGCATGACTTGTCTTTGAAGTGTTGCCAAGTATATTAAACATACCTAACACAAAAGAATTTTAAATTAATTTATTTTTAAATTACATGATTTAATCAGTTTATATCTACGAAATATCGCCCCAAACTAATTTATAAACATTTAAATAATCAACTATAATAGTAGTAATATTTATGTGTAATTACATTCCCAAAAATATATACAAATACGGTATTAATGTACAACAAGCGATTCACCTACAAATTCAATATTGACCTGGCAACACCACTTTAATCCGGTGTTTCAAGGCTCTATGACGGTGCCGTTACAGGACCGTTTGTGATATTTTGGCTTCAATTTGTATTTTATTATTTAATTACACGACTTTTTAGTTTCGTGTAGTGTTAAGTTAAATCCTAGGTACAATAAAAGACATTTTTACATTGGCTAATGAAAATGTAATCAATGTATTTAGCAGCTGTTATATTTATTACAAGATTTATGTCTAGAAATTCAAACCTACCTAAGAATTATAATTATGTAAATAGAGAGCTGTATATTTATATACAGGCTGTCCAGCGACGGGGAGACGTTATCGGTATCTGACAAAATAATGAATGATTTTTTGTTAAAAATAGTAAACAGGCTATGATCTTTCCATCTAAAATATTTTGACAGTTCTGTTATTTCCTTTTTATTTTAAATGAGATGCCACTTCTATTATTCCTGATAGCGATGGAACATGAAATGTTGCTTATTTGGAATATATACCTTTACACAACGCTCATGACGTCAGAGACAGTTTCAGTCGGGTATAATTTAAAATAAAGAATTTTAAAACGAATCGTATTAATTTGTACCTGTACCTAACATTTATGGCATCACTAGCCGAGTTGGCATCGGGTATATTTTCAAATATAGAAATTGAAAATTAACCCTATTAAATTGTATACTTTTAAATGCGGGTTTCAAGGCATTTTAAAATATAAACTCGATCTCAACGAACTTAGAAACTTCTGTCACTCGATATTTTAATCGTTACTTCCTCTTCGCTTTTTGGCCGGCACAACAATTATTTACATTTCTTCATTCTTTACCGCGTGCGAACCAGTACGGTTTAAAGAAATTTTAAAAAACCTACTTTAAAAATCTGATGTGTCCAACACATGACTTTCCTATCTAGTTATTATAGGCATTTTCCGGTTATTTTGTACAACCTATTGCAGCATCTCTATAAATGTTTAGAGAATAAACTAAATATATACATTTTACACATACATCTACCTCGAAACATTTTTTTATAGATATTCATTGAAAACGAAAATACAGAAAAATTTAAATTTAGCACTTTTCCATTACGGTCCATTTTAGAAAAATCATGTATAAACAAAAATTATAGAAATCGATATCGCAAACAACTTTTAGTTCAACAATTTTCATAAAAATCAGAATTTTGCACATTTTGTCAAATTTCTCGAATACGGACCATTTCAGAAAATTTTGACATAAAGCAAAAATTATAGATAAAAATATTAGAAGTAACTTTTATTTGAACAATTTTCTTCTCCAAACATAAATAACAGATATATTCCATAAAATATAAAAACGGCCTCCCATAAAGTACCCCCCCAGATGTTCCGACTTTGTCCAAAATCTAATCATTTCACGTCAGGCCGAAATAAACCTTAAGTTTAAAATTTAATGTTTTTTCCTTTATCCGTTTTTGAGTTTTCTTCAAATTTCGAAATTTACACATTTTCTCAAATATTTCGAATACGGTCCATTTTAGAGAAATTATGTATAGGACAAAAATTATAGAGAATTATATTACAAACAACTTTTATTTGAACAATTTTTATAAAAAATTATGTTTTTTACATTTTGTCAAATTTCTCGAATACGGACCATTTTAGGAAAATTTTGTATAAAACAAAAATTATAGATAATTATATTACAAGTAACTTTTATTTGAAGAATTTTCTTCTCCAAACGTAAATAACAGATATATTCCATAAAATATAAAAATGACCACCTATAAAGTACCCCCCAGATGTTCCGACACTGCCCAAAATCTAATCAGCTCATTGGACGCTGAAACAAAGCTTAAGTTTAAAATTTGGTGTTTTTCTGTGTATCGGTTCATGAGTTATGCGTTATACAGACACACACACACACACACACACACAGACACACAGACACACACACACACACACACACACACACACACACACACACACACACACACACACACACACACACACACACACACACACACACACACACACACACACACACACACACACACACACACACACACAGACATCATCGCGAAAATAGTCAAAACGGATTCAGGGGACCTCAAAACGTAAAAATCCGTCGAAAACTCGAGGTCGAAAAAAATCATGATTCCTATACTTTCCTTATATCTGTATACAGATAGGAAAGTAAAAATATTTCAACGAATTGAGAATATCCTCCCATTTTAAAGTATGTTAAAAAAAATTGTTAATAAAGTGCAAAGTAGGGTGATAATATATATTATGAAGAATATAAAATGATAGATAAAGCCAGTGTAGAAAGTATTATAAATAAACTGTGGAAATATCGAGAATCTCGATTTTGAATCGGAAGAAGAGTATTCTATGCAATTTAGAATGAAAAATGATCAAAATGAAACAAATGAACGACATGCTAATGTTATTGACAACTTTCTTCAAACATTTTCTAGTTTTCCGAAAACTAACTGGATAGTTCGAAAATCATTTCCGCCGTTAAAGCGCCTCTTGTTCCGAAAAAGATACACGCCTGTCAACATTCATCGTTCAACAAAAAAAGTATTAGATACAAAACGCTTCGTATTGTAAGGCCAAAATATATTTGGAAATCAAAAAAGTCATATAAACAAAAAATCATTATAGTGAGATAACTACCAAATTAATGATTTACAAGTTTATTCTTATTATCTATAAAATAGGTTTGCAATGTGCTGATGTGGAATGTTATCATCGACTAAAAACTTTAAATCTTTGTATTAAATTGATCGAAAACAATCCATAAATTGGTTTAGACTATACAGAATGTTTCTAATAAGCAGCGACTAACTTTTATTATGAAAACGAAAGACCCTTTTAAAAGGGTTTAAAATTAAAATAAAATATGTACCAAGTACAAAGTAAATGTAGTAGTATTTTTTAATTTTGAATCTTGAGAGATGCAGACATATTTGGATACTTTATATTGAAAATGGTAACATGAAAGGTTTTTTGTCTAATTGTAAGTAACGACTCACAGTCTTGGCTGACAAAATATAAAAAAATATCGAACATAATATTCCTGGGCGAAACGCACCTGCCCCCTATTTTGCACTACTCAAATTAAATTTACTTGTAGCAAATGATACTAAATCAAATAAGATGTCAAATCACAAGCAAAATCTCGTGACTGCAGCACTAATGATTTCTGTAAATTAACCAATTCATTTTTCATGCCATATTTTTCTTTCAAAAACATATTTATCCTACTTGAATTTTTTTCATCGTTTTTTATATAGAAGCATCTCTAAAAATGTATGAATAAAACATGGTTTGAACTATTTGTTCGATCAATAAAAAACTTGCACCGGTCCTGTTCGAGCCAGCACCGTTATACGCATGAGCTCCGACACACTATTTTCTCCTTAGGGTTTCAGTTTTGATATATGGAATCGGCTTTCTATACTATTTCTATGATTTACCGCAATTTTTTTTTAAAAATGTACTATTTAAAATACGCTCTTTCTGATAAAAAATAAATTTCTTTAAAATTTTACTGGACCTAAAGTCGACCGTACCCCTTATAACTATAATATTAATATTAATATTACTATTATTATTTGTTGTTGCACTTATATTGCCACTTTTTTAGTAACTTTTTATAATCATTTTTTATATCGGTCAATGGCGTGGCTTATTTCTTTAGGAATTATTATATTTTAGTTGAAATTCGAACTATGGCTTTGGAATAAATACTTTGGGCTCCATACCGCTTTTTAATCAGTTTTTACCACAACCCTATTTGTGAGTTTCACTACATCTGGCGCTCAACGTATCAGGAGCTGATTATGGGGTTGGAAAGTACACCACCGACAGGGTACTTCCTAAGGTATAGAAAAAATCAAGGGGTGCATTCTGGACAACCACCAAAAACAAACCGACATCCAGGTGAACGAGTACTCCAGCACGAAGCGCCGTCTCAACTTCAGGACGTGACAGGTAGCATTCTACACGCAGAAAAAGCAACAGGTATGACACAAAATTCTGCATTTCTTCCTGAAACGCCCACTAGAAACGTGGAGAGAACGATTCCTGTGAGTACTAGTGCTTTTATATATTATAGTGAAAATAATTTGAACAATTTAACAATGAATGCTGATTATACTAGTGGAATACAGCATAACCTAGAATCTCGGCCCATTTTTACGTGGGCACATAATAATAATGATTATAACCTACCGAGGCAAATACCGCCATTTTCGAGAATAGATGATAATTTTAATTTAAACAACATGCGGCAATCGCTTTCTAATTTTTATTCTCATAGTCTTTTAAATGTACTACCACCTAATTTTAGTGAAAATGTAAATATGAATAATGGTTTAAATTCTGTTAATATGCAAAATCCTAATAATTTACGAAAACCTGATAATTTTCAAAGTGTAAATAATAATCGTAATTTTTGTAATTTAAATAATGCCACGTCATTTAATAGTCAATGTGATACTACTCCTCAGGGAAGAAATGTAATTGATTTAAATTTTTACCTACCTTCGATAATCGAGAAAAAATTCATCCTATAGAATTTTTGGAAAATATTGAATTATATTTTGACGTAAATTCAATTTCTTTTAGACAGTTAAAATTTTATTTAAATACTTTAATGGAAAATTCGACCAAAACGTGGTTTCAAGCTTACAGTCATATGTATGGTTCTTATAATGATTTTAAAAATGGTTTTTTACAACAATACTGGGGTCCCACTCTGCAACTAAATATTAAATTAAAATTAGAGTCGGGAAGATACCAGGAGGAACATGGATCGTTTGTAGATTATTTTAATACTCAAGTGGCCAGTGCGAGGCACTTATATCCACCATATACCGAACAACAGTTAATTGCCATCATAGCGAGACATTTTCCTCCTAATATTTCAGCTACATTGGTGGGAACTGATTCTCTGTTAACATGTGTAGAACGTTTACGACAGGCCGATTACTATTTTAAAAATGATCAGAAAAGAAACAGATATTTTTTAAAAAATGATACATATCATTTTAAAACTGGTGTAAATTCGGGGGAAAACAAAAATAAAACTCACTTTGAGGATAATAAAAATTTTCAGAGAACTTTTCAAAAGAAAAATATAACATGCTTGGAGGTTGCCGAAGATAACTTTTCGGAAAACGAGTAAGCCTCCCACGCCATCCGGTAAGCGTGGGAGCAGCAATACTTAATAAAAATACTAATTTTTTTCTAATAATAACCCCAAAGATGATTTACTTAACGAATGTGATTTTGACCATACATGTTCAGATATTCGTTCCCCAATAATTTTAATTAAGCTGTATGGATTTCAATTTCCAGCCCTTATTGATACCGGAAGTACTGTATGTGCTTGTTCTAATGAGGTATGGCAACAGATATCCGACTTTCATAATAAAATACCGCATTTTCCGTGCACAACAGTAAGAGTAGTAGGCGCTTTTAAGTCAAAGTATAAAAAAGTTTCGTTGCAAGCCCAATTAGAATTTTCTTTTGAAAAGGGTGAATTTTCACATGAATTTTTATTGATACCAGACTTGTCCTACCCTATTATTATAGGTATTGATTTTTTACATTCATATCAAGGCACTATTGATTTACAAAATAAAAAAATCTTGCTTGTTAGAGAATCGCAAATTTTTACAATACCAGAATTGGAATTGCATCATTACGATTCTGCTAACCCATTTCCCCCAAATATTAATGCTTTAACCTTTAAACACACTAAAAATAAAAATATTTTGCAATTAAATAAAACTCAAGACATGCCCGAATTTGACAGTTTGGTAACTTCTTGTACCATTCCTGGTAAATGTAGGGAAAAATTTAAGCTATTGCTTCTCAAATATAGAAATATTTTTTCAAATATACCTGGTAGAACAGACAGGTATTTTCATAAAATTGAGTTAAAAGAAGATAAAGAATTTTTTAAAAAATCATATCCAATTCCAGTTAAGCATAGGGTAGGTGTAGCAAAAATAATATCTGATATGGAGAATTGGGGTGTTATTGAGCGGGCCTCAACACCATATATTTCACCTATGGTTACAGCAGTTAAGCGTGATAACTCGGTACGCGTTTTCCTTGATGCTAGGTATCTAAATAAAGCAATTGTGCCTGATTTTGAAGCACCCTTACGTATTGACGACATAATACCTAGACTAAATGGGAAAATATATTTATCAAAAATTGATTTATCATTGTCATACTGGCAAATCCCTCTTCGGCCACAAGATAGAAAATATACGGGGATTATGTTTGAAAATAAAACATACCAATTTAAGGTACTTCCCTTTGGCATATGTACTGCAGTGTCTTCCTTTACAAGGGCACTGTCAATAATTTTTGATAAAGAATTTTCAGAATTTTTGATTAACTATGTAGATGATCTTTTGGTGATGTCTGAGTCGGAGGAGCAACATTTTAGACATCTCGAGTTGGTTTTTCGCAGGCTGTATGAAGCAGGCTTAACGATTAAGCTCGCTAAATGTCAATTTTTCCAATCGGAAATGCCGTTTCTCGGTTATATTGTCAGCACGGAAGGAGTACGTCCCGATCCGGAGCGTATTCAGGCAATTGTAGATTATCAGAGGCCAACAAATATAAAAGGGTTACAGAAGTTTTTGGGACTCTGCAATTATGATCGTGGTTTTTCAGGGAAATTTGCAGCTATAGCCGAACCATTATCATATCTTATGCGTAAGAAGGTGGCCTGGAAATGGACGCAGCTACAGGAAGAGGCATTCTATAGTTTAAAAAGATAGTTACAGGAGTCTACTATGTTGTATCATCCTGATCCTGCTTTACCATGGCATTTAGTTACTGACGCATGTGACATAGGCATCGCAGCGCAGCTATTCCAGGTAGTCGATAATAAAAAGAAAGTAGTAGCGTGGGCGAGTCGTCTATTACTTGATAGGGAACGTAGGTACCATTCATACGAAAAAGAAGCCCTAGCAGCTTTGTGGGCTATTCAAAGATGGAGGGTACATCTATTGGGAAACACTTTCACTCTATACATGGATAGTAGGATCCTCACCTACCTAAATAGCTGCAGGTTACTTTCTCCCAGGCTAACACGATGGGCGTTGGCTTTGCAAGAATTCTCTTTCAAAATTGTTCATCTAAAAGGAGAAGATAACTACGTGGTTGATGCATTTTCTAGATACAGTTGTATTCGTCTTCCCACACCTTCGGATAAATGTTTTCAGCTTTTAGCCTTGAAACTCCCTAATATTTTTCAAAGCAATCTAAAAAATATTAAAGAACATCAAATGTCTGACCCTTTCTATCAAGATATTATCCAGAACTTACCAGAAGATGAGCAATTATCTCGGAAATTTGTCATACATAATCATATTTTGTATAAATATGGTAATGATGAAAATGATGTGTTGCTATGTATCCCAGATAAACTAATCAATGATTGTATAAAGGGATATCATAAAGCTTTGGGGCATTTTGGAGTATACAAAACTCATGCAGGTATGGAAAGTGAAGTATATTTTAATAATATGCAGAGGAGAATCAAAAAAATTATTAAATGCTGTGACACATGTCAGAAATCTAAAATTTCATCTTTACCCAAACCACCACAAAAACAAATAGTACCTAACTCCAAAAATGATTTAATTGCAATTGACTGTTTTGGTCCACTTATTAAGGGTCGTGAAGGTGTGACCTATCTTCTCGTAATTCTTAATGTTTTCACTAAACATCTAAAATTATATCCATTAAAACGTGCTACAACCACAGCTATCCTTAACCGAATTATTAAGGATTATCTACCGACGTATGGCCCTGTTGAACGTATCCTTCATGATAATGCTACACAATTTACAGCTAAATTGTGGCATAATACTTTTCAAGCACTGGGCATTACCCTAGTTTACATTTCGGTACGCCATCCCATGGCAAACCCAAGCGAACGATGTATGCGAGAGATTGGAAGAATCCTGCGTGCATTTTGCTATGAGCAACACAGCAAGTGGGCTAGTATGATAAAGGAGTTTGAACAGTTTTTAAATTCGGTAGTACACGAAACAACGGGGTTCACCCCAAATGAGTTGCAGTTAGGAACGCAGAAACCTAAGCTTTTGCCAAACACGTTACGCCCTCCTGATGGACAAAATCAGTTAAGTCACGCGGAGAAGTTGATTTTAGCAACTGAATCCCTTCACTCAAGGGCAGCACGCCGTGCCGTGGCACATCCGGGTAAACCATATGAAAAATTCAAACAAAATGACTTGGTGTTACTTAAGGAAAATAATACCTCTTCAGCACTTAAGGCGGAAACAAAAAAATTATTATTACTATTCGAGGGCCCATTTCGCATAAAACGTCAAATACATGATGATACTTATATTTTATTATATAATGATGGTACAGAACGCGGAATGTTTCATGCTTCGCATTTAAAAAAATATTACACTGGTGAGAATAGGTGAGTTTTTTTAATTTTCTTTACATTTCAAGAATTAGAATTAATATGGGTTTTTATTTTAAAATGAGCGCGATTCAAGCACTTTTTAGATGCTCTTCACCGACACTCAAGGAGAGAGGGTGAGTTTCACTACAGGTGGATTATTGATTTGATTCTTAGTATCCTGCGAGTTAATCCCAGTACCTAGTAAAAAGTAATTATTACAATTTAAACTAATTATCTATTAAATTACTGTAGCCTTTGTTGTTTTTTGTAAATAGAGGAAATTAGTCACACCTGAAGAATAATTCGTAATTCGAAACATATGTAATTCAAATTATTTATGTGAAAATCTACCAAATTTTGGTAATAATAACGTAAACAGTATTTCTAAATATGTTTGCTGCCAATTAAATAATTGTTTGTTCTTGTAATAATTATTCTTTTTTATTATAATAATATTTTATTTACAGGAATCTTCCATGCAATAAATTAAAATATGCTCGGACAAAGATGCCTGTTCGACAAAATAATAACCAGTAAGTGTATCATAGCTCTTTTCGATATTTTACTTAATTGGTAAATATTTTAGGTTGCTCTGAACCTGGACAAGTAGAAGCAGCTGTGTAGAAGACATTTGTTGAGATTCAAAAAGAAAACAAACCATCGACATTTTTTGATGTAAAAAATATCTGCAGAAGAATTGTAGACATTCCCTATTTTATTCAATCCATTATTTCTCTAAATAAACATGAGCCATTCGATTGTGGCTTTGGCGATATGGAATTTATAGGAGAGCACAGAATTGGTCTAATAAGCTGCTTTAGACTTCAATGCAAAATAAGTGATTTAGGTAAAATTGAAAAGTATATTACATGTTCTTTTAAATGTGTTGTTAATCCAAATGCTGCTCTTATTGTAATAGCTAATAATAAAAATTAGTATTATTTTTAGCTATCAAAATAAAAATAGCGCCTGGATTTACAGCTCGTTTAATCGAACATGCAATATACTTCTCAATAATTATTGCCGAATGAATATATTTAAAAATTCCCGCCATTCCGCTGCTGGAAATTTACGATTTAGGCGGAAAATTTAAATTTCGCATTAAAATTATATTTGAATTTACCGCCATATCAAGTTAGTTGAGCGGCCAGACGCATAGCATTCTTGCGCTGCAAACTTAGTGCCAACTCTTTAACAAGTGAGATGCACTACTATAGGGGATATATTGTGGTCTCTGGTATATTTATCAAATTTCAGCTTATATTAGCTCCCCACTCTTAACCCCTCTCTTTTCGCATGTCGACTCGGGCAGCGTTGCATCTGCCGTAGCCGTCGTAGCAACTTTCGCACCTAATTTAAATTTGGTCCGTGTCCAACAATGTGGTAATTATTGTCCCTCTAACTCTAAGCAACCACGTCGAAATCAATTGACGGAAGAACGGAAAATTAGGGAAACGCAAGTATGTGCATTAGCTTCAATTAGAAAAATTGTCGCTGAATTTG
Organism: Psylliodes chrysocephalus; assembly: GCA_927349885.1. Classification (NCBI taxonomy): domain Eukaryota; kingdom Metazoa; phylum Arthropoda; class Insecta; order Coleoptera; family Chrysomelidae; genus Psylliodes; species Psylliodes chrysocephalus. The sequence goes on from OV651826.1 coordinate 1,603,862, forward strand.
GCTTGAGGGAGAGACGGGTACAAAATATTTTAAAAAGAAATGGGTATTGCTGTTTTAAGGTATAGTCCACTCAAGAAATTTTTCTTGGCGACCATTTTAAAAGGATGGAGGTTTGCCAGATAATGATGAAAAGAACAAATCAAAATATCTTTTTAATTTCAAAAAAATTCTCGTAAAATAATCTTGCAACCGCTACATTTAGGTTGAGACCCCAAATCGTATTGTACATTATTGAACTTAATAAAATAAAATTAATACCGTGCTGGGAGGAACGATTTCCCACTAATGAGTTCATCACAAAGTGATATTTAGCGCGTGCTCGCTTTTTATAAAGCTATAGCAGTTTTTTCTGTTAATTCGCAATACCCAAGAAACATTTAAGCCGAATCTGTTCATGACACAACGAGGAAAATTACAAAGAATTTACTGAGTGAGGTGGCTCTGCGGTAACGTGTCTGCCTTGCATTCGGGAGATTGTGAGTTCGAGCTCCACTGTCGACTAGCCTGCTATGGGTATTTTCAGAGTTTTCTTATAACAATATAGTAACATCCTCTCGGATACCTACCATCATTCCTTCAACCTTGTCCCCTCACACACGATCCCTGATCAATCGAGTGAGGCTGAATAGGTTAGAAATACCTATAACGGTCCGCTTCCAACTGTGAGTGAAATACATAATTATCCTTTGCCTCATAACATATAATCTGATGTATTTGATTGTTTGTAGTATACGAGAATGGTTCGGTAACTACGTGGCCTAACACCAAAGATAGCGCGAATTTGGAGAAATATTCTTTACCATTCTGTAAAAACATCTTTTATTGGGTTAAATATGACAGTACAAAGCGATCTGTCAATTAGACTTTTTTAACAGTAGGCCAAATGAGATTTTGTAAAAAATGGAAGAAAAATGAGTTGAAGGCAGTAATAAATTACTTTCATTTGAAAGAATTAATAACAAACAGAGCTTTTAATAATTAAAAACTGGGTTGCCGTATTTAAGCGTAGTTGAATGAGTACACATGATGAACCCGTAGTAGACGTACAAAAACTGCTACTGCCCATAATACGATTGAAAAAGTACACCGTATCGTATTGCATGAGCGTCGAGAAAAAGTACGCGCAATAGCCGACACAGTGGATACCTCAAATGACACTGTCTACATAATTTTAACAAAGGAATTGGAAATTAAAATATAATCGGCGTATTGAAGCATTGTGTGCCGCAATTGCTTCAAGGGCAAGAATTGAATTGTTTCAGATTTTGGGATTCTCGACGAATTTTCTTGGTCGACTACTTCGAAATGGGGAACACAAAGCCAAGTATTATGCCAATTTGGTAAAGAAAGAAATGTTTTTCCATCAGCATAAGTTATGCTGCATAACGCACCTGCCCACAAGTCTGCGATTGCAATGACCAACATTCATGAATAAGGATTTTAATTAGTGCAATAATCACCCTATTTCCCTGATTTGGCTTTCAACGATTATCATCTATTTCCAATCCTGAAAAAAATAGCTCACCGGTAAGAGATTTTTGTCTAATTCCGAGGTAAACGCTGCTGTAATTAGCTATTTCGAGGACTTGGATTCATCGACCTACAATAAACATTGCCAATTTCGACTATATTGAAAAATAAAAATGTATTTCGCCAAAAAAAACTTGCATTTTCTTTGTTATGTCACATAGTTATCGAACAATCTTCGTTGCATGAAACTACGAAGCTCTGAGCGAACTATCACAGCTGCAGGCGAACATGGGTCCTCTTACATCGCGTTTTGTTCTTTCCAACTTTGTTGAAAGTATAGTGTATCTAAGTGGCATTTTTTTACACATATTATATATATTTGGTGTTATTAAAAACTAAAATTTCTTACTTTTGATAGTTTTGTGTCAGCAGGGACGTTAGGAATGCAATCTCTTAAGTCTGCATACGCCATATTTATGGATTGTGTTCGCCGTCTTTCTTTTTTATTTGCTGTCGTTCTCCTTTTAACTACCCTTACATATGGACCTGGAGTATGCAAATTCGAGTCAGCATTTATAGTCGGGTATGCTGAAATAAATAAAATCCCTACATTAATCCATATTAAAACAGATTAGTATTAAAAAACAGAATTATTTCAACAGGTAGGTACCTACAAAACTCACTGTTTCTATAAGGTGAATATCTATTTGAAGAACATCCTACTTGTGCATATATTTGATAAGTTCCTCCTATAGTATTTTGTAATATACTAGGTGAAGGAGAATCTGATCTTGATGGGCTATTTGACCAAAAATTTGTATCATCGCCGCCAGCAGCACTCCCACTATCTGAAATTAAGTAGATAATGAAAGCTTCGAGCTAATTTAAATAAACTATCATTAGCCAAGGAATATTACACACAATTTATTGTACAAGATTTGATACAATTTCTAGTCTTCGACAATACCCGTGTCCAGGTAATCTGGTGATTTAGTAAAATAAAAATTGTCATGAAAATAGCCATTCTTAGAGACTTTAATGACATATTCCGTGTCAGTTCTGTCAAATACGCTAGTGTTACTGTTTTTAGGAACGTATTATAGTTAGCTCAGCAGGCATGTTAGGTATTCGTAACTAGCCCAGTATTTCAAACATTCACACATTAAAAACTATAATATATATACAAGAAAAAAGGATTACCGGGCAGATACCGCAATTTTTTTTTAAAAAAGCCTAAAGGCAAACCGTAGTACGTAGTACGGTGCAGCCAAGTTCAAAAGAGAATGAATCTAGCGATGCAATCAAATTAACAGATCACTCAAGAAGCCAACCACACATTTGTGGACTCGGCTAACATTCCCAGTGACTACTAGGAAAATATTAGCGATGCTAATATTAAAAATGGTTTAATGGCTCCATTATACATCAGAATTCGGAAAAAAAATGTATACATATAGGTATCTACTAAAAAGTATCCATTACATATTGTATAATTCTAAAAAATACCAGTAACACACTATGTATTTGAATCTTCTTAATATTCACATATTTTATCTACTTAGTTACTAACTAAAACTCTTGCCAAAATTGTACAGAAAATGATAAAATTTAGGTTAGAAAGACTCTTAATTTTTCTTAGAAAATATTCGGTTATCCGTATTTTTTTTTGGAAATTTATTCTACAAATTGGGTACTTTTTAGTGTTAATATATGCTCTTAAAATATTTGGCAATGTTTTTAGGAATAAAATACAAACAGAAGTTTTTACTTATAAAAATAAAATTGTAAATGTATTCCTTACCTGCGACTAACTTTATTCTAATAATTGTATATGCTTATAAAGCCCTAAAAACTTTTTTCAAAACAGTAAACAAATAAAACAATTAGAATTAATGAAGCAATGGCTGTTGAAAGCGTTGAATATCAACTTGCGTACACTTGCGTTACTCTGAGCCTGCTCCGAACACACTCCGAACCTGCTCGATAGTGCTTGACGAACGCAACGGACAAACTTTGTGTAAAGTAGCGCCATCCATGAGTGTTGCACACTACTATAACACAAGTAAGCATTTCCCTATTAAAGATCCCCTAGCCTGGACTGGACACAACGTCTAACGACTGAGATAATGAATGTACCTACTCGATATACCGATATCCCTAACCAAGATCCAAAAACTATTATTTACCTATTGCAAAATATTTATTTCGTTTTTACTAAACAGTTTTGCCATGTCGATTAGATATCCAAACTGGACCGGATAAATAATAAATATAATTATTATGCTATCTGTTGAACAGAACTATTTAATATGAAACAGTGCTCCATCTGTTGAACAAAAGGATTCTTAAATATGACATATAAATGGCATCTATCAAAATTAGTTAGTATTACGAATATTGGAGTGTGCTATTGTGGCCTTAAATGATTAAAACTATAGGTCTGTTACAACAACAATCAGAAACCAGTCACTAACAGCAGGATTCTGCGCAGTATATGATTTGGCGGTCGAAATAATCAACTGTGCAAAATCCTGGTGTCAGTGACTGGTTTCGGATTGTTGTTGGAATAGACCTTATATTTCGAGTGAAATGTGTGTTATTCGCGCTAGGGACCAGTCAAATCGCTGGTTCTTCGATCTATCGACGGATGTCTGAACTAAAATTATCGCTAAAGAAGGTATACAAATGTATTATCATTGTATAAAGAACTAATAGTAGTCTCACCTTATGGAAGTTTCATTGGAGCGAAATGGATACTACCAATAGATGGCGCTAGTGAATATGGATAAGTCGATATTCGTTTGCAGTGGGCGGAGTTGAGGGTCCAGCAGAAATTTTTAAGAATGACGGAGACCGATCGATGGATTTCTACTTTTAGCTCTTGTATGAAATTTTATACACTCGTGATTCAATGTTTGGACTATTTTCTATCTAATGTTTGTTATTGTGCGTTAGTGCATTTACTGGTAGTAGATATTGTGAATGAGTTGTGTATATGTTTTATTGAATTATTTTACTGTTAATAAAGGACGAGTTCCCAACAAGAGTACCTACATGATTTATATAAAAAAATTTAAATTATAGTTTAAATTAGTTTTTGGAAAGTGTCGAAAATGTTTACCGAATTCAGTAAAATATTATAGCCATTAATAATTTTTGAATTTTCAACTTTAACACCCTGCATTTCGAAAACGGGTTTTTTTTTCTAAGCATATTTCGTTTAATAGTCAGGGCTGGTATATCTAAGGGGGTCGCGACATAGACCCAGTAAATGGATGAGGGGGTGACTGAGGCTAGGGGGGAAATAGTAGTCAGCTTAAGTTGGCAACACTTTTCGGATGTTCGTTTGAACGAGCATCGTGCATAATAATGTCAATATGGTACAAGTGGAATGAACCACTGTTTTCCTCGTAGTCGTAGTCCAATGTCGAATTAAAACTAAAAACATTTTGTACTTTTTTATATACCAAATTATGCAATTTGTTTCCACTTTATTTTAATGTTACATGAATAGGTACATGCGTTTGTGCTGTGGTAAATAAGTGTTCATGTGAAAATTATATCTTAAACTACATTGTGACTGCACTCATCTCGAAACTGAATGCTGTAAATCCAGGATTTAAATCTTTCATAGTGTTGCTTGGGATAAATTGTAAAAAAGGTGTTGGACAAAACGTTTACAACCTAAAATTGCATGAAAAACACGATAGAAGAAGGAATTTTACCTTTATGACATTCTCTTTCAACATTTTTAAGTGACTTTGTGGTTTGGTGAATGGACTGTTACCACAGTCAAAAGATTCAAAGTAAAAAAAGTGACCAATTTCTAATAAGAATACATAAGTTGAATATGAAAATGTAATTACTTGATTTAAATGTGATTTAATTAAGAGTTACATAGATGTTTCATATAAACAAAGTGCTGTAAAATGTTAATAAATGCAAAACCATTATTAAAGAGAAATTAGTTATCATCAATAAGATATTTTGTAGTAGCTGGTCTCTATAAATAATAAACTTGAAAGACTGAATTAGTAGTCACTTTTACACTAGAAGTAAAAACAAAAAAAAAATGTGTGGTTGAGACTAATTTGTGTATTTAATAAAAACATATTTAACATAAAATCAGGTGTTATTTGAAATGTTTTATTTTAGTTTAATAATCTTTATAAATTGTGGGTACATTTGATCCGAATCTTGCAAATACTATAAAATGCATATGCTTCTATATGGTTAGTATTGGAGCAGAAGCACAAAAGTTTTGAATAAAAATATATTCTATAAAAACAATATTCACTAGATATGCTAATTTTGGTAATTTTCTATTCGAAACCATACATGTTTTCTATTATAGTTTTCATACGTTTATAATTCTGGAGATACCGGAATATTTTGCTTGATTACTAAACTTTGGATGTTTTTATTGTAGTCTGCTGTTAACACTATTGTCCTGAAATATTAAAAAAGCTAGACAAAGGTTTGTCCAACTCTTTTGTCAGCTTTGTTAATCTATGCTACTGTTATTCTGCATGCAGACATTTTTTACTGGAGATTTTCTCTGTATTCAGTTTCAAATTTCGGCCAGTTTTAGGAAAGTACCTCTGTTGTAAAGGTATTTCAAAGCCATCCTTTGTGAGATGTAGACAACAAATACATGCTAAAATGTATAGAAAACAAATCGCCAGATATTACACAAAATTATTTAAATTAACTAAAAACATACAAATGAAGTGAATAATACCTACCAACAATTTAAAAAGACCTAAAATAAATAGACTTAAGGGACTGGAGCTCTAAAAAAGGGAGCAATAATTTGTTATGCATCATCTATAAGAAAATTGTCTTAATTACCTTTTAAAATAAACAAAACCAAAACAGCACAAAATTGAAAGTGATCTACTTTTCCCGACGTATTCTATGTACATCTGAGATCAATAATTTATTAAATTGAAATATTTTATCCTAAAAAATATGGGCATTTTATAATAGAAATGTCATTTAAAAAATGACATTGATTTTTTTTCCTATATTGGTAAACCTGGCGACTACAAGTTGCCACGTTGCCAGATCAATGGCGACTACTATGTGACTACTATTTCGAAAAAAATGGCGTCCAAAATGGACTCCTATGTCGCGACCCCCCTTAGATATACCAGCCCTGTTTAATAGTTTAATTTTTAATCAGATAATCTTCAGTTGTACTATGTCCCATTCTTAATGATATTATGATATAAATTAGTTAACTATTAATTATTGTTTTAAAATTAGAATTAAAAATTTGTGTATTTATAACTGTTTTGAAATTAATAAAATAGAAAATATGCTTTTGTTTTTCTTTTCCTTTTATTTTAATATTATATAATTTAAAATAAATTATATAATATTAATAATAGCAATAATTAAGTGTTGAAAGAAATTGTATTTTTAATTCAAATACATATACCGATAAGTAGGTAGATTTGCAACATTTTTGTATAAAAATCTTACCACCAACATCCCCTAGAGGGAAATGGAGGGGATGGCATCCCCAAAAAAATCAAGTTAGTACGTTTTAAATAAAATAGTTGAAATCTACGATTTTTTATACATATAAACCCAGATTTACAATTTTTTTTGAAAGACATTTTCTAAATTTTTTTTTGAACTTGGAAAAAATTTCGACTTTAATCTTCATAGTTCGGATGTGGGGGCTGGCATTTAAAAATAGTTACAGATACATAAAAATCTTATTTTTGGCATATTTACAATAGAAATGATTTGCAACATTTTTGTATAAATATCTTACCACCACCATCCCCTAGAGGGAGATGGAGGGGAAATTTGTATACTTGTTATTTTCGGTATATTTCTCCTTTAGACACACACATTTTTAGTTTCATTGTCAAAAGATTTAAATAGAATTACCGGACCTTATAATATTCTATTATAATTTGATGATCCCGAGTGGCCATAGCAAAAAGACGAAATTTGAGCATGAAGATTTAAATGTCATTAACGTAAAATTCATGTTTTGAAATTAATTTAAGTTTTACCAATTTAGAAAATAAAATTAAATAATAAAAAAAAAGTGTCTACTCGTGGGTTTGAACTCGGAACCCTTCGTTTCATAGACAAGTACTCTAAATTTTCGTTATGAAGACTTATGGAAATGTTTTACTTTTTAACGCTGATAATCAGATTGCTTTTAGTTTCATTAAAATCTCAGTTTATTTCTAAATATAGACGAATATCTTGTGGAATGCTATTATTTATTGATTCTTTACAAGAATCACTAATTTTTAATTATATTTAATCTCAATAACTAAAAAAACATATACTGACAATTAATTTGACGGAATTGTCACTTATAAAGTTCTAACATCTGACGTAGAGTTGTTAGTTCAATGACTGTACCAATAGAAGTCGGGCGCGATTGCCTCCAATAACTTTTACATGGCGATTATCCTACTATAGTTCTTTATACAATGGTATTATCACGTATATTATTTTAAATTTTGACTTGTTTTTATTTCATTTTCTTCGTTATTACATCGATGTTAGTTTTAACGTGCTTGTAATTGGTTATTAATAGACTAAAATACTTGTTTCCTTAACAAATCATATTTAATTTTTTTATAATAATTTGTTATACTTATGTTTTAATAGTTGCCTAATGAGGCCTAAGTGCCGTGGGGGTAACCCACCCTCCACACGTTACAGATATTAGTTGCATTATTGATAATGGCGTGAGAAACTATGATTTATTTCAAAAATATCTACCGAATCTTTTAGCTTTTAGCTTTTATAGTTTTTAAATTTATTCGAAAACAAAATTAAATACAATTAAACCCTTGCCTTAAAGCATATAGATTTAATTTTTGTTACAAAACCCCTAAAAAATATCAAATGGAAAGTAGATAAACATTAAATAAGAAACAAAGCCAATGAGGCTTTCTAAGGAAACATTCAGTACTATAACATTAATGTCACGCTGTTATTTCAGATGATTTTGAATTGTTTTCCATGAGAATCATAAAGTATCTATTTAATAAAATAAAAGTCCCTGTTTATTGTTTTAACATTTTTATAATGCTACTACACCAGCATTTGTTGCACAAGTGTTCTCGTGTATGTTACCCAGAAAGGAGGAAGAATATGTCACAATAAAAACGGAGACAAAAACTATTTATAAGTAAAATTAAAAGTACATTTAAATTAAAATATCAAAATTGGAAAACTGTATTATTCTATAAAATACAAAAGTTTAGACTATTTAAACACAATGAATACATAAAATAGACTAATGCACATTTTTTTATTTTGCATCATCCTAAATTTTCACGAGGAAGAATTTATAAAGTAATTAATTTTTTTTCCGAAAAAAACGACTTTATATTATATTTTATAGGTTTTCTTTCGTTCTTTTTGGATATTTTTTAATATACTCATTAAGGTACCATTTAGGAACGCGCAACAAGCAGCCCGAGACCGAGACAACAGTAAGGCGGCAAATATTGCCATACTAAATCTACTGTCGTCGGTCTCGTCTACCGAAATATGTTTCACATGTGAAGAGACTGTTTTGGTCTCTCTCGCTGTCGCGTCGCGATTTGAAGTCGGTCTCGGGGCCCTATTCTCGAATGTCTATTAAAAATGTCGCATTCGTCATAATGTCTACTACTAATGTCTATCAAAATGTCGATCGACTGACACTATCCGTATTCTCAAAGACAAATAGACATTTTTAAATCGGTGACATATTTGGCGAATGGTAACATCTGACAACATTGGATAAAAACATACAATACGAGTATATTACAGCAGACAATTACTAGAAGAATCTCTTAGTAATACAAAATAATACTGAAAATACATACATAATATATATCTTTTTAATAAATACTAATTAGAAAGTAGAGAAAATATAAATATAATCTTTTTAACTGAAATTTCATGAGGGATTAAATAGAAAATTGGAAGTGCAATTTTAAGAGATTAAACAGAAAGAAGAAGAAATATATTATTGTAATACAATCTAAACACTACATAAACTGTCTGTGATATAATCTTTTTACCTACAATTTGAAAAAATAGAGCTATATAAATTTCTTAATGGCAGGTTTTAAATCTCTTGGACAAACAGGAGCAGTGTCGGATCAGAACGGAGAAGGCCCACCTATCAATATTTTTTCATGGGCCGATTTCTTGAAGAGCAAAAAGGCCTTCTTTGCACATTGATGCTTTTTTCAAGGGTTATTTCGCATTTCTTATTCTCAAGGGCACACAGACTGAGGTCCACTAACTTAGGCCCACTGAATGAGGCCCACTGATTGAGGCCCAGTGCCCAAACGAGGACCCACTGCCCAAACGAGGGGCCACTGCCTGAAAGAGGGCCCACTGGCTGAAAGAGGGCTCACAGCTTGAACGAAGGCCTACCGGTCTTTTGCCTGTAGACCAACGGCCCAATCGGACACTGGACCACTGGACAGGACTAATAATTGATAAATTATGTGAAATTGTAAATAACCATTTCATATATTTTTAAAAACAATTTGTACAATACTTATTTTCATTTTTCTTAAAAATAAATATAAACTGTCACTATCACGACACTCATATTATAATATCATATTTAAAAAGGCATGCGACATTGCAATGTCGACTGGTTGTATACCACTCGACTTTATGTCTAACAACAAATGTCGAATTCGCCATTCCAGAATACATTTTTGCGTTCTTATTCGACATTTTATCAATGTCGCGTGTGACATTTAGAAATAGACATTCGAGAATAGGGCCCTCGGTCTCGGCTTGCGAAATGGTAGCTTTATACATTTTTCTTGATCTGTTGGAGATTCCTCATTCGATAAATATATGTTCATTTGATAACATTTAGCTTATTCGACTAATTTATCCACCGTTAATTTTTGTTCTATTTTTAGCATTTGCCTTTCGTGTTTTATCATAACTTTTATTCTCAAAATTCTGACTTCCAATAATTCTAATTCTCTTTTTGCCGGTGGCAGCTCGTAATCATCATATTTGGTGGGGCTGTGGAATAAACTAAATCCTCTCTAAATGAATATAATGTTCCCAGAAGGAAATAGTTGGATATGGATGTATGTACGCTCTCAATATAATAAATAAAAATATAAACTTGGCGCTACAACATTTCAAAAATGGTGCAAACATTTGTGAAAGTCTTACCCATCGTTTTCCCATTATTGGACATAAAATAACTTTCCCTCCCTCCAATAATACACTAATATCGCAGTTTTAGCGACAGTTTAACCCTCTTCTTTAAAATGGGCAATCCTCACACTACATTCCTACAATTACTCCTACACACTTACAATAGTTTTTCATCATTTCGATGTTTGCTTATTTTTTTAAAACAAAGGTAAATAACAAGGTTAATATCGCAGTTTTATCAAGATTTTTTGTTCCCCATTAGATCAGGAATTGTTTTAAAAATGAGCAATCATCAGATTACACTTCCTTGGTGATTTGCAATTAGTTGTCAATAATTTTATAAATTTTACAAATTTTTAATAAGGAATAAATACGTTTTTAAATCACTGATAGTGAATTTGTCATTCCTTCGTTTGTTTCAAAATTTAAAAAAAATGGCAATACTTTTTAAAATAATGATGAAATTGGCATTGCCTCATTGGACTTTATATATATCTGTTATTTACGTTTGGAGAAAAAAATTCTATAAAGAAAAGTTACTTCTAATATTATTATCTATAATTTTTTTTCTATACAAAATTTTCCTAAAATGGTCCGTATTCGAGAAATTTGACAAAATGTAAAAAAAAATATTTTTTATAAAAATTGATCAAATAAAAGTTATTTGTAATATTCTCTATAATTTTTGTCCCATACATAATTTCTCTAAAATGAACCGTATTCGAGATATTTGAGAAAATGTGTAAATTTCGAATTTTGAAGAAAACTCAAAAACGGATAAAGAAAAAAACATTAAATTTTAAACTTAAGTTTTATTTCGGCCTGATGTGAAATGATTAGATTTTGGACAAAGTCGGAACATCTGGGGGGTACTTTATGGGAGGCCGTTTTTATATTTTATGGAATATATCTGTTATTTATGTTTGGAGAGGAAAATTGTTCAAATAAAAGTTCCTTCTTATATTATTATCTATAATATTTGTTTTATGTCAAAATTTCCTGAAATGGTCCGTATTCAAGAAATTTGACAAAATGTGCAAAATTCTGATTTTTATGAAAATTGTTGAACTAAAAGTTGTTTGCGATATCGATCTCTATAATTTTTGTTTACACATGATATTTCTAAAATGGACCGTAATGGAAAAATTGTAGGAAAAGTGCTAAATTTAAATTTTTCAGTATTTTCGTTTCCAATGAATATCTATAGAAAAATGTTTCGAGGTAGATGTATGTGGAAAATGTATATATTTAGTTTATCCTCTAAACATTTATAGAGGTGCTGCAATAGGTTGTACAAAATAACCGGAAAAAGCCTATAATAACTAGATAGGAAAGTCATGTGTTGGACACAATCAGATTTTTATACCTAGATTCTAGATATTTCTTTTTAACACATTAATAAAATTATTTTAGTGCCTATATTATTTTTAGATTTTTTTTTTAGTTAATAAAAAATATTTGATTATATAATTTATGTGATAAAAGCTTGTTAGCTCAGTTCGTAGAGCGTTCAACTTTATTAACTTTGCATATCTGGACTATATCACGACGCGAGTTCAATTCACACCCATGGAGCAAGCTTTTTTATTTTCTTTTATTTTGAAAAAATATGAAAATTGATAAAATACGACTATTTTTATTTATTTATTTTAAAAGGTTTATTTTATTTATCTTAATACAACATTTTACAGTCGCTATTTATTTTATACTATTTTGATTAAAGTTCAGAAAAAATGTAAGTAGTGTAGTAGGTAATCATCTTTAATAATAAAAAAGTTCTTGTTCACGGAAATCACGTTTTTAATTTCGACAAAACACAATAGGTAAAACATTTTAAAAACTATTCAATAAGGTATATAAAAACAAATCTAAAACCAGCCACATTTTGATTTAACCTTTATAACCAAATTTCCTGATTTTACATTTTTTTTGGTAAAAGTATTTTGTTAAAAGTGATTTTTTACACTCGTGTGATTGTCGCACTCGGCTTGTGCCTCGTGCAACAATATTTTCCACTCGTGTGAAAAATATCACATTCTACACTCGTAATGTAATATATTATTTTAATTACGAATTAATTGATGCATTAGTTGGAGCTGCTGTCACGCAGGGAGCGAATAGAAAATATAAGATGTCATTCCGTTTCATAGTCAATATTAACTCATTATTTCAATTAATCAGAATTTAGATCCATAAAGACCAAATTTCGATTTTCATCAGTATAAAAATCGATTGTTTAGATAACATGTGTAGATTCTTTTCGTATGGAAAAAATAACAAATCATAATCCTCATCCTGAAGTAAACCACGGTGTTTAAAACTGCCTGAAATGTTTGTTTATCAAATTTTATGAACTCAGTGAATTTGTAGTAGTAATGAAGTTATTTTCGTCATAAGGTTTTTATCTAAATAAACTCAAGAATTATAGTTGCTACTTTCGTTTTAAATATAGACAAGGGATCCTTCAAATCCAGTACCTTATCGGATGTTGCAGGATGTTCTTTTAATTTATTGGATGATATATTGGCACTACCGTGTTTTGTTTATTCAAGAAGAAACTTAAGGCTCTTGACTGATTAATACTAGATGATAAGTCAATCCCAAAAGCCAGATCACAAAGTCGGGGTTGGTTTTTTGTTTAGTTTTGATGAAAATATTTTGAAGATTATTATTTACCCATTATATTCATAGAGTTTATCGTACAATAACATTTACAGATTTAATACATCAGACAAGTCTTTATAATACTTCAGCACAGGGGCGGTTTCTCCATTGGTTCATTTGTGCAGTGAACACTCACTTAAATTTCATAAAAACACATTATTTTAATTTTAATATTTTTATTTTCATACGTGTTAATCTATATTTTTTTGTACATCATTGTCCTCTGGTTGATCACGTCTCTGTGTCACAATATATCTAAGTATACTGTGTCTGTGGCGCATTATGATGAGTGAGCCTAACACGAGTGAGACAATATGCAGAATGTATATAGCTAGAAAGAGAAAGAGAACACGCCAACAGATCTTTCAAACTGTCAAAGAACACACTAATTGGCGCGCCGCTCACAAACAAGGTTGCCAAACCAGTGTTGCCAGTCTAGTACAATTCACAATTATACTAGATGTAGTACTTTCTGCGTGCATCAGTGTTCACGTGTAAACTATATATCTGTACCTCGGAGCCAGACTATGTTAAGTCCAAATTGGCCAAATTTTAGGTAAATATGTTAAGTGATTTAAAATTTTGCGGCGCATGGTTCGATATTTTCCATTTTGACGTATCTTTTAAAATAACAAGAACAGCTCATTTTTTAACTACGCTAAGCCCACACTCCACAGTTTAAAATGAATATATAAAAATTGCTCTCCTGAAAAACTAAGTTTTTGGACTTAACATACTCTGGCTCTGGGGTACAGATATATACTGTGTTCCTTGTTTGGGTTCGTTATCAATAAAGACACCCTTTTTTCCTCTTCAATGAATTTAGATGTCACTGCAAATAGAAATCGACATATCTGATACATTTAAGGAATCTGGTACATTTTTTAGACAAATCTGGTACATAACAAAAACATATTCTGGCAACACTGTACCAAATCAAGCAAACTGTCACTGTCATTAGTGTCATTCCATTCACTTTAAATAGCAACATAAGATTATTTTAATTGTGCTTATTTAAAAAAAAGTGTTTAACTAAGAACTGTATCTTCAACAAATTAAAAGTATTATTACTAAAAACTTCTATAAGGCAAGGTTAATTAAAATTTTTAAGGTTATGTTGATTTTTTTACATTAGCAAAGTGGAACAAATCCAGCAAATGTATTATAATATTAAAATGACTTCGGTGCCCTTTTCGTACCAATCGATCACAAGGTAAGTACGAATAAGTGAATAAGAGCATAAATTTAATAATACTGAAAATATACCTGAATCTTATTATACTATATACAATAAACTTACGTTATTTATTTAATATATATTTTTTCTACACCCGTATTATAATAATGCACTTATATGCCCATAATCCGTTTCATAATGACACCCATTGTGATACAGATTTTTCATTACGATACAGATTTTTAATCAATAGAAACCTACAATTTTTCAATCAAGCATGCTGTTTGACGTTTGTCCTAGGTTCCTATGTAATTATTTTAGTTGTCAAAACGTATTAAATTTTCGTAGGTAGCTAAACTTCGATAATTATAATATTAAAATGTCTGATATTAGCGATATAGAAGACTCCTCCACACATATCGGAGAAAGCAGAAAATACAGTACAAAATATTTTACCGCAAAAATCTAGGGAAATACCAATACCTGAAGTAATACCATTAATTACAATTTTGTAGAATTTTTTATAGAAATACGAGTAATTACTGTTATTGTGTTCAATACCAATATAAATATAATATTTATAGGTCTTGATTATTTATCGGGTGTAGAAAAAATAGCGTATGCAACTCTCATGTAATGGTTATTAAAACACTCGCATAAACCATACGAAACTCGCCTTTGGCTCGTTTCGTATCCCGGTTAATGCTCGTGTATTAATAACCATCATTACATGATCGTTGCATAATATACTATTATTTTAGGCTCTATGAGAAACTAAAAAAGCTATGCTAAAACAGCCAACAAAAGTAAGGGTAGATAAAATGCAATACCCACTTAGATTTTCTAAACTAAGGAAGGCTATGATTTATATACAAGATAATACTATGACAATGATGTTATTAAATATATGTACAGAAAGGTGATGTACGGTAATGTTTTTAGCAATAATATAGTATATTACATTACGAGTGTGGAAAGTGACATTTTTCACACGAGTGGGAAATATAGTCGCACGAGGCGCAAGCCGAGTGCGACTATCACACGAGTGTGGAAAATCACTTTTCACACAAGTGATGTACAATATTTTTCCTACGACCACAAAATAATGTCATCAAAAAAATGTAAAACCAAGGTTATTATTACTATAATAATTAAAATGTATTTAAAAAAATAATCAACAATAATCGTATTTATTCAATTTTCATATTTTCTAAACAAAAAAAACTAAAAAAAATAAAAAAAAAATTAAAAAAAATAAAAAAAAACAAAAAAAAAATTCTGCCCCGACAGGATTTGAACCATAGATTGAACGCGGTCGAAAAATGGCAAAATTGATAAGTTCGACGTCCTAACCAGCTGAGCTAACAGCCCTTGTGTCAATTGAATGATCTAATCGGTTATGTATTTAACCAAAATAAAGAGCAAACATTATTTTAAAATTATTTTAATAATAATTGTTAAAGATAAATATCTAGGATCTAATTTACAACAATTTCAATAATTTAACAATCATATCGATTTTAGTATTAATATGGATATTACATAGATCAAAATAGAAATTAGCTTACAAAATAATATCAAAAAAATGTAAAACCAAGGTTATTATTACTATATTAATTAAAATGTATTTAAAAAAATAATCAACAATAATCGTATTTATTCAATTTTCATATTTTCTAAACAAAAAAAACTAATAAAAAATAAAAAAAAAACAAAAAAAAAATTCGGCTCCGCCAGGATTTGAACCATAGATTGAACGCGGTCAAAAAATGGCAAAGTTGATAAGTTCGACGTCTAAACCAACTGAGCTAATGGGCCTTACGTCAATTGAATGATCTAATCGGTTATGTATTTACCCAAATTAAAGAGCAAACATAATCTTAGTTATTTTAAAATTATTTTAATAATAATTGTTAAAGATAAATATCTAGGATCTAATTTAAAACAATTTCAATAATTTAACAATCATATCGATTTTAGTATTAATATGGACATTACATAGATCAAAATAGAAATTAGGCGTTTGACATTTTTTGACAACTACTGCGGAAAGTAACATATTCTCACTTGGGTGGAAAGTAAATTCTTAGTCATACGCGTGTGATATAGGACACTTTCCATAGGACTATATAGTGTGATATGTGTCACTTTCCTAAGTGGTCGTAGGAAAAATATACTTCCTTTACTGGAACCGCTAAGCCAAGCGCTGACGATAGTGTGTCCAAATTAAATAATAGTTACTAAATACTACAGGAGTGGCACAAGAAGCTCTACAGAATGGATACAAACAAGAAGGCTGTAGATGTTAGGTGGCCTTTGGAAGAAAAGTAATATTTCCACAACAAGGTGTTGTCTATAATGACAAATATACTTTAAAGGTAAACTTTCTCTTTATATTATTAGCCAAATAATCGGAATAAAATTCGTGAATTTTCAGGTACCACATGGATCAAAGAAAGCTAATAGAAAAAGAACAGAAGAGGAAGGAAGTTCTTCAGCCAGAAAGACAATCTAGGGTTGCCAATAAATTACTATATTTTAGGACCAAATGACCTTGGCCTTGAACTTAAATTTGAATAATTGAAAGTGAATGTAGATTTTAGCAAAGAAGAAGTAATTTGGAATTTGAACAATTGCAATTAGATTCATAAAAGAGAAGAAGGAAGGTCAAGGTCGACAATTGATGTCAAACTGTTTGTTTACATTCAGGTACAGGTTATAGAAAATTATTATACATAATTTGAACAATCTTGTGTTTTCTTTTTATCGACAGGTAAGCTTATTATTAAATTATTTAAATTTTATGTAAATATTGCAATGATAAAATGCGAACTGTAACAAGTGTCTAAGACCATCCAAAGACTACTTCAAAATGGCACTTAACAAGTCACATCCCACATATCTACATGATCTGGCTAATGAATCCTATAAGTACATATCAAAACATTAAAATACTATCTAAAATTAAACAATAATTTGAAAATACAGATGAAGCCGATTTACCTGTCAATATGAACTTTTTAGTAAAAATGAAGATAAAGCCTATTGTTACCGAAACAAATATGAATATATTGGGGAGTTAAGGGGGGTTAAAATATAAAAAAAATCCTAACTGAAAAACTTGAAATTTTTAGCAAACATCAATCTTATAGGAGAAGCCCTTTCATTAAAAAAAATCTAATTAAATATGGGGTATTTAAGGGGGGTTAAAATAAAAAAAAATCAAAAATGAAAAGCGATATATGAAATTTTTAGTAAAAATCAAGGTCTATAAGGAGATGAGGCCTATTGATTGTGAAAACAATCTGCTTAAAAATGGGGGTTAAGGGGGTCTGTTAAACTGAGAAGAGTATCATTTAAAATGCCAGGCATTATATATCTTTATTCTAGTTTGTGTCTGTGTAATATTATGTACTGGGATGGGACTGATCTTATAAAATAAACATTTAAAACATTTTAGTTCTTATTTTATTTGCCAATAAAAGGTATTTAAAAAAATATTTTTTATTTGATATCTGTGACAAATTGTGAAACTAATTAAACTTACAATAAAAACTAAAAAATGGTCACGCTTTCTACATAACCTGATATATATTTAAAAATAATTTAAAATTATGAAGAAAAATCAGTTTACAAACTAATAATGTTTATAGATGGTTTTCAACGTATTAAAAACAAAAAAATATCAGACTAACTAAAATATTCATTTATTAATAGTTGTAGTGTTTGAAAACAGTATGATGTTGATAATAATAACTACACAAACTCAAATAATAAAAAAAAAACAGCGATATTGACTCTTGTACAAAGTTTTGATTCGTATTTACATATAATAAAATTATTGGAAAAAGTGAACACCCATTTTTAATTACCACAAGCTGCCACTGCTTCAGCATTTGATCTTTGCTACAAACAAGTCACAATTTATTACGTATGCTATTGAATAATGCGCCCATATTGTACCTATACCGGAGACTTTAGAGCAAGGATGGTCCGCGTGTAGACAAATGGGAAACACCTCAGAGGACAGAGGAATTTGGTACATTAACTAAAACCAATTTTGAAAAATGTTTTTGTTGGGTAGGTACCAGTGAGAACCCTATTAAAAAGCAAGAACAGCCTGTTCTAATTTCAAGTTTATTAATTTCTTCAATGACTCTATCCTATAATTGAACTAAAATCAATATATTTATGTCAAAGCCAATATTGACATTTCTTGGAACAGTTCATATTATTATTGTAACAAATTTAGTTGTATTGGATTTAAGAACAAGGTATTATTGAATATAAATAAAGTATATTTAAAAAATCTGATGTGTCCAACACATGACTTTCCTATCTAGTTATTACAGGCTCTTTCCGGTTATTTTGTACAACCTATTGCAGCACCACCGGTGTGAACTTGGCAGCCAAAAGTTAGCGGCCAATTTCCCGAAGATGCCCGAAAAATCAGTAGCGTCTTTAAAAAGGTTAAAACTTTACAAATCAATATACAAGTAAATAATAATATTATTAACAATTTTATAAGAGTCTTATTTCCTTACGAGGGTCTAAGTTGGTTCAATGGGGTAGCAGCCGTTTTTTAAATATTGGAAAAAGCTATTTGGTACAGAATGGAAAAAGTTAACACTTTAAAAATTGGTAAACAACTAGATAATAATATTAGAAACAATTTAAGACTGGTCTGATTTCCTTACGAGGGGTCTAAGTTAATTCAATGGGGTAGCAGCCGTTTCTGAAATATTGGAAAAAGCTATTTGGTACAGAAGGGAAAAAGTTAACAATTTAAAAATTAATAAACAACTAGATAATAATATAAGAAACAATTTGAGACTAGTCTGATTTCCTTACGAGGGGTCTAAGTTAGTTCCATGGGGTAGCAGCCGTTTTTGAAATATTGGAAAAAGCTATTTGGTACAGAAGGGAAAAAGTTAACACTTTAAAAATTGGTAAACAACTAGATAATAATACTAGAAACAATTTGAGACTAGTCTGATTTCCTTACGAGGGGTCTAAGTTAGTTCAATGGGGTAGCAGCCGTTTTTAAAATATTGAAAAAAGTTATTTGGTACAGAAGGGAAAAAGTTAACACTTTAAAAATTGGTAAACAACTAGATAATAATACTAGAAACAATTTGAGACTAGTCTGATTTCCTTACGAGGGGTCTAAGTTAGTTCAATGGGGTAGCAGCCGTTTCTGAAATATTGGAAAAAGCTATTTGGTACAGAAGGGAAAAAGTTAACACTTTAAAAATTGGTAAACAACTAGATAATAATATTAAAAACAATTTAAGACTGGTCTGATTTCCTTACGAGGGGTCTAAGTTAGTTCAATGGGGTAGCAGCCGTTTCTGAAATATTGGAAAAAGCTATTTGGTACAGAAGGGAAAAAGTTAACAATTTAAAAATTGATAAACAACTAGCTAATAATATAAGAAACAATTTGAGACTAGTCTGATTTCCTTACAAGGGGTCTAAGTTAGTTCCATGGGGTAGCAGCCGTTTTTGAAATATTGGAAAAAGCTATTTGGTACAGAAGGGAAAAAGTTAACACTTTAAAAATTGGTAAACAACTAGATAATAATACTAGAAACAATTTGAGACTAGTCTGATTTCCTTACGAGGGGTCTAAGTTAGTTCAATGGGGTAGCAGCCGTTTTTAAAATATTGGAAAAAGTTATTTGGTACAGAAGGGAAAAAGTTAACACTTTAAAAATTGGTAAACAACTAGATAATAATACTAGAAACAATTTGAGACTAGTCTGATTTCCTTACGAGGGGTCTAAGTTAGTTCAATGGGGTAGCAGCCGTTTTTGAAATATTGGAAAAAGCTATTTGGTACAGAAGGGAAAAAGTTAACACTTTAAAAATTGGTAAACAACTAGATTGTAATATTAGAAATAATTTGAGACTAGTCTGATTTCCTTACGAGGGGTCTAAGTTAGTTCAATGGGGTAGCAGCCGTTTTTGAAATATTGGAAAAAGCTATTTGGTACAGAAGGAAAAAAGTTAACACTTTAAAAATTGGTAAACAACTAGATAATAATACTAGAAACAATTTGAGACTAGTCTGATTTCCTTACGAGGGGTCTAAGTTAGTTCAATGGGGTAGCAGCCGTTTCTGAAATATTGGAAAAAGCTATTTGGTACAAAAGGGAAAAAGTTAACACTTTAAAAATTGGTAAACAACTAGATTGTAATATTAGAAATAATTTGAGACTAGTCTGATTTCCTTACGAGGGGTCTAAGTTAGTTCAATGGGGTAGCAGCCGTTTTTGAAATATTGGAAAAAGCTATTTGGTACAGAAGGGAAAAAGTTAACACTTTAAAAATTGGTAAACAACTAGATAATAATATTAGAAACAATTTAAGACTGGTCTGATTTCCTTACGAGGGGTCTAAGTTAGTTCAATGGGGTAGCAGCCGTTTCTGAAATATTGGAAAAAGCTATTTGGTACAGAAGGGAAAAAGTTAACACTTTAAAAATTGGTAAACAACTAGATAATAATACTAGAAACAATTTGAGACTGGTCTAATTTCCTTACGAGGGGTCTAAGTTAGTTCAATGGGGTAGCAGCCGTTTCTGAAATATTGGAAAAAGCTATTTGGTACAGAAGGGAAAAAGTTAACACTTTAAAAATTGGTAAACAACTAGATAATAATACTAGAAACAATTTGAGACTAGTCTGATTTCCTTACGAGGGGTCTAAGTTAGTTCAATGGGGTAGCAGCCGTTTTTAAAATATTGAAAAAAGTTATTTGGTACAGAAGGGAAAAAGTTAACACTTTAAAAATTGGTAAACAACTAGATAATAATACTAGAAACAATTTGAGACTAGTCTGATTTCCTTACGAGGGGTCTAAGTTAATTCAATGGGGTAGCAGCCGTTTCTGAAATATTGGAAAAAGCTATTTGGTACAGAAGGGAAAAAGTTAACACTTTAAAAATTGGTAAACAACTAGATTGTAATATAAGAAATAATTTGAGACTAGTCTGATTTCCTTACGAGGGGTCTAAGTTAGTTCAATGGGGTAGCAGCCGTTTTTGAAATATTGGAAAAAGCTATTTGGTACAGAAGGGAAAAAGTTAACACTTTAAAAATTGGTAAACAACTAGATAATAATATTAGAAACAATTTAAGACTGGTCTGATTTCCTTACGAGGGGTCTAAGTTAGTTCAATGGGGTAGCAGCCGTTTCTGAAATATTGGAAAAAGCTATTTGGTACAGAAGGGAAAAAGTTAACACTTTAAAAATTGGTAAACAACTAGATAATAATACTAGAAACAATTTGAGACTGGTCTGATTTCCTTACGAGGGGTCTAAGTTAGTTCAATGGGGTAGCAGCCGTTTCTGAAATATTGGAAAAAGCTATTTGGTACAGAAGGGAAAAAGTTAACACTTTAAAAATTGGTAAACAACTAGATAATAATACTAGAAACAATTTGAGACTAGTCTGATTTCCTTACGAGGGGTCTAAGTTAGTTCAATGGGGTAGCAGCCGTTTTTAAAATATTGAAAAAAGTTATTTGGTACAGAAGGGAAAAAGTTAACACTTTAAAAATTGGTAAACAACTAGATAATAATACTAGAAACAATTTGAGACTAGTCTGATTTCCTTACGAGGGGTCTAAGTTAATTCAATGGGGTAGCAGCCGTTTCTGAAATATTGGAAAAAGCTATTTGGTACAGAAGGGAAAAAGTTAACACTTTAAAAATTGGTAAACAACTAGATTGTAATATAAGAAATAATTTGAGACTAGTCTGATTTCCTTACGAGGGGTCTAAGTTAGTTCAATGGGGTAGCAGCCGTTTCTGAAATATTGGAAAAAGCTATTTGGTACAGAAGGGAAAAAGTTAACACTTTAAAAATTGGTAAACAACTAGATAATAATACTAGAAACAATTTGAGACTAGTCTGATTTCCTTACAAGGGGTCTAAGTTAGTTCAATGGGGTAGCAGCCGTTTCTGAAATATTGGAAAAAGCTATTTGGTACAGAAGGGAAAAAGTTAACACTTTAAAAATTGGTAAACAACTAGATTGTAATATTAGAAATAATTTGAGACTAGTCTGATTTCCTTACGAGAAGTCTAAGTTAGTTCAATGGGGTAGCAGCCGTTTTTGAAATATTGGAAAAAGCTATTTGGTACAGAAGGGAAAAAGTTAACACTTTAAAAATTGGTAAACAACTAGATAATAATATTAGAAACAATTTAAGACTGGTCTGATTTCCATACGAGGGGTCTAAGTTAGTTCAATGGGGTAGCAGCCGTTTCTGAAATATTAGAAAAAGCTATTTGGTACAGAAGGGAAAAAGTTAACACTTTAAAAATTGGTAAACAACTAGATAATAATACTAGAAACAATTTGAGACTGGTCTGATTTCCTTACGAGGGGTCTAAGTTAGTTCAATGGGGTAGCAGCCGTTTCTGAAATATTGGAAAAAGCTATTTGGTACAGAAGGGAAAAAGTTAACACTTTAAAAATTGGTAAACAACTAGATAATAATACTAGAAACAATTTGAGACTAGTCTGATTTCCTTACGAGGGGTCTAAGTTAGTTCAATGGGGTAGCAGCCGTTTTTAAAATATTGAAAAAAGTTATTTGGTACAGAAGGGAAAAAGTTAACACTTTAAAAATTGGTAAACAACTAGATAATAATACTAAAAACAATTTGAGACTAGTCTGATTTCCTTACGAGGGGTCTAAGTTAGTTCAATGGGGTAGCAGCCGTTTCTGAAATATTGGAAAAAGCTATTTGGTACAGAAGGGAAAAAGTTAACACTTTAAAAATTGGTAAACAACTAGATTGTAATATTAGAAATAATTTGAGACTAGTCTGATTTCCTTACGAGGGGTCTAAGTTAGTTCAATGGGGTAGCAGCCGTTTTTGAAATATTGGAAAAAGCTATTTGATACAGAAGGGAAAAAGTTAACACTTTAAAAATTGGTAAACAACCAGATAATAATATTAGAAACAATTTAAGACTGGTCTGATTTCCTTACGAGGGGTCTAAGTTAGTTCAATGGGGTAGCAGCCGTTTCTGAAATATTGGAAAAAGCTATTTGGTACAGAAGGGAAAAAGTTAACACTTTAAAAATTGGTAAACAACTAGATAATAATACTAGAAACAATTTGAGACTGGTCTGATTTCCTTACGAGGGGTCCAAGTTAGTTCAATGGGGTAGCAGCCGTTTTTGAAATATTGGAAAAAGCTATTTGGTACAGAAGGGAAAAAGTTAACACTTTAAAAATTGGTAAACAACTAGATAATAATATTAGAAACAATTTAAGACTGGTCTGATTTCCTTACGAGGGGTCTAAGTTAGTTCAATGGGGTAGCAGCCGTTTCTGAAATATTTGAAAAAGCTATTTGGTACAGAAGGGAAAAAGTTAACACTTTAAAAATTGGTAAACAACTAGATAATAATACTAGAAACAATTTGAGACTGGTCTGATTTCCTTACGAGGGGTCTAAGTTAGTTCAATGGGGTAGCAGCCGTTTCTGAAATATTGGAAAAAGCTATTTGGTACAGAAGGGAAAAAGTTAACACTTTAAAAATTGGTAAACAACTAGATAATAATACTAGAAACAATTTGAGACTAGTCTGATTTCCTTACGAGGGGTCTAAGTTAGTTCAATGGGGTAGCAGCCGTTTTTAAAATATTGAAAAAAGTTATTTGGTACAGAAGGGAAAAAGTTAACACTTTAAAAATTGGTAAACAACTAGATAATAATACTAGAAACAATTTGAGACTAGTCTGATTTCCTTACGAGGGGTTTAAGTTAGTTCAATGGGGTAGCAGCCGTTTCTGAAATATTGGAAAAAGCTATTTGGTACAGAAGGGAAAAAGTTAACACTTTAAAAATTGGTAAACAACTAGATTGTAATATTAGAAATAATTTGAGACTAGTCTGATTTCCTTACTAGGGGTCTAAGTTAGTTCAATGGGGTAGCAGCCGTTTTTGAAATATTGGAAAAAGCTATTTGGTACAGAAGGGAAAAAGTTAACACTTTAAAAATTGGTAAACAACTAGATAATAATACTAGAAACAATTTGAGACTAGTCTGATTTCCTTACGAGGGGTCTAAGTTAGTTCAATGGGGTAGCAGCCGTTTTTAAAATATTGAAAAAAGTTATTTGGTACAGAAGGGAAAAAGTTAACACTTTAAAAATTGGTAAACAACTAGATAATAATACTAGACACAATTTGAGACTAGTCTGATTTCCTTACGAGGGGTCTAAGTTAGTTCAATGGGGTAGCAGCCGTTTCTGAAATATTGGAAAAAGCTATTTGGTACAAAAGGGAAAAAGTTAACACTTTAAAAATTGGTAAACAACTAGATTGTAATATTAGAAATAATTTGAGACTAGTCTGATTTCCTTACGAGGGGTCTAAGTTAGTTCAATGGGGTAGCAGCCGTCTTTGAAATATTGGAAAAAGCTATTTGGTACAGAAGGGAAAAAGTTAACACTTTAAAAATTGGTAAACAACTAGATAATAATACTAGAAACAATTTGAGACTAGTCTGATTTCCTTACGAGGGGTCTAAGTTAGTTCAATGGGGTAGCAGCCGTTTCTGAAATATTGGAAAAAGCTATTTGGTACAGAAGGGAATAAGTTAACACTTTAAAAATTGGTAAACAACTAGATTGTAATATTAGAAATAATTTGAGACTAGTCTGATTTCCTTACGAGGGGTCTAAGTTAGTTCAATGGGGTAGCAGCCGTTTTTGAAATATTGGAAAAAGCTATTTGGTGCAGAAGGGAAAAAGTTAACACTTTAAAAATTGGTAAACAACTAGATAATAATACTAGAAACAATTTGAGACTAGTCTGATTTCCTTACGAGGGGTCTAAGTTAGTTCAATATGGTAGCAGCCGTTTTTAAAATATTGGAAAAAGTTATTTGGTACAGAAGGGAAAAAGTTAACACTTTAAAAATTGGTAAACAACTAGATAATAATACTAGAAACAATTTGAGACTAGTCTGATTTCCTTACGAGGGGTCTAAGTTAGTTCAATGGGGTAGCAGCCGTTTTTGAAATATTGGAAAAAGCTATTTGGTACAGAAGGGAAAAAGTTAACACTTTAAAAATTGGTAAACAACTAGATAATAATACTAGAAACAATTTGAGACTAGTCTGATTTCCTTACGAGGGGTCTAAGTTAGTTCAATATGGTAGCAGCCGTTTTTAATATATTGGAAAAAGTTATTTGGTACAGAAGGGAAAAAGTTAACACTTTAAAAATTGGTAAACAACTAGATAATAATACTAGAAACAATTTAAGACTAGTCTGATTTCCTTACGAGGGGTCTAAGTTAGTTCAATGGGGTAGCAGCCGTTTTTAAAATATTGGAAAAAGTTATTTGGTACAGAAGGGAAAAAGTTAACACTTTAAAAATTGGTAAACAACTAGATAATAATACTAGAAACAATTTGAGACTAGTCTGATTTCCTTACGAGGGGTCTAAGTTAGTTCAATGGGGTAGCAGCCGTTTCTGAAATATTGGAAAAAGCTATTTGGTACAGAAGGGAAAAAGTTAACAATTTAAAAATTGATAAACAACTAGATAATAATATAAGAAACAATTTGAGACTAGTCTGATTTCCTTACAAGGGGTCTAAGTTAGTTCCATGGGGTAGCAGCCGTTTTTGAAATATTGGAAAAGCTATTTGGTACAGAAGGGAAAAAGTTAACACTTTAAAATTGGTAAACAACTAGATAATAATACTAGAAACAATTTGAGACTAGTCTGATTTCCTTACGAGGGGTCTAAGTTAGTTCAATATGGTAGCAGCCGTTTTTAAAATATTGGAAAAAGTTATTTGGTACAGAAGGGAAAAAGTTAACACTTTAAAAATTGGTAAACAACTAGATAATAATACTAGAAATAATTTGAGACTAGTCTGATTTCCTTACGAGGGGTCTAAGTTAGTTCAATGGGGTAGCAGCCGTTTTTGAAATATTGGAAAAAGCTATTTGGTACAGAAGGGAAAAAGTTAACACTTTAAAAATTGGTAAACAACTAGATAATAATATTAGAAACAATTTAAGACTGGTCTGATTTCCTTACGAGGGGTCTAAGTTAGTTCAATGGGGTAGCAGCCGTTTCTGAAATATTGGAAAAAGCTATTTGGTACAGAAGGGAAAAAGTTAACACTTTAAAAATTGGTAAACAACTAGATCATAATATTAGAAACAATTTAGGACTAGTCTGATTTCCTTACGAGGGGTCTAAGTTAGTTCAAAGGGGTAGCAGCCGTTTTTGAAATATTGGAAAAAGCTGATGAAGATTTAGCACAGTGTTCCTATTGTGGACATGGTACGCTTGACGACACTACGACTTGGATTCAATGTGATAAATGTCAACGTTGGGTTCATAATAAGTGTATCGATTCTAAGAATGAAAATCAGATTTTTACAGGGGAGTTCTTCTGTAAAATCTGTCAAATCATATATCCAGATGATATAGAAACTTTTTCCATTTTTACTGAATGTCAAACAGAACTCAGTAAAGTATCTTTAACAGAATCTAAACGGCAAGATCTCGAAGAGAAGACTCGTTTGCAAAGAGGATGTCGTAAATGGAAAAAGGCCAGATCAATACGCATAACTGCATCATATTTTGGTAGGATATGTAATGCATACGTTAGTTCGTATAAAAATATTGTGCACCAGATTACAAGCGACAAGGAAATAACTACTCCAGCAATGCGTCATGGAATTAAATATGAAAAATCAGCTGTAAAAAAGTATGAAATATTGAAATCTGTCAAGTGTTGTGACGCTGGATTATTTGTTCACTCGGTTCATCACTATATGGGTGCCTCTCCAGACGGGCTGGTAGGCAAGGATGGTATAATTGAGGTAAAGTGTCCTTACATTGCGAGATATCAGTCTCCGAATGATTTTAAATTTGACTTTCTAACTCAGGACCAGCAATCCGTTAAACAGAACCATGCTTACCATCATCAAATCCAAGGTTTATTGGAAATTACTAATAGACCCTGGTGTGACCTAGTAATTTATACTTTTAAAGATATCAAGGTTGTACGTGTACAAAGATCTGAAAACTTTTGGAAGTTTAACCTAAAAAAATTACAAAATTTTTATTATTTTTATATGCTTCCAACTATCGTAACTAAAAATAGCAACCTAACTACAGCTCAAACAAAGTGGACAACGTTAACAGTTTATAAAATTCTAGAAAATGGCTTGGTAGATGATATAAATTACTATAAAGAGCTACCAAATAAAAGAGGTTACGTTGTAACGGCTGATAGTCAATTAACATTTTCCATTAGAGAAATTTTGTTGGATGATTATATTACTTTAAATCATAATCAGTATCTAAGTAGCTTCATAATAGACCATTGCCTGAACATTTTTAATAAAAAAATTGGATATAAGTATCAAATTATTTCTGTGGCTAAATCATCCATTATTTTTAATGAAGAGGAACTGTCAGAGGAATTCGTTACTGGTATTGCCTTTACAAATGACATGATTGTCATGCCAATCAATAAAAATTTTCACTATGTGTTATTAATTATTTCGTTCATTGATAAAAAATAATGCTAATTGATCCTATGGGAAACGAAGTGTTAATCGCCAATTCATATATAAGAAGTCTGAATAAGCTTTTCATAAAGAAAAATATTGATATCCATCCTTTTGAAATTCAAGTACCTACCCACATTTTACAAAGAGACACATACAATTGCGGTACTTATATAATTTACTTTTTTCAAAGACTTACAAAGTCTCAAAATTTAAACATCGCCATAGATATCAACCAGTACCGAATAGACCTTAAATGGCTCTTGCTTCATCATAGTTCGGATATGAAAGAACGATGTTTATTTTGCTCCTTGGTAATAAAATCAAAAAAAAAATCCATATTCACCTGTCGACTCTGCAGGAGAAGAATTCATCATAGATGCCTCTTAACAGCAAGTGAATTAAAAGAAGGCTTGGTTAGAGGCGAAAAAACAACTAACGACATGTGCGAATTGTGCAGGGTATACTAAATACTATAACGAAATAACAGTAATAAAAGGAAGTGTAAAATTGCTAAAAAAAACTATATGCTAAAAGTTATATAATAGCCTAAAAACATCATGCTATCGATAATATAAATATTTCCGATATCCACGTACATTTATATTTAATTTCTTATAATTAAATAAATATTTATCACGAATATAAGCTTCCCAAGTAACACAGAAAGTTATATAAGGATTATACCGACCGTTGCAACAACTTTTCTTAAAACACAAAAACATATTCTAATACACTATACCGTTATTATATATGATTATACGTTTTTTGGTGGACATATACAACCTAATAGTATACGTTGTATGGTAATTATAACTAACTTACAACTTTATAAAAAGATAATGTTTATTAGGTAATTACAAATGGATATAAAAAATTTACAAAGTAACATTTAAGTTTAGTTTGTAAAAATTAGTGCGCTTTATCTTTTTTCCTTCTGCCAAATAGCTTTTTCCATAATTTCAAAAACAGCTGCTACCCCATTGAACTAACTTAGACTCCTCGTAAGGAAATCAGACTAGTCTCAAATTATTTCTAATATTACTATCTAGTTGTTTACCAATTTTTAAAGTGTTAACTTTTTCCCTTCTGTACCAAATATAGCTTTTTCCAATATTTCAGAAACGGCTGCTACCCCATTGAACTAACTTAGACCCCTCGTAAAGAAATCAGACTAGTCCTAAATTGTTTCTAATATTATGATCTAGTTGTTTACCAATTTTTAAAGTGTTAACTTTTTCCCTTCTGTACCAAATAGCTTTTTCCAATATTTCAAAAACGGCTGCTACCCCATTGAACTAACTTAGACCCCTCGTAAGGAAATCAGACTAGTCTCAAATTATTTCTAATATTACTATCTAGTTGTTTACCAATTTTTAAAGTGTTAACTTTTTCCCTTCTGTACCAAATAGCTTTTTCCAATATTTCAGAAACGGCTGCTACCCCATTGAACTAACTTAGACCCCTCGTAAGGAAATCAGACTAGTCCTAAATTGTTTCTAATATTATGAACTAGTTGTTTACCAATTTTTAAAGTGTTAACTTTTTCCCTTCTGTACCAAATAGCTTTTTCCAATATTTCAGAAACGGCTGCAGCCCCATTGAACTAACTTAGACCCCTCGTAAGGAAATTAGACTAGTTTTAAATTGTTTCTAGTATTATTATCCAGTTGTTTACCAATTTTTAAAGTGTTAACTTTTTCCCTTCTGTACCAAATAGCTTTTTCCAATATTTTAAAAACGGCTGTTACCATATTGAACTAACTTAGACCCCTCGTAAGGAAATCAGACTAGTCTCAAATTGTTTCTAGTATTATTATCTAGTTGTTTACCAATTTTTAAAGTGTTAACTTTTTCCCTTCTGTACCAAATAGCTTTTTCCAATATTTCAAAAACGGCTGCTCGTAAGGAAATAAGACTCTTATAAAATTGTTAATAATATTATTATTTACTTGTATATTGATTTGTAAAGTTTTAACCTTTTTAAAGACGCTACTGATTTTTCGGGCATCTTCGAGAAATTGGCTGCTAACTTTTGGCTGCCAAGTTCACACAGGTTGCAGCACCTCCATAAATGTTTAGAAGATAAACTAAATATATACATTTTCCACATACATCTACTTCGAAACATTTTTCTATAGATATTCATTGAAAACGAAAATACTAAAATATTTAAATTTAGCACTTTTCCTACAATTTTTCCATTATGGTCCATTTTAGAAAAATCATGTATAAATAAAAAATATAGAGATCAATATCGCAAACAACTTTTATTTCAACAATTTTCATAAAAATCAGAATTTTGCACATTTTGTAAAATTTCTCGAATACGGACCATTTCAGGAAATTTTGACATAAAACAAACATTATAGATTATATATTTTAAATGTGAGAAAAGTTCAAAGTATACTTAAAAAAATCACATTTTTGTACGCTGTTCAGAAATGCGTGAAACAACTTTAATTTAATTTGGCAAAAGTAAATTTTAGAGGATTACTGTACGTTCAATAATCAACGAAACCAAAAGGAAATTGTAGAATGGTTAAAAATCACCTTCACCACTGGTAATTTTTTTTAGGGGTGGTACCTACCTAATACGGTTCTAAGACTTTTTAATGGGAAGGCTTACTCATCTCTTCATTTTTGACTCTTGTAAAAATTCGAAGAAAAAATTATTTCCTCAAACACTGATAACCAATATTCCAAGGGGTAAATCACTTTCGAAATACTGGTACGTTTTCACTCGAAATCACTACAAACATTCTCGAAATTGTCGAAATCATCATCGAAAATCATAGTCGAAAACATCGTCGAAATCACTTCGAAATCAAATCGTCGCTCACACATATAAATAAATGCAGCAGTTTGTGGATTAAAGGTCAATGGAAGAGTGAGAAAAAGGTCATCGTATAAAATTAAGGGGGATTTTCGGCGAAATCACCTAAATCATTTAAAATCAATTAGGTGATTTTTGAAATACGCGTACGTTTTGGACTTAGTGGTTCCTCCTAAAATATTATTAAGCCAAGTTTAATTGTAGATAGTACAAAATTAGTTGGTCGTGGGCACAAAAACAAAACAAAAGCATGATTTTGACAGAAAACAAATTCATAATCGTCCCAGTTTATTGTTGACAGTAAATGTTTCAATAATTTATTAACTTTTTGTAACGGATAAACGGTACATTTTGGTGTATACTTAAATACAGGGTGTTAGTATATTCGACCGACGACGCTCTACCCCAGAGAGCTCACGTTAATTGAACCCCCTTAAAGGGATTAGTTACCGAGATACAGGGTGTTAAAAGTTTGAAATCAAAATTTAAAATTTGCCATAAATCAAATACGCCTCTAAATATTTTTTCAAATTTGATGACCAATATGCTTTTTAAGAAAGTAGATAATATTTTGACATAAATAACTTTTGAAAAATTTAACCAGTGGCACGCTATCAAGGTTAGTGGCAATTTTTTTCCCCTATTTTTTAGGTCACTGGAACAAACATTTTTTTTTTTTATTTTCTGTTAACACAAACTAATCAAAATTTGTACATGTGCACGGAAAAAACAGTGCCAAATAAATTATTTAGCTAATTTTTATAAATGTCATTACCACGGTGCCCCCTAATAAAGGTTTAAAAAATCTAATACTTTTTATATAATAATTAATAATAAATAATGTTTTAAAGCCGATAAATAATTCATCATAATTAATACTACAAGAAAAAATTTCAGGGAGCAATTATTTAAACGTTTTTTCTCTAAATTATGTCGTTACCGAAGTGAGAAAATATATTTAAATACCTACGTCAAATAGCAGGTATTTATATTGTAGAAATACACTTTAATAGTTTTAAATTAATCAAAAAACCTACCACAGTAAAAACTTCACTAGCAGATACACAATTAATGCCCACATTTCTTGCCAGATTTCTTACCAGATGCCAGATTTCTTGACATCAAACATTTCCAAGAAGTCAATGATGAATAACGATTTAAACATTTTAATGTAGGTATGTATACCTAATAGTCCCTAAGTACCTACATACCGAAATAATACTCAATAATACATATTCAAAAAAATATATTTTTAAATGATGATTTTATGTACCTCGTAAATAATAATATAGGCACCCACACCTGAAATTTCCTGATGTGAGAGATATATTACTCCGGCTCGATCACGAATCTACTATAAAAACCAATTAAGAGGAAAATTTACATTACAAACTGAAAGACCTGCGGGGCAACGGTAGTTTAGCAGGTATAAAAATTACAACTTAAGGGTGGAGCCTAAATACTACAAAATTACTTCCGAGACTAAACAAAATCCGCATTCATTCATAATTTTAACAATTGCCTGTAGATACGAGGGATACGTATTCCAAACTCTAACGGACAAAGGAACAGAAAAATCCTAACACGGCTGCCGACATTCATCCGTTTTTGAGTGAGTCAGAGTTACCTAAATTAGGGAAACCAGAATCGTATTTGTTTTTCTCGGTGCATTGCGAGATATTGTTATAACGCAGTTCGATTTTTTAGAGGGTTTTACATTATTTTTATATTTTAATTTAGTGAATAGGTTTAGTTAGATTAAATTACATTTAAGAGTATGGAGTTGTGAAATATAAATACAAATAACGAAAAAAATAGACGATTGGTTCGAATAAGGTAATATCAATTAATACAGGGTATTTATTAATTGGGTGCCGATACTTAAGGGTCTTAAAGTTTTAAGAAAAAAAAAATAACTATTTTATCATAAGTTTCTTATCACTCTAGATATTTTTATGAAATTTTGCCCAAAAAAAGTGTTTCCACTCATGGTGGGTTCCTACCAAATTTCAACAAAATATCTAAAGCAGTTTCAATATACTTTTCTTACCCGAAAAGAGTGCTTCGTACGAAAGTACGTCATAAACCAAATTTGCTCCAAAATAAATAAGGATTTTAAAGATAATTTTGGTTTTTAGAAAAAGCAGTGGCGCACCATATTTTTGTTCAAAAATATTCAGTTCAAACCCGGTACGGACGTCACTGGTAAATATTTAAAAGTCTTTTACGACAAAAGGCGAGATTGAAAGTTGGTACATAATTATACTATATTTATATATCTAATTTTTATTATTACACTGAATGTGACATGGCTTTTTTGTTTGCCTTTTTTGGATCAACAAAATATTATTTTAATGATTTAAAATAAACTGCCAGTAATAATATAATTATTTGTACCTAAACATATGCAAAGTGAAATCATAAAACGACGCATCAAGAAAGCACCAAATTATTAAACTTTTAATTTACGTAAGAAGTATTAAAAGTAATTTTAAAAAACCGACTTTAAAATCGTGCAGATGTCATCACCACATCTGAACCAAATTTATATGGGACCACCCCGGAAGTACCCCCTTTCCAGCAAAAAAGAATCATTTAAATCGGACATTATGTTAAAGAATTATCGCTGAACATACATAAAAAAAATATATACAGATGAATTGAGAACCTCCTCCTTTTTGAAGTAGGTTAAAAAGGATATAATAATCTATATTATTTGTATTAACTAAAAAACTACTATGTGGAGTTATAAATTAATCTTATATGTAAAAATGTGGGTTCGGTTCCTAGAAGAGTACCTAGTTCACTGTGCAGCCAAATTTATATTTATAGTACATCATTTTTTGAATAAATAAAGTTTTAGGTTTAATTAAACACCAAGTTTTATCAAGAATAACATTTTCTGAAAAAAAGTAACATAAAAAGCAGACTTTTTGCGAGCCACTATATATATTTTAGAGGACAATCCATATTATTTTAGAAAAATGAATAAAATTTTTGTATAATCACATAAATGTGATTTATCTTTTAGAATATTGTATATGTTTGTCAAAGTTTACTCATTAAAAAAAAAGAAATATTCTTCAAAGTTTTTCTTAAATTTTTTAACACGGTACAAAATACCTTAATCCGTTTATAGTTATCGAAATTAGTAAAAAATTTTAACTCGTTTAAAAAGCGTTCTTTCTCTTTCCATTTCCTATAAAAACTTATAGACCTTTTTGAAATCGGTATTCGGTGACTTTTCTTCTGTTTTATTGCCTTGAAAATGATAAGATTTACATAAAAAACAAAAATATGTTGTTATTTTCACAATTTTCGACTACTTTTTGTTTCCAAAAAAGAAATACGATGTTCTTCTGTACATTGTTTAATTGACTTTTTATTTTTTTTTAAATATTCTTTAGTATTTTCATAATTTGGGAAACAGTATAGCATTGAAACTTCTATACCTGAAAACTTTGTGAGTACACTTTTAATTAATTGTCTGTTTTTTTATCTCACAATGTCTCGATAAGAAGTTATATAGAAAAAGTTAGTATTCAATATCATCCAGACAAAAAACAGAAACATGTTTAAATGAATATATTAAATAAATTATGAGTATTCTTTAACAGAGATATATTTATTTGTATTATGGAAATAATGTTTATGTCAACTAACTTATGTTTGATATTTGTATCAATTTGTAAAGATAACTCTTGTATAATGATAATATTAAATTTAAAGGTTTTAAATAAGGACTTGCAGATATCACAATTCGAAATTCTTTTTATTAGCCATAATACTTTTTTTGGAATGAAAGCATTAGTTTCTGTTTTTCAGTTAAGCTCCATAAATTCATATTTTAATCTGAACGCTACTTAAGCGCAATAAAGTTGCTACAACTAAACAATATAGTGAACTTTTCGAAAATCTCTAAGTAAAAATGAAAATCAATTTATATTTAAAATTAAATAAGTTAACTAACATTTTTGACCGTTATGAAGTTAATAAAGTTATAAATAACGTCGTTACAAAGATTTATTTTTGAATTTTAAATTTCTATTGATGATAGTTACTCATCTACGTATTACAATAACAATACCTACATGACTTGGCTTTGACACAAAACCCTGTATAGTAAAACTTCTAATACGAATCAAAATCTTGAAACTATTATTTGAGGACTTAAAAGCGTGGTCCACTAGTTGGTGTAGCCTTTTAAAACATTTGGTATAATAATAATAATAATTATATATCATCAATTACCACTGCCACTGCTAAAATCCCAAATTTAAAATAGTGTATTATAATAATAAGACATTAATCATATCTTAAATGGATCGCCTACTACCATGTTTTAGAAATAGATAAAATGTAATTCTTAAATTAATAAAAATATTCAAAATAATTTAAGATTCCTTGCGTTATGTTAATAAACATTAAACAAAATTTCTCACGAATTATTTAATATTCTGTCCCGTACTTCCATGTCTCTATTGCTTCGCTGTCAACAAGGTCCGCAAGACATATTGCATATAAAAATTTTTAATTTTATTTTGTACCTTTTCTTCTCAAAAGCTGTCAATATGAGATATTTTCTCCACTTTTATTCCTCCAGAAGTCCAAAAGCACAAAATGCAAAAACCAATATGTGTTATGTGCAGCTAGCCCTGAATTTGAAAATACCAATAGTGGTTCTCCTTAATGGAATTGTTCTTTTTCCAAAAAGTTATTTCTCTACTGCACATTTCTTCTGCTACAGTCAGCACTTCAGGTCCATATGGACATTTTAACTCTATCATAGAGTTTTGTTTTTTTTATAGCATCCAGACTGGCAGCAACATAATCAAATTCGAATTCAATAAAATGTCCACATTTAAAAACTTTTACTTGCAAATAAATTTCCAAATCTTATTTTGCTCTGAATTTATGGGTGGCTTTAGAAATAAATAAAATATTTTAGGAGATTTTTTACAAATTTCTCAAAATTTTAAAGCAGTGACTCGTTTCCGTCTTTTATTGTGCCACAATGCACAATCAGCTTGTCACAATCGTTTTTTTCTCATTTATACATTGGCTAACTTTTTAGAAAATTTTCTCTTGCAACGCGCCTCAAAGGGTGCGATAGATCAAAGCCATGCGCGAAAGCAAGAAAAAATATTTACATTACTTTAACAGATTGAAGAGATATTAACATGCTGGAATTAATAATTATTGTTAACTCGAAAAAGTATTCATTAAACAAAAACATATAATTTACATCTCAGTGTATACCTTCCAATTTCGTATATATATTTTTTTAATAAATAAAGGATAAAATTAATTTAATATAATTGAGCGAAATTACTGTATGTAAAAAATAACAACATGAATTCAAATCACTTACGTACTGTTTATCATTAAATAGTAGAAAAAAATATGTATTTTGTTGGTATCACCTTCTAGACGAAAAAGCTTTTAACGTATTTCGATTTTTATTGTAATAAAAATAAATGCTCCTGTAGGCAAAAATTAAATATATTGTTCTCTTCTAGCATTTTTTAATATTTCTATTTATTTTCGTTTCTTTTCTTAGATTTTTTCAAAAGAGACTGATTCATATTTTTAAAGTAAATCCAGAGAGGTATGGGTTAAGCCTTTACCTGTACTTACATAAAACTTCTTTTAGTAAAATTAAAAAATAATCCGTAAAATTGGTGTACTATGAAAAATGCAGAAATAAATTACGTAAAAAATAAGGTGTACAAATACGTAAAATTTATTCATCCCTCGTAAAACATCAGTAAAATATATTATAAATTGTTTTCATTCACAAATATTAATTTCTTAAAAATCTAACAGAGGCGCCACTTTCCAGACGAAAAATCTTGCAATGTAAGGGTTTCGTAGTACCCCACTTTTAAAGTTTATTTTTGACTATTTTTAAAATAAAAAAATATGTATGTGTAGGTAAAGGTTAAATCTATGCTCCTCTGGAACCACTTTTTCAAAATTCAATTTAGTTTTTTCTAAAAAAATTGAGAAAATGGGTAAAAAAAGTCGAGTTTTGTATTTTTTTTTTAGAAAAAACAGTTTCAAATTTTAAAAAAGTGTTTTCAGAGGAGCATAGATTTATCCTTTACCTACACGTATATATTTTTTTCTTTCAAAATAAGTCAAAAATAAACTTTAAAAGTGGGGTACTACGAAACCCTTGCATGCTCCGCTCTACAGCCAAGTAAATACTCCTCTTAAACTGTTTACTAACCACAAGTGAATAATTTCAGAAATCTCGTTGTACCCACCATAAGTAAACATTCTACTTGTCCTATATAGTATACAACTTTTTATTTTCGGTAAGTAAAAGTTCGCTAACAGTTTCTGTGTGCTTACTATATTATAACAATTTTTATTTGAGAGTGACTCATCTCCGGATTAGACTGTGGTCAGTCGGCAACAATGTATGTTTTACAAATAAAAATTGTTATATTGTAGTAAGCACGTGTCAAATTTTGAATAGTTCGTGTGTTTGAAAACATCTTATTAGAACAAATTTGAAAAAATATTTAAAGATATTTTGATTTATTGCTAATTTTAAGTTTTGATTTAAAACTTTTAACACCCTGTATCTCGGCAACCAAAATCCATTAATTAACGAGAGCTCTTTATGGTAGATCGTTGTTGGTCGAATATACTAACACCCTGTATATAAATTGGGTCCTTA
The DNA here is from genome assembly GCA_927349885.1 of Psylliodes chrysocephalus. NCBI lineage: Eukaryota > Metazoa > Arthropoda > Insecta > Coleoptera > Chrysomelidae > Psylliodes > Psylliodes chrysocephalus. Next base: position 1,641,442 of record OV651826.1, read on the forward strand.
TGACTTATTTTAACCTCTACAATACGTGGTTCCTTACATTTCTAAATTATGTTTTTAAAATTTCTACCTTTGGACCTATACAACGGATTCGATTTCTATTTAAGTAAGATTAGGCGAAATAGGTGCACTGCAGTTCGTTTCGTCTACTTATTTACTTATAGGTAGGTATAGTAAATTGCAAATTTCTGATCTAACTTATTTACCTGACATGTAATGATAGTTGTGATTAGGATAACCATACTGAAACATATTATCCTGATGATGATCAGGTGGAGAACTATTATAAGACATTTGAAAAAGAAAATCACTATCCCGAAATTTCGGCACAATTTTGACACCGAACACAAATTTTTAAAGTTACCACTGTATTATTATAGCCTGGGGCTTAGAAATACTAAGCTTGTCACTTTTGCGGTTGAACTAATTTTATATGGTAGGCGGAGCGTGGATGTTATCAGAGGAACGGTATTGCTTGCATCCGGGAATTTGGGAGGATCCCCCGGGAAGAACCTCCTTCAACATCAAATTTTGTTATGATTCAACTGTAATAAATTCGATAATGTAAAATTAGTGTTTTATTTTAATCTGATTGATATGTGATCCACTTTCTTTTATTATTTTTTAGATGCATATTATATTCAATTCAAAATAATCGAGTTTAAAATTAAATATGTGACCTATACCTAAGTGTTAATGTGCAATAAACACAAATATTTTCTTCTTATTTTATCAATACTGTGACGAGACAGGATTGGGGTAATAAAAAATATAATAATAAAATAATTAGGAAAAAACATTTGGTAGTATTGCTTAGTGCTACTAAAAATTACTATCGAAGTGCTCAAGAAACATTTCAACAAAATTCGTCTATCAGTAAAAATACAGGGTTGTAGTCGATTTTACGGACACAATATACCTGTTTGGCTAAATTCACTTTGTTTGATTTAAATAATACCACTGATAATTATGATTTTAACTCATCTTAGGTGAAGAAATAGGAAAAATGTATAATAATCATAATATAATAATAATACTCTCCCTAATTCACCCCCTTACGAGTGAATTTTAACCCCAAAAGCTGAGCTTGTCCGGGGAAAGGGACGGCTATTATTATTATTTGCCGTGGCGCTCCGGGGCGACTTAAAGATGATTGATGGTGCCATTTGACTTACAGGTGAGGAAAACCCGGAAAACCTCACCCACCATCATAGAGACGGTAATGTATGGCGAATTTTTTTAATCTGCATGTCATATCAACCGAAATTGAATTTCTATTAATACGCCACACATCAAATCCTAAACCGAACCATGCAATTTAATTAAAAATCCACATGGTCTGGTCTGGGATTCGAAACCCAGCAGTCTCAGACGAGAAGTTATCCTAGCGCCGGACAGTGCCCAGTACCATACAGATCCGGTTGATCCGTCCCTATATTTTTTTTTAAGAATTTTATTTTTAAAAGAATTTTTTTACCTATTTACTGTACAGTATTTTCTAAACAGTGCATGAAGCTCTGGTCTCGAGAACTATAATCAAAGACAAATTTAACAGCGTCGAATTTACATTTGACATTACAGTGTGGGCTAATCCTAACTAATATCTACATATAAAATAACCTTTCCTACATATCCATTAAAAGTATGTTGTGTGGAGCATGGGCAGAGTTATGTTATCAGATCTGGGGGGCTAAAGCCCTAGGCGTAGTCATCTAATATAATATGGTATACCTACTGAAGTTAAGTAAAAAAAAAAAATTCTGGCTAATCTATGAGTATGGATAATATATCGCATAAGGTGAAAAAACTGAAAAATTCCTCTCCTCGTTTAACTACCGGGCTTGTCAGATCCGACAGAAATATTAAAATAAACGTTTGTCTTTAATATTATTAAGTAATTGTAAGCATTTTAATCCTTAATTGTAACGCCACTGGTAATTAATCTTTTTGTTTCCCTACTTTATCGTGTTAAACCAAATTATTATTTCGAATATACCTTCACACGCTGTGAAACAGAAAGATGGGGTTTCTGTTATTTTAAAAATTTTAAACTGTTTGTAATCGTCCTCCATGTTTTATTAAATCTTGAATGAACCAGAAAATGGAAAAAAATTCCGAAACATACGTAGTACTTGTGCTTAAATGATAGAAAATAAAAACATGACCGAATAAACAAGGTAAGTTTTATTTATATAAAGATCATTAGTTATTATGTTATAAAATATTGTTAGAGCAATAAAAATTATTAAAAATGAATTGCGACACTTTTGATAATAAATAATTGGATAGTTAACTTTTTGTAGACTTGGCAACACTGTAAGTCGTCTGTCGTCTGTCGTCTGTCGTCTGTCGTCTGTCGTCTGTCGTCTGTCGTCTGTCGTCTGTCGTCTGTCGTCTGTCGTCTGTCGTCTGTCGTCTGTCGTCTGTCGTCTGTCGTCTGTCGTCTGTCGTCTGTCGTCTGTCGTCTGTCGTCTGTCGTCTGTCGTCTGTCGTCTGTCGTCTGTCGTCTGTCGTCTGTCGTCTGTCGTCTGTCGTCTGTCGTCTGTCGTCTGTCGTCTGTCGTCTGTCGTCTGTCGTCTGTCGTCTGTCGTCTGTCGTCTGTCGTCTGTCGTCTGTCGTCTGTCGTCTGTCGTCTGTCGTCTGTCGTCTGTCGTCTGTCGTCTGTCGTCTGTCGTCTGTCGTCTGTCGTCTGTCGTCTGTCGTCTGTCGTCTGTCGTCTGTCGTCTGTCGTCTGTCGTCTGTCGTCTGTCGTCTGTCGTCTGTCGTCTGTCGTCTGTCGTCTGTCGTCTGTCGTCTGTCGTCTGTCGTCTGTCGTCTGTCGTCTGTCGTCTGTCGTCTGTCGTCTGTCGTCTGTCGTCTGTCGTCTGTCGTCTGTCGTCTGTCGTCTCAATATGGGGAGGGCGGTATTGTCCTGGTCCTGCCACTGGCCTGGATGTCGACAACAACGCCATCTATTGGGTTCAACTATAGCTAAGAACCATCCAGGTGATTCCATTAGTGTAAAAAAAATCGTAAAAATCGGTCAAGCCATTTAAAAGGAAAATAATTACGAACACACGTACACTGGAATTTTATATATAAAGATTAGATACACCATATATTATAATATAAATAGAAATTTCTACTAGAATATAAAAAGGAGGAATTTAGAGTTTCATATTGCATTCAAAGAATGCTGTTTTTTAAAACAGAAACTGCTGATAAAATCATAAAAGAATATTCTAGAATTTACACATTTTAAAAGTTTTGCTGTAGCGATATAATTCATAAATAACTATCTTCTAGTATAATTAATATGCAACCAAACATACACCAACGTATGCCGTATTTTCTAAGTGGTGTCTAGAATGGAGCGAATGCGAAAATTTTAGTAGCCCTGTTGCGTATAAAAATTCTTTATCTGCAGCTTCTGAGTGCGGCCGTCGTCACTCGATCTGCCACCCGAACATCTGAATTGGTGGCTACACAAGTTTTAGCCCCTCCTTGTTTGCAGCCTGTCAGCAACGTCAGTGAATAAGTCAAGAGTAACAGAAAATATATTGAATACCAAGGACTGCCAGATTATGATTGAAACAACGGAAACCAAAGGAGCCTATGAAAGTTATACATTATTAAAAATAATAATGGAAGATAACATAATAAAATTTTTATTTTATATTTTTTAAAAATTGGTTTCCCCTTATACTGGGAGGTTGTAGCCCTACAGCCCTTACAGACAAGCTGCCACTGATGAAGAGAAATATGGCAATTTCAAAAATAATGACCCCAGATTAACCAATTTCGCTTCACTATAAGTTCACCCCTGTCTAAACATAAATTAAAAGAAAATATATATATATTTATTCGAAAAACCGAGGAAGAAGAGAGATAATTTAATAATGATCCGAATCGGAAGCTGAGTGAACACAAGTTTCCCCTTATATCGCAAGTGTCGGATCATATCTAGATAGAACCCAGAAGGCCTTTAATCTACTGAAGTGAATTTTACGTACGTACCTGTTTAATTTACTGAGTGATACATAAACAAATAGGAAGAGTTAGTTATATTCCAGGAATAAGTAGAATTAGAATAGTCAAGACGCTTAGAAATATGATATGACTAACCGTAGTTTATAAATAGTGCAAAAACATGTTTTTTAACAATCGTTATCCAAAGCCTCGGCTTTTGTTAATTGAAATCTCACTTGAAAGTAGACGTTTTCCGCGATCTGTCATAATTAGATCAAAGTTACTTATGTGCTTGCCTATTTAATTGCCAATAAATAAAAATCTGATGTGTCCAACACATGACTTTCCTATCTAGTTATTATAGGCGGTTATTTTGTACAACCTATTATACCTCCTCTATAAATATTTAGAGAATAAACTAAATATATACATTTTCCACATACATTTAAGGTAGTTCACTCGTAAAACGGCTTTTCTTAAGAATTCAATAAAATTGAAATATAAGGTTAATGAAAGTGTATTTTATGTAAATAAAAGAAATTAAATTTTTTGACCATCTGTGAAACGAGATATTAACAATCAAAATGTGCATCATTAACACTCTTGAAGCCTCTCATGTACACAAGTAATGCATTTATTTCCAGATATCTCGAAAACTGTTCTTACCATATTTTTTAAAAACTAATGTAATGTAAATCAAGAAGTTATAAAATGTTCTAAAGAAACGCTGAATTTTTTGACCTTCTTAGTAAAAAGATATATATTTTTAAAATAAAAATATTTTTAAAGCAATCGACGCGTAGTTGCGTAAAATTATTACAACTTGGCAAAATCATGTAAAAACAAAAATTATAGAGATCAATATCGCAAACAACTTTTAGTTTAACAATTTTCTTAAAAATCAGAATTTTGCACATTTTGTCAAATTTCTCGAATACGGACCATTTCAGGAAATTTTGACATAAAACAAAAATTATAGATAATAATATTAGCAGTAACTTTTATTTGAAGAATTTTCTCCTCCAAACATAAATAACAGATATATTCCATAAAATATAAAAACGGCCTCCCATAAAGTACCCCCAGATGTTCCGACTTTGTCCAAAATCTAATCATTTTACGCCGAAATAAACCTTAAGTTTAAAATTTAATGTTTTTTTCTTAATCCGTTTTTGAGTTTTCTTCAAAATTCGAAATTTACACATTTTCTCAAATATCTCGAATACGGTCCATTTTAGAGAAATTATGTATGAAATAAAAATTATAGAGAATTATATTACAAACAACTTTTATTTGAACAATTTTTATAAAAAGAATGTGTCCAACACATGACTTTCCTATCTAGTTATTATAGGCTTTTTCCGGTTATTTTGTACAACAAGAGCACCTCTATAAATATTTAGAGGATAAACTAAATATATACATTTTCCACATACATCTACCTCGAAACATTTTTCTATAGATATTCATTGAAAACGAAAATACTAAAAAATTTAAATTTAGCAATCTTTCTCCAATTTTTCCATTACGGTTCATTTTCGAAAAATCATGTAAAAACAAAAATTATAGAGATCAATATCGCAAACAACTTTTAGTTTAACAATTTTCTTAAAAATCAGAATTTTGCACATTTTGTCAAATTTCTCGAATACGGACCATTTCAGGAAATTTTGACATAAAACAAAAATTATAGATAATAATATTAGCAGTAACTTTTATTTGAAGAATTTTCTCCTCCAAACATAAATAACAGATATATTCCATAAAATATAAAAACGGCCTCCCATAAAGTACCCCCAGATGTTCCGACTTTGTCCAAAATCTAATCATTTTACGTCAGGCCGAAATAAACCTTAAGTTTAAAATTTAATGTTTTTTCTTTATCCGTTTTTGAGTTTTCTTCAAAATTCGAAATTTACACATTTTCTCAAATATCTCGAATACGGTCCATTTTAGAGAAATTATGTATGGAATAAAAATTATAGAGAATTATATTACAAACAGCTTTTATTTGAACAATTTTTATAAAAAGCATGTGTCCAACACATGACTTTCCTATCTAGTTATTATAGGCTTTTTCCGGTTATTTTGTACAACAAGAGCACCTCCATAAATATTTAGAGGATAAACTAAATATAAACATTTTTCACATACATCTACCTCGAAACATTTTTCTATAGATATTCATTGAAAACGAAAATACTGAAAAATTTAAATTTAGCACTCTTTCTCCAATTTTTCCATTACGGTTCATTTTCGAAAAATCATGTAAAAACAAAAATTATAGAGATCAATATCGCAAACAACTTTTAGTTTTAACAATTTTCTTAAAAATCAGAATTTTGCACATTTTGTCAAATTTCTCGAATACGGACCATTTCAGGAAAATTTGACATAAAACAAAAATTATAGATAATAATATTAGAAGTAACTTTTAATTGAACAATTTTCTTCTCCAAACATAAATAACAGATATATTCCATAAAATATAAAAACGGCCCCCCATAAAGTACCCCCCAGATGTTCCGACTTTGTCCAAAATCTAATCATTTCACGTCAGGCCGAAATAAACCTTAAGTTTAAAATTTAATGTTTTTTTCTTTATTCGTTTTTGAGTTTTCTTCAAAATTCGAAATTTACACATTTTCTCAAATATCTCGAATACGGTCCATTTTAGAGAAATTATGTATAGAATAAAAATTATAGAGAATTATATTACAAACAACTTTTATTTGAACAATTTTCATAAAAAATTATTTTTTTTACATTTTGTCAAATTTCTCGAATACGGACCATTTTAGGAAAATTTTGCATAAAACAAAAATTATAGATAATTATATTCGAAGTAACTTTTATTTGAAGAATTTTCTTCTCCAAACATAAATAACAGATATATTCCATAAAATATAAAAATGACCACCTATAAAGTACCCCCCCAGATGTCCCGACTCTGCCCAAAATCTAATCAGCTCATTGGACGCTGAAACAAAGCTTAAGTTTAAAATTTGGTGTTTTTCTGTGTATCGGTTCATGAGTTATGCGTTATACAGACAGACAGACAGACAGACACACACACGCACGCACGCACGCACGCACGCACGCACGCACGCACGCACGCACGCACGCACGCACGCACGCACGCACGCACGCACGCACGCACGCACGCACGCACGCACGCACGCACGCACGCACGCACGCACGCACGCACGCACGCACGCACGCACGCACGCACGCACGCACGCACGCACACACACACACACACACACACACACACACACACACACACACACACACACACACACACACACACACACACACACACACACACACACACACACACACACACACACACACACACACACATCATCGCGAAAATAGTCAAAACGGATTCAGGGGACCTCAAAACGTAAAAATCCGTCGAAAACTCGAGGTCGAAAAAAATCATGATTCCTATACTTTCCTTATATCTGTATACAGATAGGAAAGTAAAAAGAGGTAGTCATTATTGAGGCGAATCGGAATTTTAAAACAGAATATAGACTAATCGGAATATTTTAAGACATTTATACTCATTTAAACCCATTTGCGGCATTTGCCTTATGATAAAAATATAATTTTTAAATTATTTTATTGTGACTTTTGTCAAGGATGGGTTTTTAAAGTTCAGAAAATGTTTTCGGAAAGTTTTTATTTTAAGAAGATGAATTGAGTCTATTAACCATATCAACTGTCCATTGTCCACCTAAATTCAACAACAATATGAAAAATTCTTCAAAGCTCTAGGGAAACAATTTATTGCAATAACACAAAACATACACGAAGGGGATTACGATAAAAACAAGTAAGGGTATAGAACTCGGCAAAGTAACAGATGCAAATAATTTCAATTACATCTCTATAAATGAATTAACATACTGGCCTACAGACAAAAATAAAATACCATATTTATTGGATTTTTATATTACTCAAGGGATTGATCGAAAAAGAAGCACAACTCAATCAAGTTTTGACTTATCATCGGATCATTCTCCTGTAATATTTACAAAACAGTCAAATTGCAAACAGAGAAAACAATCTTCGTTGTATAACAAGAGAACCAACTGAAATATTTTTAGGGAGAAAATGGATAGCCTAATTTCATTAAACTATCCACTAAAATCAGAGCGAGATATCTAAATAGCAACTGAAAATCTGATTAAAAATATCCAAGAATCTGTATGGCCACACCAACTCTTAAACGAAACAGACCAGAAGAACTGCCATCCACCATAAGATAATACATTTCTGTGAAAAAACAACTAAGAAAACAGTGGCAACGAGAAAGGAACGAAGACAATAAAAGCAGATTCGACAAAGCAACACGTGAATTAAAAGAAATATGATTGCAAATAAAAAATCAAAAAACTCAAAATTAGCTTGAACAATTAACATCTACAGATACTACAGATTACCTTTTATGGAAAGCTACCAGAAATCTAAAAACACCACCAAAAATAAATCCACCAAAGACCAAGATGAACAATGGGCCAGAAGTAATAAGGACAATCAACATCAACAGACAATAATAGCCCTAAACTCCCCTAAATCTTAAATTAATTCAAATTCAAATTAATCTTGCAGTGGAACCTAAATGGGTGGTATTATGCCCAATAAAAATTTTAAAATGTTTAAACTTCTTATAGGAAAATTTTCCCCTTTCTTAATCTGTTCACAATATTCGTAATTATCATTGTTTTCATAAAAACAGGAATATTGAAAGTCATGTAAGTGGAGGAGTAGAATTTATGTCTACACGAAACCAAACAGTTTCTGTAACCTTTTCGGCCCTAAAAACTTAATATTTGTAGGATATACCTTCCACCAGACCTTGACCTAAATATAGACACAATAACAAATATTCTAAACCAAATCCCATCATCATGTCTAATATTAGGAGTTTTCAATGCACATAACCCTATATGGGGTTCAAGGAAATTTACACTTTTAAGTCGCACATTAGAATCTGTAATAGATAACCTTGATTGATATTAACATACTTAATGATGGGAGAGGCACTATGTTTAATATTTCCACTGGGGAGTTTTCAGCTATAGATTTGTCTATTTGTGATCCGTTCTTATCTCAGTGATTATTTTCCAATTATTATAAATAATCTTTCTTGTGTTGAACATACGTCCTTCACTAAATGGAAATGAAAGACAGCAAATTGGACTCTTTATTCGTCATTAATATAACTACAAATATCTCAAAGACATTTAATGATCAACAATATTACGGTAAGATCGAATGAGTATCTTGAAACTTTTAGTCGTATAATTTTAGGAACAGCAAAAAGTCAACAATATATCACATAAACAAATATACACCAGTCCTTTGGTGGAATTATAATTGCGAAGAAGCACTAATCACATTCAGAAAAGATGATTTTAAAATAAATTTATCAGTAACATTTGACGAATTACTTGATGCTTTAAGTGTTACCAAAAACACAAGGCCTAGACCAGACAATATCCCAGTAATTTTCCTACAACTCCCCCATTGAAAGAAAAGAGGTACTTTTAAATCTATACAACACCATCTGGATTAGCAATAATTTTCCCAAAGCCTGGTACAGATCAATCATTCTTCCAATTCCCAAGCAAGGCAAACAAAAATTGAATCCAGGATCGTTTAGACCAATATCTTTGACATGTAGCATGTGTAAAATATTGGAAAAAATTATTAATAGAAGTTTAATATGGTTTTTAGAATAGGAAAACTCATAAGCCCAGAACAAAGTGGGTCCATAAAACAACTTTCTACTTTGGATAACTTAATTTCAATTGAATCAGAAATTCATGAAGCATTTGCATGCAGACAAGAATACATTGCTATATTTGTTGATATTTGCAAAGCCTACGACACTGTTTGGCGAAATGACATACCAAATAATTAAGTAAATAGTCCATTAATGACAATATGTTACAATTTATTGACAACTCCTTAAAACAACGCCTTTTCCAAGCCCGTATAGACGGAATGCTATCATCATCATAAGTATAAGAAAACAGCATAATTCAATCAAGCAAGTCACCTTGTACAATACAAATCTTCAATATATAGAAAACATTGGAATGTACTTCTATTACAAACTTTCATGGACCACTCACATCTAGTCACTACATCTATCATGTCAGCCTGGTCTTAATTTAATGAAGTCAGAATCGCATAAATCATGCGACCTTAATTAATATTTACAAGACGCTCATACGATCACAATTAGATTATAGTAGTATAGCATATAATTTTGAAAAAAATGACATTTTATAAGGCGTTGATATAATCCACAATAGTGCAATCCGGATAGCTCTAGGCGCATATTGTACAAGTCCAATGGAGAGTTTGAATTGTGAAATTGGAGAACCGCCCTTAAATTATCGAATTATCTCCTATGCTGCAAACATATCATCAAACCCAGCAAATCCTGTGCACCGTAATGTATTTGATGTTAGATTTTAAGAAACCTTCATCAATAGACCTAGATTAAATCCTCCATTTTACGAGAGAATAAACAGATACCTCTCAGTACTTAACAAATCAATCCCGAAAACCTTCTACGTATCTTCAATTAAAACACCGCCATACCTGAAATCTAAGCTTAAATCAACACAAAAAGTCAAATATCGACCCTTATTCATTCAAACAAATTTTTAATATACCAATAAAAACTCCCAGGCCGGATATTTTGGTAAGTATTAGAGATATTTTAATTTTGTAAAAGCCAGTTCATAGAGCGCTAAGAGAGCTTCAGTTTTAGATATAAATTAATTTTAAAAAGGTCAAAATGTAGATGGCGCTGCGCTCAATATATTTTTTCGATGGGAGGATCTTTCTTATATAACGCATCTTGTAAAAAATGCATTTTTAAGCAGATTTTGTTCTATAAACTAATTCGATAAATCTAGCCATTTTTGATATACAGAGTGGGTCACTCAAAATAGTTTCATCCTGTTTTTCGGCATTAATAATTGCATTTTTAGAAAATGCTAAAACAAGTCGATTTTTATTCCCAATTGAACACATTTTTGCAATACAGACATCTGTCATGTGTCAACCCCCTCCCTTCTACTTCTCTAACCCCTTAATTTTAAAAGAGGAATGTATCATGTACGGCACATCATTAAAAGGGTAATTTTATGGGGAAGTCAGAAATATGAGTGTTTGTTGCAATTTTTTTAATTTTAGCGCCATCTATCGGGATAAAACACCTGTAATGTATTATTAAGTGTGACACTTCATTTGAAAGCTAATTTAATTACTAAGTCAATGCACCACATAATATTATTATAAATATTTTCATATTGCACTTGCAACAAAATAAAGTTAGCAATAATGTTTAAAATAATGCATGAATAATTTTCAAACTATTGCAGGTGCAATATGGAGGATATTTATATTAATGTTATGTGGTGTATTGAATTATTAATTAAATTTGCTTTCAAATGAGGTGTCACACTTTATAATACGTACAGTTTTTTTATCCCGATAGAGGGCGGTACAATTAAAAGTATTGCAATGAACAGTTATATTTTTAAATTCCCTATAAAAATACCTTTTTAATGATATACTACACATTGTAGTGTCACACTCTATAATAGTAGTAGTTTTTTATCCCGCTAAAGGGCGATAAAATTTAAGTAACGCAATATACAGAAATATTTCTGAATTTTCCATTAAATTACCTTTTTAATTATGTGCCATACATGGTACATTGCCTATTTAAAATTAAGGTGTTGGAGAAGTACAAGGGAGGGGGTTGACACATGACAGATGTCTGTATTGTAAAAATGTTTTTAATTTGGAATAAAAATCGACCTGTTCTAACATTTTCTTAAAATCCAATGATTAATGCTGAAGAACAGGATGAAACTGTTTTGAGTGACCCACTCTGTATATCAAAAATGGCTAGATTTATCGAATTAGTTTATAAAACAAAATCTGCTTAAAAATGCATTTTTTACAAGATGCGTTATATATGAAAGATCCTCCTATCGAAAAAAATATATTGAGCGCAGCGCCTTCTAAATATAGACCGATTTAAAATTAATTTATATCTAAAACTGAAGCTCTCTTAGCGCTCTATGGACTGGCTTTTACAGAATTAAAATATCTCTATTACTTACCAAAATATCCGGCCTGGGAGTTTTTATTGGTACACCCTGTATACATTATACATATGTAACATATGTAATAAGTGTTTATAAAAAAATGTTCGTTTTTCGCCTTTATAACTATTGTAATTTGTAATTTTATCCCTTAGTGGATGAAAGAATATGATGAGTTTTTTCTATTTCTTCTATTGATAATTTTATCGACATTTTTTCAATATTTCGTTTCAGTTAACCTACTTCTAGTTAGTACATTAATATGGTTAACTTTTTTAGTATGCATAAATAAATATTAGTATTATTAGTAGATTAGTATATTAATTCTTAACCTAAATCATTGTTTTATGTTGCTACCAATAGAAATTCACCAATTTTCTTTTTTCTCTTACCCACTAGGCTTGCCTGAAGATGACGTTATAAATTTCTAAGCCGGTCGCTTTAAAAAACATATCATTGTGAGATTCAAAGGACCTTTTTCTTCTCTATTTTTTAATTTATCCAACTCACACATGGCTACCCCAAGTTTGAACTACCTAATTAAGTGTTCGTTGTTTGTTTTAGAGAGACTTGAATACGAGTTACCTAACTCACTCAGTGATAATTATCAAATAACTACAACCATACAAATCTCATTAGCTACCTCAAAAGTATTGGATTGTTAAACCAATTTAGATCATAATTAGCATAAATTAATATGTGTCCCTTTAACTTTATAAATATCTGTTAATATTGTTAAGCATAATTTGTATTATATTGTATTATCAATGAGATAGTAGTGCTAATAACCCTTTGTGATTGGTACACTTAAATATTAACAAAAAAATTACTATCGACATATCCTCCTCTTGGACTGTAATTGGAAGACAATTTTGATAGTTGTCACCGGAGAACGTTCCACGTTTTGAATTACAAAAATGCCTGACTTTTCTCTCTCGACAGCTACAAGATGCGTTTCAACCTTTTCTTGCAATTACATCTCATTTTAGTTAGTTCTTCTGGTGCAGACATATTTACTGTTATCATTTTTAAAGCATCCCCAATCAGTTGGACGAATTGGTTTGTTCCCAAGCCACAATTGGATTTGTAAATAAACCCTCTAAAGGAATGACCGCATTAGGCAATCGCTGTTCCGTCGCGTCGCGGTCTGTGCTAGTCTTGAGACCAAGAGAACAGGAGTACTGAGGCACTTATTTCTAGGGCCTCAAAATCAAACTGGTCTCTTGCAAACTCAATAGTAATAAATAGAAGAAAACTTGTGTGGGCGATAAATTCTTTTCAACTATACAAAACAGCTGGACCTGATGGTATAATCCCGGCACTTCTACAAAAGGGCCAGGAAGTACTGGAGGGACCACTGTGTAAACTATTCCGAGCTAGCATAGCCCTCGGATGTGTTCCACAAAGCTGGAGGTGTGCAAGAGTGGTCTTTATTCCCAAACCCGGGAAAGCGTCTTACGAGGAGACCAAATCTTTCAGACCAATCAGCCTAAGATCATTTCTCCTAAAAACATTGGAGAAATTGATCGATAGATATATATGGGACGATGTTCTACGGGATAAACCACCAGTTTACTTACCAATCTGGAAAGTCTTGCGATGTAGCCATACATAGGCTAGCGCAACAGGCTAAACAAGCATTGGAAAGCAAAGAAATAGCACTAGGAGTCTTCCTAGATATAGAAGGAGCCTTTGACTCGGCTTCATACAATTTAATACTGGGATCTATGCACAGGCGTGGAGTAGCCCACTGCATTACGAGGTGGGTTGATGAGTTCATGCTTAATCATAGAACCATTACCAGTAATCTCCTCAACACAACAAGAGAGGTCTCAGTTAACAAGGGATGCCCGCAAGGTGGAGTGTTATCTCCTCTTATGTGGACCTTGGTGGTTGATGACCTCTTATGGGAGTTAGAGAGAGAAAACTTTTACACCCAAGCATTTGCAGACGACATAAGCATCGTAGTAAACGGTAAATTTGGGTCTGTTGTATCCGAAAGGATGCAGCGGGCAGTAAATATCGTCGAAAGATGGTGCCTAAATGAGGGATTGTCCACAAACCCGACAAAAACGTCTGTTGTTGCATTCACAAGAAAAAGGAATGAAGGAGCTTTATATGTGGGGACAACATCTAAAAATGGCAAAAGAGGTTAAATATCTTGGAATCACTCTTGATGACAAGCTTAGCTTCTGCAGCTATATAGAAAAAACAACAGAAAAAGCTGTAAGAATACTATGGGCCTCTAGGCGGATGGTAGGGAAGGTATGGGGGCTTAAACCAAGTATGATGCACTGGCTTTACACTATGGTTGTAGTACCTGTTATAACTTACTCATCAGTCATATGGTGGCACAAGACTAAAAAAGCATAACAGCTAACAGAAAATTAGACAAGGTGCAAAGACTAGCCTGTCTAGTAATAACAGGGGCATTTAGAACTACGCCCACAGCAGCTATGGAGCTACTGCTAGGTCTTCCTCCACTACACCTTGTGGTGGAGAAGGAGGCTATGGCGGCGGCGTACAGGCTGTTTTACTAATGGATTTGAATGGGAACTTTCGAGAAAAGGACACCACACAATGATATTAGAGAAATTAAAACAAAATCGGGTACTAAGAATGCCATCGGATAGAACGCCCATTATTCACGACTTCAGGAAACCTTTCGATATTCAAATACCAGAAAGGGCCAAAAGCCGGGAAAATAGGGAAAAATAAAACGAATCAATCAGGTATAAAGACGGTTCGAAAATGAAAAACAGCAGGACAATTAGTTTGAACCTGCGGTCACTGACAACAGCAATAAATGCCTGCGCCAAAGTCATGCTAAATGACTCTCTTAGAGATAAGAGGATCTTTATCATGACAGACAGTCAGGCAGCCCTTAAAGCACTAAATAGGGTAGAGGTATAATCTAAATCAATATTTGATTGCCAACAGTCCGTCCAGGCCCTGGCAGAACATAACAAGGTTACCCTTGAATGGATGCCAGGATATGAGGGAGTGTTTGGAAACGAGAAAGCAGACCTCCTAGCAAGGAACCCACATCCCAGACAGCACAATTCAATCCATTGGATGTCCATCGGAAGTCCATTCATGGACATATCGGCTGTCCAAAGGACGTCCAGCATTTTACCAAAGGACATCCAATGGACATCCACTGGACTATACAAATGTCCCACTCCTGGACGTCCATTTGGACTCCATGAAAGGTCCATATATGGACTCTTTTTGTATTGCTTTTGGACAATTTATGGACATCTGACGGACATCACCACCTATATTAATATGAAATAAAATAATTGCAACTATTGACTTATTTTTATTGTCATAAATAATATCAAGCATGTATTAGTTTCATACGCACTCCTTTCTGTTGACCTTCTCAGCCATTTTCTTAAGGCTATTTCGCTTACTTTTTAAGCAGCACCATTGTCACTCTCAGCAGTAGCTAAAAAAAGACATTACATTTTATATCAATCATTTAATAAACGCCTGATCAGGCAAAAGTGATAGTTAAAAATGTAAAATTTTTAGATAAAATATTATTAGCTAATATGAAAATATGCATTGACTAATGACTACTTACATATAAACAAAAAACTGCTCATTGTTTCTTTAAATTACCATTTTACTTTCATGTCATCATATTATGTGAATTCTTTCGTAAGGGTATTAGAAATTATGGAAACAAACCATCTTTTTATAAGTTCGTCATGTCCTTGTCCCTGGTTTTGGTAACGGCTGAATCTAAAGTTGCAATAAAAATATGTATTTGTGAACATTAAAGAGAAATAACTTATGAAACCACTTTCAATGCATTATTTCTTAAACGTTACAAAACGATTCTATTTTATTTAATAAAAGTAAAACTTACAGCTTCTTTAAAAATATTTGTATCTTCTAAATAGCCTTCTACTTCTGCTAACGTCTCATGCAGTACAAATAGAAACTTTTCTCCTGCTTTGAAAGTTTTCTCACCTCTTAGTTACAATAATAATTGTGTTGACATCATCTCGAATTTGCAGCATATTAGTTAGCTCTTAGTAAAGCCATTTTCTTAAATAGGTAGGTACATTATTTGACAAAAGGTCTAAAAGAAAGGGATTCTTTGAATGTAAATCGAAAACATAAAGTGATAGAAAACGTAATTGATAGGTTATATTAGTTTAAAACAAACGATTTGCTTTTTAATTTTTAGATTTTGAAATGATTTAATAATAATTATACTTAATTTCTTACCAGATAAACATCTATGTGCTACATATAGCCATAGGCTGTTTTCTTCTTAACCTCTTTCTTCTTTAAGTTTGGCCTGAGTGGCCTTTTACTTTTCTATCTTGTCAACAGAGGCGAGAGGAGAGGAAAATTATTTGATTTATTTTAATTAAAACCTAGTAGTAAATAAATTATACAAGAAGAATTATAATAATTTAATATAGATTAGTCATTTTTATAGTGTCCATCATGGACATTTTTTGGACATCCATTGGACTTCTGAATGGGTATATCCATTGGATAACGGAAAATGGATGTCCAATGAATATCCATATGAAGTTCATGGACATCCAGGACATTATTTGGACAAATTATGGACGTCCAATGGACAAATAAATAGACTCTGGATAGAACTTCCTGGACTTAGACAGTCCAAAAGATTCATAGAGGGGCTATCCACGAGCAGACAACATCAATTGCTAAACCTTAGCAGAAGCGAACTCAAGGCCGTAATAGGACTCCTTACGGGACACTGCGGCCTTAGAAGACACCTTAATTTCTTAGGGATATATGATGACTCCCTATGTAGAAT
Organism: Psylliodes chrysocephalus; assembly: GCA_927349885.1. Classification (NCBI taxonomy): domain Eukaryota; kingdom Metazoa; phylum Arthropoda; class Insecta; order Coleoptera; family Chrysomelidae; genus Psylliodes; species Psylliodes chrysocephalus. Next base: position 1,658,341 of record OV651826.1, read on the forward strand.
ATGTGAAGAGGAGGACAAACTCCTATTCACATACTATGCCACTGTCGGAACCTTAAATGGGAACGGAAATGGTACTTCGGGGTACAATATTCGGAACCTGAAGAAATCGCGAAAGCGCCTACCAGGCATATATTCTTGAATTCATCAAGAAAATCAATCTGATGGGATAGAAACTGTGAGAGGTACAATAAGCCTAGATCTTCAGTACAAGTGGGCTTTGAACTGTGCTTGCTCGCATCGCGTTCTCGTCCTATCTTTTCCATAGAATCTGTAACGTGATCTTGTTATTTTATCTAGTTTTATAGTGTTTTAAGCTCTTATGATTTTGGGGAGTTAGGTTATTAAACAACTCGTATTACTTTGAAAAAGAATGTTGAGCGCCACTATATTTAAAACTTACTAAACTTGACTATCGATTAGTGATGAAAATATAGAAAATCACTAACCATTAAGATATTATAATTAAATAAGGTTTCAGATAAGGTAGCGACAAATTCTAATTCACAGAGACTTACTTATTCAAATTTAAATGATTTATTCAAGACTTATCTGTTAAATAATAGGTAGTATTTAAGGAGTGACTTGTAGAGGCCTTCTTCAAGGGGATTTGTGTGATATAATAATAATAATATAATAATAATATAACTTTATTCAATAATAAATTACATATGTATATGAATCATATCTATATATATATATATAATAAAAAAATATGATTCTTCCTAAAAAAGAAGTACCATAAAAATATAATATGATATAATAAAAATAACAAATATTAAATAAAGTGGTGCGAAGCGATAAGTATTAAATACTTGTATCGCTTTATAAAACAATTTAGGTAATAATAACAATAACAATATCAATACAGCTCATATAATTATTGTTTAATAATAAAAAAAAAATGAATAAATGAATAGAGGAAGCCACACTGAGTACCGGACATCCAGAAAATGAGAAGCTAAGGATGAACTTGACAGCTCCTCAGGCACTGTATGTCAGGTAGGTAAGCAATAAGCTTGCCTCGTCATCTATGATTTTTTTCTTTTCATTTTACATGACAAAAAGAAAGGAAGAGAGAAAAAAAAACAATTAAAAATGTTATAAATGTTATAACCCAAAAAATATTTCCACACCTTTAGCTAAACAATACATTTCAAAAGCAAGTGATAGTTTAAGGGTAAGTATATGAATATTCAATTTTATTATAGAATTTTAGTTTGTTTCATCTTAGTTTATTTTAATTTTTTTTTATTTTATATTTTAATTGCTACCGATTATATCTATAGTTTCATTTAAAATCCATTTCGCAATAATAGTTTTAAAGTTTTTATAATAAATTTTTGACTTTAGTTCTTGAGGCAGTGAATTATAAACTTTTAATCCGACGTATGAATAACTGCGTTGCGAGAGGGTTGTTCTACATTTCGGATATCACCAACTCTTAAGTATAAATCTTCATAGGTAAACTTAAATCTCATAAACTTCTTAAGATGACTCGAACTAAACCCCTTGATATACTTGAAATAAACTTCTGTAGCTGGAACTAAACTTCTAAGTTTCTATACTTCTAAACATCAAAACATGCAGCTTGAACTTTCTTCCAAACTTCTAAACAATCTCTTTAGATATAACTCCTACAGAACCGTCTAGATACAGCCAGGCTACAAGGAAAAAGGTAGAAATATCAAGAAAGGGACTAGGAAGTTTATATAGGAACCAGATAAAATGCTTTTTACTATTAAATGAACAATTTAAAGTATTAAATGAATAGCTTCACAGAGACCAAAATTAATATGAAAAGGAAAAATCTTATTTAACATATTTAAATATAGTAAAGCATATTATCTCTTGCCTAACAAAATAATAGAAAAAATTATATAAAATATGTGATTATTGTGTCATTCAATGTGTTGAGGTTATGTACAATACTTGACATTTTAATAAAGAAATTAGGCATTCCAACGACCCGTCAAACAATAGGTGCCAGTGGGAAATTCTTGTATATCTAAGGGGGTAGCGACATAGTCTTGCAACTTGGACGCTATTTTTATTCAAAGTAGTAGTCGCCAAGCCTGCCAATTTATGAAGAAATGTATAAGTGGGTTTTTAAATATTATTTTTATTGTGTTTGACATAAAATATTTAAATGTAATCCATTATTCATGATTTTACGTAAAGTAGATAGAATACACCATATGTCGCCACCCTTAGATATACCAAACCTGCCCACTGGTAATTCATTTGTTTGGAATGCCTAATTCTTGTACTAAATATATGTTTTCAACAAAATATCGGTAGGAAACTTACCTTTTTAAAATCAGACGGCCAATAAAAATATTAAAGACAATTAGTACATCGGATGTCCAAGATAAAAGATAATTAAAAATTCAAATCAACTTGCTTGTTGACAGAGACAAATCGAAATGACAATCCAAGTTTTGACATAAGGCATAAACGACAAATGATGTTAGGGTAGAGATGTTTGCGTCAAAATAACGAAAACGGTTCCAACCGTTACATTGTTTGGGTCTAAATAACGAAAACGGTTTCAACCGTTACAAATCTTAGGTAACCACAATGCCATATAGACGCACAGTCCGCGACGCCATCGCGATTGCCTAACGCATTTCCTCCTTTAATATGCTCATTCAAAGCATCAACTACTGTAGCTTTAATAAGGTTCTGATAGCGCATCTGATCGAGAATTATAGACCCTGTGTACTACACGTAAATGTGTATACATCTATATACACGGTGTTTATTTTAAAACTTCCTACCCTTCATATCTTCCAGTAAATAATATAAAAATCAGAAAGGCACGTCAATTTTATTTTCCAGAAGGGCACTTTCAATTAATATGTTTAACTCTCGTGTATTAACCTCCTAAAAGCGGTAGATGTTACCCTTAGAATTCTAAATGGGAAGGCACATCATTTTAAAGGTAATTTTATGGAAAATTCGGCAATAATATTCATTGCGTTACTTTTGATTTTAACGTCCTCTAGCAAGATAACAAATTGTTACGTATTGTAAACTGTGACACTTCAGTTGGAAGCTAATTTGATTAGCAATTTAATTCATAATATAACAAAACATAATTTCTGAAAATAAATTTGAATTCTCAAATGTGAATAATTTAAAATTAAATAACAAATAAAAAAGATAAAAATTTAAAGTCACAAAAACTACGAGCGGCCATTTCTCTCCTGAAAACAACTGCTTCTTTGGGGCTAATATCGCAAGAGGCATTCCATTATACCAAAAAGTAAATAGCAGATAGGTTGAAAATAATTTTCTATCTCTGCTATTTACCATTTGATACAATACAATGCCTGTTGCAGTATTAATCAAAGGAGGTAAATTGTCGCTCGTAGATTCTGTGACACGGCCTCTTTTTCCTTTTCTTGTTTATTTTTAAAACACAATTTAATGAAATAATAACTTAAACTAGAATGCAGATATACAGGGCGTCCCGTAATTGTTCAATATCTCAATTTGTGTTATAGACACGCAAATAAGTTTCAAATAAAAATTGTATAAATTGAAAAACTACGTATTTTAACAATATTTTTGCATTTTTGCCTGGCAAATAAAAAATTATATTTTTTAAAATAAACACCCTGTATTTTATTTCAGTTTTAGAATAGTTTAGTAATACTGTATTCAACCCTAGAATGTTTCTTCAAAATATTACAGAGTTGCCAAGCAATTAATTTTTTTATGAAATTAGAGAACGATGCAGTCCCCAAAATAAATTATCATAATTTAGGTAGGTTTACATTGATTTCAAAATTGTTTAGTATACAGATATAAGATAGTAAGCTAACGAATAGTGGCGATATAACTAGTTTATTTTATACAGAGTGTTTTGAAACATTTCACAAATGTTGCTAATTTTAAGTTCCATTTACTCAATTTTTTCAAATGCAACACACTTAGCATAAAATTCCTTATGAAACTACCTATTCAACGATATCAACATGTTAGCCAATAGCCGTTTTAATATAGGAAATACGAAAAAAAAATTATTACAAAAGTTGTATGACCGTATTTAATATTAGTTTTTAAATATACAGGGTGGTCCATAAATAAGGGGCTGACCAAACCTATACTTTTTTAAAGAAAAACACCCTGCAGGTAGTTTATACATATTTGATTGGTTTCACATTGTCAAACAATTTTAATTAATTTCATTAATTTGCTATGTTGTATATAGGGTGTGTAAAAAGGCGAGGGTATGATTTTCTCAATTTTTTTAATGGAATATCCTATAATTAATACCATTTAAAAAATTGAGAAAATCGTAACCTCGTAGTTTGACACACCCTATATACAACATAGCAAATAATTGAAGTCTATTAAAATTGTTTAATGATGTGAAAACCATCAAATATGTATAACTCCCTACAGGGTGTTTTGCTTTAAAATGTATAAGTTTTGTCAGTCCCTCATTTGTGGACCACCCTGTTTATGTAAGAATATTTGTATATATGGTCATACAACTTTTATAATAAAATATTTTGACGATGTAAAAACAATCAAATATGTATAACTACCTGCAGGGCGTTCTGCTTTAAAAATGTATAAGTTTGGTCAGCCCCTCGCTTATGAACCACCCTGTTTATTTGAGGATATTTCTTGGTCATACTACTTTTATATATATTTTTCTCGTATTTCCAATAATAAAACAGCTAATATCAATTACGTACTGATAGTACACCCTGTATATGTGTTATTGGCTAACAGATTGATATCGTTAAATAGGTAAATTCATAAGAAATTTTATGCTAAAATAATATACTGGGTGTTGCATTTAAAAAATTGAGTAAATTGCACTTAAAATTAGCCATATTTAACACATATTTCAAAACACTCTGTATAAAATAAACCAGTTCTATCGCCACTATTCGTTAGCTTAGTATCTTACAGAGCTTGGTAATTACATGTACTTTAAAAACAATTACAATTATTACAAAGTACTTTTTCAAAAAAGGAATTATTTACAAGTACAAAGTACATGTTGTAAAAATAGGAATTATATTGATTTAATTACAATTGCAATTACAAGAAAAAAGGAATTAGCAATTACTTTTCTAATTACTTTGCCGATAAAACAACAAATTATGATAGAATTGAGGAACCATCAACCAACCGGACCGGTACAAATAAAATTTTTAAATAGGTAATTCAAAGTGTCAAACTAACAGCCGTTTGCAACGACTTTCTTAAGGATTCCTTAAAATTAAAGATAGCTTAAGGGCGGCTTGTATAAATCTAACTTAAAGTTAAACTCGGTTTGAGGTAACACATGACAAATTTTGTATGGCATAGGTACAGTCTAAATACTATTTAGCACTTAGGGCTTGTTTCCCCAAACATTATACTGCACATATTGGGTCCTATGATTGAACGTTTATGTTATCCATAACGTACATGTTAGGTCGAATTTTAACAGTAACGAAGCAAGTTTGTACGATGGAAAACTGTTAAATTAGAACATAACAGGCGGAAAATAACAGTAATGTGTTGGAAACCGTTTTTCATCATACGAACTTGCCTAATTACTGTTAAAACTGAGCCTAACACGTACGTTACGGATAACGTAAACGTTCAATCATAGGACCCATAGTATCGGAAATTGACATGTACAACCTAAAACTGAGCTTAATTTTAAGTAAGGTTTATACAACCAGCCCTAAGTGTATTGTTTTCTGTACCATTTAAGGTCTTCTTAACTTAAGGGAAAAGACAAAATCGATAAGTAGTATAAAAAATGGAACAGGTAAGTAAATAACAAAATACAACAAAAATACAAAAGTTCGTGTACCTATACCTAGGTACTTTTATATTTTACTTAATCTGAATTTTTGACCACCTCGTATGTTTTAATTAAATATTATGAGGTAGTAAATAAAAAAAATAGAATAGAAAGGAATAAGTTAGCCATTTTGATCAATTATGAATAGTTTTGACAGAAAAAATTTCAAAATTCAAACATTTTTATTTTTTAATAAATCAAGTCTGATAGATCAATGAAATTAGTTATTCAGGGAAAATCTAAAAATTTAATAAAATACAGGGTGTGCCACAAAACTTTGATACCCCACATTTTTTTGGGACATACCAAGTATATATTTTAAAATAATTTTAATAAGGTGGCTTTCCTCATCATTTATGCTTAAAAAATAGGAGCAATTTTAAAACTTTATCGATTCGATATAAACGTCAGAGGCGTGGTAAATTATCCTGTATAATGTGTTATTGATATGGAGTTGTACAGTATATTTTTTCTACGATCCACTAACGAAAATCTCTAATATTTTAGGTTATTAAGACAAAATAACTAATTTTAAAATAATTTATGTTTTTTACTAATTCATAAAATAAAATAAACAAAAGAAAATTAGTCTCCTGTCCAGATTTGAACCCGGACTATTCGCATGGAAGGTAGATGCTCTGTCCTCAGCTCCACTGTCACCTTTATAATTTTGGTTTTAATACTCGTAATTAAACTAGTTTCATATAGTTTAATTAAAATTTAATTTTTTTTTCAAATTGTGGCCCAAATAAAAATAAAAATGTTATTATTTATCGATTGTAAACAAAAATAACTCATTTAGTGTGTATATGTAATCTCAATAACTAAAAAATGTACTGAAAATTAGTTTGACAGAAAAATTGTCACTTATTTAAAATTTTAAAAATAATAATAGTTTGGTATCCAAAATATGAACTGTGATTGGTGGATTTCATTTTTTTTGCAGTGTTTTCACTACTTAGAATACATATAAAATATACTCGTTCAGTTGAATGCAATAGCTTACTTTTTCTTTTTTTATTCGATACATAGATAAGCTAATATCCCTGTAGGTGTGGACAAATATGTTTTTTCTACGCCCATATTTCACTGTAAAAAACTAGCATAATAACTAGGAATATCTACGCAACGTAAATAAGTAATTTTTAGTATTTACTCAATAAAAACTGCTTTTAGCACCACTTCATACTATATTTTCTTAGTTTATAATGTTTATGCAACATAAATTATGTTTTAATAATACAAATATAAAATACGCCTTAGAAATAAGGATATCTGCATCTACTTGCCCCTTACTGTTATTATGTTGGGTTGAACAATTTCACTGCTTCACGGCACAACGCTTTCCTCAAATGCATTCAAATAAATGATATGTATGCGAGTTCGAGCTCTAGTGACCGGTTCGAATAAGAAATTTTTTGTTTTTATATCACTTGCATCTCATAAACACGCATTTAAAAGTAATTGTAATTAAAAAAAATGTAATTGTACTTATAAATGTAATTGTAATTGAAAAAAAAAATTGTAATTTGAAAAGTAATTGTAACTGGAAAAGTAATTGTAATTGGAAAAGTAATTGTACTTATGAGAAGTAATTGTATTTGGACAATTTAAATAATATAAATTAATATAACTACAAAGTACAATTCCTCCACAGATTTTGCTGCAATTACAATTCAAAATTACTTTGAGAAAAAAGTACTTAAATACAATTGCAAATTACATGAAAAAAGTAATTGTAATTATTAATTACTTTTTAACTATGAATTACCCAGCTCTGGTATCTAAAAGTGTTTATACTAAACAATTTTGAAATTAATGTAAACCTACCTAAATTATCTGCATCGTTCTCAAATTAATAAAAAAATTTATTGTTTTATTTTAAAGAAAAATTCTAGGGTTAAATAAAGTATTTCTAAACCACTCTGAAATTAAATACAGGGTGTTTAATTTAAATAATATACATTTTTATTTGCCAGGCAAAAATGTAACACCCTGTATATTCAAAAATATTTTTAAAATATGTGTTATTTAAATTCATATAACTTTTATTTGAAACTTGTTTGCGTGTATATAACACAAATTGAAATATTGAATAATTACGCACCCTGTATAATGCTTGGCATTGCATATTTACTCTTTATTATATTCTAAGAGGTAGTAACGCTAAATATTTAACTCTACAAATAAATAAAAAGTTTAAAAAAAAAACTGTGTTTAGTTTAGAAGTTTTCATTGACACATTTCGCTGGTGTAATCTATAGATATAACTTTGAAATTCGAAACTTTATTTGCCTATACACCCAAATATGAAATCTATCGCTTCCGACGTATCAGTCTACTAAATTGTGTCGAATTATGACAAAAAATCATTGTTTAGGTGTCATCCTAAACATTAGTAGGTCTATCACCCCAGAAGAAAAAGAAACCAGTGTTTGCAGACAGACGCCAGGAGCCACTTTGCCCACTTTACGACACAAAAACATGACATAAGTGACAGCGTGACACTTCAATTTTTGGGCGGATCCTTTACAGTGTAATTTATACCCTCTACGGGTAGATAAAATATCACATATATTTGTCTGGAAGTAATTTTACATGACTTTTGCATTTATTAGTTAATTTGTTACGTTTGTTTTACATTTGAATATTCTATCTATATTTTTTGTAAAGCAATAATTTTTTTTTATACAGAGTGAGTGATAATTGGTGTATAAGATTTTATGTTAATATATTACGCGTTAAATTAATTAATTATTATAATATTCCTTAGTGTCCAAATAAGGACATTGCTTTTTAAAAATTTAGGGTCACAAGAAGTTCTTGATCAATCCATATTAATCTATCTGGCCTGGTACATACCTACTTTTTATACTTTTATAAATTTATCATTATTTGAGAAAAACACTTTGTAAAATTTTGATTTTTAAGAAAATTGTTAAACTAATGGAAAAATTGGAGGAAAAGTGTAAAATTTTAATTTTTCAGTATTTTCGTTTTCAATGAGGATATATAGAAAAATGTTTCGAGTAAGATGTATGTGGAAAATGTACATATTTAGTTTATTCTCTAAACATCTACAGTGGTGCTACAATAGGTTGTACAAAATAACCGGACAAATCCTGCAATAACTAGATAGGAAAGGGTGGTAAATCTGGTAGATAATGTGGATATGGCAGTTAAGTTTATACACATTCTTTTAATGAGATCAGCGATCTGTCAAATGGTCAATAACAATAACCATTTGACATGACAATGGTAAATGACATGTAGGGTATTAAATGTCAGACTATATAATTTAAGATCTACTGAGCAGTATCCATTTTATACCCCAGCTATCACATAAACATTCCATCTACGTTAATAAGCTGCAATTTGGATATTTGAACTAACATGTTCTTTATTTATTCATTTAACATTCATGAAACCCTTATATCCATGCAATTACCGAATGTCCGCAACTGCAACACTTTTATAGAACCTCTTATAGAGGTTGCAAAGGGAAGTTTAGAAAACATCACACTAGCAGTTTTATAGTACTTTCCACCGAAAATTGACGTCCGTGAAGTTAGCACTACCTTTTTGGAATTTTGGATTTTTGAATATTGGAGAATTTTTTGCTTTTTTGTCGAAATTTTGTCGTGGAAAAAAAAATTGTCACTCATCCTCTTTTTAAAATAACCCCTTTTAATGCTAATTTTGAAGGAAAATGAGCATTAATGACATTTTTATATGGATAATTTGTCGCTTTTTTCTGAAAAAAAAAATTGTCGCCCATCCCCTTTTGGAATATACCCCAGTTAATTCTAATTTTGATGGACAGTTAGCATTACCATTCACGTAAAATGAGCATAAATTACTTTTTTTATAAATGGATAATTCGTCGCTTTTTGTAGTAAATTTTCATGGAAAAAAATTGTCACCCATCCCCTTCTTCAAATAGACCCAGTTAATGCTAATTTGGATGAAAAATTAGCAGTACCAATCACGAACATGAGCAAAATTACATTTTTTTATATTCATTATTTGTCGTTTTTTTGTCGTGAATGTGTCGTGGAAAAATAAAATTTGTTGCTTTTCCCCTTTTTAAAATGAACCCCTTTTAATGCTAATTTTGATAAAAAGTTAGCACTACCAATCTCGAAAATGAGCATAAATGGCATTTTTTATATGGATGATTCGTCGCTTTTTTGTCATAAATTTGTCGTGAAAAAAATTGTTGCTCATCCCCTTTTTGAAATGTTCCCCAGTTAATGCTAAAACAATCTCTAGTAGTGCTCGTGAAACAAGCAAGGAATCATTTTTTGCGGCTTTGATGTTTGGAGGCAATGCTATAAATAAAACGAATAGATATGACAGATTTCAAAACAATACTTTTTCTACGTCTCTTCTGGTATTATCTACAAATAATTATTATTAAAGATTAGATGCAGTTGTCAGTTAGTAAAATAATATTTAATTTCCGTAAAGTCAGTTCCATCAAGTTATACATTTGAATTTTTGAGAATCTGTCGCTTTTCGTCATGAATTTGTGTTAAAAAAAAAGAAATAGCGTGTCAATTTTATAAAATAACCCGTGCATGGTTAGGTTGAGGATCACCAATAATTCTAGAATAGCCATTGTATCATTGTTTTACCATTTTTTGATCATCAATTTAAGGGAGAAAATGACCAAACCCAATATCTCCTATTCCTTCGATCTTACCTACGTGAAAATTAATATTTAGAGAGTCTTTTAAAAATAGAGAAAATTTTACATACGAAAATATTGAGTCAGCGATTCCTTTGAAAATAAAGTAATACAATTTTCTCGATCATTTAGCTAAGAGAGGCAATTTATAACTCCTGAAACTTCTTTTATATGGATTATTTGTCACCAATTTTAAAATGAAAACAAAATTCTAATTCGTAGCGAACTCTGTATTCAATAAAAAATAAAAGTTGTAAAAAAATGTGTCCCACATTAAACTCTACCACCCCAGTATTTTCATTTTGTTTATAAACTATCCATTTAAAAAATTTCTTTCACCTGATTATATCCTCACTTAATTTGTATTTTTAGGGTATGTTACTTTCCCTTCAAGGTACTGCTAGTACTAAAAGAAACCATATTAGGGATTTTTTAATTAAACATTTTTATAATAAAAAGTTGTTTAAAATCGTTAATTCCCTAAATATTGCTGTTTATTTTAAATCTTAGTAGGCTAGTAATTTGCGGAGAAGGGAAAGTAACATACCTTAAAAATACAATTTAGTGTGGGGTATAATTGGGTGAAATTTTTTAAATATATGAATAAAATTATTGATAAATTTTTAATAATTGAAGCGGATAGTTTGCCATAACAAAATTGCATCAATCTCATAATTAATTTGTAGTGTAGAATTTTTTGAAAACTATTTTATCGTATGCATGTATATTTTATTGTGCAAAAACATCCAAAAGATGGAACCAATTAGAACACTTGGCATAATTTTAGATTCAAACCTAAATTGGGGGGCTCATATTAATGCTACTACTGCAAAAATTTCATCGCAAATATTTGCGTTAAGACAAATGCAACATAGTCTTGAAAAGCCTATTTTAAAAATGGTTTATTACGCACTAGTACATAGTCATTTGTCGTATGGAATTTTGTTATGGGAAATAGCTGTAGAGCAAAGTATTTTTTCTTCAAAAAGCAGCTATCCGACTAATAGCAGATGTCGAATATAGGGAACCTTGTCATGAGCTGTTCGAAAGATACGGGATTCTTCCACTTCCATGTGTCTTTATATTAGAAACATTAAAGGAAATTCATCTAAATATTAATAAATTTGAGACACATGCAGAGAATCATAATCACGACACGAGGAATGCAGGAAATCTTATAATGCCCCGATCTAGAATTCGGATAAGCCAATATAATAAACTCAATGTAAATATTTATAATGTCTTTCAGAATAATAATAAATCCAAAAATTTTAAATTCATGACTCAAGAAAAATTTAATAAGTTTGCTAAGGACTTTCTCCACAAACATTGTTTTTATAGCGTTTATGAATATTTAAACTTTTTTAAATAGATGTGTATGTGTTTTATATATAAATGTGTAGAACAGAAGTAAAAGTTGGAAATGCTTTTGCCAGTTCTCCCACTTTATACACATAAATTGACAGGTTGTCAGCGGATCTCACCGAAGTGGACACGATACATTGGCGTACAAAATTATTTTACAGATGTTAATAACAATTTCGAGTAAATAGTTTAATAAATTGTGAATAGCTGTTGAAATTTTGTAAAATTATAATTTGAATATTATAATACATGTTTAATAATTATTTATAATCCATAAATACATGCGAGTGTCCGGTTCCGCCGATAACAATTTAAAATTACTTATTCTATGAAACGACACTGGCAGGTAAACATTACTGTGAAATTCTCGGAGCCGCCCGACGTGGTTTGACGTTTACCCCCTCTCTACCTACCAAAAGACTTTTCAACTTTTACTTTCTCTATATGTGTTCTATAAATAGATGTATGTATGTTTTTAAATAGATGTTGTAGGTAATATTTATTATTTTAATGTTCTTGTTTTAATTATTAATAGTTGACATAACTTGTTTTAACAAAAATGTTTGGTCTGTTTTGCACTAAAATATTTTTTTTCTATTTTAACGTATTTTGCTATTAAACATTTCAATAAGTAAACCTGTAGTACACTAATATTAGCTTTAAATTTTGTAACACTGTATTATGTATTTTATATTTTATGACTACAATGTACTTTATGTATGAAATTGTCAATAAACAACAACTACTACTACTACCATCTACATCAGCACAGAAGCTACTAAATGCAGAAATTTGGCCGGAAGGCGTTTATTTGAATAAGTTTTTTCGGTACAGAAGACAGTATCAGGCAAACCAAGATTCCACGAATGAACAATAACATGAAAAAAGAAGGGACGAAAACAACAACATCTGATCTGACTTTTTCACTGTTACATGTCAATGTCCGAAGTCTAACAAATAAGCTAGATATCTTACAAATTTATACAAATACAAATCAAATAAATATTTTGTGTTTCTCGGAACACTGGCTAACGTCAGAAAACTTAAAATTGATTAACCTAAATAACTATGTCCTAGTATCTGCTTTTTGTAGAGATTCAGGAGAACATGGGGGCGTAGCTATTTTTTCTAATTCCCAAATTCCTCTTAAGTGTATTGACATCTCAGCCTTCAGTATTCCAATACATGCTGAGTTCTGTGGTGCAGAAATTATTAATAAAAATACTGCTATAATAACTCTGTACAGATCATCTACCAATGGTAATATCGATATATTTATAAATTCAATTATGACATTAATACATTTTCTGCATAAAAAATATAGAAAAATTATTATAACAGGTGATATTAACTTGGACCTTGACAGTAACAGTGTAAGTTCTGTTAAACTTTGTAACGCTTTATCATCTTTTGGTTTGGCTCATTTTGTTCACACACCTACGAGAATAACTCCTACCTCTAGATCCTGCTTGGATAATTTTATTTCAAACATTGATGAAACTGAAATATCTGTAAAAGTGACTGATTTAGATATAGCTGACCATTTTGCTATTTTATCTCAAATAAATAATATAATAGCCCCATCCAAGGATGAAAGCTTTACTAAAAGAATTATTCATAATTTTAATCTCAAAAATTTTGAAAAAATCTTATCTGAGTTTGATTGGGATGTTATTGACTTAGATAATATGAATTGTAGTGACCAGTGCGCCAAGATTTTGGACGTTTTTAGCATACACGTTGAGTCTTGCTTCCCTTTTAAAGTATTTAAAAATTCACTCAAGAGTATTGGTTGGTTTGGCGAGAGCCTTAAGCAACAAAGAAGGCAGGTATTTAAACAAAAAAATATTTTTAGACGAACAAATTTGTTAGAAGATTGGATGAGTTATTGTAATTTAAAGAACACTTATAGACGATCACTTAGACTCGAAAAACGTCAAGCATATTCAGATCGCTTTTCTAACTCTGAGAACAAAATGAAAACCATTTGGAATCTAATTAATAATGAAAGAAAACCTATGAAAAATAAGATTGCTTCTTCTGATATAAGTGCAGAGGAATTTAATTCTTTTTTTGTTTCTGTTGCTAATAAGATTAGTCAGACTTTAGAAGATAGCAACATTAGCGCCTTGGATTTCCTTAGTAAAGTCAAGAAACCATCCTTTTCTTTTTGTATGTTCCAAATCGTTGAGGGTGATGTTAGAAAAGCTGTTTCAAATTTAAAAAATTCTGTATGCCTGGATGTTTTAGGACTTAGTAGTCCAATGATTAAAGCCGCTGTCGACTCGCTTGCCCTACCACTTGTAAGATTGTATAATGCTTGCATCTCTGAAGGCATCTGGCCTGATCAATTGAAGATTAATAAAGTAATACCGGTCTTCAAGAAAGGTGATTTAAGCGAGGTTGACAATTACAGGCCTATTGCTATAGTTCCGATTATTGGTAAAATCTTCGAAATTATCCTAAAAGAAAACATTTTAAGCTACTTCGAAAACAAAAAAATATTTTCACCCGCTCAATTTGGTTTTCGAAAAGACCGATCCACTATTCATGCCGTAGTTGAGATCATTGAATACATTGTTGAAGGCTTTGACGATAGTAAAAACACTGTTGCAACACTATGTGATCTGACAAAGGCATTTGATTGTGTAAGCATTGACATTTTATTATCTAAATTAGAACTTTATGGAGTAAGACAAAAAGAATTGAATCTTCTCATCATATTTAAGAAATAGAACGCAATATCTTTCATACAATAACACAGATACTGAATTGGCACCTATTTTAAAAGGTGTTCCTCAGGGCTCTGTTTTGGGACCGCTGTTATTTTTAATATACATAAATGACTTGCCTAATGTTGTTGATGATGGACCAGCTATCTATTTGCTGATGATACTACTCTTCTAGTTAGGGATACAAGTGGTATAAGTAAAACATCCATGAACAAAGCCAAATCCTGGTTTAGCTCTAACAAGCTTAAGCTCAATGAGCAGAAAACACAGGAAATTAGGTTTACTTCTAGCAAACTAATAAAGCCGTCTGATCCAGTTAGGTTGCTGGGAATAAATTTGGACTCCAACTTAAACTGGCATTCTCATATCGACCATGTCTGCTCAAAATTGTCATCCCAAATTTTTGCGCTTAGGCAGCTTAGGTTGTGTTTGGATAACAATGTTTTGAAAAATGTATATTATGCCATAGTACATAGTCACTTAATGTATGGTATCATATTTTGGGGCGAAAATTACAAGGCTCAAAATGTTTTTCATCTTCAAAAGACAGCAGTAAGGTTAATTGAGGATGCAGAATATAATGCACCTTGTAGGAACATATTTAAACGGAATAAGATACTACCACTTCCTTGTATATATATACTAGAGACCTTAACTAGTATATACAAAAAACGACATCTTTTGGATTCTCACTCAACTCAACATAATTACAACACCAGGAATGCTGAGGGTCTTGTTCCTTTTAAATCTAGAATTTGTTGCAGTCAAAATAATAAACTTAATATGAATTTGTACAACCTAGTGTTAAAGCGCTATAAAAATTTAAAGATTAAAGAAATGCCTTGCAACAAATTCTACAACTTTATGAAAAATGTACTATTGGGTGAATGTTTCTATAGCATTCGGGAATTTAACGAGTTTATGACTGCAACCTCTAGTTAGTTACTATTCTATTCAGTTAATGTCATTATTGTATACTCCGTTTTATTCTTTTAAATTCTTATATTTTAATATGTCTAAAATTGTTTATTTTAATATTCGGTATTTTAACTAATTCTATGTTGTTTTAATTTTTAACATTTTTTAAATTTTATTGTGTTTGGACTTTTAATAATCTTATGTTAATTATTTATTAATATAATTTTGTACTGACTATAACTATGCTTTGTATGGAATGTCAATAAACTATCTATCTATTATTATTATTTGAGGGAATTATCTCAGGTTAACCTGGGTTATTTTTGCAGTATTCTGGGGTGCTGGTGCACCAACAGTATATGCTTGGACTCGGCTAATTTGTCTGTGAGCCAAGAAATCTTCGGACAATGTGGCACGTGTCAAGCACCACAGATTTATTTATTTGTGTTAAGTTGTGTTTAACATTCAGTTGTTCTAGATGTTTTGTAAGTGTAAGTGGCACAATTCCAGTTGCAGATATTACTAATGGGTGTATTTTAACTGTATTCACTCTCCACATTTGTTTGATTTCCGTAGCTAGTTCGATATATTTATTAATTTTTGTAGCATATGTGGTTTGGATATTATGACTGAGGGGTACTGCTACGTCTATTATTGCTACTTCCTTCTTCAATTTATCAAAGACTACAATGTCTGATCGATTAGCGTTGATGCGGATGTCAGTGCGTATTTCTCTGTCCCAGTATAGTTTGTATTGTAAGTTCTCTAATACAGGAACAGGATCGTATTTGTAGTAGGGTTTGTCATCATTAATCAGTTTCGAGTTCTTCGCTAGCTGTTGATGTACAATTCTGGCCACATTGTTATGTCTCTGAGTGTAATCCATTGGTGCTAATGTTTGACATCCGCCTATAATGTGCTCAATGGTTTCGTTTGATGATCCACACCTTCTACATTTGTCAACGATATTTGGATCTTTCAATATAAACTTTCGGTAGTTTTTTGTATTTATTACTCGGTATTGTATGGCGTCTATGAATCCGACAGTCTCAGCAAATAAAGTTCCCCTTAGATATAGGTTTGATGCTTCAGTATCTGTATTTTCGTGGAGCAGGTGATGTGCGTGAGTACCGTGCAGTTCTTTTTGCTTCCATCTTTGTATTTGGGACTGGATCGAAAATTTATTATCTTCAGGGTTATATTCAATATCACTTAGTTTTAAAGGTGTGCTTTTAGTATCTGCTTGACATACTGCTCTAAACAAGGTGTGATTAGTGGATTTTTCATGGAAGTATTGTCTGAGAGACTTAATTTGCGATTGGTGAAGACGTTGGATATCTAGTATGCCTACACCTCCCACATCTGTCGGTAGTGATATTCTTTCTATAGCTGAGTTGGGATGGTGCATTCGATGTTTTGTTAATGTTACACAAGTCGTTCGACATATGGATTCCAGGTCAGTAGCGGACCATTTTATTATTATTATTATTATTATTATTATTATTATTATTATTATTATTATTATTATTATTATTATTATTATTATTATTATTATAATTATTATTATTATTATTATTATTATTATTATTATTATTATTATTATTATAATTATTATTATTATTATTATTATTATTATTATTATTATTATTATTATTATTATTATTATTATTATTATTATTATTATTATTATTATTATTATTATTATTATTATTATTATTATTATTATTATTATTATTATTATTATTATTATTATTATTATTATTATTATTATTATTATTATTATTATTATTATTATTATTATTATTATTATTATTATTATTATTATTATTATTATTATTATTATTATTATTATTATTATTATTATTATTATTATTATTATTATTATTATTATTATTATTATTATTATTATTATTATTATTATTATTATTATTATTATTATTATTATTATTATTATTATTATTATTATTATTATTATTATTATTATTATTATTATTATTATTATTATTATTATTATTATTATTATTATTATTATTATTATTATTATTGTTATTATTATTATTATTATTATTATTATTATTATTATTATTATTATTATTATTATTATTATTATTATTATTATTATTATTATTATTATTATTATTATTATGTTTTGGTATCACTATCTCTAGGATAGGTGGGACAAATGCAAGATCGGCCATGGCAAGATTCTTGCATTTTAATTATATAGAAATGTTTAGGAATGTGCGTACAATAGAGATAGTGGATAGTATCACTGCCTTTTGGATAATCGCTAATTTATTGGCAATTTCCAGCATCCTCAGATTGTTAGTGAGTGACTTTGGTACTACACCGGTGGAAGATATAATCAACGGGACTACAGACACACTCTCCTGGCGCCACATTTGTTGAATTTCCTGCCCAAGTCTCTGGTACTTTGCTTCCTTCTCAGCGTAGTAAGTCAAGATGTTTTGACCATTTGGGATTCCTATGTCAATTAACAAAACTCGTTTTCTTGATTTATCAACGATGATGATGTCTGGCCTATTGTGGACAATAGTACGGTCTGTTAGTACCGACCTATCCCAGTACAACTTATGCGTAGAGTTTTCCAAGACAGGATTAGGCTCGTACTTGTAATATGGTATCTCTTCGCTCAGGAGGCCATGTAAGCAAGCCAAACTTTGATGGACAATCCTAGCTACCTGATTGTGTCTCGAGAGATATTCCCTTGGCACTAGTATTGGGCAAGTGCTTGTCATGTGTTGGATGGTCTCGGATTGTTGATGACATTTTCTGCACAAGTCATTTTCCACTTGAGCCCTTATTATGTACTTAAGGTAGTTTTTGGTGGCAATAACTTGGTCTTGGATCGCTATCATAAATCCCTCTGTCTCTGCAAATATGTCGGCTCGTCCTAACCATCCATTCGAGGCCTTAGAGTCGACATACGGTTGGCTGAGGAGGCTTGCATGACGACCATGTAGAGGTTTGGAAGTCCAGTCCTGTTTCTTCCCTTGTATATAAGTCTCATCCGAGACTAATTCTCTAGTATCATGAGATAGGTCCAAGGGTGTGTATCTGTTGTCTGCTTTTATTACGGCTTGGTAGAGGGCGCCGTCCTGTTTCTTGAAATATTTTTGCAATCCCTGGGTCTGTTTTTGACACATCCTGCCGATATCGATCATCGCGCGTCCTCCATCTTGGCGGGGAAGAGTTAATCGTTCCAGTGCTGACTTAGGGTGAAGTATTCGATTTTTTGTTAGAAGCTTACGTGTGGCTCTCTCAATGTCCCTGATTTCCGTTTCTGTTCACTTCACCACTCCAAACGTATAAGTCAGAACTGGAATGGCAAACGTATTTATGGCCTTAAATACATTTTTACCATTTAAGGAGGTCCTGAGGATATCGCCTATTCTTTTCAGATATTGCTCCGTTACTCAGTGTCAAATCTCCTTGTGTTTTACACGTTCTGTTTGTTGGAGGCCTAGATATTTATATGTGTCATCTTGATCCATCGCGGCAATAGAGCCTTCATTAATTAGGTCAAATCCATGAAGAATCACCTGACCCTTATCGATACTTAGTCTTCTACATTTGTTCAGCCCAAAAGACATCCGAATGTCGTTGGAAAAACTCTCTGTTAGTTGTAGCAAATTAGTTATATGGGTCTCAGTGGAACCGTACAGCTTAATATCGTCCATATATAGTAGGTGGCTAAGTCTATACTGTATTGCGTTTTCTCCTTTAATAAGAAAACCATACCTAGTACTATTGAGAAGAGTGGACAGTGGGTTTAGTGCTAAACAAAACCACAATGGACTAAGACTATCTCCTTGGAAAATTCCTCTTTTGATTGGGATAAGCTGAGACTGTATAGTACCCTCGTTGTGAAAAAGATACAGAGTGGTCTCCCATGATGACATCATATGTTTTAGTGTTTTAACTATGATTGGTGCTACTTTGTATATTTCTAAGACCCTAATAAGCCAAGAATGAGGCACACTGTCAAAGGCCTTTTGATAGTCAATGAAGGCTGTAAATATGTTTCTCTGTTTATGGTAGGCTTGCTCCATTACCACTGCATCAATGATGAGTTGTTCTTTACATCCCTGGGAGTTTTTGATGCATCCTTTTTGCTCTATGGCCAACACAGAGTTCTGATTTAGATGTTGGTATATTCTATCAGCTATACACGCAGTCATTAATTTATACAGAGTGCAGAGGCAAGTGATGGGGCGGTATTTAGAGGGATCTTGTGTGTTGTTTTCATCTTTGGGAAGTAGAAACGTCTTACCCCTAGTAAAATACCAGGGGATTTGTTGTGGGGATTATTATTATTATTATTATTATTATTATTATTATTATTATTATTATTATTATTATTATTATTATTATTATTATTATTATTATTATTATTATTATTATTATTATTATTATTATTATTATTATTATTATTATTATTATTATTATTATTATTATTATTATTATTATTATTATTATTATTATTATTATTATTATTATTATTATTATTATTATTATTATTATTATTATTATTATTATTATTATTATTATTATTATTATTATTATTATTATTATTATTATTATTATTATTATTATTATTATTATTATTATTATTATTATTATTATTATTATTATTATTATTATTATTATTATTATTATTATTATTATTATTATTATTATTATTATTATTATTATTATTATTATTATTATATCAGCCATTTTGATCAATTATTTAACGTATGCTTTTTCACAGCATTATTTTTGTTGTTAAATAGACCACGAAAAGCTACTTTGCATACAATCGCGATCTGCACATACGTTGCGATAATTTTTTAAACATGTACTTTTTATGTAATTACTCGGAACAATTATTTATTATATGCAATTAGACTATGTAAAAGTATTGGGTAAATAGGAGCGAAAATAAAATTTTCATACATTTCAAAAGTGTTTAAGATATTTGCATACTCTAAGAAAAGTCGCAAAATAATAAATTCACTATAAACAATTAATAAACGAATTGTAACGATTGTTTATTTTAAAATAGTTCATTTATATATAATTATTTTAGTTATACTTTATCATTTAACATGTATAATTTATTTAACAATTTACTTTATCGATGTTTTCACAGCGCCTGTGCAACACATCCCATTTATATATAAATTGGTGTATGCGCTAGATTATTCTCTTTCCCACCATTTATTAGAAAGGCGTCTTACATTACCGTATACCTACTTTTTGTTTTTGTAAAATTCTTGATAAAATATCACGATTTAGCGACTTACATACGATTCCAAAGTGTACAACGAAAAAATGGCGGAAACAAAATCAAAATAACGTTAAACAATTATTAAACGAATACTATTAGTGATAAATTACGTGAGAATATTCATATATTATACAGTAATTGCTCGATAAATTTGTGTTATAGATATACAGTTTTAAAAAAAGTTATATAGATTTGAACAAGACATACTCGTATTTTAAAAATATTTTAGGTTATACAGGGTGTTACGTTTTTTCTCCCAAATAAAAATTTAATTTATATTTTTTAAATAGAACACCCTGTACTTTTTTTTCAGTTTTATTATGGTCTGGTAATACCGTATTTAACCCTTGAATGGTTTTAAAAATATTGCAGGTTTGCCAAGCAAATAATTTTCTTTTTGAAATTATAGAATGGCGCAGAACCCAAATAAAATTATCATTATTTAGATAAGGTGGTTCCATCAGTGCGTACTTGATCAATAGCTGTTTTATTATTGAAAATATATAGAATTTTTTAATATAAAATTTGAATGACCATATTTAACAATTATTCTTAAATATACAGGGTGGTCCATAAGCAAGAGGCTGACCAAACTGTATCCTTTTTTAAAGCACAACACCTTGTAGTTAGTTACACATATTTGTTTTTACATCGTCCAACAATTTTAATAGACTTCATTCATTTGCTATGTTGTATATAGGGTGTGTCAAAACGCGAGGAAACGATTTTTTCAATTTTTTCTTAGAGTCCTTAGGTTTAACCTGTAATTATCAAGATGTTTTAAACCTAGAGCTACTGATGACAATAAGGAAACAAAACATTTTTATTTTCAGAGAAATTAAGTTGAAAATAGGAATATTTTTATTTGAAGAATTATAAAATCAATTAGACCTATACTTATTTGTTGTTTTGTAATGGACTAAAATTTGTATAGCCAATTGAATTAGAAAATTGCTAATTTTTATAACAAAACCATCAAAATCTTGACATTTATAGGCATAGGGAATGCCAAACAAAATACAAAATTAAGAAATTTATTTATCAATTGAACAGATTGAGAATACCTATCATAATCTCTCGTTTAGTCACATAATGTAACATCTATTAAAATTGTTTCACAATGTGGAAACAACCAAATCTGTTTGATCTAAAAAAATATGTTTGGTTCACTCCTCATTTAAGGACTACCCTGTAAATTTAAGTATAATTGTACAATATCGTCCCACAACTTTTGGTATTAATAATTTCTTTGTATCTCCAATAATAAAACAGATATCGATCATATACACATTGATGGTATGTAATATGTATAATAGGCTAACATGTTGGTATCGTTGGATAGGTAAAGTCATAAAGTATTTAATGCTAAAATAATATACACTGTATTGTATATAAAAAACTTGAGTAAATTAAACCATATTTATTACATGTTTTAGAACACTCTGTATAAAATAAAACAGTTCTGTCATTACTATTCCTATAAGTCTATATTTTAAACAATTTTAAAATCATTGCTAATCTATCTAACTTATGATAACTTTATAGGGGGTCTGCATCATTATTTAATATCACAAAAAAATTGCTTGGTAACCCTATAATATTTTTCAAAAATATTTTAGCGTTGAATATAGTATTACTAGACCATTCCAAAATTAAAATACGGATGGTCCATTTAAAAAAATATACATGTTTAATTTCCAGGCAGAAACTTATCCTATAACATTCAAAAATATTTTTAAAATGTGCCTTTTTCAAATCTATACGAGTATAACTTTTATTTGGAACTTGTTTGTGTATCTATAACACAAATTGATTTATCGAGCAATTACGCAGTAATGGGACACTTTGCATAATATATGAATATTCTCAAGTAATTTATCACTATTTCCAATAGCATTCGTTTAATAATTGTTCAAAATTATTTCGAATTTTTTTTCGTCCATTTTTTCGTTGTACACTTCGGAATCGCATACAAGTCGCTAAATCGTAATCAAAAAGTTTACAAAAACAAAAAAGCATACGTTTGTTGATTGATTATTTTGCGACCTACTTTAGCGTATACGATAAACTTAAACACTTCCGAAATGTAAGTAACCAATTTTTTTTCGCGCGTGTTTTTCCAATACTTTTACATAGTCCAATTGCATGCATTATATAATTGTTTCGAGTTATTACAAAAAAGTGCATGTTTAAAAAATTACCGCAACGCATGTACATGCCGCGATTGTATGCAACGTAGCTTTTCGTGGTTAACAACAAAAATAATGCTTTAAAAATGCATACATTAAATAATTGTTCTTGAATACCTCTTCTTGTTTACATGTTTAACAATTTCTGGACCTAGTACACGAAAAAGGCGCATGCATATTATTTTCCGTGGTATATTTTTTTCAAATTTTAACAAAGAACGATTTAGATACATTTACTAATCGTTTGGAATTATCCATTTTCCACACAAATTCAAATTTGCTTGGTGACACTGCTGCATGCGAGCACTCTGGCAAGAACATGTTAAAAACCTATAGTAATCATAACTTAAAAGATACACACATTAAGAAACGTTACAGAAAATCTTTGATTACCGGCTAGTCTCTAATACTTATGCCCTGCCAACACGGAAAAAATGTGATTAGAAAATTTTACTACAATGTTGTAGACTTGTAGAAATATACTTAACAATTTGTAGTAAATTGTACTATAATATATAGATAAAAACTACCCAAGTAACACACAAAGTTATAAAATGTTGGTATAATTGATTAAAACGTTACAAAACACACATAAACGACACGTTAAATAACTTAAATTTTTATAACTGATATACAACTTTTTAATAGTGTAGAAGCTAATAGTACAACCTTTTTGTTAGAAGTTGTTGAGCAATATTTAACTAGAGTTGTTACAACGTTAATTTATAAGAAAGGTATAATAGTCTAAAGTTCAAAAGCGTGTTTATAGGACATACCATTACGAAAATTATGTTCAATAGCTTATTCGATTCGGAATAATGTCTAGATAAATGTGTAAAGAATAATTTTACAGTGCATAAAAAATTGCAAAAGTTATAAACAATTAAACACCTCAAAAACATGGTGTTTGGTTTTTCGCCTATAGTTTGTAAACTATAAATACTTTTGTATTTTTCAAAAAAGATCCTTAAAGAGGAGGAAATTTGCTATAAATAAGTTTTAACTTCCGGAACTGTACCTCCATTATTTGTAATTTTAATTTAACGCTCAAAGTAGCCTTACGCGCGTCAGTTTTAGGTTCCGCACACGGCGTCGAAACCGAGTACCTTACATAAAATAATTTTTTGAAGTTAATAAATTTAAAATTCAAAAATTTAAAAAAATTACGGTGTATTCTAAATACTTAGAAGAATACATTCCCGTTGGAATTTTTCATAAAAATTAATTTTCCAACAAAGTAGGTTATTGTTAATTATCAAAATTTTTAGAATTTCTCTCATCATTACAAATTGATAAAAATATTAAATATTTACCGTAATTTTTTTTGCTTCGTAAAGCTCTTTTTATATACATATAAAACAAAATAGCTTCATAAAAGTTTAAAAAATGTTAATACTTTGTTTATAATAATTTTTTAAAGTTTACAAAAACAGAAAAGTCACAGTGGTGCTATAAAAAAAATTTTTTTCAATTTATTATAATATTACTGTTTTATTGTATTTTTTTACAACTTTCTAGACAATTGCCAATTATGATTTAAAAAAAAAATTTTATCTTAATAATAACTTTTAATTGTTTATAATCGTTTTTTTAATATATCT
The DNA here is from genome assembly GCA_927349885.1 of Psylliodes chrysocephalus. NCBI lineage: Eukaryota > Metazoa > Arthropoda > Insecta > Coleoptera > Chrysomelidae > Psylliodes > Psylliodes chrysocephalus. The sequence goes on from OV651826.1 coordinate 1,682,947, forward strand.
ATTGTTTAAATTATTAGTTAAGAAATGTGTTTTTTTTAAAAATCATAATTGACAGTCCTCTACAAAGTGACAGCAAAAAATTTTTTTTTATTAATAATTCCATTGTTTATTTAGTTAACAATTTGTTATAAACAAATTCCCAACTTTGCTTTATTTTTTTCCTGAAAGAAATAAAAATTTCAAAAACGACTTAGTGCATTAAAATTACGATAAAAATTTTATTCCATTTTTTATTAAACTTAAAAAAAAACAGTTTTTATAAACAAATATAAAAAACAACAAATTGACAATAGGTACACAATTGACAAATGACTTATCTGAGAGATAATTTCATTGCCTACAAAAATGACTTAAATGTTTATTGTCGTATCTCCAATAGTTTAAAAGTTATATCAACTTTTAAGTCAACAAATGGATCAGCTGCTGCAACTTTGATACTACGTATATTTTTAAAGTTTAATAAAAAATGAAATAAATTTTTTTCCGTAATTTTAATGCACTAAGTCGTTTTTGGAATTTTTATTTCTTTCAGGAAAAAAATAAACCAAAGTTGGGAATTTGTTTATAACAAATTGTTAACTTAATAAACAATGGAATTATTAATAAAAAAAAAATTTTCTGTCACTTTGTAGAGGACTGTCAATTATGATTTAAAAAAAACACACATTTCTTAACTAATAATTTAAATGATAGATATATAAAAAACGATTATAAACAATTAAAAGTTATTATTAAGAAAAAAAATTTTTTTAAACATAATTGGCAATTGTCTAGAAAGTTGTAAAAAAAAATTTGAAAAAAATTGAAATACTCCATTTGTTTATAAAAAATTTATAAACAAATGGAGGAAAAATTTTTTTTTGTTAATTAATAAATGTCTTTTCTCGACAATAAAACAGTAATATTATAATAAATTGAAAAAAAAAAAATTTTTATAGCACCACTGTGACTTTTCTGTTTTTGTAAACTTTAAAAAATTATTATAAACAAAGTATTAACATTTTTTAAAAAAATTTACGGTAAATATTTAATATTTTTTTCAATTTGTAATGATGAGAGAAATTCTAAAAATTTTGTTAATTAACAATAACCTACTTTATTGGAAAATTAATTTTTATAAAAAATTCCAACGGGAATGAATTCTTCTAAGTGTTTAGAATACACCGTAATTTTTTTAAATTTTTGAATTTAATTTTATTAACTTAAAAAAATTATTTTATGTAACGTACTCGGTTTCGACGTCGTGCGCGCAACCTAAAAATGGCGCGCGGAAGGCTACTTTGAGCGTTAAATTAAAATTATAAATAATGGAGGTACAGTTCCGGAAGTTAAAACTTATTTATAGCAAATTTCCTCCTCTTTAAGGATCTTTTTTGAAAAATACAAAAGTATTTATAGTTTACAAACTATAGGCGAAAAACCAAACACCGTGTTTTTGAGGTGTTTAATTGTTTATAACTTTTGCAATTTTTTATGCACTGTAAAATTATTTTTTACACATTTATCTGGACCTTATTCCGAATCGAATGAGCTATTGAACATAATTTTCGTAATAGTATGTCCCAAAAACACGCTTTTGAACTTGTTGATTAGACTATAACAAAATTAAGTTATTTTAAAATGTACAATACATGTAGTTGTTATAACATTTCTATAACTTTTGAATTACAACTACTTTTAATACATACATATTCACTTAATAATACAATTGTAATACCGTTGTAAACTGTAGTTACTTTTTGGTTCATCCAGAAAATTATTATATAATACAAACTGCTTCAACGGTTCTTTTGTTATAAATTATATAATACACCGTTACTATAGAAGTTGTACACTGGTAAAATGTGTATATTATTGTATTCACAGAATGTATTATCTTTCTGAGGTTAGGAGTTAGGAATAACTGCTTTATAAATTTTAGAAGAGAATTATCATGAATCCGAAAAAGAGGTGGCTCTTATAGATGTAAAAAAACTATTTAAACTGGACGCATCAAAGTACTTCAAAAAATAAAAAAAATTTGAGAACATTTCAAACACAGATCCGCAGTACTTACCTATACAATAAAACCATCCGTTGTTTTCAACAGTAATATTCGGAATTGTGCTTCTTGCAAAAATTTCTAAGATAATTATAAAAAGAAACAATTAATAAGGACCAAGAAATATTGCAACATAGAAATTGACATGAAAATAGGGACCAATAACTAAAAGTATGGGCTATACCAAAAAATAAAGTAGGTTACTTACCCCATAAAATTGTAAATAAATTAGTGAGAATTATATGCACAATTAAAATTAAACAACTACCAAAAGATGCAAGAACCTTATTGAAAACTCCCAGAAAAATGAACATAGTTTCTATGGGACCAGAACCCAATGGTATATTATTATTTAAAAACCCTATGGCTTAAAACCATGTTTTGCAAACAATAAGTACTTTTCATTTGATCCTTTATTTATTGATCCTTGCAAACCAATATTAGAAATGATTTGGAATATGAAATACTCCTAAACAATTGCAAATTTTAATAATGATGTTAGTAAACACTAACAGTAAACATATCTACATAACCTATAAAAATGTTTTTATTTTTTTACAGTTATAACTCAGTGGTAAACGAGTTTTGATACAACTTTAAATAATACACATAGAATTAAGTTAACGTAGTATTAATAAATAATATGATACATGCAAATTAAACTTACATAATTAAGTTATAATAACAATATATTGTGCACATAAAAGCAACGAAAGTATAAGTTACAACTTTTTGGCCATTTTATTTGGTAAAAAGGAACACAAACTTTCCGCCATGTTGGTAAAAAATAAACAAAAAATGATATTTGGATCTCATTCTTTATTATAATTGCAATATGTAGACAAAATAAGGTTACATTAATATGTTTTTATTTAAAATAACAATTATATTGAAATATTTTTAAAGTTTATTTTTTTCGTAATTTTTCAAATAAATTTTACAACTATTATTTTAAGAAAATAATAAGGCGTACTAATTTTTTCAAACTAACATTAAATGTTACACCATAAAATTTGTTTCGTCATAGAATTTAGGTAGATTACACCAACTTTTTAGACAAAATTTAAGTTTACTATTAAGGTTTACCTAGTTGCCATTAGTGAGATATTTATGATGTAATGTCATTTTGTAAGAAGTAACTCTAAAATGTTTATACTTGGTCTTCATTTGATATATAAATAATAATCTATAGATAAAACCAAATTATATCATGACTTAACAAGTTTTTATATCCATTTGTAATTACCTAATAATATTATCTTTTTATAAAGTTATAAATTAGATATAACTGGAGATATAGCAACTATTGTAAAATGTATACTATCATATATATGTATATATCCAGCAAAAGTCGCATAATAATATATAATAACGGTATGGTGTATTAGAATATATAAGTTGTTGAGTTTTATATAACTTTTTGTGTTACTTGGGTATTCATTATTGTAGCAATTGAATTGTTGAATAAAATGCTACAACAAAAGGAAAAAAGATGACAATGTTTAGTATATTTTACTATTGTTTGTAGAAGTAGAAATTTATTAAAATTATCGTTAATTACTACTACTAACTTCTGTTAAAATTTATACAAATATTAATAATTATCTTTAAAAAAATAGTAATTTTCTCTACAAAAAATAGTAATATTTTACATCACTTCTTATAATATTGTAGAAATTCTAAGTCATGTGAATAAAACAGAATTCTACCATTGGCCAACATTTTCTGACGTCGACCATAAATGGTCAGACAGCAGTAGCCGTTCGCCATGTTCACAAAACAAAGCATGGCAGCATTATTATATTATAAACAGTGATGGTTATTTTAATAATACCTTCTATTAGTGGTATATCACTTATAAGTACATTTATTATTGTTTCTGAATAATTTACCTTTAGATATTAAATAGTTATGGCCATATATGGAATGTTGTGCAAAGTTCGATGATGTTTTTTCGTTTTAATTGTGACATACTTACTTTCTTATTTTTATTTTTAGTTTTCCGACATGGTCATTTAATATCCCAATCACTATAAACGTGATAGATATCCTCGTTTTATGGGTATGAATTCAATAGGTATTAATTTTTATTTAATATTTTTCAGGTGCAGAAAAGCCAACTGAGTGAGAGAGCTGTTATTACTGTTATTTATTACATAATGTAATTAAGACTTTGTATCTTTTTTATTAAAACAATAAATTTTAAATATTTTTTAAGGATCATTTTTTCTAGGTTATAATTGTAATAATTGTGGAATAGTACTACAAATTTTATTAAATATATTAACTTTAGGTATGTGAATGATTAAGTTAAATGAAAGTATAATTAGAGGACTTTCTATCTATCTGAATTAGGGCGCGGTTCAAATACCACTTGTACTGAAGCTCTAGGCTTATTGTACCCCTCACAGTTTCTATCCCATCAGATTGATTTTCTTAATGAATTCAAGAGCTTTCGCAATTTCTTCAGGTTCCGGATATTGTACCCCAAAGTACCATTACCGTTCCCATTTAAGATTTCGACAGTGGCATAGTATGTGAATAGGAGTTTCGTCTTCCTCTTCACATATTTTACATAGAGAGTCATCAGATATCCCTAATAGATTTAGGTAAGGAGTCCTATTACGGCCTTGAGTTCGCTTCTGCTAAGGTTTAGCAGTTAATTTTGTCTGTTCGTAGATAACCCCTCTATGTATCTTTTGGACTTACAGGAAGTTCCAACCAAAGCTTATGATGTTCTCTATTTAGTTGTTCCTTTAACACCCATTTAACATGTTGGTATGAGATTCCATATGTGGGTTCTGGTCCAATAAGAGTTTTTTCCGCTCCCTTCCTTGCTAGGAGGTCTGCTTTCTCGTTTCCAAACACTCCCTCATGTCCTGGCACCCATTCAAGGGTGATCTTGTTATGTTCTGCCAGGGCCTGGAGGGACTGTTGGTAATCAAAATATTGATTTAGATTGTACTTTTGCCCTTTTCAGTGCTTTAAGGGCTACCTGACTGTCTGTCATGATAAAGATCCTCTTATCTCTAAGAGAGTCATTTAGCATGACTTTGGCGTAAGCATTTATTGCTGTTACTTCAGCCTGGAAGACTGTCGTCAGTGACCCCAGGTTCAAACTAATTGTCCTCCCTGAGTTCACATGGTAGATCCCAGCTCCTGTGCTGTTTTTCATTTTCGAATCGCCTGTATACCAGATTGATTCGTTTTGTTTTTCCCTATTTTCCCGGCTTTTGAATTTGAATTTTGAAAGGTTTCCTGAAGTCGGAAATAATGGGCGTTATATTCGATGGCATTCTTAGTACCGGATTTTATTTTAATTTCTCTAATATCATTGTGTGGTGTCCTTTTTTCGAAAGTTCCTATCCAAATCCATTAGTAAACAGCCTGTATGTCGCCGCCATAGCCTCCTTCTCCACCACAAGGTGTAGTGGAAGAAGACCTAGCAGTAGCTTCATTGCTGCTGTGGGCGTAGTTCTAAATGCCCCTATTATTATTAGACAGGCTAGTCTTTGCACCTTGTCTAATTTTCTGTTAGCTGTTATGCTTTTAGTCTTGTGCCATCATATGACTGATAAGTTATAACAGGTACTACAACCATAGTGTAAAACCAGTGCATCATACTTGGTTAAAGCCCCCATATGTTCCCCCATCCGTCTACATGCCCACAGTATTCTTATAGCTTTTTCTGTTATTTTTTCTATATGGCTGCAGAAGATAAGCTTGTCATCAAGAGTGATTGCAAGATATTTAACCTCTTTTGCCATTTTTAGATGTTGTCCCCACATATAAAGCTCCTTCATTTCTTGAAGGTTCCTTTTTCTTGTGAATGCAACAACAGAGGTTTGTGTCGGGTTTGTGAACAATCCCTCTTTTAGGCACCATCTTTCGACGATATTTAGTGCCCGCTGCATCCTTTCGGATACAGCAGACCCAAATTTACCGTTTACTACGATGCTTATGTCGTCTGCAAATGCTTGCGTGTATAAGTTTTCTCTCTCTAACTCCCATAAGAGGTCATCAACCACCAAGGTCCACATAAGAGGAGATAACACTCCTCCCTGCGGGCATCCCTTGTTAACTGAGACCTCTCTTGTTGTGTTAAGGAGATTACTGGTAATGGTTCCATGATTAGGCATGAACTCAACCCACCTCGTAATGCAGTGGGCTACTCCACGTCTGTGCATAGATCCCAGTATTATAATAATAATAATAATAATGTTTATTTACTGAAATATGCATTTAAAAAATACATTCATAAAAACGACAAGAAATAAATAAACATACAAATTCACAGAAGCAGTACTTACATTGTGTACCGCTTGTACGTGATAATTCATAATTTTTTTTTGTTATGACAAATTTTGTTTTTTTTTAAACATTAATAATGTAAAATTAAATAAATTGTTACATATTAGGTAGGTATATTATAGGCTAAAAACGTCAAAATCGGGTGATTTTTTTGTCAATGTCCATTATAATGCGAGAAAGTCACAAGAGCGTATTAGTCATATTCGGTTGGATGTCTTATTTATAGTTATTTATATATTTATATCTATTGTAAAATTTACATAATTAATTTAATAAAGTATAAAACAATTTTCGTGTGTTTAATAACCATTTTTTTAACATAGATTTAAATAAATTGTGTTCTTTAATTATTTTTATATTTTCAGGAAATAAAGTATATAATTTTGGACCTATAAAGCTACAATGTCTTTGTCCAATGGTTTTACTGCAGCGTGGGATAGAGAAAGTGACTTGTCTTGTGTTGTAGGTATGTTCTATTTGTATTAATTTTATGTTACTCTTGTTAATATTTGTTAAGAGAGTTAAACAATATATTTGCCTTATATATAGAACTCCTGCATCCAGAAACAGACGATCACTTGAGTATGAACGCTCTTTATTATACATAAGTTTTATTATCCATTTTTGTACCACATTTAACTTTTCTAGATAAGAATCACTGACCCCACCCCAAGCTATGATGCCGTATGATAGTTGCGATTGCACTAATCCGTAATAGATGATTTTTAATTGAGTAACGTTTAAATATTGTCTTAGGTATTTAAATCTAGATATAAATCCTCTCAATTTATTGACTAGGTTGCAGATATGTAGGTCCCATCTTAGATGTCGATCGATAACAATACCTAAATATTTAATAGACGAATCTTCTGGAATCAGATACTGTTAGAGGTCCCATACTTGGAAGTCCATTTGAATAAGAGGCGAATGGTAAGTACTTGGTTTTTTCGTAGTTTAAAGTTAGTTTGTTATAATTAAACCAGTTAATAATATTTTGAAAATATTTTTTAGCATTTTCTTCAAGTCATTCCAGTTATGGTCTTGGTACAATATCACAGTATCATCCGCAAAACTCAATATTTTACCCACTGACGGTTGTATCGTAAGATTATTTATGTAAATAGTAAAAAGTATTGGTCCTAGCTCCGTTCCCTGAGGAACTCCGTATGTAATTATTTTTGGAGAACTTATTGTACCCTCAATATTTACCACCTGCTCCCTACCTGAAAGGTAACTCTCAAATAATGTTAATGCATTGCCACGGATTCCAATTTGATTCAATTTTTCTAGTAGTAATTTCCTGTGACATACCGTGTCAAAGGCTTTGGAGAGATCGACAAGGATACAAAGTGATGGTTTAGATTTATCTAAAGAGGAATATAGTTCTGAAGTTAATGCATGTATGTCATCTTGTGTCGATCTCCCCTCCCTAAATCCATACTGGTTATTAGAAAGAACATTAAATTTATTTAGAAATTTTATTATACGCGTTTTGATAGCTTTCTCAAGGATTTTGGCTACATTAGATATTAAAGAGATAGATCGATAATTTTCAATCTTTTCAACGTCTCCTCGTTTGAATAACGGTTTAATTAACCCGGTTTTGAATATTTTTGGAAAACATCCTGTGCAAAACGTACTATTTATGAGGTTTACTAAAGGTGATACGATTTAAGTTAATATTATCCTGACCTGGTGATTTTTTTGATTTTAAAGATTTTATTAAACTACTCGTTAGTCGGATACAAAAATAAGCTATTATTTACTGCAATAGTTTTTTCTTGGAAATTGCTAGGCTCTACAATTTGTCTCGCCAAGTTCTCCCCAACTTCACAATAAAACTTCAGCAATAACTTTTTTATCATTTATTGTTTGATTTTGTATATTAATACTTTTTATTATTTTTTTAGGTTTTGTTTTGTTACAAATATGATTGACAGTTCCATAAAGATTTTGACTTGTTAGAATTTTTTTCTATTTCCTTTTGTACGTACAATTTTTTGGCCTTTTCAATTAGTCTGCTTAGTTTATTTTTATACTGATTATAATTTTGTTGTAATTGAATATTTGTTGGATTTTTTAATAAATATTTGTACATTTTATTTTTCTCTTTAATAGATTTTAGAAGGCTCGGTGTAATCCAATTTTTACTATTATTTTTTAATTTTACTTTTACCTCGTTTGTGTTCTGGTTAATGTATAATTTTAGAGTATTGATAGAACTCTCTGAAATTTCATTAGAATTATTTTTTAAATAAAGACTATTCCATGACTCCTGTTGTAGATCTTTTTTTAATTTATTATAGTTAATATATTTTATAAAAGCATCTTCGTCCGCGTAATTTTTTTCTTCGTCTAATTCGAGTAGAAGTGCTATCGGTCGATGGTCAGTGATTTTATCTTCAAAAATAAAAGATTTAAAACGTTCCTGCTCCAGTGAATCTGCCTTTACATAGAAATGGTCTAAACATGTTGAACTATCAGGCCGCGTAATATCATTTATATACGATACATAATTGTGGTATTCTAGAATATTTTTGTAGTTCTCTGTAAGCTCGTCATTATCTTTTAACAAATCAATATTAATGTCCCCTGTAAGTATATTAATATCACAATTGTGTCTATTGTTTGTTAGAAACAAATTTATATTATCAATAAAAATTGGTATTGAGCCATTCGGCGAACGATATATTGATGTTATTAATATTTTTTTAGATCCTAATACTATTGTGGTTTGTACTGTTTTTAAATAGCCAATGTTAACTATGAAATATTCATAATCTAAATGCTCTTTTATGAAAATTAGAACACCATCATTTCTATTATTTTCTCCTTCATTGTATATTGTATGGTATCCCTGTAAACCAAAAGTTATTTTATCAAATATACGAAATGTTTCAATTATTTCGAAAATTTCTATTAATTGACCTAAATAGATGTAAAGTTCATCAGCATTTTTATAAACACTTCGAATATTTGTGTGAAATATTTTAAAACAGCTTCGAAATAAATTGATTAAAATCTGTTACATTTTTAATTTGTAATGCTTTTATGGGTTGATAATTATATTCTTGTATATACGGATTCATGTGACTATCGGCCTATTTACAATTAAAAGAGAAAACATTTATAAATAATAATGTCCAAATAAACAAAGAACTTTATAATGATATACCTGTAATTTAAATGTATTTATATTGCCCAAATTCAGAGTAGAAAATGATAATAATTGAATTGTATGAAGCCGAGTCAAAGGCTCCTTCTATATCTAGGAAGACTCCTAGTGCTATTTCTTTGCTTTCCAATGCTTGTTCAGCCTGTTGAGCTAGCCTATGTATGGCTGCATGGCTAGACTTTCCAGATTGGTAGGCAAACTGGTATCGATGTATCCCGTAGAACATAGTCCCGTATATATCTATCGATCAATTTCTCTAATATTTTTAGGAGAAATGATATTAGGCTGATTGGTCTGAAAGATTTGGTCTCCTCGTAAGACGGTTTCCCGGGTTTGGGCATGATGACAACTCTTGCACACCTCCAGCTTTGTGGAACATATCCGAGGGCTATGCTAGCTCGGAATAGATTACACAGTGGTCTCTCCAGTACTTCCTGGCCCTTTTGTAGACGTGCCGGGATTATACCATCAGATCCAGCTGTTTTGTTTGGTTAAAAGGAAGTTATCGCCCACACAAGTTTTGTTCTGTTAACTATTGAGTTTGTAAGAGACCAGTTTGTTTTTGAGGCCCTAGAAATTAGTGCCTCGGTACTCCTGTTCTCTTGATCAAGAATAATCTCACATTCAGGAAAGTGTGACTTGAGTAGTAAATCTAAAGTCTCCTTATCTGTTTTGGTGAGTCCTCCTCATGGGCGTCGTTTGGGGGGGGGGCGGCAGTTGCCCCCCCTGGCTTTTACGACTTAATCAACAACGCGTAGGAAATGCATTATGAACAACAATCTCATAGAAATAATATTCAGGCTAATATAGTTGAAGAATATTATAGGTTGAATATTTTTATTGAATATCTGGATTCCGCTTTTCCGAAACTTTGTTAGTTTTACCTTAAGCCTGTTACATCCCAAAAACATAAAAAAATATTTTCTTCACTACCGATAAAAAAATGAAAGTGGTGGAAAAATATGAAATCGACAATTTTGAAGCTGAATACCAGGAATACGAAAGAGTTTTCTGCACACAATGAGCTCTCCATTAATGATATAGCGTCCAAATATTGTGAATTTTATCCAGACATACAAAGTGGTTTAAAAAATATTCATGGCTCTTCCACCAACAACAGAGTTAATCGAAAGAACGTTTGGAACACTAAGGCATGTTAAAACATGGCTGCAGTCTATTCGATCAGTGCGAAGTCATGGTAGGAGACGCAAGTTGCGGATAATTCGAGTATTTTGAGGGTGATATTTTGTAATTTTGACGTATCAAATACACGTATACATTCTACTTTTTACTAAACAAGTAGGTTTAAACAATAAAATGAGCAACCGGAGTTGCTATGTTGCAAATTATACTAGCAAAAAGACTGTAAATTATATGAATGTTCAGTAGCAAAATCGAAACTAAATAAAAGAAATAAATGGACAGCTGTATAATAAGAAAAACACCTTTATTTTTGTAATAAATAATTTTTTATGATATTCTTTAACATCCTTTAAATCTTAAATGTTTAGCAAATTATTAGATTTCTGCCTTAAATTATTGTATATGGCTGACATGCAATCTTGTGACTTATTGATAGGAAACCAGTTTTATTCATTAATTTCTATGGGTTCTTTCGAACAAAAAATAAAGAAAATACACCAATTATTTTTGATATTACGTTTTAATTCTACGTTATTATGTAATGGTAATATTTTTATTTTGACATTATTTAACCTATTCTTCAATGACAACTTATTACGCTTAGACAAGATCTCATACGCCGGAGAGGCTAGCCGCGAGCTTAGTGTGCATCCACTTACTCGCAACAGTTAAGCAGTGATCTCTCCGGTCACGTCGTGGATGACTGACCGCTGGGAGGTTCCACCATGGGCCGTGTCACCATGGGATTCATCCAACTAGTGTTTAACCATCGACGACGTAGAATGAATGAGGGTGTGAATGGGAAAGTAGTAGGACCTTCAAATGGTGGTACAATAAGCCGCAGGCTGCAGTGCTGCCAGACTACAGATGGATTATGGGTGTAGCACGGGAGGTCTGAAGTGTGTAAAACAAAAAAAAAAGATCTCATACATTTTCTCGTAAATACCTCCTATGTTTTATTATTGATTTTTATTGACTTTTTTAGCTGAAGTAATAAAAATATATAATAATAATAAATATAATAATTTTTTCACTTGTTTTAAAATTAAAATTAACTTATATACTAGTTCCTAATTACGAACTCTATTAAAAATTGTATTGTCAGTATACGCAAATATCGTCCGTTAGTTCATAAAATAGTTGGCATTGCTGTCACACACGGAGTGAATAATGAATGAAAATAGGCTGACTGAAAAATAAATTATGTTTTCCGTTATCGATGTTTTTAGTAGAGAAAAACGAAATTTAAAATTTGCGTTTTTCTAGTGTTTTTTGTGTTCATTCACATATTTGAGTGAGTTTTTTTATGTTTTTGTTTTTTGTCAATTTTAATTTTTTCTATTATGTTTATATTTTTCTTTTATATCACACACCTTCTGTTTGTTTCTTAAAAATGTGCTTTAAGTTTCTTTTTTTTTAATTTTAGTTTTTGTCTTTTTTGTTTGGTTATTTTATTTATTAGAGACTTGTTATGACAACTTAAGTATCAGTTCTGTCAAATGGGTCAGTGACATTGTTAGGGTTACTACTAAAGTTCCACTTCCCTTATCTTCACTATTCAGTGAGATATCTGAATAATTTTGTTCTGTTTAAAAGAGTCGAACAAACACTTTCTTATGATGGATTCTTCTGTGGTTTTTCCGGAAATTACGAAAATCGAATTTTTTTTATTGTTAAATCGAAACCCTCTCTTTTATTGTAAATTTAGACATTTTTGTATAATAATCGTGTATTGAAAATTTTTTGTCAGCTGTCAAAATGGCCATCATATTGGATAATATTTTTTCTAAACTTGTCACTATTAATTCGTTTATGGAAAAAATGTAGGAATGTACGATCTTTATTTTTATAAAAGATTTTTCTTTGTAAGCTATAAAATTCCCATTGAGACTTATTTACCATATACCAGTGGCGTATCTAAGCATTTTTATTATTAACAAACCGTTTAATAATTCCATCCACTTTTATATTCGTTGTTAATTGAGATATTGGAATGAGAACTTTTTTGTTTAAAAGCTTGGAACAAATACTGTCATATACTGGATTCAATTGGTACGTGACGTCATGGCTTCCTTCTGGTTTTTCAGAAATAACAGAAAATCTCAATTTATTTTTAAATAGAAACCCCCTTTTTTATTGAAAATTTAAATTTTGGGAACATTTATGGAAAAGAATCATGTGTTCAAAATTTTCTGTTAGCTGTCAAAATGACCATCATATTGGAAAATATATTTTTTTAATATGTTACAGAAAATTTTCAATACACGCCCCAAAAATGTCCCAGAAATTCAAATTTTCAAAAAAAAAAGATTTTCATTTAAAAATAAAAAATAAATTGCGATTTTCTGTTATTTCTTGAAAAGCTGTAAGTAAGCCATGACGTCACAGAAAAATTAAATACATCATAGCATAGCCATATTAGAGGACTTAAGAACGACGATACAGATTTGTTGCGAATTGAAAAAAGTACTGTTTCATTTTCATATAAAATTGGTTATATCCTTCGAAATACCCTGTATAATCCCATACTTTTTTGTTTTGTTAATAAGTAGAGCGAGAGTAATTCAAATAAAAAATCAAATAGAGGATGCTCCATTAAAAAACCGTAGGTAAGTTTGTTTCAGAGGGAAGTGAATAACTTTAAAAAGGCATAAACCACCAGGAAACCTAAATAATTTTAAGAACTTTAGAGCAAAAGCCAGATTTCTTATAAGGAAAAGTAAATGAGAAACATGGCAAGAATACATTTTTTCCTTAAACCCACCAACCCCAGAATCTATAATTTGGTATAAACATCACAAAATAAAAGGATATAAAACATTTCACGAAATTGATACCTTAGTAAAAAATAATTCAAATATATCTTCTAAACATGAAATACCAAATATCCTTGCAGACTATTATGAAAGCAACTCCAGTAATAGTAATTAAACTACAACTTTTTTAAAACATAAACTCATTTCTGGCACTTCAAGCATTCCTATCTCAAATAAAAGTAGTGATTTAAATATATCTATAACTCTTCAAGAACTACACAATTCTTTAATCTTTAGTAACATCAAAAAATACCTACTACTCCTGGTCCAGATGATATTTCAATAATATCGTTAACAAGACTTCCATCTCATGCTAAAATAATTCTAATCAAAATATATAACGACATATTCCTACGCCAATACTTCCCCAAAATCTGGTCCGAAGCAATTGTAATTCCATTTCTAAAACCAAACAAAAATAAGACGAGCCCTTCATCATATCGGCCAATATCGCTGACATGTAACATGTACTAGAAAAAATTTTGAATAACAGATTAAAATGGTACTTGGAAAAGCATCAGTTGATAGCCCCACAATAAAGCGGTTTTAGAAGTTATAGAATTGCAATAGATAATCTGGTAGCTTTGGAATCAGACATACAAATTGCCTTTAGAAATAATCACAAACTAATAGAGCTGTTTTCTTCGATCTTATATAATGAACCTTTCGGCACAACCCGGAGACATCGTGTTATAAAAATAATGTATGATTTAGGAATACAAGGCAATATGTTTTGCAAACGACTTCCTTCACAACCGTAATATTAAAGTAAAAGCCAATGGTTTTCTTTCTACCCAGCGTGGTACACCACAAGGCGCAGTACTAAGCACCATTATGTTTTTAATCGCAATAAACGATGCACTAAATAACATCAACCAACCGGTAAAAGCACTTATATACGCTGATGATTTGGTATTATACACAGCCTGTGCAAACGTCATCACAGCTAGCAAATTACTCCAAGATAGAATCTATAAACTAGAAAATTGTTCAAATCGCAGCGGCTTTGCTTTTTCTACTCAAAAAACACATTACATGATTTTTAGTAAAAAGAGCCAGACATAAAAAAAATTGTATTTAAACGGCAAATCCTTTTAAGAAGTGAACATCATACATTTTCTAGGACTGACGTTCGATAATCAGCTAAAATGGCATAACCACATAGACAACATAGTATGATCATCAGAATGTGATTTAAATTTATTAAAAATAGTTTCGCATGCGAAGTGGGGAGCATGTCTTATAAACTTATAGAATGCCATTAGAAGTAAATTAAACTATGGTTCCATATAATATCACTCAGCTAGCTCTAGATTACTAAAAAAGTTAGACGTAATACAGACTACAGCATTAAGAATAGCAATAGGAGCATCAGGGCAATTTCTAATGAACTTCCTCTAGAACTTCGTCGTGAATTTCTACTAACCAGCAAAATGTGGCATACAAAACAGTTTTTTCTTCATCCAACATCTTACAAAAAATTTCAAAAAACCGCAAAATTCCTCTCGCTGAAAGGATTTCCCATATAAATTTTAATATCGAACATTTTAAACACTCCTTGCTTCCCAAATATTTATTTACACCTTGGACAATTCAAAGTCCAGATATAAATTTATCGCTTAAACCTTTTTCAAAACTTTCAACAAATCCTATACTTACCTACTTACCATCAAAAACTATTCTTAGAAAAGACATCAAAATACCCAGAACACATCAACATATTCACAGATGCATCCAAGACTAACGTATGACTAGCAACAGCAGTAATTTGCAGAGAAATAGAGAAATATGTCCGTTTGGCACCTAACTGCAGCATCTACACCGCACCGGTTAAACAATGGATATAATACACTAAAAATTAGCAGAAACTTGGGTGGACAAATTCACTCAGCTCTCTCCAAGGTCTAAAGCAAGTGTATTCACAGCATCCAGTACTGCAGTCAATCAATCAGGAACTAAACTATTTTCAACAACAGGGTCTATAGTTA